>OY754958.1:16441639-17060764 GCA_963576555.1 Ferdinandea cuprea | reverse complement strand
AGATAGCAACAATGTAACACATAATCCATTAATTCGGATAAATGTCATACAAGTGGCGCCGTTTGTTCCCTCTGCAACTCTTTTTATGAAGATGGAAGCGTCTAGATGATGAATCGATCACCCGGTTAAGTGCCACCCAACGAAACAAAAAACAAAAGCGCACCCATATTGTCTCCATTGTTCCTTCTGTTTGCGGACACGTGTGCCATTTTGACCTAACAACTACCTATATCGTGAGCGAAGTCGTCATCATCATCATTGCTTTATTTTGTTTTGTCTTTTTTTATCTTATGATTCGCATCTCACCAAGATCAAGAGAACTAACACGCATATCGCATTTCTTGTGGTCCGAAATCAATATATTCGAAACATTCAAGTGGTTTGGACGGACGTTGGCTGGGGCTGGCTGGTGCGATGTTGTGTATCGAGATGTCAGCCTATCCATTATCGTTAAAGTAAACATAAGCCAAGAGAGCGCAAATGAACTGACTGTCAAAATGCGTTAAGACAAAAACCAAAACCACCTAGCACTTGCGCTGAGAAAAAAAACCAACAACGAAAAAGGAATTGACAAAATGATGGCTAATAAATAAAAAACTTTATTTGGTCTAGTAAGACGATAAATTATCTTTTTGATGTCAGTAGTTGCCAGATAAACGCTCAAAAGTGGACATAAAATAACCGACCTCAGACGGGGAACACTTAAATTAATTTATTTTATTACTGTTCTTGTAATGTTGGTATCGCAGTAAGGCGAATCAAGCAAATAAGGTTCTTGCGTTTCGAACTAAGAATTTTAGATAGTGTCTAACTAGACCCATGCTTGTCGTTTTATGATTGCTCTCGAAGCTGATTTGAGTGATTAGTTAGATTGTGTTTATTGAGAGATGGCGCCAATTGAATACTTAAACAAGTATTTTCTCACTTCCTAGTGACTTCAGACCAATCGTGCTTTCAATAAATCAAGTGACAGCCCAGATTGGCGAAGACAGCTAAGTTATGTTTCAAATGAATTTACAAATGGAGTAAGAATGAGAGTTTTTTTTTTGATAGGATGTACCTACGAGTTACTTTTTAATATAATTTAATTTTACGTTTTTCACATACGATAGTTCTTGCGCGGTTGCACTTGTTTTAATCACGATAAATTACTAAAGAAACTTCTTAAAACTGGAATTCAATTTAACTTCTAAAAATGTTTTCTACGTAGCGTACTCAGGTGATGCATAGCTGAAGGTAGTCATATATGTCTCCTTATTACCTTGACCTACTTACTTTTACTTAACGAGCTTCCGACCCGCAAAGAGTCTCTGCATAGAACAAGGCAGAATTCCATCCTCTGCGATCCCGGGCACGCTGCTGCCAATTTTCCAGACCAAGCGTTCTGATATCCGCGATGGTTTGATCTTTGAAATCAGGTTGATCAAATGTTAGCTCAAACCTGGGGACTGGAACTCGGAAATCCTCATGGCTAAAGCACTATTTTCCATTTACATCCTAAATTTAGAGAAGTGGAAATAAATTCTCTTAAATTCTCTCAAAAAATACTCAAGTTATGAAAAAGTAAAGGAACGCGTTTGTAGAAAATTGTAGTAAAAATATTAACGTTTTCTTAAGGTTTGCAGGGCACGAGGCTTGCATCTTCTAAACCCGCAGCTTAGCTGAGCTGCGTTCTTTTTGACGCACTCTTACCATCGAAGACTCGAAGACGTCCGCGTTCACAAAGCTCTGTCCACTAGTGTTGCACCCTTTATTGGTTACAGCAAATGCATCAATAATTACAAGAGCCACAAAAGTCGCTTGTGATTTCAATGAATGTTGGGGCCACCAGAACCCGAGCTCCTGCCGTAGTCGATGGGTTTTGGCCATTTTTCTCACTCATTGCTTGTGCGTGAATTAGTATGACTACATGAATGCAGCTTCGTAAGTGTTTGCAGTCAATGCGATGGGGATAAATATTTTGTGAAGGATCAGGTATAGTTAGAGTCGTAGAAAAAGCTATCTACATGTATTGTACGAATAATTGCGGCAGATCACTGCAGATCTATAATTCGCACAAATGACTCTTTTTTTGTCTGGCAAAGAGAAGTAAATTTCCGCTGCAAGGATCTCTGCATGCGAAAATTCCACTTCAAATTGGACTAACAATAACTATCGTAATTTCAAATGTGAAATGTCTTAGGGAAACATTCGATATTTAAATGTGTCCCTTCCTGTTTCTTTTACTTTTTATTATTATTAAAATAAAAAAACAAAATTAATGATGATTAAAATTAATAACATTTTCTGTTCAATAAAATTCGGTCTTCTAAATGTAGTTGCAGCTTGTATGTAGCTATGTCGATAGTTTTAAATACCTACATCGAAATGTTTACTTCAATTGTTTGTTGCATTTTTGTTTATATGGCTATGTGATCACGTGGGTTGTGAGTTTTGCTCATGCGTTGTATTATAGGAACTTGATTGGCACTAATAAAATTCTTTGATTGGTGCGGCAGTGCAATAAATATTTTTTACGATAGATTTAAACTCTTAAATATTTTTTGTGTTCATACAAATTTTTATTTTTGTTAAGAAATTAGGTATAAATCTATATAAACGTCAGCCTGATTTTTTACCGTTGCAATTAGTGGTAGCAAGATTTAGTAATCTCCATTTTCACTCCACGTTCACCACTACAACATCGGTCAGTGTTACTGTCAAAGTTAGTTATCATAAATACAGTGAGTCAAAAAATTATTGGCACACTTCTATTTTCAAAGTTAATTTCGGCATACCTTTCCATCAGATCAAGTAATCGGAAAAATAATGATTCCATTTTATAATATATTTAAACCAAAAAAAAAATTAATTTAATTTTTGGTTAGGTTGTATTAATTTAACCAAAAGAAACCACGAATTCATATCAAAAAAGTATTGGTACACTTTAAAAAGAAGTATCGATTTTTTTTAGTTGTTTGCAATGGTAAATAAGTCATTCTTAGACCATATATGAAGCGTGTTTCGGGTCATTACCATTGCTGATCCTTTAATCCCAACTTCTCAACACTTGAAAATAAGTTTTCTTTAAAATTTTGATGTAGGCCAAATTTTTCATTTTGTCGTCTATAAAAACTAAATTGCCCGCTTATTAACGTAGAGTTTAACGAACTAAGACCTCTTCTTCTTGTTTACCACCGAAAGGAACTTGCCAATACATTTTTGGCTCACTGTATACAAAGCTATGATGAAAATATTGCAAGAGGCTTTTGTATTATAATGGATGTGCTTATAATATAAGACCCACACAGCCGTTTTATCCATGCCTGCAGCTTTCGTTCCGTTATTGGGAAATAAGCGCTGCTTTCATAACGGCTGCTAAATCCTCTCATATATTTCCTATCTTTAATATTTGTAAGTCATAATATTGACGATATTGCTATTGAAAATTACATTTCATTAAAATCCATAAATTGCCTGTTTGTTAAATTTGTTTTTTATTTGCTATGAGGAGTATCCGCTTATGGATCAAAACAGCCGAGTTTACATTGAGTAAACGAGGCGAGTTGTGGGTCTCTCTGCGAGTTTTCTATCTGTATAAGTGCTCATCTGTGCCTTACAGTAAGCATCAAAGAGGTAAACAGTTCGATGAGAACTGTAGTCGCACTTTTAAGATAGTCCCACACCGGGAGATATGAACATGTTATATTTTATTGTAACTTAATTCATTGTCTCTTGTTCGAATCTTTGCAATGTCTAAGCTTCTCCAAAAAATCTTTTTAAAATCACGTTCTCTGTCTAGCGGAGTAAGTATACTTAATAAGGACCTGCAGCAGAATACTATTTGTAAGCTGCCATAATATCATGATTGGGTACGTTTCACCATAGAGGCTTCTTATATGATGGTTACGGCCGTCTAATATGTAAGTAGGCTTCTAAAGTGAGTCTCAGCTGACTTCTGCCAGGTCTTGCGCACAAACATGAAATTCAATCTATATGACAATATTATATGAACTTTTTTTTAACTCCAGCGCTATCCTCTATTTTGAGTTAAATGCATTTAAAATAAATCGCGGAAAATCTTACTTTTTTTAGTTTTTACTCAGGGCGTCATAACTTTTTTCTGGGCTTTTGAAATCACACGAAGCTACTAACATTTTTTGCGCAATTAAATTAGGTCTACAAAATATGTTAAGTGGTTTTTCTTAATATTACCTTGGGTTGGGGTGATGATAGAACCCTTCACTGTACCACATTTTTCGCGTCTGATCTTCAGAAATATTTATCTCTAAGAAGATTTTTTATAATAAATCAATCAAATATAAAGATAAATCTATTTTTTCCGCCACTGTACCTATATGTGCAAACTAAATTTATTCCGGTATATTTTGCACAACACTGTAGGTATCTACATTAAATTCCTAAAATTCACAAAACCACGATTAAGCTTTAACAAAGTTTAAAGTATTTATAAAAAAGTATATTTCTGCCAGCCACCACCCAGTTTTGTAAAATGTATCAACCTTCCCCAAACGCCATTTGAAAACAGTTGTCCGACTTTTTAATTCGGCCATCAATTAGGCACCAAGAGAGGTCATCGCCTCCTCCATCATCATCTCTGGGGCACCTGAGCGAGCGAAAGTGCAAGTGCAAAGGAGGTGTTTTGTTTCTTATTTTTTTTCAAATAATTATTTCAGTATTGATTTTTCTTTCCACCTAAAAAAAAAAAAAATTTCCAAAACAATTGCACAAAAAAAAAACAATAAACCATTTTCTACGTTAAATTTCCCCACCGCACAATCACCTACTAGACCCGCCATACTCCATTTCAAATTGAAGTATAATTTTGTCTCTGTTTTGTTGTTGCCGTTTTCCCCCAGTTGCCCGAGGAGAAATCACCCCAGCATCCCGTCGAGCTATCCACAGAACTAATGCTGGCATGCACAGTGGCGCTATCTCCATCTTATACGAAGAAGCACTCACACCCCAAAGTACTGGAACGCCTACCGGATCTCATAAGGTGAGTTTTGTATCTATATGTATGTTTAGTTTTTTTATTTTCACCTTTTTGCTGTTTTTTTTCCTTCTATTCGAACTTCGAAAAGAGGGGCATTCATTTCGGTGTCGAAATTAGAAAGAATGGCGGGCAAAAGAGCACGCACTGAAGACATGCGTGTGTATGTGTGAATAGGTGAAAGTCTAAGGGCGTGGCTTTAATTAGCTTATATATAGCAAACATAATATACACTCAGAAAGAGAGACAACCCTAGTGTCGCTGTTATGTGCAAAGAAAAACTTAAAGAAAAGTCTTTAAAATTCGCTTTAATTTTGAATTTTCGTCCTTTTGGGCTGCTGTTCTTGTGTCCTGCTTCGTCTCTCTTTTATTTTTGTTCAGTAAAACAGGAAAATATTTTTATTTTTCGGTCTGTCAACATTTTGCTACTATACCTACTTACTTCATGCTTCCCCCCCCCCCCCCTCTCTTCATTCTCTGTTATTTTCGCCTTTGTTCTGTTGCCAAACAAATTTCGTCGTCGCACTCTCGTGAAGGCGAGGAGGAGAATTAAATTTCACTTTTTCATGACATCCTGCGTATCCTTTTATTGGCGTGCGTGGATCTTTAATTTGCAGTTGAAAAACGTTTTTCCGAGACTCTTCATTGGATTCATTGCCGACGAAAAATGCGGGGGGAGAGCACAGTGAACAATGCCAGCTCGGGTTCCTGCCTGTCTCTTTCGAACGAAAAATTGAAAATTGAGTTTTGTTTTCCTTCGATATTGTCCTTGATGTTTTTATTTCATATAGAAACTTTTTCATGACGGTAGGAATCCGCTTTGGATTTGCTACGATACAAACTCGGTTTTAGTGACGTTGTTTTGGAATATATTTGCTCATTCAAAGGACGACCTAATTGCAAAATGATAAAGGTATAGGTATGGGAAGGTAGTCGTAGATACATTTATTTCGATAAAATCTCAAAGGACTTCAGTGGTATACCTAATTGGGAATTTTGTTTGTAGTCCCGGTTCTGTGATTTGAAATTTGTAGTTCTGTTGTAGCTCTTAATTTCGGGGGACAATTTTGTTTATGATGTTTCCACTCAGGTACGTACCTACCTACCCTTGTTCTAACTAATTTAATTTGTTTTTTCTTTGCCTGTAAGCTGGAATGTCTAGAATTGTTTTTAACATAATTTTAAATGTAATGAAGGTGGTAGATTGATAAATGAAAATCTAATTAATTTGAAGTGGGTAATGCCAAGGGATTTGTATTCAACGATGTTTTTTTTTTTTTTGTAATAGTTTTGCTCTCAGAATATTGAGGTTGATCGGTGGCCAGTGGCAGGTTTCTTTTCTATCAAAGAGTTACAGGAAATTTGCATCATTCTGTTAATGCAGGTGTGGTGTGGCACTGTAAACGGACCACATTATCTATTTCTGTATTTATAAAATGGATGGTGTGGTGTAAAAAGCATAAGTATTCCAAAGGTAACCTGCGATGATGAAAATAGGGCTTCAATTAACTATTTCTACTATCAACTTGCCACTTTGGTGATTCTTGGCTTATGGCCTTAAGAGTGGTGTTAATTATTATGACTAGCATGAGGGAACTTTTTTTTTAATGTGCAAATCCTACCAAAGTTTTTAGTTTTGCAAATTGTTTTTTCTAACAAGTGTTTGCGGTTTTTTTGCGCTGCTCATTGATGTGTTTTTTTTTGATCTTATATAAAAAGGTTCACCTTAAACATTAGAGCAAAAGTTCGAAGAGAAATTTTTTGCTTCATTAAGTTTTAAATATGCAGGAAAGATTTTAAATGCGTGTGTGGATTTGTGTAAAAAATTTCTACTTATACAGAAAGTTGAACCTCCGTGGTTCACGTAGATACCAACGATGTTGGAACATGACAGCAGCAAAGATTAAAGGGTTTAGTTAATGAAAGCTATATTATTAAAAATGGAAAGCCATCGTCTCAGTTGGCGTGTTGTGTTCAAATTAGAGATCCTACAAAATTCAAACTACCTAATCAAATTTTATATACAACTGTGAAGGACAGGTCGAAAACATCAGGTCTAAGTGACGAAGTCATAAGAAAGATAGAAAGTAAGATGCAGGAAAGTGGAAGTGTGTGATCTTACAATATAGATCAAAACATCACCGCTAGAAAATTAACAAAATGTTTAACTCCGTATAGCCTTGCTCAATCATAGGTATACATTTTATTAGTCTACAGTAAATTTTTAAGCGATTACAATTTGCATTTTGATATTGAACATCCCAAGATAACAAGTTCATTGTACTTCAGCTAAGATACACATATTAGCCGCAGAACAACTGGTTTACATCGGAGGAAAATTGGTTATTTATTTTTTGAAGCTCATCTTCAATAAGGAAGTGTATGATAGATTGTCTGGTTGTGGCAAAAACCGGACAATTGCAGACAAAGTGCGATGATGTTTCATCAGCCCTCTTGTTTCAGACAGTACTCATAGGCTAACAACTTGGTTCTACATTTCACTTTCACTCGAATTGAAATCGAAAATGAATTTTTGTGTTCTACATTTCACTTTTATTGAATTCGATTTCAAATTTTTCGAAATGGAACCAGAGTGAAATTGTTGTGTTCCACAATTCGATTTTTTCAATTTCAAAGTGATTTTAAATCGATCTGTGACATTCGATGTGAAATTTTGAAATTTTGAAAACAGTTAGAAATTAAATTTCAAATAAGTCTAAGGAATCTGAAGATCTTCTCAGACGTTTTAGGAAAAGAGATCGAGTGTCACAAAAGTTTTGTGGGAAAATTTGAGCAAAGATTGTGAACAATCGTGGTCCACCACTGAAGGAGTGGATGGAAAAAACAAATTTGATTCTCCAAAATCGTTAGCACTTTTGTCAACATTTTTAATGCAGTGTTTTGCCCCAAAGCAACAGCAGCATCTTTTCCGATTTACCTTTGGACATTATGAATGGTTATTTATTGAGACGGTAGTATATAAATATTTAATTTTACAATTAATAACAATTTAACTTTCGTTTATAACTTTTATAACATACGCCACCTCTCCAATTTCAAATGGATTAGATATATCTCTCACCTTCTTATTTATTTTTTGTTGTGTGTATCTAAATCTTTCAGTCAGTTGCAATCTCGCAGCAATTAACCCAGCACTCATTAATTATAAATACTTTGACACGCGTGAACATAAAATAATTTCCCAAAATAAAAATAAGTCAAATGACAGATATTAGCTGTTTTCAATTTCATTTCACGCAAAGTGATTTCGAAAAAAAATCTAAGTTACCAAATTGATCGAAATATAGAACACTGAAAATGATTTCTCTCAATTTGCATTATCGATTTCGAATTAATTTCACTCGATTTCTGGAACCTAGCTGTAAGCTTCATACCTCGACGATAGGATTGAAAAGAGTCGCTGGATTCACCAATGAGTTACGTCTATTCATTCTAAACAGATATTTAAATCTGCTGGTTTATGGACCGACAACCAGCTTCTTCCAATGTCTGCATAGAGCAAGTTCATTTCTGTATTCGATATGCACTTAAAAACGCAGTCATTTCACGGTTGTTGGCTTTTTAATTATCACGAATAACCAGGATCGTACATAAGAGTTACACCTTTCAACCTACAGGTTGTTAATGGCCTTTTGCATAATTTTTTGAGGTGATGATCAGTGACGTGCGGCACCCAAATTTCTAGGGTAGACGAAATGATTCTACCTATGCCTTTAACTCTAATAGCATTCCTATTGAAAGTGAGTAGCCTGTGACTTCTTAATCATAATCGCGCAATAGTCCTAAGGGACAGTTAATGAATATGACGCCAAAATTGCTGTTAACAGTAAAGACACAAACCCTGAATTTTTTTATTGATTTTCGGAACCTTGTAAACTTTTTTGGAAAGCTGTCAGAAAGCACTCTAACGCCTCGACACCTCTTTGTCATCATTCGGTTCTCTTAAGAAGGTCGGCCAATATAACTGCTTTGCCCCTCTTCAATTCTCTCTGTACAATAAACAATTAGTTTCCAGGTCAGATTTTATAGCTCGGGTAAGGTACGTAGTCTTCCTGTACCTCTAAAGACAGGCACAGGCAAAACTCCATTTTGATACTGCGATTTTTGATCAGTAAATTCATATAAAATATATAAAGGTTATGGTTGAAGCCAACATTTTTTAGCAATCAGAATGCTGAAGTTTAAAAAATGATTTCGTATAAAGCTTGACATTATTTTAAGTCACTTTGAACTCTGTAATCACTGAATGCATGCTATGGGTTCAAGTCTTTTAAAGTTTTAGTTATAAAACGCTTTCATTAACTTAGGTTACGTTAGCAGGTTGCCGAAGCAGAGCAAACCCTACTTCGTCATATTAACACTGATGGACAATAATATACGCACACTGTGTTTTCCATTACGTAATATCCCTAAATATATGTGCCAACATTTAAGGTGTCCAAACAAATAAGTAAAGTCTAAAGATATATTAGATATAGCTACAAAAACTACGTAGTCCTTTTTTGGATCTAATTTAATATTGCAAGAAATGTGAACAACGTAGTTTAATTTTATAAGCCCAGAAAAAGGAATGACTTCATCAATATGTTATTCTTTTAAAAAAAATTATACACTAACAAATCTATGGATTTTTCAAAACAACCAAATTTGCGTAGAGCTCAGCAAAATGCATTAAAGTGATTTTTGCAGCTATCTTATATTTCAGAAGTTGTACAGCCTTTCATCATCTTCATCCATGAGATTTGTTTTCATTGCAACGATCCTCAAAAGGTTATGGTCAGTGATGGCGCCTACCAACCATTTGCGTCATACCGGAAAAGTTTGTTGGCTTCCTGATATGTTACATGTGATCAATGTCTTCCATCTGGACTCTCAAAGAGCATATACTTATCGTAAAATTTATATTTTCTAGGTATTTAAAATTAAACATAGACAATATAAAGTGCTGCAGTCAATGAAACTCCGGTTACAATATTTACATATGTACGTTTTTTTATTTGTAATTGGGGTCCAAAAACCTGCTTAATGTAAATGTTTTTCGGTTTTAAGTCGTTAAATTAGCTGTGAAAGTTGTGAAAACAATTTATTACTTTACTCATCGCTGCCAAAGTTCTCGTTTGGAATCATTTGGTTAAGCTTTGTTGTAAAGTCAGATCTTTCTGACAAAATTTGCAAATAATTTTTGTCGAACAATTTCAAAGTACTGAATTTGTTGCAAAATTTCGTAAAATGCAAATCTTTAAAGTTGCAAAAATCAAGACTGCACTGTAATTCATTTTCTAAATTGAAATTTCAAGATTTATAAAATAACAAAATAAAACAAGAGTAGGTACCTATAACAATTTTTATTATGTAAATCAATTTGGATTAACATTTTTTTATTATATAAAAAAGTTTGACTTAAGCGACATTAGTTTAGAAAGAAACCTTTTAAATTTTTGCTGCCAAAAAATTTTTGAAAACTTTTCAACGGTAAAAATAACCTAAATCACGCTAAAAAGATTATGTAAAAGCTCTTCGACTGTTTTATATGTAGGTTACTTACCCATTCGGATTTGTATAAATATGAAGATATTGGCTGAGTGAATGTCCATTTCTATAATAATACAACTGAAAAAACCTCTACAAAATTAGAAACCATTGTTTGTTTATTACAAAACGTCCAATTCTGTACCTACATAATAGTATGCATGTCACACACATACATGTCATATTGTCTAAATAGCAAAGCTATATTCATTATACGAAACAATAGACAAAACAGCTGTACCGTAACGCGACACAGAGCATAAGTTACCAGATAAAACCAAAATAGTGTGTCATTCTGTTCGTTAAAAAGCAGAGAATGCAAGCGTGATTTATTAGGACAAAGAACTTGTTAATTGAAAGCTGAAAATGTGTGTTTTTTGTACTTTATCATTTATTACCTACATTAATTGGGAACACTATCTACGTCGAACATGTAATTTAAACAAATCAACGTGCCTTTATCTATTAGTCCCACAAAAGTTCATGTAGAACTCCTTGCCATTAATTTATTGTGTGCATTATCGTTGACAGATCTCCATAACTTTCATGTAAAACTAAAAGTCACCAATTAAACAGGCTCATCTGAAGGCTTCTCCCAATTACTACTTAATTGCTCATAGTGTACAAATCTCTGATTTAAACGTCTGCACCACCACCAGCGTAGCGCGTACACCTTAATTGCTGCATGTACTCACACGGAAAAAAGTGTTCGTTTATAACCTCGATTACTCATCATGACAATTGCCGCATAAATCTCAGCCATCGCTACATGCTTCCAAGTGTCGTCCACTTACAAGATCCACATCTACCTACGAACAGCCAGCGCTGAGAGCAAGTACCTACTATCAACGGTCTGTGCCAAGTCAGCACACAGTGTGCATATATTTATCAACCTGTTTGCTCTAGCAAAGTTGGCAATTATATGCTACAAATAAATTTCGCAACACTCCATGTCGTCCACAGGGAACAGAAAACCAGTTAGGATCTGCGAAAGGCAGCTTGAAAGAACAAAAAAAAAAATCATCGGCACTGCCACAACAAAATGGACATCCGCACATCCCGCAGATAGGAGCGTATACACATGAGCACCTAAACAGCGTGCAACCAAAAACTGGCCAGCGAGCCAACCAACCGACCAACTATTCGGACGTGTTTCCGATTAGACAAGGAAGAGGACAACCGCAACAACAGCAGAGCCTTGACTCACATGGACGATTACCCGAAGTCTTGTACTTAATATCTGAATGCATGGTGCCGAACACGGCAATTATCAGGCGAAACGATTAATGGACAAGTTTCGCTTAGGGCCGTTCTTGGTTTTGCCCTTTTTTTTGTACCCAACATTCTCCGACTGAACTCCCACCTCTTTTGGTTTTCTGAATTCGATGCATGACGCGTGGAAATTTGAGACTTTTCCCTCTAGCTCTCGCGGGCACTGTGGTAGGTCGAGATTTATTTTCGTCACGCGGAATGTTTTTCCACGGATGCACGAACACGGATGTCAGCGATCAGTGTCCTGTCAGATCTGAGGCAGCAGTTAATGAGATTTTCAAATCTCAAAGTCAACAAGTGTTTTCTTAAGACCATTCCTAGATTTGGTGCCACCCAATGAGATGGATGTCTGAAAAAAAAACGCATCATCTCTCCGTAGGAAAAGGGTGATGTTTTGACAGTTCTGTAGATTCTACACAGATGATTCTGAAATATTTTCATAACGAAAATCGCAGGCATACCACGACCAAATGGGATCTCTCCGAATGGGCTATGAGAGTACTGTTGCGCACGGTTTTGTCATTCGATTTCACTAATCATCCAAACAATGACAGTTTATGCGAACTGTCAGTAGTGCTGGCGGTGACAGCTTGAAAAATTGTCATTCAAAAAGCTGTCACGGAAATTTTCTTTGTAAAACTTTTGTTTTCGTGGAAATTTTGTGGGTGGCGTTAAAAAAGAGAGAAAAGTCAGTCAGGTTGAGTTGAGTAATTGCTCCACTTGGGTGTTCTGGAATTTCTTGACAAATATTTAGAGCTTATTTCCATAAAGAAAGAAGTCTAAGTAACATTGTGATATCAAAATAGCTCTTAAGGCGTTGATTTTTTTTTATACAGATGTTCACGATTTATATCGAATTTCATCAAAATATCCAGCCAGTTTGCGTGTGGCATTTCATTTGATAATAGTCTAGGCACCCGCCTGAAGTGCTATAGCTTCGCGACTTGTTTTGGAAATGAAAAAGTCATCTCGGGATTTTGTTACTCCTGAACAAGGGATTACTTACGGTACATTGGTCTCATTGAAGCACTTAGCGTGTCGCATTTGCTGCTGTTTTCATGCATAGTATGCATAGACGAACCCTCCTCGGGGCTATTATCTGCTTTAGTTTACCAAGGGGTGTTTATCCTGCCGTTAAGCCCTCATCATTGAGATTTGATTGACGCATCCTTTTGTCTACTCAGCAGGACTACAATTGCTAGGGGGCAGCGTGCTAGCGAGAGAGCTCTTAATGCTCATCATGATGATGCTGATCACCGAGCAAAGAAGTTTGTGTAGGTATTAAATTAAGACCTCATGCACTTTACACATTTTACATATGTCACAAAAATTGAATTTCTCTCCTTGTTGGATTTGAGATATCCTTTTTGAGTGCGCAACACAAACCCTTATGTACATTCTCCTTTTGCAAGAACTGCATTGCTGTTTTGTTTTTCCTCGAGTGTAATCCAATGATGTTGGATGGATTTTGCTTTACTTTGATAGACATTGAAGATGGAAAATTCATCGCATATGGTCAGGTCTGGTGCGTGTTCAGAGGTTTTGTGACATGAAAATCCATGCCCGGAGGAATTGAATTTGCCTCTTCGTGTGTTGGCATTGTACGACGACTATTTGTGTTGTACCTTTGATTGACTGTTTGTGATATGACAGTTTTTGATTTGAAATCAGAGAAACTATGAACTAGGGAGGAAGGGTTTGATTATTATGAGAATTGAATTGGGATTGTCTCATATTTAAAATAGATTAAAAACAAAATAAAATTTGGATCGATTTCTTGTAGAAGTTTTTTTTAATTAGTTAATGTTGAAGCTAAAGTTTGAAAGTACTGAAGAGTTTGAAAGGTCATGGAAAAGGTTTTCAATTTGGTCATGTAAATTATAAAAGAGAGTCGACCAAAAAACTTCCTAGATTTTATATGATATGAAATAAATTTTATATCTTATGTCCCCTCATGTCAGAAGCATGAATTTTCGAACGAATGACTGCAAATTCTATATTAATCAAGTCAAATATTTGTCCTATTATTTAGCGCTCTTTCCAACAAGATGGAAAACAGCCCGTCCAAAAAAAAAATATGAATCTTTCTAACCCTCCTCTCACCGACCAATTGCACTTACGTCTCTTCTTTCCGATGTCATGAAAATCCCGAAAAGTTGTTAATGGCAGTATGGTTTTTGCGGCAATAGATCCACTGATGATTATATGACATATCTTACCGAAAAGTTACAAATTCATCACTTCAATTTAATGCTTCCAAAACAAAATGGTGTTTTCTGTCATTGAAGCGAAACCCCAAAAATCTGCAAATAGAAATAAATGGCACTTGTAGCGCTTAAACAGAAAAGCTTTCCATTATCGGAATGTGCGTTAATGACAACCTTCGTTGGAATGACCACATATTCGCTCTCGCCAAGAAAGCTGCGAAATGTCTATGTAGGATTCTTAAGGGATGTAAGAAATATTTAAGCCCTTTTGATTTGGCTAGCTCATAGCTGGTCGGGTGTACCAATCACATATTTGGAGCTACTTGACAGAATTTAAAAACGCGCGATAAAACTACTTGACGATAATGAGATCGCGAAATCGCTTAACTCTTAGGCTGCGCGCACAGTAAAGCGAGAAAGCAACAGGACGTACAGTGAAATAGATAAATGAAAGATTAATTTTTTTAAGCATATAATACATATGTGAAATTATTGTGTTTTTCCTTCACATTATAGGTTACAGATATTTAAAACCAACATGCATCGGTATCTCCCTTTCTCCAATTCTTATCTTTCCTAATAATAACTGCATTATAAGTGTATCCAAAGTCCCTCGTAAATTATTTAAAAACAAACAACCCCAAAGTTGTATTCCATAGGCCTGCCATATGACCTGCTTATGCAAGGAGTTTGTAAGTGCTTAAAATGCAACTGCAGGTAATAAGAGAGGGAATCGCTAAAAATCTACTTCGTTTTACGACATGCATGAACCTTTAAGTTCTTGATCATTTGTAGAAACATATATCCTAGCCCTACCGCCAGCATGTAGAGCCACCAAAAATATATAGGGTCATTCATTTTTCGGTTTCGAAAGTAAAGCTAAATAAGACACACACAGCGATACATTTTTTAAGAAAATTTTATATCATTATAAAATGTGTACTTTGCCATTAAGTGTGATAATGGCCGCCTCCGGAAGATGTGCAGCGTTCAATTTTTTTTTGGTAATTTTTAACCACTTCTTCGCACATTTCGGGCGGTATCTCAGCCATAACTTGAGTAATGTTCGTTTTTAATGCGTCTAGATTTCGGGGATTATTCGCGTAAACACTGTCTTTTGCATAGCGCCACCGAAAAAGATCTAACGGTGTAAAATCGCATGATCTTGGTCGCCAATTTACGTCGCAAAAACAGTGCAGTTACGCGACCAGGAAACTTCTCATGCAATAAAGCTATAATTGGTCGTGTTGTGTGGCTTGTTGCCCCGTCTTGTTGGACATTACGTCCAAGTCCAAGTCATGATATTCAATTCCCGGCCAAAACAAAAAATCGGTTATTATTAGACAATATTGCTCCGAATTGACTGTAGCCGTCTGACCATTGGCATCTTCGAAAAAATACTGATCAATGACACCTTTCGACCATAGAGCACACCAAACAGTCACTTTGTCTGGATGCAACGGCACCATATGCGGCAATTTTGTTTGTTTACATACCCACCGAGTGAAAAATGTGCCTCATCGCTCAAGAAAATGTTCGAAAAATCATGTGATTATTGTCTGTTTTTCCAACACCCAAGAAGCATATGGCGTTTTAAACGGTCAGCAGGCTTCTATTGTTGCATAATTTCAAAGTAAGGATGGAGATGCAAATCCAAATGCAAAATATGCCATAGTTAGGTGTACGACACGTTCAATAACCGCGAATGCCGGCGCTACCAACCTGAAACCACGAAATGAATGACGCCGTACTAGAACTTAATCCTTTTCCCTGATACTACCAAACTATGAGCTAAGTAAATGTGTCAGAATCTGGGAGATTTTTGGAAAAGCTTCCAGCGCATACTCACCTCTAAGTAAATGTGAACCGATATCTTATCATCAGATCTTGAAAATTTCTCTGAACCTTTTCAACTAAAACTAATTTTTTGTAAGGAAGATGAAGATCTAAAGAGAATAAATTGAGAATTCATTCATTATGCATAGGGAAAAACAACAATTCATTAATTGATGCTACGCAAACAATTTTATTGCAACATATGTTCTGTTCGAATTTCTAATTCAAATTCATGGCATACATAATTTTTTATCCATCAAATTTTAATGGGATGCAATAAAAATACAATTCATTGTTCAATAATTAACAACAACGCTTCTGCATTTGCCCATCATTCACCACCACTAAGCAAAGCCATTGCCACCTCTCCTTTAATTACCCTTTAAGTAACCATATCGAATCGCAGACCAAGCGTAGCGTTCGCTTCTTCCTGCACGCTTCACTCAATTTGATTAACGACAAAGGACAACAACTGTAACAATGGCACAGAGGACAACAAACCAACTGATGTATATTGAACACAATCAAGATGTAGCGTGGGCATCCATCCCAGTTCCAGCATATCATGTGCTCATAGAGTTTTTACCATCAGTGTACAACCCCAACACCACACGAAACTCACGTATATCGCTATTGTCATCCCATTATTGAGTTTCGGTTTAGTTTTCCCTTCTCTTGGGCGCTCCGTTTCTAAACAAAATATCATTCGTCCTGTGTGTACATTTTCAATAGTGTTCGCTGCCACATGACAGTGATTCCCACACACAAAACAAGGAGCTTGCTCAGCGCAGCAGCAGCAGCAACCACCACAGCAGCAGATAGAAAAACTGTGGTGGGTATCTAGTTTCGCTTCATCCTTGTTCAATTTTGAAGGAAAATATATTCCCTTTCATATCCTGCGCCAAAAGCGCTGATGATGGGATTCTAAATAATAATATTGACTTTGAGGACGACGTTGTCGACGACGATGGTGACTTAGCTGGAGCTATGGGGTGCGATGGATGGCATCGCAATGGAGTGCGTACGGATGCTATGCAGCAGTGCGTGTCAAACCTGGGTAGGAAGGGAGTTTGTTTTTATTTGTCTTTAGGTAAAGATTTCCTTGAAAATAATATTTTTCGCTCTCTCAAGTGTCTCAGCGGGACCAAGTGGAGGATGTTTAATTTATGAAAACATGAGATGGAAACGTGGAATTAAAATTGAAAAAAAAAGAAAAAAACGATGTTCCTATTTGCATGGAATAAATTTTGAATATTTACGAAATGAGATTAGTTTTTAAGGCAAGAAAAATGTAAAATTTAATATAAAAATTAAAATCAGTCCCGAAGGTGTCCCTTTGCTGATGGTACAAACGATAAAATCCCATCCACCAATTACCACTTCTTTTATAGGTACGTGTCACTTCACCCAGGTGACAAATAAATGGAAAAATCTCCACCACTTTTCCCACAAGGACAAAGTAAGAAAAGACACAAAATAAAGCAACCTTCTCCTATAAAGCTGTAATTGAAAACTTTCATAAAAATTCCTCAGCACTTACACAGAAAACCCTCAAAAACGTACAAAATGTGCTGTTGCCATTTAAAATTTACAACCGCCGCCGCCACGCTGTGTAATAGCAAATGACCGGAACCGAAAAAACAAGAAAAACCTCCTCAATTCTCGTCCATCGTAAAAAAAAACACCCCCATAGCCATTGAATCTAAAGACCCCCCAAACATATGCATCACACATAGGTGGCAGTGTAACATGGCCAAACAGAGAGCTATTTTATATGAACATTCAACACCTACACACGCAGAGAATATGTGCTAAAATGCTGTGGCTCCACCTAAAGTGTCATTCATATCCCATCCAATTTCACAATGAAAATAAAAACGAACAAGGACCCATCATGGGAGTAAAAAAAAACAGAACGGTTCAAACATGACCGACAAATGGTCTAACCGTTTCAAACCCGTCATAAAATTTCAGTCATCATTCTGGTATTTCGTAGTCTTCGTCGTCGTCATCGTCATCGTCATCGTCATCGGCTTGGTGTTAAAAAAAAATTTAAATTGGAATATAAAGACATGCCTTGAAAAATGAAACCCAGGAGTATCGATGTAATGCATCCCTCCTCACCGTCTGTCTGTGTAGACGTAATTGACATAGAAAGAGCAAACAAAGCCCTCTGGTATAATGTTTCAATTTATTATTGGCGCAGGCATTGAGTATCGTTGGAAGCAAGGAGGCAAGTGCACCCTTCACCGTCGTCTTCCACACACCCCCTAAGGATATTTTAACGCGGATAATATGATTTTAATAGTTGCGAATGCATATTCCGTAACTTGATTTCCACTTGGAATCTCCACTCTGTTTCAGTTTCGAATTGCAACCCTCACACCCGAATTTCAATTTATTCATAGGCTGCGTATAGGGATAAAAAAAAGTGAGGTTAATTCCGGGTGACACGCAATTCGAAGGGGTGACAGTCGCGCATATAGTTATTACTCACCCGATCTTAAGGATGCGTCTGAACTGTATGCATAGGTATACCGTTTCTGACATTTGCCTACTGAACGAGTACTTGTGGAACATGTGCCATGAATTGGAATAAAAACATTGAAATAGCTAGGGGATGGATGCTCTGCCGCTGAAAGTCTGTCTAGGTTGTCGGCTTTTTTTATGAATTTGCGTATTCTTTACGCTTCGGTTGATTATTATTATGATTATTAGGAATAATTTTATTATCTACCTTTTTGGTTGGGAGGATGAGGGGAGGGCAACTGTAATCAATTTGATGTCTGATTTATGAATGATAAATAGGAATGGACATAAGTACAGTATGTAACCATAGCCCATGGAAATGGAGGATGATCTTTTTGGTGTAACAACAATAAAGAGTTTTTTTTTTGTGTAATTTTTTTTGCAACATATGCACGTATGTATTTTTGATTTGCATTTTACTTTAATGAACGGGTTTGAGGTTGGTAGGAGTAGACTCCTCCGGGTACACATATGAGGCGTGCAATTTTTTGTGAATGGGTATTAGGGTTATGGAAAAAAGGGATGTTTCAATGAAAAACGAAACAATTTTATGCTTTTTTAAAATGCACCCTCATTAGATTGTATTTAACATCTATATCAAGGTAATTCACAATTGTATTGAAATTACTTTTTTTTAAGAGTATTTTGCGGGGCAGATGGGATTTTACAGGGTAGCACTAGCATCTTTACAGATCGAAACACGAAGTCTATCGGGAAATCGAAGAATGCATCTGGGTAAAGATCGAAGCACTCAGTGCTACAAGTATGTTAGTTAAAGTTTGAAAAGGACTGATTCTCCCAGTCTAGAGACGCTAGGAAAACCCAATGGTTCCTTCACGGAAACAAAGACGAAGACTTGTAGATGTCTGCTTAAAACCCATTTTCATGGGAATCATATTCTACTTGCTCACAAATGACTCACTATCTAGAGCCTAGGAAGAGCAAAGACGGGCAAATAGACTAAGCTGGTAAATTGCTTCGATTCTGACTACTGATGACGATGAGGCTGTCACATATGCTTCCCCATCTCTTATCTCTGCGTAGGCTTATGCTGATGATTTTGGTTATTTCGGATCTGTCGGATCAGACCAAGCAAATGTTTTTGCGAAAGCTTAATCGACTATTGGTGTTTCATTAAACCGAAGTTTTTTTTTTTGCTTTAAAAGGAGGAAATAGACGGATTTGTCTCAACTACTATACTAGGTTAGGTTAGGAGGGCTGTTTTGCACCAGAAGCAAATTTCACTCGGAGGGCGTAAAGGCCCATTGTGAGTACCCTGTTTGTACATGCAAGGAAATGCAACTAACAAAACCACTTAGATCTGTTGAGGAAAAGTTATAGGTCTGATAGAGGTACCCTAGCCACGTCGTCCGATCTTTCTTCTAAGCGGCGTTCTTTTAGAGCTGGGCAGTGGCATAGGAGATGTTCCACGGACTCTATTTCCTCCTCTTTGCAGCTTCTGCAGAAGTCATTTGCATGTTTCCTAGCCCTAGCTTTTTAGCCATGTTTCCGATGACGCAGTGTCCGGTTAATACCCCGACGAGCATCCGGATTTGACCTCTATTAAGAGTGACTAGGTATTTTGATCTTTTGATGTCGACAACAGGCCACAGGCTTCGGGCTATGACGCAACCGCTGGTGTTGCTCCATTGTTCCTTAGCCAGCTGTAGGATGATGTAGTCGATAAAAGACTTAGCGGTGTTAAAAGGTGGAAGCACCTCTCCATCCGCTAGTAGTGGGCTCAGATTAACCGCAAAGATCTCAGCTTGAAAGACACTGCAGTGATCGGTCAGTTGAAACGACTCGTTGATGGCAAGTGCCTCCGAGAAGACCCCGGCTCCTGTACCTTTATCTGTTTTAGAACCATCCGTGTAGACGGGCATACCTTTAATAATGGTACTGAGTCCCAGTCCTGTCTTTTGGGTATAGTGATTCTGAAATCTTCCTCAAAGACATACCTGGGTTTCTCGTAATCAGTAAGTGACATGAGTCCCTTCCGATAAAGATTTGAAGTATGCTTGAGTGTCCGCAATCGTCAGGTCTCCAATACTCAATGGGCTGCAAGTGCAATAAAGTCTCCAGACCGAGCAATTCTCTGCACCTTGGCCAAGTTTTTAAGGTAAGATTTGGTTTTAACCGCATCCCACCAGACAACTGATCCGTAGGTCAGAATGGGTCTTACAGTCGCGGTGTACAGCCAGTGCACAATGTTCGGTTGTAAGCCCCTTTTTTTCCGAATGTTTTTCTACAAGCATAGAAAGCATTAAGTCCTTTCTTCATTCTTTCTTCGGTGTTCCGTTTTCAGTTCAGTTTGGATGTAAACACCACACCCAGGTACCTACTTAACCTTGGTTAAAACATTAGGCGGACACCTTTAAGCTTGGTGTATATATACACGTGCATATATACTTGGTACCCATTTAGGTACCTTATATACTAAAAGTCGTCAAAACGCAGCTATTAAGGAAAGTTCGAGTATAAGCTCTTTTAGACCAAGCTTGTCGAGACGAAGACATGTTTCTGGCAGCGGAGTTGTTTCTTTGGCAAAACATGGAGTTTGTCCCATGTCCCATCGGTTCATTGGTTGAATAAACTTTCACGCATATATGGGACTGTTATTTTCACTAAACTCCATTGGTTTTGTTAGCTTCTCTAGTACAACTGAGTCCTTAACCACTTCTAAGTTAGTGCTTTAATTCAAGAACTTTTTTAACTCGGCCAAAAGACTGAACACTTTTAGTCTTCAATTCCGAGTTACCGGTATCCTTTGAAAAGATTCTATTGATTGCAGATAGACCAAACTAAAATGAGCAAAACTGTCGCATCTGGAGTGATGAAAAGGCACATGCCATACAAGAATTGCCGATGCATCCCGAAAAAACGACAGTTTGTGGTTTATGGGCTGGTGGCATAGTTCGACCAAAGTCTTTGGAAAGTGTGCGATATTTTTGCTATTGATGCACGCTTTTGCAAAGCGCCTTAAAGTGCTAGGCTTAAGTGATTAAACTTTCTATATCCTGCGCTTTCTCGAACTAAGACTTCAATCACTAAGTCCAATCAAATGGGATTTTTAGACCAGCCTTTATTCTTATTTATTTTCTTATTTATTATTATTTGTATATTCTTGATTTTAAGAATATGTCAACTACATGTTGATAAATATCAAAAGTTCCTAATGTTAATTGCACCATAAAACATGGTCCACGCATGTGTACTTTTACCCATCTCAATAGAAATAAAACAAAAAAAGAGACATACGCGTTAAAACAAACAAAGCTGGAGGTTCTTATGGAACTGGTTAGACTGCCAGCGTTTTCTTTCTAGAACCCGCGCGAGTTATCATCAGACAAGATTGATCATTCAAATCATTTTAATTTTTTTTTGCGAATTGTTTGATAGAATAGATGTTTGTGTGTTTAAATAGTCTTAACTCAACAGAAAAGTACAGCATTTAGCATTCCAATAGCAGAATCCTTCACTTCAGTTTTCTACATTTTATCGAACGTGTATACGATTCTAGATACAGGAAGCTAGAGCAAGCGTGATGAAAAGGTGATCAAATTTTCGTTTCCTTAAAATTTGTTTTTTCAAACATTCGTCACAAAAAAGTACAAAATCAGTCAAATCTGGTAAAGTATAAATTCAGACCGTGTTACTTTCATGTAGATTGATTTTTTCGTATACATTAAACTATAGAGAAGTCCAAAAAAGTGGTTCCGGTAACGGTGAACGGTACCTGTCATACATTTTTTTTTTGGTATTTTAAATAACTGATTTTCTAAAAAAAAGTCCATGTTAAGTTATTTAAAAATGCAATCATCGAAAATTTGGTTCGTCAGTACACGCATTCATCGTAACCAACCCTTTCTGGCTGAAAACTTCCTAAGAGTTCTTCGTCAGAAAACGCATCCACTGTAACCGTAGCCCAAAGGGACTACTTTATAAGGAATAAAGATGAAAAATTAAAATTTAAATACATCAATTCTTTGCAACCTTAACATACAGTATTTTATGAAAATAATAAAAAAAAAACACACATATCAGAGTGAAGTAGTAAAAAAATAGTTCACTATTGTCTTTTTCTTTCTTCCAACAGTGTAAAACATGAATGAATTAAAAATAGCTTGCCTATTACGTTTTTTTCATTCTGACTGAACGACGAGAACGATTCACACTCACGCTACTGAATATCAATTAAAATTCCGCAAAATTCTTGCGATTATATATTCTTATAATTTTTTTTTGTTCGCTGTTTTGCTCTTCATTAACCAAAACATAAATGCAAATTTTTGTATCTTGTTCGCCCGGTTTTTGTGGAATTTATTTGCAGAAAACTATGCGTTTCTTTTGTTAAGAATTTATCTGTGAAATCAATAACTCAATTATACACAGTAACTCGTTTTCTTTTTGCGACCATTGACAGCAACAAAGGAAGTCAAAGTCAGCTAGAAAAAAAAGAAGGATTCAACATTAGCTTCCAGTGGGTTCCTGTATTTCCCCCGGACTAACACGCAAATAAAATATTGTCACATAGAGAAGATGAAAAAAAAAAAAATTAAATCCACTTGAAGGTTGTTTTTCGTCCTGACGTCGAGTACTGTGTAAATATACGCCCAGTGAGTTGGAACGACTGTGTCACCGACAGCAGATGTAGGGTCGTCAGATGAAGAATTAAGTTGAGTGGGTTGCTCTTCGGTGTGCCTTTGCTGTTTTCATTGGGATCACCATCGAGGGTAATCATATAATAGTTCCTTAACTTTCACTTTGACCGAAATAGAAAAAAAGTTTTTTTTTCCATAAAATCTGTCACTTGTATTACTAACTAGATAGAAGGACGCATGTTATCCTATGCTGTGCAGTATGACGTTCTGTCAGAAACGAAGTCAACATGTATATGGAAAACACCATATGGGTGCATGACCATGTAAGTGGTTGGTTGGTATTGCAACCCCCGTGAAGAGGCTAGTTTGATGAGATTATGATTACTCATATTGGAGTGTCTTAGTAGTTTGTAATTCCTCTGGGGAATGCGCTTTTTAAGTGTGGTTGAAATTATGTTTTTGAAATAAATTTATATTTCCAAATTAAAATTCAATTAAATTCGCAAAAACAAGACCTTCCATTCCAATGCGGTTATTCATTTGAAATGCAAATTAATTATTTCAGCATCTTGTCGAAATTCAGCACAATCAATAAATAACAAGCGCGAACAAATTTTCAGCGGCTTCTTACTGTCTCATTGTTCACCATTGTGAGTTCATACCTGCTTATGACCGGAGACAGAACTTCCGTTTCACTCCATACCCAACGGTGACAGAGAACAACAGAACACCTTGGTAAGGACAAAACAAACGAACAAAAATTACTCACTGTCCACCCGCTCAAGCCGTGCGCACACCAAACAACAAATTTATTTCCTTCGATTAGATTTTGAGTTTTGAATTTATGGCAGCAGCGGTTTTCGTTGGACAGTAATTAAAAATATCTGGAGACGGGTTGGGTCCACTGGTCACTGGTATTGGTGCTGCGCACAGCAATCCAACAGGCGACAGGTAACCAGCGTAAATACAAACTGAGCGCTTTTTTTCTTTTTCCTTTGTTTTTCAGCTGTCAAGGTGAAATTTAAAATCATGTAGATAGGTATCCCCAAGAGAACAAACTCACAAAACTTGAGTTCGACGTTTGTTTGGTTCTTATCAGCGAGTTGTGGCAGTTGGGGCTATAACTTAACAAAAATAAATTCCTTTTTGTTTTCATTGTTTGTATTTTTTTCTGTACCTATGTATATTTTTCATGACTAGACTGAAACGACTGATGCTGGGGGACAGTTTGAAACTTTAGTTTTATTGAGGGTTGAGGTAACAAATGGCATGGAGTTAACCACAAGACAATCAAAATCTAAATAAAATACTGGATCAGACTGACAGGTAGATATTTCGAGCCAAAAGAAGACTTCTATGATGTTGGATGATGTGTGAACAGTGTGGCGGACAGAAAGGGTTACATGGCTTTATTTCGTGGCATATTTTTCAAGAACATGCTATTAAAACAAATTATTTCATTCAAAGAATGTATCTACATATGTATTTGCGTAAAAGATTACTGGGTAAAAGTAGGTTTTAATAAATCAGACGACCCAAGAATGATATGGCAAAATATTTGGAGGGGCAGGGTATACAGTGACTCCATCGCATAATCGGACACGTACTTTTATAAGATAAAAATGCCTTAATGTGTGTCGATTTTCGGCGCTCAACGGACAAAACCGATATGAACGCAAAGTACCGTTTCTGTTCTTGGAACTTGCTGCAATCTTTAAGTTTCTGGCATTGCGATTTGTTTATAGTTGAGATCAAGTGCAGAAACCGTCATTTTATTAACAAAAAGTGCCAGAATGGCTTCAAACGGAAAGCAATCCTCTGCGGAACTTCGATAGTTGATTGTTAAACTCAATTTCGAAGGAAAAACAGTTAGAGAAATTGCAGAATTGGTCGGAAAAAGCAAGTCTACTGTCCACGACATTATTAAGAGATTCCGGGATGAGTTTAGATTTGCCAATAAAAGCAGGGAAGGCCAAATCAAAATTTTAAATGACAGTGAAGAGCGATCGGTTTTAAAAGAAATAAAACAAGATCCCTTTAAAACAGCCAAGGAACTCAAAATTTCTTTGCAAACCCGAACTGGGAAAGATGTGTGCCTCAACACTGTGCGTAATACTTTGCACAAGTTTGATTACCACGGAAGAGTTGCGCGGAAAAAGCCCTTTATAAGCCTCAAGAACAAAAAGAGGGTTAAATACGCCAAAGAATATTTGATAAAATCAGAGGAATCTTGGAAGACAGTAATTTAATAGTAAATGGTTTTAGATAATTTTTTTTTAAGTTTAATTAATTGATCAAAGGTTATATTTACCGATGAGAGTAAACTTAATTTGCATGGATCCTATGGAAAGATGTTTGTTTGGCGTAAACCAAATAGCGAAATTGATCACAAATTTGTATTTGACCACTTAGAGAGTGGTGAAATACAAATGACCACCAAAAAATGTCAACTTAACTTCGCTGAGACTCTCTGGATTCGAATAGTTATTAAATTAAGAATGTGGTACTGGCAGTAAATATTTTTGTCATTGTCAGCAAATAATTTGAGACTTAAAACAGTTATACAATGAAAACTTAGCTTAACAGATTTTCGTTTTAAGCAGATGAAATAGTGTGATGGTAACTTTTATTTGTCCGCTACGGTATATAAAATCTTTTTTTCGTTAAAAAAATGTTAGACATCCATTTAGGGGAAGGGGAGCAACGGGCTATCTCTCTAAATACTCGTCTAAATCTTTTATCGGTTTTGAAAAAAAATTCTTTGTGATGTCAATTTAAGGCGATAAGAGCTAAATGAGAACATTCCTTTAACAAAGAGAAAAAATTAGCTTGCAATCTTAAAACCCGGAACATAGGTACCAAAGTTGTAAAAGAATGCAATCTTTGCTGAATTAAAATTTTTGATTGCGTTCAGTAAGTTTCAATTTGAGATTGGGAAAAGTTGAATGCAATCATAAAACTGGGATTTCGTGATTGCATTCAAATATGATCACCACCGAAAAACGGTGACAGAACGTTCACAAGAGCAGAGAGGGTGGAGTATCGAGCCAGGAGAAGAGAGGCGAAGAAAACTCTTAGAGAGTGGTAGGGCACGAAGAAAACTCACGTCCAGTCAATGCAGAAGAAATTCAACCTCCCAGTTTATAAGAAGTTGCTATGGCTATTAAAAAGCTGAAAACAACAAGTCTGCTGGCTCTTATGGCCTGCCAGCGGAACTCTTCAAACATGGTGGTGATGCTTTGGTAGGGTGCATGTACCAAATCATCAACCAAGTATGGGAGGAAGAAACCATGCCCGACGACTGGACTATCAGCTGCATATGCCCCCTCTACAAAAAAGGCGATCCTATGTCTTGTAAGAACTATCGAGGCATATCCTTACTAATGAACGACTCAAGATGTTTTGCAAGACATTAATCGGCAAGTATCTGTGTAGCTTCCGGCCAGGTAAATCGACAATTGACCAAATGTGACCACGTTAAGATAAATCCTGGAAAAGACCAAGGAATTTCAAGTCGAGACACGTCATCTTCAAAGCCACATCTGATACCTTGTTGATTGTTGATTGTCAGGAGCACTACGAGGCGATGGCCGAATTTGGGATCCCGGCAAAACTGTTCCAATTGTGCCGTGGAGAATACGCGTGCAATGTGCAGTTTGACAGCAGCTCATCTGAACATATACACCGGATTGCGGCAAGGAGATGCGCTATCAAGTACCTTCTTCAACTTTATTCTGGAACAGATAGTTCGCTGGGCAGGTGTAAACACGGAAGGCACTATCTTTAACAAATCTGTACAGCAACTGAGCTAGACGGACGATATCGACATCATCGGCCGCTCCCAACGCCTCTATCACGACTTTTACGGCAATTAAAGAACAGGCGAGCTTAGTTGGCGTTGAATTTAACGAGAATACATTCGAATCGAAGCCCCAGGTTCTAGACAACACGGAATACCGAACGTCCGTTTCAAAACCAAGCCTATTGGACGACCGAACGCTTATTTTGGATAACTGAAAGCACATTGCAGGGGACCGTAGAGGATAGAAGGCTTCTGAATCTCAGGCAGAGGTTTTGTCAAACAAAAATAAGAAATCTACACCATGAGCTGAAACTGGAAAAATTTAGAAAAAATTGTGCTTCGATCAATGATGCATTCGATTCAAGTATACATTTTACCATTTGTTTCGTTTTAACGAATTTACCAAAAAAAATATATGTGTCTACACCAATCATCCTGGGATAATGTGGTTTTCTGTTCTAGTTCATCTCTCCTTTAAACTATTCAAGCCGCCCGGCCCTCCCATGTCTGCGTGCTCCAACAAAATAATAATTAACTAATTAAGGAAATTCATTTTATGAATGTTGGCTTCAATGTTAACATCTGCCTAATGTCAAATAATAACGCAGTCATCATCCCGATGATACATGTCCAACAACTTTTTAATGTCAAGTCCCAAAACTCCCTGAATGTAGGTAGATTGTGCTGTGTGGCACATCTGGTTGACAATGTCCTTGTTCGTTATGTCAAAGTTAAAACAACGCAAATAAACCCCTGCCATACATGTGCCAACCCGTGTTTGGACCCCTTAATAGCCGTAAAGCTTTTGTTCGATGAGTGGATTTTATGGTCAAATGTTGCATTTAGCTAGCGCCAGAAACACCTGATGATGACAATGATTACACTGATCCCACCCGAGTACACAACCATGAACATATATCTCTGCAAAAAATACGACAAACCAGCAAAAAAAAGAAGAACAAAAAATATTAAGTACACATTTGGTAACAAGAGAAATTAACTCCAACGGCATAGGAACACCGAACACTGAACCCAAACACATAGTGAGCTCGAGAGAATTATTACACCTCTTAACATTATTAAGAAAAGCAAAGAGGAAGATTTCCAACCCCCACTTGGTTTCTGTTCTGATAAAAATTAGTTCTGTGATAAAGGAGGGATAGAGGACTCTTGTAAGTATTCTGGCACACGTCACCTATCAAAGAATATTATTTATCGCTCTCGCAGGGCTGTTGCTTTTCCCCTTTTCATCTCGCTGATTGAGTTACATACTTTCTTCACCCATAATTGAATTTAGATGTCGCCTCAGCAGCAGTGACAGCCTCCTGTTGTTCCCCGTAACAACAACTGTAGTAGTAAGTGATGATTTAACACAGTGGGGTGCCGCGCTTGGCACCCCATCGTCAGCGTCCTCATATTTTATCATAATACTACCATGATGATCGTCCTGGATGGCTAAATATCATCGAGGAAGTGCTCGAATACATTGCGATTTCATCGTCCTGAAGTTTATTGTTGGTCCATTAGTAGATTAGGACCACAACGGGACAGCGGACAATGGGCAAGCAAAAATAAATAAATATTGCACTGCATTTCTTCTGTCATCTCCTCCAGATCGACGGACGCGTCGATGTGAATTTTTATTGTAATTCGCGGTTGGACACCTTTTGTCCATTGAGAGTGGGTAATTAATTTTCTAAAGACCCAGCCCGCTTCCATATGTGGGCTTGAAATACTCAAATGCGAGTGCAATATAATTTTTATTTTCATTCTGGGACATTGTTATGCGGACACGGTGATTATTGATGATGATGACGTTGAGTGAATGGTTTCATAGCATGTCCCTTTTACTTTTTAGGATACTTTGCGATATTGGATTGTAAAAGACCGCCCCTATTTATGTGGTTTTATGGATTACATGTACGAGTACTTTTTACTGTTATTGTTATGGCAATTGTGTGATTTTCATTTTGCTTAATGGTTTATTGCCAATGTCCTATTTTCGAAATACCCACAGATTCATATTATTTTATTTGAAGTAAGTGTGCAATTTTAGCAAGAGTTATGGGTGGTTTGTATGGCACAGCGGGTTTCCTTTTGCAGTGAAAATATAAAATCGTGGTTTTCACAAATGCAAATTAAAATTATTAATACCCATGGCTGAAAAGATTATATGGAGTTTCTGAAATCAAACAAATTGTAAAAATTTTTAAATGCATACCGAGATATGGCCATGCATTAAAAAATCGAGTTGTGAGAGTTATAACTCCATTTGTGGGTTTCACAACTAAAGGGTGTTTTTTTTTAACTTTAGACAGATATCTGGCAGTGGTTCCAAACTGTCAGTGGCACTTTTATTAAAAAATAGGTCTGTTCCTTTACTTTTTCAAGTAACTTCAAGTTACTCAAAGTTACTAACAACTGCTTAAAACTGTTCCGCAACTCATAAATTTACTAAAAGAGAGTGGCAACGAGAGAGTAAATAACTTCTTACTACTAAATTCTGGCTCTAGGAAATAAGGTCCCAAAATAAAAATGAAATAAGGCCCCAAAAATATAAACGCGAAACAAAATTTTTTTTTAATTGGGGTTTTATTTGATTTTTTTGGGGAATAAGTCGTTCTTTTGGGGTCTTATTTCATTTTTACATTTAAATATTTTTTTAAAGACCCAATTTTGGGGCCTTATTTCATTATTATTTTGGGGCTTTATTTCCTAGAGCCCTAAATTCTGCTGAAGAAATTTCTTCGGGCATTTTTTTTAAATAGCTGTTTGCTGTCAATATTAAAAATAAATGAAAGGTGTTGTGGCCTCCCTTGTCGTTCCTTCCCTTCGTTTATGGCAACTCAATTCTATCAAGCCATCCTTATGTCTCAGAAACATGTCAAGTTTAGTGACATGTAAAGTTTCTGACAATTCTTCAATGTCTTGGAAGACTAAAGTGTTCCAAGCGCTCTGTTCTTCAGTAGAGTATTAGCAGAGTCTCCGTTCAAAGACTGACTTTCCAAAAAGTCAAGGGCGTTCTGGAGCCAGGAGAAAGGGGTAGAACATGTAGTTCTGTACTTAGCCCCTGTATAAAGAAGAGGAGAATTTAATTAAACTAAACGAGGTCCTCAGGTATATGCTCAGCCAAGGATGTGGGCCGGCACCAGATTTTCCGAATTGTGACATATTCAAGAAGAGAGGCAGCGGCATCTTAATCTTGGTCCAGTCACCTACCCTTTCTTGCAGAAACATTCGCTGCAAACCATAGTTAATGGAAATGTTTTTTTGTCCAGTCAACCGCTATTATTATTATTTCTGTCAAGAAGTATAGTTACTACAACTTAGTACAAAAGCCCTTCACTTTTTCGTAACTTGAGCATTTTCTGAGAGAATTTGAGAGAATTTATACCCACTCCTCGAAATTTAGGAACAGACATAATTAATCTATACGATTTTATTAATCAAACTTTAACAACTAAATTTAAAAAGTTAAAAAATGAAGGTTCTGTGCGTATCCATCTTGCATTTAAAGCGAACATAATTTACATTAAAATTATCGAAAAAACATAAGGAAAGGCTACAGTCCGCTTGGGGCGAACAGTATGATACCCTATCCTTATCCCTATGTGCCCCAAAGAAAAAATTCATAAGGAAGATGATAGATAGCATTTTATTTCATTCTATGAAATTTATAGAAAAAAAAATATTTATTTTGAAAAAAACGCCCCCAAACGGCGTGGCCAAAAACTTTGTATGGGCGATATATTGGGAAAAATATTGGCTAAATATATTGTTAAACATTTTTTTTCGATTTCTATGAAAATTTTCAAAGAAAACAGCATTTTAGTGAAAAACGCCCACAAAAAGTAGGCGTGGCAAAAAACTTTATATGACAAATTTATAAAGGTATCTTGTGAAGGTTTTACAACTTTATCTCTCTAACTTAAGCCTTAAAACGTTTTTTTCTAAATTGTGGGCGTGGCAGTGGGCGGATTTAAAAACTTTTAACACTTTACCATTTCGGGACCCTAGGGAGTATATGCTCCAAATTTCAGCCTCCTAGCATAACTTTAAAGGCCTCAAAAGTTGATACGGACGGACGGACGGACGGACATTGCTCAATAGTCTTAGGATTTGGTCCTGATCATAAATATATATACTTTTATGGGTCTACGACGAATATTAAGGGGTGTTACAAACTATGTGTCAAAATTAATATACCCTTAGGATAGGGTATAATCAGAAATGCACGGTTAGATGTGGTCTGTGGGGTCGTGGAGTGATCGGACAATATATACAATAGAATTTTTCGATCAACGATTTTATTGAAACAATCAACTTATTGAAGGAAACAGTCGATGAACGCATAATTTCACTAATGGACCTGCAAATCGACCTCCAAGGTTTTATGATTTGACGCTTCTTGATTATTTTCGTTGTTAAATAATAAATCGCGTCGAGTTATGAAACTTGAAGAGATTATTCCGTCAACTTTGTACACACGCACTTTAAAGCCTGCCTCTTTGAGCTAGCTGTTTTCATAATATAGGAAAAAGCAATAACTCACGATTCGACCAAAAATTATAATGGGAAGGATTACTTTTTTCTTTAAAAACTGATACATTTAAGCACTATGATCAGTTTTAAAGATTTTTTTCTTAAATTCGAAAACAGTTATAAAGAATGTTTGAAAAACGTTTTTAAAAAATTATGTTTCTTAATTTGAGGGCGAAGGTTAATAAAACAACGCATTAATTTATTTTTCTAAATTTAACATAGTTTCAATGCGGAAAAGTTATCTAAAAGTGATCTGTTTTAAAGATGTTTTATTAAATTCTAAAACAGTTATCACAGGAATGTTCTGACAGAAATGTTTTCAAATACCAAAAGACAATTGGTTAACAGCATAGTGAGTCGGACAAAGAAATTTATTGAAGTTGTAGTTAGTAAGAAAAGTAATTTTATTGAGCAAAAGTTTTGAGTTAAATTAATTTTATGGTATGAATGAGTGAAATGAATAAAGGAAATGAATGAATCAGCTTTTTCTTAAAATGATTGTCTCGACTTACTATATATATGACTAATCATAAATTTCCCATTTAGGTTTCGGCAGGCCTTTCAGCTTTTTTTTCGGAGGCGCTCTATGAATATTCTTAACTATTCGGTTTCTGTAAGGGAAGAATTAATATAAACCATTATTTTCAGTTTAGGGCAACATCACTTATTTTGGCGAATATTTTCTACATGTTTTGCGCTTTGAAATTGTCTCAAAAATGTAATACAGTGTCATTCATTTCGTAGTTTCAATTTGACACCTGTCAAACTCAATTGTCATTTAAAGTATCATAATATTAGTTAAATGTTTGCCAATTACGATAATGGATCGCATAAGAATCAAACAACGCGTTCAAATTATTTAAACTTACTACAAAAGTGCTGATCAAAAACTTATCCGTTTGTTAACTCTCCATACAATAACTGACTGTTTTCCTGAAAAACTAGCTTGAAAATGGCATCACTTACATAAATTATACTAAAGTCTATTACATTCCGGTTGACATCTGACATATCCAAATAAAAAATTTTCAAATTTCTACAAACTATGAAATAAAATGTTGTTGAATTCAAATGAGGTAACGGAAAATTTTGTTCTTATTTTGAAAACTTTTTCTATTAATTGCTCCTCTAGCATTGGGGAAATGGATTTCGTACATCCACAGGAATGCGCCCGCCTTTTTTATTCCCATCAATGTCTTCCCTTAAAAAATAAATAAATATTCAAGTCTAGCTTCTCCAACCATTGCGTGTGCGAAGTTATATTTTTGACACGAGTGGAGAGACCTACAGTTTAATGCCGATTCTTGGATGTTTGTCAGACGTTGGTGGGAGAGGTGGGGCAGCGAATACAATCTTTAAGGCGGTGCGGGCCGGGATTTGAACCAGCGACCCCTCGCTTAGTGGTCCACTGCACTCACCAAAATATTCCAATTAATAGAAAAATTCCTCCTTTGTGGACGTTTGTGGTTAAGACCAACTTTAAGCTCACAATTTCAATTCAAATAAAGAACGAAATATGTTTGCAAAAATGGACCATTAAATTTGTTAAAAAAAATCAAAATGCAGAAAACCATTGTCACTGTGCTTATTTATCGTTCAAGCTTTTACAAAAGTAAGGCTCAATACCAAGCATGTTACGACACATATTTGCACTGAACAAATTTTGATGTTAATGCAGTTATATTGTTTTTCTCTCACGGCCGAAACATACATATAAATGCTGTCGAAAGCTGTGAAATTCTTTATTAAATTAAAATACTTCTTCAGATCCCATATGGCGGGCGTGGAACCGTCAAAGCGGTTATACAAATGTAATTTCTGTGGGAAAAACTCTGATAAAGTTGAAAAGAGGCGGCATTTTGACATTTTTCCATCAATTTTTCCAATTTACGTATGTTTGATGAGCTTTTGTAATCCAATTAGCGGCGGATTACACGCGCCTATAAATTACATCATTTATGTGTGTATACATTTTTTTTATTGAATTCTCTGCAGAGGCATATGAATGGATAAGCAGCAGACAAAGTGTTAATTTAAAAAAAAAAAATCCAAAGAAATGTGAGTGAATGCATTGAGTGTGTTTCATCGAATAAAAAATGTCACAAGTTAATTAAGTCGTAAAATAAATTCCCCAGGAAGTAAAGTGAATGCGATAGAGCATCGTTGTGATTCATTTCATAAAAATGTATTTTAAATGTCTGATTATTATTGATGCATGAAATTGTTAGAACTAACGTAATTAGAGGAATAATCTAACAAGAGTTTGAGAAAAGATGCAGACTACAGAAGGCACGTGTTCCGGCGTTAATAACATCGTTTATTATATATGGCACCATATTTCGAATTCCTACGACTAACAAATCCGGTTTTCGGTTAATAGGTACAAAAAAAACGAAACTCACTGCATTTTGAAAAGTCAAAAACAAAAAACACGTAAAGTTATAACAAAAGAAAACAACTCTTCAAATGATATCAAAATAACATGTAATTGAAAAATAATAGCATACGACTGCCATAATCAAAGTCCTCTCAAATTGAAACAAAAACTACAATGGACAAGGACATCTTAACTGTACACGAGTGCTGCATATACATAGAGAAATTCAAACTCACCCCTCGTTCCGAAACTCGGCCACAAATGCAAATGTTAAAATAATTTCGATTCAATCAAAAGTGACACCCTTGTAATGAGCAACCATGAAAATTGCGTTACGCTCTCGATACGAAACGGATACGCATATTCATAGTATTCAATTGTTTCCACTTCATTCGAAATGACAGCGGATACCAAATGACAGACAGAGAGTGACAGAATAGACTGCGCAAAGGATTCGGTAAACCGGGTACACATGTCCTTTTGTCAAAACACAGTATTCCACTCAGGGCCGAGGCAGTATACGGATACGAGACATACCTACTTGTGTAAAGGGGTTCCAGCTTAGATGAATGAAGGAGTGTGCACGTTGATTGTTTTTCCATAATCAAAAAGTTATGATTATAAGAAAAGGATGTGTTGAAAAATATGTTTCAACAAAATAAAAAAAACGGAACATTTTTGAACAGCGATTGAAGAACGCGTGCCGAACTACGTGCCCATTGTTATGAGAGATGGGTAAAGTGTTAATAAAAATTTTATTAAGTGTTGAAATTGGATTTCGATAGCAATGTAGGGGTACAGAGTTGTTAACGGTTATTTTCTGTATAAAATACAAAAATTGCTTTGAATTTGTTTGAAAAAGGATAATTAGTCAGCAGAGTTGAATTTGGTTGTGATTTTACTTCTTTCTTTCGAAAGAATGTTTTTGTTTTCCTGCTTCGGTTATATTCATCCTAAACGTAGTGTACACATCGCGTTAATACCTCGGCATTATTTGCAATCAACACTTAATGCCACAGAAACTTGCATATGTATTTGTTTTTGATTTTAAGGTTGTTGCTGATCGCATGATTATCAATCAAAACTGTTCTTACGTCTGCAATTAAGCCAATGGGCATTTTAATTTTACTGATAGTCACTGATGCCGCCAGATGCCACAACCTTACTCTCGACAATCTACCTTACCGTTTATGATCTGAATCCAAGTTATTCCTCCATTAGAAATTGAAAAAGGTAAAGGGCTTAAAATAAAATGCATTAGATATTATTGTCATCAGAGAAACATGGAAAAAGTTAGCCACAAAACAAGTTAAGAGAAAAAACCTCAAAAGTTGTCAAAACCTCAAGCCAAACATCCTTCACAACTTCCCTAAAGCAATTTATTATTATTACCACAATATGTGTGTTATATATGAATCGTCGCGAAATCTACACCCTACATCCACGCCCCAATCTCTTGGCATAATTCATAAGAAGACAGTGTCGAGAAAGGTATCCTATCATGGTTCTTGCCCTAAGTCGAGAGCCATCTAGATTCAGAATCATTTATTCAGAGAAACATGATCCTATTGACAATAGGTTGTTGGTCATTTTGTTTTCAAATTACAATGATGAAAGCTTTGCCACTAGAAGCCTAACCCCGCTAAAGACATCTGCTATCTATCATTTAGCAAACGATTATTTGGGCTGAAAACTATCTTGTACAAAAAAGCTGACTTTTCGTTTATCGCCAGAACTACACTTTGCTCTCAGAAACGTTGTTGTGACAAAATCATTTGAACAAATGCGTTTAGAAAAAATCTTTATAGATCTTCATAGATGATTGTACGGACACTGTGCAACCATATAACAAGGAAAGACGGCATTTATTGCATTGGCATCTAGATAAAGACGCATTCTAAATCAAGAGAACTAGACAATAAAACGTGGTTTGGTAGATTGGTTTAAGTAGCCGGTTTTGGATAAAGCCGCACAGAAAATAGAACACAGTTTCATTCTCGGTTACGTCACCGCAACCTGGCCCGTACTGATGGCCACTTGCCGATTACCGTCAAATGTTCCTAGAAATGGCGCAGTTTGTCAAATTCAGCGACTAATTGCGACAAATCTCAGCTTCCTTTATGACTTCTTCATCTTTTTTATTCGTCTACATCTAGCTAGCTCGTCTACTCTATCATTCCCCTCAATATTCCTATGGCCGGAAACCCAGAGAAGAGCAATTTTTCGACGACTAGCCCAAGCCAGTATCCTCCTGCTGTCCTATAGACAAGCTTGCATGAGGTCGTGATTGAATCAAGGGTCTTAATCGTGGCCTTATTGCTTGCAATTCGCTTGCCTCCCTAATTGCTATGAATTCTACCCGAAAATAGAACAAATTAAAATCGTATAACTTCTGCAATATTTAAGCTGCAAAAAGAATTATTTATTGGGGAATACACTATACAGATTGTAACTTCAAGCATGTAGCCAAAAAAAAAATGTCCTCCACTAATTAACCCTAAACTCGTTTCATTTATTTTTTGTAAATTTTTTTAAATTGGGGTAAAAAATACTATCGCCGCGAGCGACGATGGCTGAGTCGAGAGGATCTATGATTATAATCCTTATGTCAGCCTTTTAAGCTTTAGTATACCTTCTACGTTTTGAGTCGAACACAATATTCAACTCAGATACCGTTGAGCGTAAAAAATGCAAAGAAATTTACATCTACTCAAAACAAGAGTGGAATTACGTTTACTCTTTACACTATGGCTTCCAACGAAGCTATCCGATAAACATAATATTGTTTAATTTGCCGAGAATAACGCACAAAACAACTACCATATATGCAATACTTGTACCTGCATATAAAACCCAGATGAAATCAAAAAAGGAATTCTCCTCTTTTCACAAGTGTCAACATTCGCTTGACGTTACGATTAATTTATCCACAAACGCTTTGGGTACTTGTACAAACAAAATTGTTATTTGTCCATGGCTAAACCTTTACAATATCTTTGGTCGTTTGAGCATAGCAATTTTCTCAGTCACTGCATTAGTTGCGCCAATCCGATGGTAATGCTCGCCATATCCGCAGCAACCTTCTCGGGTCTTAGATAAAGTCCAACAAAGTACATACATACGCGGTCACACACAAGAGCCGGGCTCTTTGTTTTGGGGGGATTAAGCCGACCTAAAGTGATAAATATTCATAAATCCAACGCGCACAATCAATGCGCTCCTACAAAATTCATTCGATTAGTCTCTGACCAAACTCATGGCCTATACGCTACACAGTATACACCCTCCTTCTTCGTTGACATTGTCAACGAATGGGAACCCGCGCGCTACAATCACTCGGAATAGTTTTCCAAACGAAAAAAACAACAACAAAAAACAACTAAAACCACCACAATTGCGTAGAAGCCTCTTTGAAGTAAGCCGCACTGAGCATACAGCGATTGCGACATAAGGGGGCTTGAGAGGTGACGTGAGAACAAATCAACCAACGAAATCACTTAACATTTTCCTACTACTACCAATATTGGGTAAACATTGATGCTCCCAATTCAGAGCCATGAATAGCCATGCCGTTTCTTCTTCCACACAAGGGCACCAGGGGGGCATTATGTCAAATAACACATCCATACAAAAAAAAAAAAACAACATCGTCTTGGATTAAGAGAATGGGTCATCGTGAAGGAACAAAGTAACGCTGGTGCGGTTGCGCACCGCACACCGAACAAGGCCCAAAATTTATGACATCCCTTGCGTACTTTTCTGCTATCTTCATTTTAAAAAAGACAGCCAAAGAGAGGGAGAGAGAGTGCTAGAGCGAAAACACCTCTTCCCATCTCCGTTCATCTGTCAAATATTGATCTCTTGAGCGAACATAAAATAACAGAATTAATCTCAAGTGGTCCATGGTGTTTGCGGAGCGCGGCATTTTTTCCTTTTTTGTCTCCTCTGGCGGCCGCAATGAAGAGACAATTTTTTGGTACCTTATGTCCACTTAACCAGCACGATGATGGCAATAAAGAAGGCGACAAAGGAGATGAAGTTGAAGTAGGACAGCTGCCTCAGCTGTTGTGAGGACAGTAAGCGGCGGCTGCGGCGGCGGATTTATTTGCATACGGTGGCGGCGGCGACGGTTGCGGTGTTGGCGGTCGTGACTGTGGGCAGTTTTATTAGCTCTTCGAGTGCCATTTGAGCGTGGAGGCGATACAGTCCCAGTTTGTTTGATGCCGCGGAGAGTTTTGTTTGACTTCTGTGTCATTTTGTTGTTGTTGTTTTTTTTCTGTCACATTACAAGAGGCTGCAGGTAGGTAGACAGAAGTGACTAGCATCTAAAGTCTAGTAGGTATAACTGAACAAATTAATTATTTCGAACGATGAGTAATAGTTATTTGTGCATAAGTCATAGATGACGCTGTTCAATTTGTCTAATGCCGCTTCGCGCCTCAGCAGACTTTTCAACAGTGCTATGCATATGAAGTTTCCATGATGGCAGAAGATATTCACAAAATCAAGGCCTGTATTACCGCATCAGTTAACGAACAATACGTCACTGAATTATCTCAGTTATCAATGCAAAAAAAATTGTGATAATTCAGTGACGTATTGCTCGTTAACTGATACGGTAATTCGGTCACAGATTAGATAGGTAAACTAATAGAATTAAAGAAATTCTAATAAAAGGTGGTTTCCAGAAAAGAAACAAAAAGAACATGTTTATGCACTCAGAGAAAAGTAATATCTAAAGTTACCTTATCCGACTTAAGTGAATATTTTTATGTGGAAATTATCAGAACATTAATTGTGAATTATCGTAACATAAAAATAAGCTAATTTAAGCTTGAAACAATATAATAGAATTAACAAAGAAAATTTGTGTTTTGCATTTCACTTTTATCGATATAAATTTCAAATTTTTCAAAGTTAGAACCAAGTGAAATTGCCATGTTCCACAATTCGCTTTTATTGATTTGTAAGTCATTTTAAATATATCATATGTCATGTTATTAGTTTAATATAAATAATATGGGTACAGGGTGCGCCATCTAGTGGTTTCTTTTTAAATCATATAGGATTTTGACACCGGCTACTGTTTCCCGCTCGAAATTTTGGCGGAAAGTCAGTATCATACCTTCGCGGAATGAAATGAGTCGCTTTACGCTTGAACAACGTTGGGAATGGTGTGTGAGTGCTGTGTAGCCTAAACAGTGCGTTTTTTGAAAAGAAGTTTTAGCCGAAATGAAGCATCCACCTAGACTGCTGAACGCAAGTTTGTGCAAAAAGTTCGTGAGACTTGTAAGCTGGTGGACAACATTCATAGTCCCCGTCGTCGTTCTTCCACAGAAACTGACAATTTGACCACTTTTCTTCGAAAATGAGGCTGGGAACAACGTTTCGGTCAACGATGGGCGTTTCAGAGCTATTTTAACCGAATTTTTTTTTACTGAAATTGAAGACATGGATTTGGACGACCTCTGGTTCATGCAGGATGGCGCACCATGCCACAAGCGATATTTTGTGCATTAAATTCCCAAATCTTCTTATCAGCAGTCTTGGCGATGCTAATTGGGCACCTCGGAGCTGCACTTAGACTTTTTTTCTTGTGGGAAACCTGAAGAACCTGAAGAACCGATGTTATGGCAACAATCCGGAAACGATTCAAGCACTTAAGGCCAATATCTTCCATGAAATCCGTGAGCTACACGGAATATCTTAAGGAATAGAAGATTAGAAATAGAAGCGGCTAACAGTTTGTAGGACAATAAAAATCCACATTTATGAAGACGGAAATATCACCTTTAATTTTCAATTAGTAACTGCGTTCGCCTATATCCTATTCTTCATCATAGCTTTCTTCAACTTGTAAGATCAAAGTAAGATCTAAGATCTAAAAATAAATAAATAAATATTTGGCGTAAACGGCCCATACAGGACCTAAAGCTAGCTTCTCCAACCATTATGTGTGCGAAGTTATAGTTTTGACACGAATGGCGGGACCTACAGTTTAATGCCGATTCCGAACTGCAATCTATTTTTGAAAAGCTTCTCATGACATTTCTTACTCTTGGGTGTTTGTCAGACGTTCGCAAGAGGTGGGGCAGCGAATAAAAGCTTTCAGGTGGTACAGGTCGGAATTTGAACCGGCCACGGCACCCACCCTTTTATCCAAGATCTATGTTGTATAAAAAAAAGGTAATTTTCTAAGTTCTAAGGTGGAAAAACGATTATATGAAATGTTCGAAATATGTATAAAAATATATTTTAGTTCTGCGGTAAGTATTTACTAAGTGGCTGATGGCGTAGCGGATAGTGTGTCTTGCCTTAGTTGCTAATGTAATTCGTCGGAAAAAAAAGCTAAATTTGCTCAGATCGCCATAGGTAAAATGTGTTCTTAACCTTATTTTCTGAATTAATTCGTCGGAAATGAGATAACTTTAAATAGTCAATAAGGTTCTTTATTTTGAATGTTAGGATTCGCATAAGCCAAGAAATTAACTGATTTTATTTAACCTGATGTAACTTAGGGATTGATGGCAAGTTGTCATAGGAATTACCATGTTGAAAACTGCCTTTCGAAGCTTATACCGCTATTTAGGCTAATAAGGTGGTGGGTGTGTCTCGACTTAAAATTCGCTGGTCTTTTATAAGATTAACCTTAATGTGAACACTTCGTCTAGGGTCATCTGCCTATCTTACACAGCCCAGAACCATCACTGGTAGTGCTATTAGTGTGTTGGAGAAGGGTTTGAGACGTTCACACAGTAACATTATTTTACCTTTGTGTCTGTTTCTCTCCATAAGCCATTTATTTAAGTTAATCAATATTCCACTCATGCTAGAGTTTCATCGCTCTGAGTTTAATTTTTTTCTTTTTATGGAATAGCTGTACAGGCTCTTAAGTATGGTCCCAGCATTAATATTTTGTCATGCCTACAGTTTTCGAGAATTTTCTGATTATGTCTCCAAGCCATACTCCATATCACCGAAAAGTCGGCGTGTCATTAGGGTCATTGTCCATATTCTAACACTTAACAACTTAAACCAATAAGTTCATATCTTAATAAAATGCAAACCCAAAAAGGCGGTAGGTCAAACATTATGTTACCTGTGGTAACCGATTTTGTTATGGCAGTTTCGTCTTCTAAAAGGTTTATCACACTTTGGTTAAAGATGCCCCAAAAAGGAAAAAAAATATAATGGCAATATCCAGAAAAACAAACTTCAATTTAATATACTAAAGACAAAACACGACCTAGCATAACCTCATAGAATTTAACAAAATTAAAATTTTAAATTCCCACACACATCCAATTCAACCTGTTAAAGTATAATACACGATTTCAGTTCATGAATAACGTTTCACTCCATTAAACACACGATCCCTTTACAGTGGTCATGTCCCTTCAAAGCTATAAGCCTTCTGCCCCATGATGCCTTCCAACTAATATGCTAATTGGAATATAATTTAGCAAGAGCGTGGCGACAATTTTGCTACTTCTTATGCGATGAGGGGGAAGATAAACTTCATACGGATAAGCTAGCAAGGAAAAAAAAAGTAGATACACCGAACGAAATGTCCTTATTTTTCCAACGGCTTATACCAATAAAAGGTTAAGTACTGCACTTCAACACGCCTCGCCTCTGCCAAACCGCCGAAAGTATAACCAAATCCCAGCAAAATAATTTCCAACCATTATACCGTTGGCAATATGGTAGGATATAATCCTGCAGCAGACAGAATTGGGAATGAACTATACACTACATTGGTCGTGTAGTGGGAGTGTATAAATCTACCCCTGCAAGAAAACAAAAAAAAAACGTTGCATTAAATTCCGTTGTTACTTTTGTTGCCTTTTTCCCATCACATAGAATGGGAGAGAGAATAAACCCTTCGTTCTAGCAGGCCAACGTTACGTTTCGTAATTTTTTATTGCGTTCCACCCCACTTGCTAAGTACTTCCGTCAATGCTCCGCTCACAACGGGCTTAGCTTATCCCTGCTCTCAGTTTGAATATATATGTTTTGGGGGGTGGAAAGTTTGGTGAACGGGGGATGCTTGTAGTTTTTTATTTAATTCTCAATGCGTTTTCTGACTGTTGTAACTCTGTTTCTGTTTTTCAATTTCGAAAATGGGCAATGGTGCGGTGGTGGCAGTTGATAATATCCTTAGCTGAACGGATCATTGCCTCGCCGCCTTTTCACACTGATGTTAGCATTGATTTTAAAAGTTTTAAGCATATAATCAGAAGACTTAGAACAATAATACGCCGAAGGGAGTGTGAACTCGCACTCTCTGTTGGGATCTGGTGTGTATGCGTGCAGTCGGTGAAAGATTAAAATCCAAATAAGGCCCTTGTCAAGGACTTGTGAACGTGAACACATTGCTTTACATAAATAGGTACGCAGGGAAACAATCATGCGAAAGGCAAATACGTGATGCAGGTGTCTCTCTTGCTAAGTGGATTTCCTTTTAAATAAATAAATAAATAAAAATATTCAACCTTGCGTAGGGTAGGGTAGCAACTTATTATTATAAGTTCGTATATTCAACAGGCACAATGGTTAAGACAAACTCATCTCTGTTGACATAATTTCCCAAGCGTACTGCATGATGATTTGCAGCTAGCAACCTTGGCTTTAAGGGATTTACAACATGATTTCCTACAAAAGCTTAAGTCACCAAACTCAAATTCAGTTCTGGAGGAAATAATCATCATATTCAGTAAAGGATACGCAGAGAAGTGGGCTAACCAATAATGTTTATCATTTTAGACTTACTGTTCTTGTGCCTAGCAGGGTAACAGAGCTATGTAGTGGACTTTGTTTCACTTTATTAATTGGTGAATCAATAAAATCATTTAGCGGCCTTAATTTTCAAATTTCACCCAGATGTTGTGGTTGAAAATCTTCATTGGATTGCCTCAAAACATGCTTGCGTAATCTATCTAGTTTTTGGTTTATCGTAGGAAACAGCGGTACCTGCCACAAATTTTTTTTTTTTGGTAAAAATCACTCATCACTTTTTTCTAGAAAATGGTTCCAAAGATTTTGGTTTTTTATTGTACTAAGGTACTTGGGATGGGTCCAAAAAAACTGCATACTCAGTTTTTGGCAAAAATTCTAATATCGGTAATTTCTAAAACCGCCAATATCTCAAAAACTAATAAAGGGATTATGTAAAAACTGTCCATTGTGCGAAATTACATTAAAATCGTAGGTGCCGTTTTTGGAAAAACTTAATTTTTCAAAACCTAAAAAGTGATTTAAATAAATTTGGTATGTGAACAAATGTTACCATTCTTTTTGAGGCGATTTAAAAATGCACATCATGTAGCAAGAAAGTTTCGTATGACACAGTCATGCACTTTATTTTTTCGTTTCGGTTTCCTGCCGATTATATATATACAAATTTACACTTGAACTATGTGTGAATTATGACCGTACACGAAATCTTCACTTCGAAGACATTTCTGTCACTGTATTTCTCGTACGGAGACGGCGACTATTAAGGATGCAGTATTTAATAAAATCTGATCTTAACTTCCTTTCGCCTACGTGAAAAAGGCATTTCAACTCTGGTCGGTCACAAGATCTGATTGATCTGATCTGATTGCATTGTTTAAGTTTTTTTTTTTTTTTTTAAATCAGTACTAACTTTGATTTTAAAGAAAGAAAGTTAAATTTTATTAAATTACTAAATTACTTGTGTAAATGTATCGAGAAAATACATTATGAAATTAGTTTTTTAATACCACTTCGGGCATATGACCACCACGGCTGGATTTGTTGAATGTCGTCCTAGAGATAATGTTCAATGGTGACTTTTTCAACTATTTGTCCTCAATAACACGAGAAATATTGACTTCCAACGCGCCTATTTAGCTTATTGGTTTGTCAGCGTAGACTAGCGACTTTACGTATTCCCAAAGAAAATAATCAAAAGTCGTCAAATCAAAAGGTCTTGAATCCTAATTTACAAGTGTTTTACTTGAAAATATGCCTTCATTTAATGTTTCATTCAATAAGTTGATTCTTACGATTTCGATATGGCACTTAGCGACATCCTGATGGTAACACATCAGGTACTGCTTACCTGCTCCAGTTAAAGATACATCTTCAAACGGAAGAGAGATTCCTAATGGAAACAAAACTGATACAATAGACATAAACAAGAACGATCGCGCGAAAAAATGGCCACGTAGGCCAGCAATTTTGTTAAGCGGTAGAGCGACGTCTTTATCGTTTCTCTTTACCACCTCCACGGTCGGTATAAGAAAACAGTAGAGCAAGATTGAGTTAATGCCTCGAAGTTTTGTTCAATTTAGCTAAGAAATACTCCTTTTGCTTTATGAATCAATAAATCTGTAAAACACCCTTTCCACACCGCATTGAAATCGGATGTTTCGCAAAACTCCTGAAACCTCCATCGAAATAATTAGATTTCCCATACATTTTTCAGATTTCCAAACCTCGTAGTAGCATGAGCTTTCAATGAAATCTCCTCATAATCTGGTTTCAATGGTAAGGTTGTCGAAGCAAACGCACCTTTTAACACATTCTACAAGTTCCACAAAGCAGTTGACAACTGGTTGACAGATTTTCAACTGTGTTACAAGTCAACTGCAAGTCACCTAAGAATCAGCTTAGCGATTTCTTGTACGATGATCACGTGAATTATATGAGCATACAAGCATTGTTAGCTTATAGTGGGCAGTGCACTTGCAAATTGAACGAAATACTTGTTTATTCGCTTTTATTTTTCAAACTGAAATGTCAAACAAAACCCAGGTAGTGTTCAGTGGAAATTCTTAAACAAGATTTTGAAATCTTTTTGTGGAAACCTAAGATTTCCACATAGTGCCTTGTGAATAGGGCATACGATAGTCAAATTGAAACTTGTTTCTAATAAGACTTAATAAGTCATTCATGTTAATTTGTCCTAAGTTCGCCTTAACTATCCCGGTAGCTATTTTTTTTTTGAATATGCTACGGGCGTATATAGTTTCATGGGATTGCGACCAAAAAAATGATTATCAATAGATTTTGGAGAAATGTACCGAGAGTCCCTTTAACCAGGAAGAGCTCATTGAGGACATATCTGAAATATATCCTTTAATTCGTTTATATACCTTCTGTTTTCAAGGGACTACAAATCTAAGCATTACACTTAATTTGTTTTTGATACTGGCCATTGAATTAACAATTTATGTATGTTTCCAAGAAGTCTTTGCAATCCCACAAGGAACATTAACAAAATTGTTCACTGCAACTCTTAGAATGGATATTTCTAACTACCTTACAAAATGCATTAACGTTGTTCATGTCCTTCATCCGTCCATCTGAATGCCATTTAAAAAGAAATAAAAAAAAAGTAATATGCTAGTTTTTAATTACCAACTGCGATGCCATTTGAAATTGTCACAAATATGTCTCGTATAGTAACAAACCCCCATATAATGCCGCAGGCGTGTTGTTCATGAGTTTGGTGCCATGTTGTAGCACATGCACAAACTACCATATGGATATGGCAGGAAATGACAAGGCCAAGTCAAGCCGTCTAAAAGACATTTTTTGCGTTTCTGCCTGTATTCATTAATAGTATCAATCCCCATAGCTCTTAACTTCATTCCAATCCAACTACTTACGTTTATTCTCCCAAAACATCCTTAATCATTTTCTTAAATACACAAACTACAAACTACGAAAAAAAATACACAACAAGGTGTATAAAAAAAATATCTTCTTTTCAAATATTTCTGTTTTGTCCTCTTTTCGGGTTTTATGGATCTCAAGTAGCTCTGTCGAGAGCCCTATCTTAGGTTTGCGTTCCTAAAAGGATGTTCGATGTACCTACCACTTGTAACCGTGCGCTCATGTCGTAGCATAAAAAAATGAGACTTGCAAACACATCACCGCTAAATCTTCCCTTGTTATCATTCTTTATTTCTCTCTCACACACACACGCACACACTTAACCCAAGAACAGTTAAATACCCAGTGTCGAGAATCCTGTTGACACAAACATCAGGACAGCAGAGGGTTGTCAGCATCAGAGCAGAACTATTCTCCTGCTTCTGCTGCCTAGAGGGCAAATATTTTCACAAGTGTCAAAGACACACGGTACTTAAACGTTCCTCTTTTATTCCACTCGTTCGCATTTCTCTAAACGAATTAAAACAACCCAAAAAGAAATATTTTACCATCTATCCAGGGTGTATTGATATTGACACAAATGTCCTTTTTCGCAGCTATGCGGTGGCGACAGGTCTCATTGAAATCCTATCCAGACGTTGCATGAAGATCCGGGAGTCAATTGAACAGCATCAGAGTGTTGTTCTATCGCTGTTGGCCACGCTGGGATTCCTGACACGGTTCGTCGATGTTTGTCCACCTGGTAGCGTATATAGCCAAAAACTTCCACAATCACACTCTGTTATCTCGCATACAACATCTGATTAATCCATTCTAATTCATAGGTTCAGCAGATCCGACACGTTTCCTCAGCGCGGCTAAGTCAACAGAACTTTTCGGTTCGATATCGATGCTATATTCCAGTGTGGTGCCAATTGGTGAGTAATTTCATGAGTCATCATTGCATTTGCCTAGTCGTTTTCCAAATACATATTATGTTTGGAAGTATTTTTTTAGAGAGGTTCTTCTTCCGGTGTTAATTGAGCAATCGTCGCGCCTGTCGCAATCGGGGTTCTTCTCAACGTGAGATAATCGCCGGCGATACAATTTATGAGCGTCTCATAGTTGGAATGGTTCCTCTATACAGATTGACTTTTCGTTTTGGTTGGATGTTTTTTTTTTTTAATTTTCTTTTCTTTTTCATTTTCTAGGTGAATGCATTCCACCGAGAACGATTTCGTTAGCGGCAGCTACCTTTAATTTGCTCGTCTCAATGGCTGTTTTAGATTTAACTACTTTTCAGGTAAGTTTCCTTTTATTAATTTTTTTTTATATTTTCGGTTTTGTTTAAAAATTGTTCGAAAGATTAGCGCGTTTATGACCTAAGTTAGTTTCACTTCTCTCTGTGCAGGAAGTTAATGGAGCCATTCTGACAAACAATGTATTTCAATTTTTGTTACTTATTTACGATGATTTTGAAAGGTCTCTTTGTATTGGCAAACAATGTGACTGGAAATTTAAGGGTCAATTTAAGTTGTGTGACTTGGAAACTAAATTTAGCCGCTCTTTTCCTGTTTCCTGCAATCCCATTTCTCTGTTCTTCTTTATTTTTCCTTACATTTTTTTGTTAACCCTGCATACTTTTTCGGCATCATTGGAAGACTTCTGCCGTGCCAGCGTCAATCGAACTATTGAGGTTGAGGGCCTTCCTTTTAGCTTAGCCTTTTTTACAGTGTTTAGTGAAGATACCAGATGTTTGAGCTTTTCGAAATAACTTTTTGGGAATAGCTTTTAACTAACAAATTTCATCGTCAGCAAAGAATAATAATGCTGACTCGGCTTTGTTTCACTTTGTGAAAGTGAAATATGACCGAAAACTAGATTTGTAGACATGATCTGTAGACATGAAGACAAGGTTGAAGAAGGTTGCTTCTCGTTACCTATACGCACGTTATTCATTCATGCCTTAACTTGTTGAATGTTGCTACTCATAAGAAAAGTTAAGACAAGTTACGACACCAAAGCGAAATCTCTCACGCGTAAATAGGTAGCGTCACAATAAATACTGACAAATATATAAGCTAGAAGCGTCATAAAACTTATAAACACTATGTTCTGATTAAGCTTGCTTTCTAACCTAAGAATTCGTGTCAAAAATACGACCCGCCTGGGATGTTTATTTGAACTTGCGACGTAATTGCAATGCTTAAACGATTTTTTAAATTACTTAAACTATTTGAAAATGGCTCTTTGAATAATTCGTCACTTGAACGCAAAAGGCTACTACTCTACTGCCATCTGGACCGTACGTAATTGGCGGTAATGTGGCGATCTACATGATCTGATCAGCATTATATATGTACATGTGCATCACATTCTGTTTTTTTTCTGTCCAAGACATAGAATTTGTGTATATCTCGTACGCCCCAAATTACTCCGAAGCAGATAAGAAAAAACTTACAATGATTAGTTGACAAGGAAATCTGTTTTGTATACGAACATCTTAAATTGAATGTAGCTCAGCTTCTGAATGTAATTAGAGGTAAAGTGAAAGCTCAAAATATTCAAGAGAGAATTCCCTAAAATTAGTTCCAAACACTTTCGTATTCCCTAAGATTTTTGAAAAAAAAAAGGTAAGTTGAAGAAAGCAACATTTTTTTTCAAAATTCTTTTAATTTAAAATCATAGGCACCTTCTAGATCAATAGCTTGGGTTAGGTTAAGAAGGCAGTTTTGCACCAGATGCAAATTTTACCCAGAGGCCGTGAAGGCCCATTGTGAGTACTCTATTTGTACATATAAGTACATGCGACTAACAAAATCACTTCGATCTTTTGAGGAATAGTTTTATGTCGGATAGAGGTACTCTAGCCAGGAAGACTACAACGGAGTGATTTCTTGTTATTAGCACAACTATGTCATCCGCATAAGCGACTATTTTAATACCTCTGCAGACAAGGGATAAAAGAATTTTGTTAATCGAGATGTTGCAGAGTAGAGGAGATAGGAAACCCGCTTGCGGTGTTCCACGATTAGCGTTTTTCTTAATCGTCCGTAGTCTAGTCCGCTAGGCTGCTGTTAAGCATAGTCCTAACCAAGTTTGTCAGAAATGGTGATGAACCTAATTCTCACGTCATACTGATGGTAGGATGTCATCCGGTTGACAAGTTTGGATGACCTTCTGATTGCACCTTTAGCCTAACCTATGTACTTTAAGTTTTGATTTCTCTCTAAAAAATTTTAAGGAATACGAATATGGCTCAAATTTATTTTAGGCAATATTCCCTTTAGTATTGACCTAACAATAATTCCATTCAGAAGCTTCATCAAATTTAAAGAGAATTTCCTATAGAAAATAGATTTCCTTTTGAAGCGATACAAAAATCTGATCACGGTCCACCGACCCGAGGGATGTAGACGACACAAAGATTTTACTTCAAAAATTAGTTGTCAAACTTATTTGATACAGCTGAAGCTGACCAATTTTCACAGGTCGCATCGAAATGAAATATATAATATAATAATAATAGTTTGTTGTATTGGAAAACCGTTAAAGTATTGAATTGATGTCGCGGGCCGCAGATAATTATTTGGACAAACCAGTCATAGCTCGTGGGCCGTATTTTAGTCATGGATGAGTTAAGCAGGCAAAAGAAATAAAGTTTTTTAAAGCAGGGTAAATTTGGCGTAGAAGTATAGGAGTGATCAAATTATTACTAGTATTATTCCACATTCATCTATTTTTCGAAATGTAACTTGTTCATACATATATATTTTTGTTATTAAGTCTCTTCCCACATCTAACTAACGCACTAGGCGCATTGATCATCCACTTTCATTTTGCCACACTTGATGGTGGAAAGGATCCTAGTTCTAGATTGTTTTCCGCTACAATTCCAACATTACGCAATCCTATTGCGCTTCACTTGACATTAGTTATCCCATGACCAATTTCGACGCACTTAACCGTCTCACTGTCCCAATGGGTCGCTCCCAAAAGATGATAAACACGATACGGACAAAAAATACAGAAACTTTTACTTTGCAAGTGGTTCAAGTGTTTTGGTTTTAAAAATTTTGAAAAACACTTCAAATACCACACAGAGCCAGTTCACCAATAAGTGCCTTCTTCCCACAGGGACAGCGCAAACACATATGGAAGTTTTCCATAAAAGAAGACTCGCTTGAGGGTTGGAAAAAAAGGACAGGAAAACAAAAACAAAGCGATAAAAAAAAGAAATAGCACAGACCCCCGCCCAACCCGTCTATGTGAAAATTTATCAAACAATCATTTTGCAAATAAGCTCTCCACAATTGAATTTCAAACACACATGCAAAGTGATGGATTGGCTTGAGAGGTCACAGGGCGTAGGGATGGCATCTACATTGTTTAGCAAAGCGTTATTGACTTCGGTCGAGGCCAATCTTTGCTTAGCTCTCTTGGGGTTTTTCGAACGTAAAATCGGCGTCTAAATTAATAGTCTGAACGAGAGAAAGAGAGGGCGGGAGTGTGAGAGAGAGAAAAAGAAAATGGTAAACTTTATCTTCTCACAAGATAACCAGTTCCAGTTGGCTACTGTCTGAAAGGATGTGTTATGCAAATCTGAATGAATACGAAATACAAAAAAAAACGCACTCTTGTTTTCTAGTTAATCTCGAAGCAGTGGGGAAGATGAATCTTTTACATTTGTTAGCGAAAAGTTTTTTGCTAGCCAATTTGTGGAATAAAGTTCCTCAACTTGGTGTGCATACAGCAAATCAATTGCTCCGAACTGAACGGAATTCGCACAAAAAGACTCACTCGCACTCGCATACACACAGAAGCGAACGCAAACAAATTACATTCAAAGTTGAAGTTCACTTGAACAAGTTGGACGGGCGGGCTCCGGCTCTGGCTCTCTGTGTGGTTAGATGGAAAGTCTGACAGAGCCAAGTGATAACCATAACCAGGGATGATGCTGATGTTTGTCGGAACGCACAGCAGCACACCCTCTAAAAAGTGTACGTATCTCTTGTAGTCTCTGTTTATTGTTTACTTGTGGCGGCCGGGGGATGAATGAGGTAGGATAGAGTACCGCAAAACAAATGATTAAAGCACAATTTCAAAATCTAATTTTCAATTGTAAATATTAGTTTGAGCGCATAAGTTAGCTCTACTGATTAAAACCTAATAATATTATTTCCATTCCAATGCATTGAGTCGGGGGTTTTTTTTTCTGTTTAGCCAACAGAAACTACCCTAGAGTTGGGCAACTACAACAGTGTGGATTGAAAGAGCGGCATTTGTTAATCATACAAACTGTTTTTTTTTTTGGTCAGAATTGGTATATGAGTTGCCTTGTGTTTTTGGCGTCGAGGAATGAGGCTTTAAGCACCTAAGTACTAAATGATGTTTGGCAATCTTTTTCGCTTTGAAAATAAATCGCTTTTACGAACAAACATGAATATGCCGTCTGCAAAATGACCTTATGATTTTGTTCTCGTTTGATTGTTGGTGGAACTAAACAAATTATCTACGGATTTGCAAGTTTTGTGTTTGTTTTCTGTGACGTTTAGCAATTTTAGAGTGGATGTGAGCAACATTTGAGGTTTCATCGTTAAACCAGGTTTTTTGGCGTTAAGTGGATAGGATAGTGTTTAGTACGCCTGGTTATACCTTGGTGCCTTTATTCTTTTTCCGACAAATTCTTGCTATATATGTAGGTAGTTATGTATCCTACCAACTTCACCTACAATACGGCTTATCTTCCAATCTGCAATTTAATTTCATTTGGAGTTGTTTAGTACGCCTGGTTATACCTTGGTGCCTTTATTCTTTTTCCGTCAAATTCTTGCTATATATGTAGGTAGTTATGTATCCTACCAACTTCACCTACAATACGGCTTATCTTCCAATCTGCAATTTAATTTCATTTGGATAATATTCCACGCCCGTAGGAAATCAATCCACTCAATGTACACAATTCCAGTTGGCTCAGGCATCGCCGGCGGACGTAGGAAGTACGCTGACATCTTTGCTGAGGTAACCAATACCCAGAAACAGTTCGTTTATTTTGTGGTGTAACGTGAAAGTCAAATCGTTTAATTTGATATTTCAAATATTTCAGAGCCAAACTCTGTTCTGGACGGCTACAAATCTGCAGCCTACCAAAAAAAAGATGCCCAAGACTCCATTTTTGTACACGATTCTCTTTCTCATTTGTAGAATCGGCAGTACCCTTAGTTTCTTATATTCGCTTCCGTCCCTTATCGGCAGGAGTAAAACTGGAACGGCAACGTATGTTAAGCTCGTTAAATCGAGTGTAATTTAATGCGTTCAAAACAGAATGCTGTCTTCTGAAAGTGAAGGGAAACCCAAGTACTCTTTTTCCTTTCCAGAATTATAGAGATAACAACCCCCCCACTTCACTGCATTCCTACTGGTCCGCCGGTGGGGTTCACCGGTAAGACCTCAGGCCTCCCGATTTTGAATCACTTCATCATGGAGGCCAATCAAATGCTGGTGTTTCAGCATTTCATACTTTTTGTACATTGTCCACTATTGTAAACTGTATGTGAGTGCCAGACGCAAAACTGCGGTGTAGAGCCTTCCTTTCAGCTTAGGGAACATTTTGGGTCACTCTATGCTTACACGATGATTGATGTCGTCATTAACGGTTGCTTCGCTGTTGGTCATTGATCCAAGATATTTGAACTTTTCATTGGGAACCGCCACCCCATTCAAATAAATATCTGGAATGGGTAGGTTTGGGTCAGAGAATGGGCAGTACAGATAAGTGCTCGTTGCAGGGAAGTCTGATCACAACTTATGATGGCTCCATCATCAGAAAAGGATAACTGATGCGCCTTAAGGTCGGTCACTTATTCCTCAAGTAGATAAGTGACGGACCCTAAAGTGCTCTCCAAATACTCTTCTATTATCCATGAGAGGCACTTGCATCGCTGAAATAAAAATACTTTCTGTCTTCGGTATGTGCGTCAATGAGAACTCTTCTTGGAATAACCACAAATTGGATGTTGCCTTTAGCTATGTAAGCAACATATCAGCACTTCTGATTTGGCTATAATTTAGAAGGGTTTATTCGCCCTTGAGTGTGACGCCTGGTGCTCCAATTTTGTATTTGCATTTACAATTTATTTATTTATCTATTTCAAAAACGTGGGATAAAAGTGTTTGGCGATCGAGGCATTGCGAAATCGCTTGGGTCTCTTAGTCATCGTCGCAGTGGCCATTATTTTATCGGTACTTCCACCACAAGTGCCGCCATGCGCATATTCTGAAGCCTATATTCGGACGAAGGTACTGTGAAATATAGGGATTCTTTCCTTTCCAGCACAGCAAGAATGTGAAATGCTCTACCATACTCTGTTGTTTAAAATCAAAACTAATATCCACACATTTTAATTTTTTTGGCAAACAATTTTGAATCAATGCATAAATTGAAAAATTAAAAACGTTTTATTTGGTAATTTGTTTTATTTTGTATAGCATTCCTGTATCTTTTCTTCATGAACACACTGTTTGCGCCTCTTGATAGTATAGTTGACTGATTTATGTATATGATGCGTATTTTTTTGCTGCAAATATTTGCCGTTCAGTGTAAATATTTTATTTGTTTATACTACCAGTACCTTTCTCCTAGTCAATTTATTCAACACAGCGTAACCCTAATCATTATTTTGTTGTTGTCTGTTTTGACATTAATTACGAGCGCTAGCGCTTGTTTTGTTATAAATAATTTTTTCACTGTCGATGTAACGATGGTGGTTCAAATGAAAATTTTAAATCACTCACACCTGATTGTTGGCAACGAATTTTGATATCTGTCTATCTGTCTTTTTGATCGATTGATGGGGATGAATATACTCTACGACGCTCTATAGCGATTGCGGTACTTCCGTTTCGCTCTCTTTATTGAAAAAGACAAATATGAAAGGGAGCAGTTTGGCTTTCAATATTTAATGTTGCCATTTTTCATTCAACTGAGGAAGACTCATGGTTCATTAATAATTTGCTTGTATTCTGAAATAGTAAGACTAAATCCATTTTTCTTAGAAGGGTAACCCGTTTCGAAGGAGGTAATGAACATAAATATTTCGATACTTTACGATGTCGCAGGATGATATATCATTAAAAAAAAAACAAATACTCCAGAGGTCAATATTTTCGGTATCTGCATTAATCCATGTTTCCAGCATCAATTCAGCTTCCCATCAGCTCCTTTTTATTTTTAATTATTATTTAAGTAAAATGTATTTGCACTAATAAACCAAATGATACCATATTCAAACAAATTACGTACTCAGAATGGATTTTTCTTTTGCCACGGTCTTGTGTCCTTTTTGCTTAAATATCAAACCAAGTAATGGAAGAACGAAAAAAAATGGACAAAATAAAACTGAGAAAACAACTCTTTTGCTAGTGTAAACCAAAGTATTGTATTCCCAGTGGTTGTTTGCATTGGCTCCTTTGGTTTCTTACTTCAAACAAATTAAACGAGGATAATTCAATACTCTTCTCCCCCTCAATGGGCGGGGGACTAAGAAAATAGAAAAGAACATTTTTTATTTTGCTTTCGTTTTTTTCTTTTTGGCATCAGCCGAACCCTTTTTTTTTGGTTGTTTACTCATGCTTAATTAGGACATTGCCAGGACTTTGTTATTTTTTTTGTTGCAAAGCTAATTGGCAAATATACACACGTTACTAAATTTTTTATTTTTTTTTTTATTCTTGTTTTTAGGATGTCCTTTCAGGAGAGTCCCTTTCGCTGAAATTCCTTGATGTTGTGACCATATTGCTTAAGTATTGTGGAAGTAAATGTTTGGCAAATAAGAATAGCGAAACCCAAGCTGTGATCATCGATTTAATTGCAACAATCGGTTTCTTTTGTGCAAATAATAAAAAAAATCAGGTAAGTGTTTAAGTGATTTTGCGTTAAATAATTTATTTTTAATTTATTGGTGAAAGGATTTGGTTTTTCAATATTTAAACACGAAAGGTAATGGTTAGCTGTATCCAAACTTGGTTTGTAATAAAAAATCAACGAAGCATCGATAGAAACGAAGTAGTTATTCCGTTAATTACAATCTGTAGAGTATGATAACGCGGGGCATCGGTAGGCATCGTGCTTACGGATGGTTTCTGTGAAGTCGAAGTTTGCTATTAAGGATGGTACAATTTTTGAAACCTTATGTAGCCAGCGAGCAGGAAGCCAGGAGAGCAGAGAGCTTCGCTAACGCCACTACTACTAATATTCTTTTAAGAAAAAGAACTAAAGGCTTGCAATATACACCAGCTCTGTATTTACAGTGACATTCATAACTGTGGAAAATTATAACACAGATATTGACTCATATGAATAAGCATTAAATTGCGGTCAGTTCAACATGCGTTTCGCCGTTTTATGCTATGATCTGAACAAGTATTTCTAATTTGATCAGCCTAGCTATAGTGGACCACTACATCTAAAGGGTCCACCATTATACTTAAGTCTAGTATCCTGGTCGCGCCTAATTTTATTTCCCATACACAAATTTCTACAAAGATACAATTCTGCGATGTGATTTAGCAAAGCAGTATCCAGTTCGCACGTTAAATTCGTAAATTCAGGCAGATGGGTCACACCAAACCACAAAAAACACAAAAATGTTATAAAATTCATTTAAAGCCTACACTTTTTTAGCTCGCAAAATAAATGTGCGGTACATTAAATCGGCGATAATCTTTTGACATTTGAAAAAAAAATATCGGTTTGCAATAATAAAAAAATAATTTTCCTGCAAGAATAAAAAAAAGGCTGGATAAGTGAAGAAATGCCCAGCCATTTGGAATCTGCAGATGTTGGGAATTTTTTTTTTCAACTTAAAATAGCTCCTCCTGATCTAGCATAAGAGACTTATAATGAGTAAATTCAGTGTTAGTCAAATCGTTCAAATACTTATGGAAGAAAACTGCCATTTTAGGATCAAAGTGTAGCACATACAGAGGACCTACTACTTCGTCAATGAAACTTTTAAAAAAATTATTTAAATATACACAAAACCTTGCTGGTCAAGATATGAAAAAAATACTACAAAAAAAAATACATCTTTCAAGGTTTTGTCTTCTGCTTCACTAGCATCTATGAACTAGTCTTATTACAGTTTCACTTCAATCAAATGTCTTAAAGTTGCAGCTTAAAGTTAGCTTTTTACCAACTGGCTATTGCAAGGAAATGTCTTTAGGTATTCGTATCTTTTTCGTTCTGTTAGAAATCAATTGCATCGGTATATTCTTTTTCCTAACCCTTCTGCCGCACTGTGCTTCTTCATAAAATAGTGTCCAAATCGCTTTAGTGCGCGTAAACTATAAAACAAAAAAGTGCTCTAAATCCGAAATGCAAAGCTTATTCCATTATTTCCGTTGCGTTGACCAGCAGTCATACCCACTTCATTAAATTCGGCTGTTGTTTTTAACTTACATTCTAATGTTTAAAGTTAAATTAATATTACAAAATGTAAGAAGTCTATAACACATCAGTTACTCAATATTCAATCCACTAATTTCTTTGACTCTCAGTTTTGATTAAAAATCCAAGCCAACAAATACAGTAGCATTAGCTTCCAATAAAAGTGCAGGTATGAAGGTGTTCTAGTTAGAAACTAAATTTTAACTGGAATCTTTAACTGAGATTCTTAATGCTATAACGAAAAAAAAATATTTCGTCATTATAAGCATAATTCTAGCCAAAACACAAATACCTAACAAAAAAAGACACTCAGCCCTGTACGTTTTCCGTGTCAAGAGGAAGACCAATAATACACAAAAAAAAGTAATAAACAGTCTGTTTTTTGGCACCCACTGTATTACTTCCTTCGCTGATGTCCTATCGACAACATAGCGGTTAGCTGTGTAAAATGCAAACATGTTTTTCTTTGACGCGATTGCTTCCTAATTCTAAGAGAAACCCTATTTTGTTAACTTTTTTCTCTTACCCCTGTTATTTCTAGCCCCACTCTCCCCTACATTTAATGGTTCTGATCATTAGATTTCTTTTATGCTGGTCAACTTTTGTTGATTAAATTCGAGAAACACTTCCAAGGCTATATTAATTTTGAAATGTAGTTTGTAACACCCCTTTATATTTTTCGTAGACCCTTAAAAGTTTATAAATATTTGTGATCAGCATCAAAAACTATGACGATTTAGCAATGACCGTCCGACAACCGACAATTCAAGGTTCTAAAAAATGTACTACTTCTGCTATAGAAAAAGTCTGAACTAGATGATAGCTATTAATGACATCTACCTTGAAATACACGAAAGTTAATAGGAAGATACCTATGGAAAATAGGTTTTTTACAAATGAGTAAAACGTACTTAAACTCTTTGGAATGAAGCGCAATAAAATTGTTTTTGGTGACCAAATCTTTGAAAATCTAATAGATTATTTCGTTAAAGTCAAAACAATTTTATTTAGCTTCAAAAAGCACTTAATACATTGTGTAGACCTTATTCAATAGCGCAGGATATGCAAAGAAGTTCGTAAAAAACTTGGTTATGACGCAAAAAAAAAAAAAAGTAAATGTTTTCCAAGTAAAATGCATTTTTCTCAAAAAAACCGGCTGAGCGAGAGTGTCCCTTATTTACAGATCCGAGGTCCCAAAACTTTCGCTCAATGTTGAAACGTTGAAATTTAGGGAAAACTATTTAAATTTGTTTGTTAAAAGGACTATCCGGATGGGCAAAAGGGTTTTACCCAAAAATACACTCTTAATACCTAGCGTCTACAGAATTCCGACTCTTCAAATGTTATAACTTTCCACATTAAATCGAGAAAAGCATCGAGAATCAAGCAATCGAGAAATTAATAAATATTAGGCGTAAACGGTCCAAACACGACCTAAAGTCTATTTTTTGACACGAATGACACTTAACACTTGAATAATTGTCAACACAATTCATATTGCATGCTCTTATATAATTCGAGTTTTCTTTTAATTAAATTTCCTTTGCAGGACCTCTTAACCTCGGAACAAAGTTCCATAATAATAAAGAGCTTAACCAAACTACCTGAACATCTCAATGTTGTCATCTATCCATGTCTAGTCACTATAACGTTCCAAAACGAGGATGCTCGAAAAGTGATCTCTCGTGACTTCAGTTTAGAGGTGAGTACACTATCCTTGTTTTATAATAAAAAAAAACATTTTTGTCGTTTCTTTTTTTTTTCCCCAGTTTCTAGACGAATACAGCAAATCGGAGAAAGCTAAAAAGAATCACCTCGTTGCACTTTTAAAGGAAAAAACTTAGACCACAAGCAGTCTTTCATTCAATTATCCTTAATAATTGGTTTAACCTATTAACCATGACGTGATACCACTTACTTAAAGAAGGCACTTTTCCCCTTCCCTTAAATTGAATCATCCCTTTTTGCTTTTGAATTACTATTACATTGTAGACATCACTCAATTAATATCCTTATATATACCATTTTGTATTTTGTTAGATAAGTTGCGCTATGTTTTTTTTTTTTTATTAATTTATTAACTACTTAAATTAAGGATTCTATTTAAAATAAATATATAAATTTTTTAATACTACACAATACAACTTTGTTTTTAATTTCTCTCCTTTTCCGTTTGATGTCGTCCGAACAAAGGACTCAGTCATTTTCTTTAAGCAACAAGACGACGACAATGGACGACGAGGATAACACAAAAATTGTGTCACACCAAACGGAAGTTTTTTAATCCTGCCATATGGACCTTAATTTGTTGTATTGCAGGCAGAGTGATGTGATGGTGGGTGGTGGGTATGGGTGTGGGACATCTCCGTTTTCCTTATAAACAATGCAATATACGCTGTAGAATTGAAGTCACTCAGGACGAATTGAATACGACATTATTCGACACTGGTTCTTTGGTCCTGCTGTTGCTGGTGCTGCTGCTGCTATGGTGTTCGTGTCGTGTGTGTATTCAACTGTGTCCATTGTGCCAAGATTTCTTCTTCTTTCTTTCGTCTCATAGTGAAGCAACAGAACGGACGAAGTCGAAAATCTCTTGTTGTTGTTGTTATAGAACGAAGCCAACCTAAATATAATGTTCTCCAAAACCCAGTCCACCCATCCACTCACTCAGCAATTACTTTGGCGTTTGAGGGGACAAGAATAATAATAATAATCGCAAATAAATAGAAAGGACGACAATGGTTTTTTTTTATTCTCTTTCGACTCCTTGAGAGGATACATAATCGTAATCAAAATGTTGGGAAGGAAGGCTGGGGTCGGGGGTGGTTGGAGAATGTAATTTTTTACCGATTTTTATTGTTAAGTTGTGTAAAATTCGCGAAGGGACGACAATAACACAAATGACATACGTGTGCAGCAAAGTGTGGATGAACGAGGACAATATGACATGGGGTTCCAGGATGAGATGACAAAAATTTGTGCTTGCTGCTCACACAAGACCCAGGACAATTAGTAATTGAAAAGTTGTGTTTGCGATTTCTTTTGGGACGTGAATGAAATACAGAGAATAGAAAAGGGGCACACGCACTCTTGACTCTGTTGTAAGGATTCATTCTTCACGAATGGTGGCGTTTTAATTACTGAGAGTTAAATGATTATCTCTGATTGTGTGTGTGTGTATGTGTGGGTGGGTGGTAAAGAAGGTGGGAAAAAAATCCACTTGCCATCATTAATTTTATGGATAAGTTTTCTTTGAGGGTTGGGGTGTGGGTGGCGTGGCATTTATTTGAATTTTTAATTTGAAGTCAAGCGTATAAGGTTGAATTGAGGATATCTGTTCGCAGCTGTTGGACGTGCTTTGAAGGTAGATAAAGCGGATGAAGTTGATGAACAGAAAAATATATTCGAAAGGTATTGAAGGTATTGTTTGTCAAATGTAGGCATTTAGATATTTGCACAGTAAATAACCAAATTGTCGAGCCCATAACAAATATGCCTATAATTACCAAATTTTTGGTGCATTTCTGAATGAATAGCTTAAAAACTATCAAATGGCCTCTCGTAAGGATCCATCTTTAGACCACTGTTGTTCAACATCTGCAACCTGCCTGAACTCTAAGCCAATATATGAGAATCGTAGAATCTTTCTTAACCGCACACCAAACTCTTCTCAACATGTATTTACAAAGTAAGAAGACACTCCCAGTATCAAAAAAACTGAATCACCAAACATCTCGACGGAAAACGCATATTAGTTCTGTTTAACAGAGTAACTCTCAACGTCCGGAAGTTATTGAAATTCTTTCTTTCAACAAACACTTGAAAAAATTGGAAAAATTAGGTAGAAAATAAAAGTTCTTCCTAATCCGTCCAACATCAATTCGAACATGTTTGGCAATCACAATTGCTTAGGTACTTGCTAAGGTACTACGTGTCACAACTAGAAGGATAATTTAAGCATTCAATGTACCTGCTCTACTTTTCTCGATACTAACACAGCTACGTATGACTTTTAGCACCTCCGAACCATCTTAGATCAGACGACAAATTGTTCTTGATCGGCAACATAACAACTAACCAAAACTGACTTATTCTTCTGATTTCTAAGGAAGTTGCTTCAGTAGTCTCAATTATAGCAACCTACCCATTTTTAAGAATTTTTTTTTTATTCAATAATTTTTTTTTATCAGAAACACTAGAAATAAAAGCGAACAAGAGCCCTGTTTTTTCCGAAACATCTTTCAGAAACAAAGTTGTTTGAGAGTAGAAATTATATATCCGAATTTTAGGTGACAATTTTTTATTTTTGAAGAACGGAATTTCAGCACTTGGCAACTCGTTTTTCCGTCAGACTCCTTCGACTTTCCGATTTGTATACCCTATTCTAAGGGTATATAAATTTTGACTCATAGTTTGTAACAACCCTTAATATTCATCGTAGACCCACAAAAGTATATATGTATATTTATGATCAGGACTAAAACCTAAGACTATTTAGCAATGCCAGTCCGTCCGTCCGTCACCAATTTATAGGCCTTTAAATTAAAGCTAGAAAGCTGAAATTTGCAACATATACTCCCTAGGGTCCCGAAATGGTAGAGTGTACAATTTTTTTTGATGCGCCCACTGCCACGCCCACAATTTAGAAAAACAGTTTCAAAGCTAAAATTAGAGTGTTAGAACTTTCACAAAAAATATTTATTTTTATAAATTTCATAGAATAAAATAAAATAATATCCATCACCTTCTTATGCTTTTTTCTTTGGGGCATATAGGGGCATATAGGAGCATATTGGGGAATATAGGGGTATCGTACTGTTCACCCCAATCGGACTGTAGCCTTTCCTTATGTTTTAATGGTTTTTTGACTTTTTTCTCTCGTAAAATGTGAAACTAATAATTTTTAATATTAAAGATCATTCTTAATTATCATGTTTTTAATATGTTTAAATGATTGCTGGCATGGGGGGGGGGATGTAATATTATCGCTTAGGTATACTGTTGCATACGTACAGGAGCTCCTCTTTCGAAAGACTTTATTTTAAAGATTTGATTAGCAAAATTAAAGTATGAATAATGAATTGGAGATTTAACCATCTTTCGTTCGACGAAGTTTATTAACGATGCTCAAGCCTGACTCCAAGTAAAAGACGATAAAATACTACATGGGTGGTACACTACACGACAGTGTTGTAAACGATTTTTAAAGGAACATTTTACCGGCTATACATTCCAGGAGCCACTCCTAACTACTAAAAAGTAACAGACGTTATAGTCGAAGAAGTTTGAAAAAAGGTCAAATACTCCAAAAAGAGGTTAGGCCGGATGATAGTTTTGAAAGATGATGAAAGACATCGGGTCCAGATGGCTCATGATTCTTATCAATCTTCTTTCTTTGTACGAAGGAAAATTAGATACGCGAAACTGGATATAAATATCCGGTTCTACAAAACTGATATCACAGACCATGAAGATCGCCGAGCTGGAAGTATACGGAGGATTGCGACACATAGCACGGCCATCTGATGATCAGTGCTGGTTTGTCGCGGGAAATTCAAGCACAGATGCAATCACGATATTGAAAATACATCGTGATTGCTGGATCACACAAATGCAGTACACCAGCATTTCATTGGCCTCAGTGACGAAGTGATACAAAACAGGAGGGCCTTAAGATAATTTTTTTTAGGCCGAACAGTATTGTCCGCTGTAAAGTTTAAGGGTCATGAGATAAATGCGGTTAAGGCAGCACAGCAATGAATCTACCATTCCATCAATGGAAATAACCATCTGTGTGAAAAGCAGCACTCAAAGCAATCGGTCATCACTCGGTTCTACTCTGCTGGGTTCCTGGATATTTCGGAATGGGAGTGGCCGAAAAAGGGAATACGTTTTTTATTTAAACACTCTACTGGCAGACGGGCAGGTGCTACCGTCTTTCAACACCGCTGAGAGATGTATCGACGGAGTCAATGTCATTTCGCCAAACAACAATGAAACAACAAAAATTGTTGCGCCATAGGCCAATATTGACATCAAAGTCACTAGTCTCTCTTAATAAAACCAAATCCGGGTTTTTCTTTGAGTATTAACTGGACACACCGATGGCATGGTAAGAAGCTTTTGCAAATGATTTACATGTGTAGAAGTTGTAGAGATAGAGAGGAAAAAGAGTATGTGGAACATCTGTACAGGAATGTCGCGTATCCTGCTCCTGCATTGGAGCAAAGGTCTTTGAACGCATTGACGACTTTAAAGAGGCACCTCTATCAGACATGAAACAAATCGAAGTGGTTTTGTTAGTCAATGGCAGTCGTTGTGCGTTGGACCAATAACTGTACCGAACGTCTGACAAACATCCAAGAGTAAACACTGCCATGAGAAGCTTCTTAATAATTAATTGTTGGTCCCTTCCTATCTTTTTTTTTTTTACTTTATTGCTTCTGGGAGAAATTGCACTTGGTGCAAAACAACCCTCCTTACCTTAACTATCCAATGAATTATGAAAAATCTTCTTTGCTTAAGTTCGATTATTTTTGACTTATCCCTCAGAGTTTTTCTATCAATACTTTCTTCATTTTAAATATTTTAACTCAATACTTTATTCTTTCACAAAATATTAAATGTACATGTTTAAAATTTCGACTAGGCCGGTTCAGGCTAACATTTTTTTTAATATTTCAGTCAACATTACACCGACAAGGAGGAACTGAAAAGATTAATACAATGCTGAATTGGGCCGCCTATCGTCGGATTGCCATCAAATGATTCCAAATTTTTGGCATTGAATTTGAAAAATGTGATTTATCCAAGAAGGATACAGTAAAAGTAAAATACTACTCCAATGTACGCTTTTAAAAACCCTTCGTTGACATTGAATCTATACATTCAAGAAAAAAAAAGTCCGCATATCTTCTGCAATCAATCATCCTCCATCCACAGGAGTTCCCGTCCATATATGTATGTCCCCGTTCACCCCATGCCATATTGTCTCGAGTATGCCATAATAAAAATGATAACTCGCGCGCTGCCTATCTCCCCATGTCATTACACGATTCGCCCTGAGATTTACAAGGTCCCCACACTCAAATCCATTCATAAGCAATCATTAATAACCGACTCGAAATGATAAAGCCTCCTACATGGTGATTTTCGGTTCTCCGCAATAAATTTTAATAATCCCGCACCCGAGCTGCCATATGTCGCCTCATGCCACCCGCTCCGATAGTTGGATTGTGCGGCAAGGGTTGTACTTAATTTTCGATAATTTATTCGCCCTCATCAATCGCTCGAGTAGGACATCCGCGTGCGAATTCAGCTACCTCGCTCCCACCAAAAACGGTCCCCAGTGGGTTATCTTGATTGGCTTATCAGTGGTTTAGGACAATATGTCATTGTTGGGCAATTGATAGTACTCAGCCGAGGTCGGCATTCGGTCGGATCGGAAGCCACAAGTGTGTTTCGTTATCATTGTGCAAATATTTGATTAAATAATAAAATTAATCGACAGCCTGGAGAGGAGAACGGTGGCGGCTGGCAGTGAACAACGAACGTTTGACGTAGAATTCGGTATCAAACTAAACCGAAAATTTCATTATCATTCCATTGAAATGCAATTAAATATTTTAGCAGCTTCAATAGGTACGTAGGTTAGTCACTCACATACGTAGATACTTTGACGAAATTACATATTATGGGATTTTCACGTTATTTCACAAATTATTTTGTTTGTAAACAGAGCTGGTAATTTATGTTCATTTTGTGGTAATTAATCAGGAATTGGTCTTTAATTAGAATATTGATATCATGTTGTTGCAGTTTTTTTTCTTTCTTTTATTTGTTTTGCTACCCGTGGGGGTAGTTTTCCTCCGTTTAGGTATAGATATGAAATTAATGAATTAGGACGTTTTTTGTGGAATGAGACATTCAAATAGATTATGCTAGTAATATGTGAGTATAAGTACACATTAATGTATTCCTACGTTTGCTTGCTATTTGACCTCCACACCTACATATATATTTGCTTCTTTTTCTGTGCCACAACAGTCCTCAATTTTGTATGGGTTAGGAGGATATTTAATTTATGTATTGAATGTTGATTTTTAGAAAACTTTAAAAAATAACATTGACCTGTGACCTGGCTAGGTTAGGCTAGCTTAATGTGATAGTGGGATAATAAAGATTTGCACGAAGATCCATTCTAATCGATTTTATTCCGCACGCTTCGAAACCACTCAGCAATCTATAATTTTTTAAGCTATTACTAGACTTAACTTACTTACTTACTTACTATCCTAAGCAGAGCTACAGTCCGGAGTGGACCTGGGCCTCAACCAATAAGCCTCTCTAATTAGCGCGAAGCTAACTGCCTCCAGTTGCGCACTCCAAGTTGGTTGAGGTCCCCTTCCACTGTACGCGCCACCTAAGGCGAGGCCTTCCTCTATTGCGTTGTCCCTCCGGATTGGAGTCAACGATTCTGTGGGCTGGAGCGTTGGTGTTCATTCGCTCTACATGTCCCAGCCGTCTCAAAAGCCCAATGCGCAGTTCTTTAATCAGGTCGATGTCGCTGTACAGCTCGTAGAGTTCATCGTTGAATCGTCTACTCCATAACCAGTCAACGCATACGGGACCAAATATCTTACAAAGATTTTTTCTCCCGAATCGACCACGAATATCTTCATCCGCTTTAGAAAGAGTTCATGCTTTGGAAGCAAAGAGCAGGCCTGGGATTATGAGAGTTCTACATATAGTTTCCTCATTGTTGCCTTCTCAGCCCAAAGAAACAGCGATTGGCAAGCGTTATTCTTCGTTTGATTTCTGATAAGATCTTGTTTTCAAATGTGATAGCAGAGCCGAGGTAGACGAAGTCTACAAAATGTGTGACATTTTGGCAGATTCGTCGATGTTGGGTGTCCCTTCTTGTTGACAGCATATACTTTGTTTTGACCTCGTTTACCGCCAAACCCCGTCTTTTCGCTTCTATTCATATACTCGCAAATGCACCAGTGACAGCTGGCTGTGTTCTACCAATGATATCAATATCCTCTCCATATGCAACAAATTCAACAGACTTTTGAAAGATCGTACCGCTTGTGTTGGCTTGCGTATGATGTTAAAGAAGTTACATGACAGCGCGTCGCCTTACCTGATCCCTTTTTGACATCAAAGGTCTCGGTTAGGTCTTTACCGTCCTTGATGAAGCAGCGAGCTTTTTCCATCGTCATCCTGCACAGACGGACGAGTTTGGCAATGATGTTAAAACTAGACATGACCTTGTGTAGCTCGCCTCCATACATAGATTGGGTTTTCTTAGGATCTGCCGGGTTTAAAAACGCACTGATAGTTTCAGGCAGACTAGATCTTATATGCGATGTTAAGGAGACTGATACCTCTATAGTTGGCGCAGTTTGGAGGGTCTATTTTCTTGTGAACCTATCCTAACCTAGGTATCACTAAACATTTGTTAGTTTTTTAGAAGTTGTTATCCAATATTTTGGAAGAAGTACCTTCTGAATACTTACTATATTTGTCATGTGGCAGAATGCTGAGGAAAGTCACAAGGAAAGTATGAATTATTGTGTCCGGTGAGGAGACTCATAAGACAACATGACGGGTCTTTGATTTAGAGTCTGTTAGGTTTAGATTAGTATTAATGACTACACGGGGTGTTCTCGTTGAGCTCGTGGTACCAATGCAGGTGATAATTGGCATTTCAGTCATGTGGTTCATGGCCTATTCGCAGTGCCACGGTAAAATTTGTAAAATGATGAATTGCAAAAACCAAACCAAATCTTAGTTAAAGTTGTTGCATATTTAAGAGAAGAAAAACAAAGGCGGCAGGGAAACAAACAAACATCTGACCACCGCTTAGGACAATCAAAGAGCAACTGAAACGCTAGGGACAGTGCCACCAGTCTCAATTGATCTCAATTGAAAAGACCCTAGAAGCCGCAACAACAATAAAAAAGCAATAAGTCACCAGGAATGAACGGAATTCCAAACTTCGTGATAAAAGAAGCAATCAAAGCAAGATCTTCGCACGGCTCTATACGACATACTATATTGAAGGCATCTTCCTGCTATGATGGAAAAGAAAAGGGAAACAAACCGCCTGAACAACCACGTCGTACAGGCCGCTCTGCACGCTGGGAAAAGTACTCGGGCAAATAAATCAATAATTAAAACGGCTATAGCCATACACAGAAGGAAGCGCAGGACTCTCCAGTCGACATATTGTCGCTTGCTTCAAAAGAAGAAGGCTTCAAAAAGAAGCGAAGCACTATAGGGGCGATAACATCAGTATGCGAGATTGCGCAAGAAGCAATTGCGGAACAAAGATAGCTGGGAGTGATTAACCAGTATTGCGCCATCGAAACGCTCGACGTCTAAAAAGCTTTTAATTCAGCCAACTGGAGTTGCAAAGTAAGAGCGTTAGACAATTTGCAAACCCCGAGTTAGCTCTTGAATATAATATGTAGCTACCTTAGTGATAGACACTATGAAACAGAACAGGAACCTATGAAATACGAAATTACTGGAGGAATCCCTCAGGGTTCAGTGCCAGGCCCAATCCTATGGAATATGATGTACGATGGCATATTGAAAATAAAAAAGATGCCCGGCGTGGATATAGTCGGATACGGTGATGACATTGCAGTTATCGCAGTAGCTTAAACGATGGCCGAAGTAACTGTAAACTGCAGTCAAGGTATTTGAAATGTAAAGGAATGGCGGCTTGAAGCTGAAGACGGAAACAGTACTGATAAGCAGCAGGAAATAGATAGAGCCATACATCAAGCCCATACATCAAGTATAATCCTAGACCACAGGCTAAATTTGAAAAAACACATGAAGTATTCAGATAAAAAAAGCCTCACGATTAGTGGGATCAGTGTTCAGACTATAGATTATAGGAGGCACAAGGCAGCCAATGCGAAACCTGGCAACAGTAAGCAGGTCAATCATAATGTATGCGTCACCGGATCGAAAAACGTACAAGAGAAGAATTAACTCGTTACACAGGATTGCTTAGCTAAACGAATGACATCTTAGTCGAGATCCGTTGAGGAGATATCCTTTGCTACTTTGCTAATGTGTTTTAAGCTCCTGACTCGAATGACGGAATGTATGCTATACAGAACCCTAACCCTGACAGTTCTAATATATGGTGCTACGCCGAGTGCTGGAAAGTACACTAAATGTTTGCAGGAAAGTAGCAATTGGGCCATATTTAGACAAGTCAGTTGTTCAATTGAAGCCACATTCAGTTAATCATATTGTCAACCACAAAGGACAGTAGTATCATGATACTATTTGAATCTCTAATTTTACCACCTTACTTCAAATAATGCATCCAGTCACAGCGAAGACTAATAATGACGGTAATTACAAAGCAATAAACAAGGGTTGAGTATGTTTCTCCAAATGACTTTTCAACTTCGTCCTAACTGTGGCATCACAAAATATTTACCTACACAAAAAAAAAAAAAAAACAAACAAAAAAATACTGTAAAAAACAACCAAAGAGAACATATAATTATTTCTACATCGCGTGTGGCCGGCCGTCGCTTTAGTTTGGGCGTTAGTTCCGTTACATTGGAAAGCTGAGGAAAAACACAATGATGGGGTACAACCCTTCCTCGCAGTGGTTGTGTTTAATATTTATTTCCCTTAAAATATACGTCGGCGGGTGGGCTCGACAACTGCACGATGCGCGCACTGGTTAATGATTCACCTTGATGGATCTGGGTGAGGCTCCTTCCTGATGCTACCTTCCGGCTCTGGTGGCCGACGTAAACTGCACTCTGACTTTAATTTATACTATACTGACGTCATATTGCTCAATTGACGTCCGGAAGGACATCATGAATGGTGTTGTCTATTTTTTTTTAGTGTTGGCACACTTCTAACTTTTGTAAAGGGGGTGGCTGATGCCGCGTGTCGTGGCAACATTAACGATTGACGGACAAACAACACACTATTGGAGATGTACGCTTGATAAGCAGATGGCAACTGGAACGTTCTATGTCTGGTGCGACTTATAAGTCAGGAAATGACTAGGAATAGTTGCGACGAGCAACAAAAAAGGAGCAATTCGCGTGCAAGGATGACCTCGAGTGATGACCATCAGGTTACCTTGCGTTGTATATGGTTGTTTGAATTTTTCTCGACTAATTTCGTGTGATTTACGAGGACATGGAACGTATAATTGGAATTTTTTATGGAATCGTGAGGATTTTCTTTCTTGTTCTTTTTTTAATTTAACTGCTCTTGTAGGAGTTTTTTGTATTATATTTTAATTTGACTGCATTTAAATGATACAATAATGATGGTGTAGTTAGTTGGCTTGTAACTCGGGAAGTTTAGGTTCAATCCCCAGGAGAAAATAAAAATGCCATTCTTCAACTCCCTTACCAAAAAGAGCATTTTTGCTTGGTAGTACAATAGACCACTACGGAGTTAGAGTCTTATAGGATTTAGATTTTCTTAAAAAGAAATAAATGTAAAAAATCTTAGTTTTTTCTTATCGTTTGTGAAACTAAATCTTCGGAGTTCAATGTCTTATCAAGGTTGCAACTAAATGAGGTATGAAGACGCGTTATAGCTAGGATAACACTTAATTCAGAGAGATTCATGCTAATGCCTGGATCCCCATCACCCCTGTCTCCACGGATAGAATTATAGAGAGTCTTTGAAATTTCCCACTGTCGGCCCATTACCATAATATAAGCTTTTAGAAATTTTAGAGCTAGATGGGCAAAAAACGAATCCAATCGGAATTTATGAAAACAATTCGAATGAAAGATGTATCTGTAGTAAATCAAGGTAGTGTAACAACGAATGACGGCAAAAATTCAAAGAAGTTTTAAAACAAATCATAAATTTGGCAGTCAATATCACCAAAATTATTTAGATTGATAAAACTGCATGCAGGAGGTAACGTTAGGTTGAAGTGGCAGACTCACTTAGGCCACAATAAGATCATCTGCAATAATTCGTAGATGTATGCGATTACACCCTACTTGTTAAACTATTTACAGCTGTTTATATATCTTTTAAGTTCAATCTTAAATATCATTGCGCAGAATGCCCTATATTCATTGCAGTACCCAGTAGTGTCACCTTTTGCAGCCTCGTTGTGCAGTCGCTTAGATCGCTTAGAGCCACCTAAGGTTGGTTTTCTCATGTAATGTTCGGAATGTCTGAGACCCTTGTGTCAGATGAAACATTTTGAGATTTCATCAGTTCTCTGATATATCGCCCGACAAAAGCCTCGAGCTCTGCAGCAGGTTAACAGATCGGATAACCTCATGTCTTCGCTGTCGATAAACTTTATATGGCCCTTGTCTTCATCAGCGTTTGGAGGTGTGATAGTGTTTTGCATTATCGATCTTCTGCAAACCGGAGCGTCAAAGAAACTTTAAGTTCATTTTAGCTTGGCAGTCTGTTCGGTCGTTAAACAAAACTGACAATACACAAAAAAGGCTAGCTAATCCAGCGAGCTTAAAGTATCCGTATACTTGGAAATCTCGCTTTGTCTTGCGGTAGTACCAAACAACAAATTATGAGCTTACACTGAATAGATAGGTATCACATACTAGCTACCAAAATGCAGCATTGCCTAGATCAGTAAAGTGTCAGGAAAGCAGGAACAATGACATCAAGTACTAAACCTTATTTTAATATTTAGCTTCTTTTAAATTTTGTTCAGCCGAATTTTGTTGAAAAAAATTCATCATACAAATAGGTTTTATATCCTCCTAAAATAAATTTCTTTTGCCTCAGTATCTATAAGCGTATTAACTAATGTTATGAATGAATCTTTTTAATTTGCATTCAGGACCCGATTTAGGGAGCCTTCTATTCGTGCCAAAAGAGGAGGTGTCTTAGAGCTAGGTGTATAAGATGTTAACGCTGTTAAACATTTAAAAAATCAAACCACGTTCTGAGCATTAGCACATTTTCAAATCTTGCTATACAAGTAAAAAAAAGAAAACAAAAAAAAAAAACTCAAGACGTGTCACTGATTGTTGATTACTTCCATTTGCTTTTATGCAAATCCTTTGACCGGTGAACCTATCACATATACACTGACGCTCAAAGAAAGGAAACATCTGAAAAGGGTATAGCTTCAACAGCATCCCTACTCCCACTATTCGTTCAGAATACAACTCATAAATTTACTTTTTGTCCTCGCTAGGCAGCATATGCATAATTCATCTCGAATAACTGAAGATTTATAGTGTTCTCGAGAGTCTCCCCGGCGGAACACCGGAGTAAAGCGAAAGCAGAACCTTTTGTTAAAGCTCCTACTGCAATACCCTTTTCAATGCCGCAAAACGAAAGGGTGTACACCATTTACACTCAGGGTTGCGCGAGCAACATGGCTTCGATTGTGCCCACTTCCACCGAGAAAAACAAGTGGAGAACCATTAAAAAGAAATGAAAAGTATATTTCACTTCGCGCATTGTTTCTGTTATTTAACGGAAATCCATTAAGTTTAGAATTTTCAGCATCGAACAGAGAAATCTGATGAGATGAGCATAACCATAACACCGCACCGAACAGACCAAACCGCAGTGCAGAGAGTGAACAGGAGCATCTATCTCGCACATTGCATCTCGCATCTATAGCTGCTGTTCTTGTTTTCCATTTGCCGTATGGAATTTATAACAACATGCAGTTCCATTATATCCGCCATCAATATCCGCTCGATGAATATTTCTCTTTGACAGTCGGCTTCGGGCGCGGTGTGAAGTATCTATGATGCCACAAAAGGGGTGTCGTGTCGTGTCGGTCGTTGTCGTCCCAGATTTTGCACCGAAAATCGAATTTAAAATCGGAAGCACCATCCCCATCCCCACGCACCATCCGAGCCAGATCCATTATAAGCTGGGAGTAGAATGCATATTTGATGCAGCATCGTAGTTTGTCATGCCGCCAACACTTGCGGCATTTCACTTCGTGACCTTACACCGCACTCCTCCCGCCCGTGTTCATAAATATTTTCTGATAGTGTTTGGGATAGATATATTTTTTCGACTTTATATGATAATGTTGATGGTTTGTTGTCGAAATCCTAAAACACCGCAACGCATGGTTCCTAAATTTAGTCAGCTAATGGAATTGGACCGAAATAGATTGATGCGGCACGTCGTAGTCGACGTCGACGTCGCGGCTCTTTATTGCGCGCTTGTTTGGCTCCAAATTCGATAGGAGTTGTGCGCTGCTGATGCTGGAGAAGAATGCGCATTTAGTGTTGACGTTGATTTTTAAATAAATATTCTCAAATCACTAAACAACAATAAAACATTGGAATCCTTTTGCTTAGGGCAGGGCTGCAGTGGAGAGGATTATTGACTGATTCCATTAGGAGTGATGAATTCAGAGGTCAACCATCAGTAGTCGGCGTTGTGTATTTTATTAGATAGCGTCGAGGAGAGAGAGAGCTTATATTCGTGTATCGTGAAATGTTTATATATAATTTTTTTTTTTTTTAGATTATTCGGGAATATTTTTCACACTTAATTTATGAGATGAATTCCATAAGTCCATGTTGAAGTGCATATGGGTATATTTAGTGAATTTGGATTGATAGACATGCCAAATGGATACGAATATATTTTGTAGTGGCCTTCGAGAACTATAATGTAAGATAAAATTTTAATGGCCGAAGTTCTGAGCATATAAATCGGGTTAATGTATGTATTTTGTTGAATTATTACTAGACACTATATGTAATCAAAAAAATTGTATATATTTTTTCAAATTTATCTGAAACCTATAAACTTATTGACACTAGAGCCAAGGCCTCTAGAGTAAGACCTATATAGTGCCATTGACCATTGCCACTATATTATTTCCTTCCCTTTAGGGAGGAGTTATATAGTTTATTAGCCATATGACATTCTAGAGGTTAATCAATATTTGATCCAACCCGATGTACAAGTTCTTCTTTCTTGTGGACTGTTCACTGTTACCCGTTGAGAATATTTTTGATAACATTTTCAAAGTTTAGTCCCCTGTTGTTTATTTGTCGGAAGCTTTGTACATCCGCTGAAGCACTCAGACTCATTGTTCTGTCAAATAATGTACTTGCTTTTACTGAAGTAATATACCCGACAAGTTATGAGAAAGCCGTGGATATAATTCAGATTAATTAAGCTTAGAGGTTTACGACTCACTGCATCAGCACTAAGAATCTGAATCACAGAGAAAGTGCTCTGAGGTGCCTTTGCCATCTCCACAAGGGTTGCAGATAGTTGCATCGCCTTAGCTAAGAAAGCGTGATGGCCCGTAAGAATATCTACTAGCTTGGTCTTCTGAATGATTCTATATTGGTTCAGGTCTTGAAAAACTCCCTCTGAACCTTGACGAGTAATTTCGTCGGAAATCGTATTTCCCGTGATTCAAGTACTACCCTGAATCGAAACCAGACTTATATATACTTCGATACCTTCACCTGTGCTTAACAATATAATATATAGCCATTAGAATAGTTTATATCTCCGCTTGAAAGACCCTGATAAAAGCCTGATATTATTGCATTAAACAGAAGTACGACCTGAACATATTCAGTATACAGGGGTCGTATAGGATATTTTTAGCTCAGTTCGGTGCGAGTTTCATAAAAAAACACTATATTTTAAGAACTGCCTTTCTTTTTTTTCGTTCATGGCAAGGATATATCTTCGCACACTTAATGGTTGGAAGCAAGTCTCTAAGTTCTGCATATGCCATTAACGCCTTATTTATTTTTCGTTGACAATGCAATCGTTTAATACTGTTTACTAAACAACTAGCTGAGCTTTGAAGGGACTTTGCTCGAAGTTTGACAGCCCTCAATCCTCTGCCTAAGGGCTTTTCTGTCGTCTATACTTTTAGGGCTGGTATTTAAAGATCTTCTTCTCTGAAGTGTAATCGCAAATTTGCTTAAACTGGACGAGTCAATGTACTACAGACGTTTTAACTTTTCGAACTTCGTACGCATGTCGGTACAGCTTTTAGAGCTCCCAATTTCATTTTATTTTTACTCTATGTCTATCTGCATGTGAAAGTTAAAATTCCAAGCAAAAGGTGTCAAGGTGACACTATCATTTATTGAACAAATAAACTAATAGTTGTATTATAATGTATATCTGAGGAAAGTAAACCAACGTACTGCACAGCTCTCCAAAATTGACTTTCAGATCAAATTAACAATATGGAATATTGCGCCAATTCCTGCTTGATCTAAAGACCCTATTATGTGGCTTAGACGTCAGAAAAATTGGAATTAGAAACCAAAGGACCGGAGAATGTAGAAAAATAGATAGAACCTTTGATGGTATTAATTGCTGGAGTCTGATGTCATTCATTATTTCAAAAACAACAACCAATTCAAGTATAAAATGGAGGAGACTAAGATTTTCGAGTCCTTTGTTTGAAAATGTCAATTATAGATTTCGATGAAGTAAATGCCAAATATTGAGCATTGTTACATAAATTTCGAATAAAAGATCGTGCACTTCAACTGAATAAGTCTTTTGTCTTTGAATCTCTGTTAAATGTATAAAGTCTACGCTAATGATTGCTTACTTTACTTAACGGGCTCCGAAGAGTCCCTGCCTGAGGCACGGCAGCCTTAAATTATCTGCGATCCCGGGCATGCTATTTTCAGTTATCCAGGTCAACTGCTCTGGCATCCGCGATGGCTTGGTCTTTAAAACATTAGGTTCGGCCTTCTTTGTCATTTCGAACCTGGGGGCTGGGATCCGAATATCCTCTTAGATGGAACATTATTATTGATTCGCTCGATGTGGCCGAGCCAATGTAGTCGACGAGTTTTGGCTTTTTGGACTACATGCATATTTTGGCACAGCTCACAGAGTTCGCGGTTGTATCTTCTCCTCCTTTCGCCCTCCTCACAGGACCAAGTATTAATATTAAGTATTTACACTCCTCTCCTGCTTACCGTCCAGCACTAGCTGGATCTGGACCGAAGACAGTGCCTTCCGTGCTAAAATCTGCCCTGCGCACTATTGCTCAAGAACAAGATTGAAGAAGTCACGTGATAGCGCATCACTTTGTCGAAATCCGGTGCATGTTTGGAAGAGTTCAGATAAGCTGTTGCCGAACTACACATTGCACAGCGTGTTCTCCAGCATCACGCGACACAATTGGATAAGTTTTGTCGGGATCCCAAATTCGGCCAGCGCCATGTAGAGCTCCTGACGATGTATACTATCATATGTGGCTTTAAGGTCGATAAAAGACTTGAAATTGGTTGGTCCTTTCCAGGATTTGTTTCAGTGTGAAAACTTGGTATCTTCCGTGCCGGAAGCCACACTGGTACGTGCCGATAACTGAGTTGCAGAAGGGTTTGAGACAACAGAGCTGTTACACGCGAAATATAATATTTAGTCGCAAATATGCGAAAACGTGAGAAAAAGTTTCATGCAAAAATAACCATTCAGAGGAGGCAAAGCCATTTGGCAAATGTTTTAGTCGTGGGTTTTTTCGTCTTAACCATTCAAAGTATTCGGTATTAAGACTTCTTCGACAGGTGTTAAGGTAACTTTTCACTATGCCCAACATGTTTTTCAAGATCTTAACTGACTTGGCAGATTCAAAAATATTTCTTACATTTGGCGTTTCCAGAATGATAACCTTCATAGCCGGTGCCGCCATCATTAATAGTAATTTTGGGATGATTAATAATGCGATAATGAGAGTGTTGAAGTACTTTAGCCTACTTTTGACTGAAATTTTTTTTAATTTTATTGAGTTCGTAATGCTGTCAGAAATTGAATTGCACTTTCTCTGATTGAATAGCTTTTAAAATTAAAATACACTTCAACTTAAATACAAATTGAAACACTCTATTGATTCAGACTTCAGAGTAATCAGAAATCAAAAGCAAGTGAAGTAAGTATGCGAATATTAATATAAGAAGAACATTGTTCCGAGTCGGAGATGATTCTGAATGAAAAATCATTCACCAGTCCTTGTACAAACATTCAAGCCAAATACGCTTTCCATTATTACCCCAATCCAAGATATTTAAAACAAAAAAAACATCCTTCGTGTGAGTTGTTTGCGCAGAATATGCTATGTGTTTTTTTTTATATTTTTTTCAATTTTGCCAATCAAAATGAATTTACATTCGAATCTGTTATTAATCCATGCAATTACATTAAACTGAACAGCAACTTCAACTGCAAGTTTTGTGCTCTTCCAAAGAAACAGGACTCCCATACGTTACATCGTGCTTCCATTATATAATCCTTTCGATGGCACAGGAGCAAATCTCTTATGGAGCAGTCGGTCTCGGAAGACGTAACCCCTAAACAAATATTTACCCCAAAGCCCCAGTTCATCGTCTTGTTTTAGATTTAAACTTTCTATGCTCCTCGCTAAGGCCATAAGGATCTGCTTCGTTGTAGACGACGACGACGTCGAAGTCGTTGTCTTTGCCGCCCACACTACCAATTCATAATGCATGTGCACATTTAATCATACACACACATGCCATTTGTCGAATTTTGCCATTTTGGAATGTGCATACATAATTTAGCATACAAGGAACGTCCTCCAATTCCACCCGAAGCCACTGAAGGAGCTGTTTACTTTGGCGAATAAAACAAAAAAAAACGAACACATCGTCTCAGTGTGGAATTCGTTTGTGGAACGAAGAAGAATGTTTGCGTTGAACATCAACTTTATTAAAACTCAGCCCCGGAAGTCGTACCTACACTTTCCCGTTTCCCGTTTCCATTTATATTTAATTATTTGTCCACGAAATGAGATTTTGTGCTTTTCACATGTCGACACATCTGTCAAAATTGAACTTTGACATCGAACACAAATAATACAATCGTAGACAAACATCAGCAAAAGGGACAACTGCTAGTACGAGTGCCTACTCCTGCGATTGCATTCAATTCAATCGACCTACCCTTGATGGAATTGATTGCGATAGAGACTCGCATTAGGTAAATTAAAAAAAGAATGGGACCAACGCCAATGGGCTTCGGAGGAAACACTCGAATGCAGTTACCCATTTCCGGTTGAACGATTTAGCAGTGCGGTGTCACTGCGCAAGGTGTCAATGAAATAAGTTTTGTTTTATAAAAATCACTTTTCATAATTGCAAAGGACCTTCATCCATGAAGTGATTATTATGTTCTATTTGAATTCAAGTTCATTATTTTTTTTTTAACGGCTGTCATATCCCCTTGAGAACCTGTCGGCATTGGACACTAGGCACACGCTATTTGCATAAGCTCACGTCTCACAAGTGTTAATCCTGGGTTGTACACATTTTCACACTTTCGCATGTCCGATGAGGCTTAAGGAGACTTCGTCTCTCACAGAGAATTATGCATATTCGTGGATTGAATTCTTCAATGCTCTCCCGGGAATGATGTTGAAGCATAATCTTGTTGACAACTGGACACAGGGCAGTGCAGGCATTAATGTTATGTAGATGCGAGTGGACAATAAATGACGCGTTAATTATGAGCACTCGTGTCGGAGGCATTAATTGTTAATTCCGGGGATTGTGTATGTAAATTGCATTTGAGGATGGCAGAAAGAAGGACATCGATATGTCCACTGGCAGTACAATACTGTTAGCAAGGAACTGCAAACTGATGTTCAGTTCTAAAAACTCCAAAGGAAGCCAAGTACGTGTGCAGTGACACCTGCTGCACCTGGATGCATTAATTCACCTCTTAGCATACCAATTACCAATTATACAGCTGGGTGATCACAATATCAACACTTTTGCGTGTTGCATTTCGTGCTGCCAGCTTAAATCCTTCTTCATTATAAATTGTTTGGTTATTATTTTATTTGCGTTGTATGCGTCGCCACAACGCAACGCCCCAAAGTACCACAACCAACATAACATTTCAAGTTTATTCTTTTTGCAATTTCGCTTATCTTTTATTTATTAACCAAATCCGAGTTATTACGAATTGATTAGGCTAGTGGGTCTAGTCTTTCTAATTTAACACAATGTTGCTCATTAAAAAATGATGCTCCAGCTCAACAACATACCGCATTCGCGATGGTTAATGTTGCTTGTGCACTTCTTCATGTGCAACACATTTCTCATCAACTTTACGAGAAATTTATTCACAGAGTCTCTTTGAATGGTTGTGAGTGCGTGATAATGATTGGTTGATCGCAGAGCAGTCCACAGGCGCTTGATAGGCCATCTGACAAATTGATCATAAACTTTGTAGTTTACAAGCCTTCATTGCATTTGGCGATAGTAATTGCATTGCATGGAAGAATTTTCTCCTCATTGAATTTGATAGCCTGTGGATATGAGGAGGAATGTACGTTAATTTATGGGGTTCCAGTGAATTTGATAATCATGGAAGAGATTGCAATCCGGGCAAAAGAAATGCCGGGGGCTTTAAATTGTTGTCAATAAAAAGAATTATGAATAATGGATCTGGATCACGCTGGGGTTTGATGGGAATGCTATGTCCCCAATATTTTTAATTTTTATTAATTTTTTAACTTCTTAAGGGTTTCAAATTTGCGGCCAGTTTGATATAGGTTTAGTGATTTTGTAAGTTGTAAGATGTCTGACCAAGATTTTTTACTTTTACAGCACCCTAACAATTCACTACATTCCTACTTTAATCTCAATCAGATTGTGACCGGGGAGTCTGTTTTTGTCTGCTTTCTTTTACGATTTTTGTTTAGGGCTTATTAATTTTGACTCATAGCTATTCACTTTACTGGAACTTCAACCCTAAATATTTGGCGTAGTTAATTAAAAGTAATTATTTCGTAATGTCGATTATGTAATCGGCATCTGTATATAGCTGTGCCGTCATAGTTTAACTCTTACGACCGGCGGAGCGGTCAAACTTGTCTTTACTTTTTGTAATTTGCTATATGCTTCGTTGTACGACGCACGAACTTCCGCAAAAATTCCGATTTTCAATACAGCAGGATTTTTGTGTTGGCTTTCCGCTGCCACATAAAGTGAGATATAAGGAGAGGTTATGGTAGGTGATCAAGAGCCAAGACAAACTAAGACCGTCCCCGAGGCTACGTATATTATAAGACTCGCCGTATGTGGATCCGCACAAGGCAATAGCCTAGATAAAGTTCTTGGGGTTACATCTCTGGGCATCTTTTTATTTTTTGCTTTATCTTTTGAAATAACGGTACCTGCCATACAAATTTTTTTGTGAAAATCACTTATCACTAATTTTCTCGAAAGTGGTTCCAAAGATTTCGGTCTTCTTATATTGGTATTTTATTAATAAAAACTAATTTTAGATTTAGCTATTACAGTGAACGTCCAATATAACGAATTATTTAATGCACATCCTTTCGTTAAATCGAAAAATTAAAGTTGATATTTTTCGAACTAAGTTATAATACCAGAGGAAAGTCATAAACGTCAGACTTAAACGTTTTTGTTTTTTTGCACTTTGCGCACATTGAAAGTGTGAATCGAGAACAATTTTTTTGAAATTTTCAAACAAATTTGTATTATTTTTATAGCAAAATTCACTAATCCATTTTAAAAAAAAAATGTTGCTTAGTGACACTCCCATTTGAACATTCGTCTAGAATTTTTCCTTGGTCGCTCAATGAAAGACGCTTATGAATCTGCAAACACAACTGATTACTACAAAACTCAAAAAAAAACTCCACGAAATTAAATGCGTAAGTTAAGGATAAAAGTCGTAAGATCCAACAAACTGCGATAAAAGTAATATTGCATTTTAAGTAAACGTAATCGATCACCAGTAAGGACTCTAAAAAATTGAAAAAAAAAAACAGGCAATAATACTCATAGATGTAGGTATACAAATGACAAAATTCGACAATTGTAAACTTGAGCTTTTATAGCTCGCATAGTCCCCGGCCTAGTCCGTGTTGATAGAAATTAGTTTTACTGTCCAACTTAATATTACAGCTTACTTTATTATACTCGGATTGAAATGACAAATCTCTTGTTTTGCATCGAAAATGTAAATATTGCGTGAGAAATTGTCTTAGCTAAAGTCTTTGGGGTTTCATTCATCAATGCTAAAATGGTTTAGTAATTACCTGACTAATAGAAGGTAATTACTAAACCATTCGGGTGTTCCACAGGGCAGTCATTTGGTCCCATTGCTATTTATATTATTTATAAATGATGTTCATAAAATATTTCAATTTTGTAAGGTTTTGAATTTCGCGGATGATTTGAAATGCACAACTGATTGCAATCGTTTTCAATCAGATATTAATAGATTGTCGGAGTGGTGCAATCGCAATGCTTTGGAACTTAACATTTCTAAATGTAAAGTTTTTTCAGCATATGGTCTTAGTACTTCAATTTTGCATAATTATTTTATAAATGATCATATTGTTAGACTTAAACGTTTTATATTTAACAATAAGTTAAATTTTTTTTTTGCATTATGATTATGTCATTGCCAAGACTAACTCATTGTTAGGCTTCCATAAACGTAGTAGTAAAGACATAAGTAGCCATAAAATTATTTATGGCTTATTGGTCAGACCTTATTTAGAATATTCTTCCATAATTTGGGATTCGTTATATGCAGTTCACGAACTTAGATTCGAAAGAGTCAAAAAAAAACTCCACGAGGTACGCGGATCGTAGTTTGAATAAGTTTCAGACGCCGATGATTCCGTCATGTTTATTCGCGATATATTCATCAGAATTGATCTTTCTTTTAAAATATATATATTGATTTTTGTTTGTTTTAAACAGTTTTTGCAACTGTAATGGCACGCCAAAAAGTTTACTTGGAACTGCTTGAGAACTGAAAATTGGAATCTCAGGAGTAAAAATTCTTCTTTCCGCGAGCTGCTCAGCAGTGTAATGTCCACTAAGGTTGACCACCAAAGAAACTTTAGAGCTACTTTCAGACTAACGAAGTTTTATATTTAGCTTAAAAATAAATTTGTATGCCACTACTAGCTATCGCATATGAATTTGAAAACTGATTCAAAAACGTGCGGTAAAACTTATTGGCGATCGAGACATCGCGAAATTTCTTGACACTCTAAGTCACCGTCGTTATGTCTCCTGCCTGTCATTGCTTTATCGGTATTTCCACCACAAGTGCTCAAATTAAATAGCCAGTTGCATTCCATCCCTACAGCAATTCAACCGCAATACTCGCCATGCTAGGAATGCACATCAGTTTACCCTCAAGCCTGTATTCGGACGTACAGTGAAATGCAAGGGTTCGTTTCTTAACCGTACACTACGAATGTGGAATGCTCTACCCGCTCTGTTTTTCCTACACATTATAGTTTAAAGACATTTAAAACCAACGTGCATCGGTATCTCCTTTTTTCTAATCCGTCCCTTCTCTAATGCCCGCACTGCGTTACTTCATTATATTTACATTCTGAAATAATATATATGTATAGTTTAAGACGGAAACAGACCAGTTTCGAACAGACACTTTTCTTTAAAACATGCTTTCGCCTTTGAGTTTTCCAAATCGGTCCACATTCAACGCCGAACTTCCGCAAAGTTTTCAATCTTGTATTACACTGGTATTACAAAAAAAAAAATGATTCCACCACCATTTTGTGCGTGGGAATCGAGTATAAAAACCAAAATCTCCCTTTGATTTCAGCAAAATAAAAGTACGAAAACTTATTCTATCAGAAAATCTGGATTTCCTATGAAGTTTTTTTTTTTTGCCTCCGTTCCTTTTTCTTTCTCACTTCACATTCAGTATTCATGGTGGTGAAACACGCAATCACCCTCAAACTTGAATCGAGAGTCTGATTATACCATGCACCCTTATTCATTGAATTTTCAGCCATTTTCCTATCTGGCACTCGCCCCAACTCCAACCACTGAGTTGAAGTGTATCCCCATGTGTAATATGTGTCTGTAAATCCTTTTATGGGGTACTCGGCATATCCTTTGTAGTTGCGCTCTTCGTGCAACTAACATTTTTGCAACCCTCCAAAAAGGGAAAATTCAATGAGCAGTAACAAAAAAAAAAAAACACAAGCAAAATGGAAAGGAAACATCTCCCCATTCGAGTGCGTAATGGCCGCACTTATGTAAAAAAGGAATCCTTGACGTAGACTATACATACTTTGTTACAGACATAATAAAAGTGGTAGAATATCTGAAGATGTAGCCATTCTGTGAACATTCTAAATATACCTACGTCAGTGACATCATCGACATCAAATTCTGGCTTTGCCTTTTAAAGGAGTATTTAATTTAAAATGTCCTTTGGTAGTTGGAGGCGTTGAGTGTATATTTTTTTTTCAAAACAGATTTCAGGTTTATTGTGCACGTGAAGTGTATATTAACTAAACGATGGGCATTATGTTCTTGTGCCTCATTTGGGTATTCATTGACACAAGAATAGACTAACGTAAATGAACATTTTTTTATACAAAAATATGAAGGTGCATACAATTTATAAAATTATGTGTGTGGTATGGGTAATCGATATCATGACAATTGTCAATCAAATGAGGTGATACGAGTGTCATTCAAGCTTAATTTGAATATTGATGATTAAAATAAATCGAAAAACGACACTCAGAAGAAATTAGGGTTGGACTTTGATACCGTTTCCGAGGTCTCTTAAGATATCTTTTCATCCAAGCTGTGCCGTAAGGCTTTGGATATTCGGTGAACTACCGATTTGGTTACCTGACCAGTAACTATGATGACGCTTTTCAGTATGTTACCGTTTATTAAATATTTTTTTTGTTTACGTATTTTTTTTTTTCAGGAATAATTTTGAAAAACCTGGGAAATTTATAATGGAAAGATTCAGCACCAAAGAACCAAAGTGGTTCAATTTTATTTTGAAAATCGACATTCAATTATTCAGACACATTTTCTTTCATGTTCGAAATTCGCCCAGTGCTCCAACAATTTACAGATTGGTCCAGCGTTTTCAGCAACAAGGGGCTGTCTGTGATCTCCCGCGTGCTGGAAGACCTCGTACAGTTCGAAATGATGTAATCATTTCTCGGGTGCATGAAAGTGTTGAGGAAAACATCCACCAGGCGACGTTCTCAGCAGCTGATGATGTCTAGGCGGTCTTTGCAGAGAATTTTAAGCCAGTTACACCTTTTTCCATATAAGATTCTATTGGTTCATGATTTGAAAGCAAATGATCCTCAAATACATTCAATTGGGATAATATCGAGTTTTTCTGATTTTAACTGACCACCGAGTTCGCCCGATTTAACGGCTCTAAATTTTTTTCTTTAGGGCTACCCAAAATCATATCGTTACCTATGTGTTGTTTTATATAATTTTTTAAATTAATGGGCTCTTTTACGGTTGACCCCCTTTTAGGTATCCTTGTAAAAGCCATCTTTAAACTTTTACACATACGATCGGTTGCCGCATCGACCTGTCAAAGGGAACATCAGATTGCTGGCACAGAATATGCGTTTCAGTATATTTCTCCCAGTTTGTCTTCCCTGGTGTCTTGAAGGTATTGTTAGCCAATGAAAATAAATTTGAAACGCATTCAGCTGTGTTTTCTTGAGATGTTTCATCTATTCGCCACGATTATACCCTCGATTTATCTCTTGAAAAAAGCCTGAGTTAAAGGCTATTATCACATCTATTACCTCTTGTCTATTCAAAATCCTAAAATTGGAGAATTTCCCTTGTTTCAAGTGATAAAGTCTAAAAAATTTATATTTCTCCTAGAATAATATTTCTGATGTAAGCCACCTCTCCTGGCCAAATATATCATTCCAACACATTTTGCGAGGGTGCTCTGCTTGCCTAATATAGAATGAATTGATCTCCGCCCATTCAACTGATTTTCCAATCGTCGTGATAGCTTTTATCTGATATCATCTTGTTCCTTCCAGGTTGACATCTGACCTGCGCGCTATCTGCTCCTTTATTAAATTAAAAACTCCTTGCCGAAATCCGATGATGTTTAGCAAATTTAAATTGCACATTAGTTAACATATTGTCCAGAATCACGCATCTCTTCTTGTAATAGTAAAATTATTCTTCATTCAATAAACCAAAATAAATATACCACACTCGCCGCATTGAACAAAATGCTTGTTGCTGACATCATCTCACCGCCAAACTGATCCAATACAGGGGAAAAGAAATAAAACCCCTCCAAACAATTTGCAAAACTCACTCAATTAGAATCAACAAATCAAATGAAATGGAACCCCTTACCATCGTAAAGATAAGGAAAAAAAAATAAAATTTGGAATAAATATTCAGATACAATATCGTCCGCCACTCTCCCACATTCGTATAATAAATTCCTTTTTGACCGACCAACACGGATATACATTTTGCTTGGAACATCCGTTAATAAATTTCATTCATGCATAAAACGATGATTTCATTGGAGCTTTGTGTGCGGCGACGTCGGTGGTGGTGGTGGTGGTGGTGGCGATCAGGGTTTTCCAGATTCACAGTTTTTCTAACGACTAATTTATCTTCCGGTCCTCCTAAATCGCCACATGAGAAACTGACAGTATTTTCTATGAGGTTAACGCGAGCATGGTACATTAGGATTCGAATGCTGCTACTAAGGGGTGCTGGCTGCCTTATATTTCAAGTCAGTGTCCGGGAGAGATTGATTTATGGAAGGCGGATATCATTGTACTCAGTATAGTCTGTATTGAAATGATACGTGTTAGTTATGTAGGATATTCTTTTTGCATTCGCTTCTGAGTTGGCACCATTAGTCAATTGAAATTGAAAAGGAAACAAACACACACACAGATTTTAAATCTTCTGGGGAATATTGTAAACAATTGATTGGCCTCCATATTGAAAATAATACTACAAACTTATGCTATTGAATAAAAATCACTCAAAACATCTTATAAAAGTTGACTACCCTTCTCATCGCCTTGCACCTTATATGTCCACCAACTCTGCCTAACCCCTTATTCAACTAATAAACCTTAACGCTAATTAATATTCATGATTGCAAAAAAACAACAAAAAAAACGAAAAGATTCTCCTTTTAAACAACGAACAAATGGCGATGTTAATGGACCGCAATTGAGCGATTCGATCAAAGTCGGCACTAATTTTGTGCGCGACCGCAACGAAGACCCGCAGAATGTTAGCACCTGCTGGCTGCACCCCAAAAATTATGTCTTGAAAGGGTAACGCGACGTTTAATTTTTTTCCTTTGCTTCGGTGACTACATTTTTTAGTCATTGCATTCTTAGGAAGCATTAAGCGGCTTAATTGTCTGCTTATTTAACACCTTGTAATGAATGGCCCAGTGTACAGGGCAGGCAGCCTGCATGAAACCAGTCAAATGCGATGACACTACAAGAAACTCTGTTAGATGTTAGCACGAAGACGGTTGTTCATGTGAAAAGTGGATACACTGTGCAGACTTCATGACATGGGAATGGCTTTGGCCAGCATGAGAAGGGATTTTTTTTTTCACTGCTTGCACGGATGCAGGTGAAGAGTTCACCTAAATGTGCGCTAGAGTGGAAATTGATTTGGCAGTAGAAATAAACTATGAACATAGCTTAACTAGCTAAACTAACACATGCCTGCCGTCTCAAAAGATGCCATAAAACTCGCGTTAACTTAACCTTAATGGCCTGACAAAATGCAGACAATTTAAGGTGACATTTCAACAACACGCGGCACTCTTTCACCAGACCAAACATACTACATGACGGGCTCATAAAACCTCATGATGGATGCTCCCTTTTATCCCTGAGATCTCTTGAAACACATTCCGCCAAATGCACAACATGTCAGGCGAGCATTATTGTTTGTTCACATCAATTAAAAGCATCGAGGATCAGCCCTAAAACACAGTATTCACACCTCCTGCACTCCCCTTCGGGATCTCTCCACTTTGGCGACCTTCTCTCATCAGGCGCTTATGACGGTACATGTGCCCTCTCTGAGTGACACTATAAATAAAATCATTTCTTCTCGCATTCACCCACTGGCAAAGGTGGCCAATCTATTTGCTTCTTCATGGCTCATCCATTAGGCCGTCGATAGATTGAAGGAACTACAACGCGCGCATATAGTGCGCCACTTGAAGAGGATCGGTATTGCAATGTACACAGAATTAGCCCGCCGCCACAGGCAAGGGAAGTAAATTTCGATGCACGCGGCTCTAAGTGCATTTCGACAGATGTAAAACTGCCAGCGCTCCGACAAAGATTAAATTTTATAAAAACGAGAAATGCTTGAAACGTATACATATTTTTATAAAATATGGATGCAAGTCAGATCCAAAGCAGCGCGTAGTACCCAGCCCAGAGACATGAAGATTTATAATTTCTTAAGTGGCTGACGCACTCAGGGCGGCGATTGAATTATTAAATAGGAATGGGAAGTTGGTGGCGCGACGCGACAATGGAATGGGATTTAGAAGCTGCTCCAGCCGACGACGTCGTTGGAATTGGAGTTTTCCTTGGGGAAAATTCCCATCGGGACACGATTAGGTGCCAATGCCAGTGCGTCTGCTAAACTATAAGCTTGAACAAGCGTGGGAAACAGATATGGACTTCGACTGGTGACACACTTATGGAGCTTTGGGAATGAACAACCACTTGGGAATGCTATTGTTATTCGATACCAATTGAAAGGATTGATAAGTATTGAGAATGAGAACTTTGTCAAAATTGTGGGAAAGTCTGTCTGTTGATATTAGTTTAGGAACTAAATTAGTTTTGATTTTGGAATGGAATTTGTAAAAATGTTACAGTGGGTTTTTTTTAATGAAAAATTGCTCAAGTTAAGTGATACAACTCTTCAAACTAACTACACAATGCCATGAAGCAATGGAATTAAGCAAATTACTCAGGCGCTTATTCATTTCTAAAAAAAACATGAAGGTTAAGAAGTATTTATCAACAAGCTAGTTCCCATGACCTGATGCTGCTGTCGACTGCAAGAAATTAAAACAAAATTAAATCGATTTTCCGTTTTTTTATTCAAACCTTATATGGGATCTCCTCAACAGGATCATTTAAGTGACAGACCATTTTCTTGATTGTTAATTGTCCGTTCAATACACCATCACATTACCTACCGTTAAAGAGCAGATAAAATCGCGATTGCTGCTAATATCGCTTAAAGGAAAAGAGTTAAAGCTGATAGCTGGTACATATGCTCAGATAGCCAAGCTGGTACTCAGGAATGATTTGTTGCTAAGATCCAAAATTGTGAGGGAGGCCATAAGTAAGCTGATCAGGTTGGGGAGATGCAACTCTGTTATGCCGGGGTTTCCGGTCAGACTGGTATTCAGGGTAATTAAAGAGCTGACGCTCTTGCCAGACAGGGCTCATAATCAGCTTTTGTTGGCCAACAACCATCAACAAAGGATACTGGTCATGAGTCCACAAAGTGAAATAATTGAGCTTATATGCCAACAACACACCGAATAATGGCGTGATCTCGCAGTAAGCAGACACGCAAAGGCGTTGTTCGACGGTGCAAAATCCAGCAGATCTAAATATTGATCTTAATCAGATTAACTCAGCCATTGCTGAAGTACAGTGGACTAGTAGATCTAAGTACTTGTAGCCTTAGAACAAACCCTACCTAAATACAATAAAATACAATATGTTTGAATCAAAATCAAATCTGTCACTAGCTTTGAAGTAGGTCAGGCGCCGACTTAATGAGTGGAATTTAAATACCGATAACTATGACGAAGGGGGTGATGTGAAATAACGCCAAACGAAGATCTCACTGCCTGCGGAAAGGGGATTGAAATACCTTAATACCGGTTAGCGGGTCACTCAGGTACTGGTCCCATAGGCGCCTGCCTGACGAAAAGCACATACCCCGAGCGGAGGAACGAAGTTGCGTGAGCGGTACCTGCCGCCTGCAGAAAGAGGGTTGAATCGCTTTATACCGCGTAGCGGGTCTTAGCCGCCTTATTTTATTCGGCGTTATTTCACGTCACCGACGAAGGGTCTGTTCCGACTAAGTTAAAAGTCTGGTTGGACTGATATCGATGTCGGATGCTCGGTTTCCTGGACCGAAGTAAAAGGCATAGGTTTTTAAGTCGCCATACTGATAGGAGGAATATGTCACATGTAGTTAGAGTCAGACCAGTCAGTCAATAGTTAACTATTTCCATCTTTTGTTGCATACTTCATACCCTGTGTCTTTTTAAGTTGGGTTTTAGCATTACATTTATTGTACACGGTGTCTCAGATGGTTTGTAGATGTTTATGATATGCTATCAAATAGCGAAGAGTTGCTTTCTCAGAGGCTAGAGATATCCGAATCTTCTCTGACAGCCAAGCGGCATTAAAATCGCTAGACTAAGTTTTTCTAAACTCTATGGTGGCCCTAGAATGCCGATCCTCTCTCAAGGAGATGTCAAAGCAATTCAACAAGGCCGTAGAACTCAGAAAGCACGGAACCAGGTTCCTTAGGCATTCTAATTGCCACATGCAAACTAATGATAAAATTAGAAGCTATTGAGAAAACTGGCACAACTTGTCTCGCGACGAAGCGGATTTGTCCTAAGCTGGATCTGAAGCACTTGGTCTCTTTAAAAAGACTACAAGTCAGCTCTACAATAGTTGTTATCACTATACACTGACTTATAGGCAGGTATACAACCAGAAGCTGCTTGGACGAGGAGGAAGAGGTTACAATCCTACAACTTTTTTGCACTTGTCCTTCTCTCTCTCCCAGACACGTATGGCCCACCTAGGTGCCTTCCTCCAGGACAATCTTGAAGATCTGTCAACTACTGACGTTAAAAGATCTCTTTTGTTATATCCAGAGCTCCAAATGGTTTAACGAGTAGAGTAGTAAAAGTTTAGATCCACGTGGTATCACAACGGACCTCTCTTTGGTCTTAGTGAGTCGGCCTCACCGACCTTTCCTAACTTGACCTAATCACTGTACTGCAAAATCAAAACAAGTTGGTGGGACTGTTGTAAGGACAGTGCTTACATAAAAATAAGCAAATATAGGTTTGATGCGGACCTTTTAACCAAAGCCAAAAGTTCCACCGAAAGCACAATCCCAACCTGAAAGGGCGGGCTTTAACCCTAGGACTGTAGGCAGGTATCAATAACATACTTTGAAGATGTTAGAGCCCTACACTATGCCTTTTTCACTAGACTAGCTCTGAAAACTCCAAATGTGTCTTAACTCGAAATGTGTCAAAGCACCTGTTATCATAATTGCTGCCGACACCCTTTTCCATTGAGGGGCTGCTCACCCATCTTAAAGGGAAAAGTAAAAAAAACAATCGCACTAATAACTTTGGCATGCGATGTTCGGTTGGACAAGGCCGGTGCTAGATGGCGACCACGAAGATGTAAAATAAGCACAATCAATTTATAGACACAATAACAATACTAGGCACCACCGATCAGTGAATTAATTACCCTTTTCTACAACAACCAACTAGCCTTATCAATCACTACTTCTAAACTAATCTTAATTCTAACAATGCCTCTGCTGATAACTCTTAGTTTTTGGATAAGTTTCTAGCATCACGAAACGTAGTTGGGGGCCCGAAGTTTACTTCAGTTTAACATATTTAACTAAAAATGCGTCCTTAATGAGAAGATCAAACTCGACCTACCAATTGCCGTAATCGGGTGAAATCTGCACGCCGAATCTTGGGTTATAAGGAAACTGTGCAATAAACCACTAATTTTTAAAATATTATAAATCATAATAAAAAAAAATATAAATTTGGTTGGAAGATTGCCAACCACATTTCTTTCATAAAAAAAAAACCAAATCATGAAATATCATGTGGCACGTCGAATAGGCAGATAATAAATTCCATTCGAAGAATAATAAATTTCATCCCAGAAATTTGAAAATGATATCCTCTCAGTAATTGACACGTGTGCAAAGCACACAAGAACAAACCATGACCAAACTAATAGGGCTAAAGACTTTGACTCCATCTCTAACTATAGCCAGAGGGAGATTTATTAGGGGTCGACCACCATTTGGCTGATAGCCAAAAACTCACCCCTTTCACTCAACGCGTTGAGCCAAAAGAAATATCTATACCTTCATACAATCTCATGTTGGCTTTTGTGCCAATGTCAAGTCATTTGATATTTTAGCGTTCTCATTCCTCCGATGTCGCTTCTATTTGATTAGAGACGTAGTGTCTGTCGTTCATCATTACTGCTAATTAAGAACTCTTTATCATCCTTGAGGTGTTTTTGTGCTTTTTGACTGCTGAGCGAAATGGGATTAAATGTTCTTCTCTATACACAATTCATCAAGGATGGCATCATTATCAAGGACTCTCTAGTGAAAGTATCGATTACGGTTCTGATAAAGGGCTGACAGTGGCCCTCATTCCGTGGGAGGTTCGATGACTTCAAGACGTTCAACGAGTTGAAGGGGTGGAAATGAGTGCATACCTAGTAGTGATGGGGGGATTGTTATGCTTACGAATGTGATATGCTGCCAAATGAAGGATGCTCTACTACAACTACTCTCAAGGTTTTGCTTTTCTTCTTTGTTCTATAGATTAAGGTTGGATTTTGAAAATTGACATTGACAGTGATAATTGCGAAAAAGCGATGGTTCTACCTGTAGACTTCACTCTTCATTAAGAACCTCTTTTGGATTGAATAAACCCGATTCTACATTCAAAGCATCCAATTATGTAATCTTCTCGTCAAAACACACGAGAATCACCACATAATGGCTTATTATACTTATAAATGGTCCAATAACATGCCTTAAATCGGACAAATTTCATAACACGTCCATATCCAACAAGTGGCGGCTTTTCTTTTCAAAAACACTAGCCAATCGTTTGGCAACTTACAAACCCTTATCTCGATGCCCAGATCAGAAGGTGAGTTCATCGTCGACGAACAACTCAATTCCAAACGCCCATCATTTGTCCGTCATTACGGACACAATCGATGGACGTCGCTGATAAGTTGTGGTTTCCAATTCGTTTCGCCTCAAATTCGCCATGAATCAGCAGAATTTTCTGGTCGATTCCGTCAATTCCAAACAGAATTTCCGTCACAGAAGCACCGTGCAGTGACCGGTGCAGGGCTAGCTTTTCAAATAAAACAAAAACCCTAATCCAGTGTGAAACGCCGGCCGCATCACTTGAATCCGATCACAACCTGCGTCCTTAAGTGGTCTGGAATTATTCCAAAGTGGTTTTGGTGGCTGATATCAGGCACCGCCATCTCGTCTCCGCCGGTGTGCTCGTGTGGCAAGTGTTTGTCTATTACACTCTCTTCAGCATACAGAACATACGGCTAATTCACTTCAAGATGTCGACCTAATTTCCACATTTCTTCCATTATAATATATCGAGGAGGATCCTCTCTCACTCTATCTTCGATTTTGATGTTTTGTATCGCCCCACACACGAACGGATCGCGATGACTCTTGTAATCTCGCTGAAGAGTATCTTTGATGCGCCAGTAACAAATTGAATACATTTCGTTTGGGATGGTTTGGTGTGGTTTGGTGGTGCCAGCGCCTGAACGAGCAAGATCAAAGCGAGCGATGACTGGGTGGAACGGGTTCTTGATTGGTCGGAACGGTTTCAAAGTGTTTTGAAGTATTATAGAGTCATGTAATGAGCATGATAGTGGGCTTTGATCTAGAGTTCAAAATTTATATTTTGGTCTGCATTGTCAAAGCAGAGAATCGATAGAGAATAGAGCGTGTTTTAAAGCAAAGCATAAGAGGGTAAGTTTCTTACTACCTGCGTATTAAGGTTGTCGGAAATACTGGAATGTGAAGATGCTGATTCCGGCAGAAATATTTATCCAGAAGTTTACAATAATTGTGCAAACACTTAAGCACTTCAGTCAGTGACTTGTTCTTATGCGGTTTTCTTAGTTGAAACTACAGATATCGTCCTGTCAGCTCCAGAGAAGTAAGTAATTTCGCTTCTAAAAACTATGGTACTATTGATCAATATCCATTTAAGAACAAGGCCAAGCGCAGATTAGTACATGAAGCTACGCAACGCAGGACAACATGAGCTTTTGTAATGAATTCAAGACAATCACCCAATTAGAGTTGCCATATGTTACGCTTTCGCGGACTGCAGGCTCTACTTTCCTTTCAGGTAGCAGGAATTTGCACATACGAATTATTCGATAGCAAACTGTTCGAAATAACAAATTTTTTGATTGAATCTGAGGAAGTTTTAAAATCCTCTTTTTTTCATTATTTTGCGATGAGTGATGAAACCCACACTGAACACATACCCCGAGCAGTGCAACGAAGTTGCGCGAGCGGTATCTGCCGCCTGAGAAAAGAGGGTTGAAATCCCCTATACCCGCGAAGCAGTCCAACCAGGTACTGTTGCCAGATCATATTCCTCAATATTTATGTCATCTGGTTAAAAATTTGAATGTTTTTCACGATGGGGTTAAAACCAAAAATGTATTTCTTTTTAACGATTAAGGGGGTCTCCTCACTTCTACTTTTTGAATATGTTCTATTGAAGCCACTAACCTGTTACCGAGACTGAAAGTCGCCCCAGATTTTTCTTTTTTTATTAATAAGTCCAGCGATATGTCTCGCCACAAGGAATGTCCATTAATTGTTCCAAATTTTGATTAAATTTTCAATTATTTTCAATTTCAATTTACCAGATGCCCTACATTCACCTATTAAGCATGTCGATACTGCAATGTCAATTTGAGTCAGGTAGAAACGGTCAACTCTTAAATCACAATTATCTTAACTCATTTCTTTAACTTATACGATCGAGTCATATTCACTTATTAGTATCGGATAGTACTTGTATGTGTTCTTAACCTCTCATAAACAGAAGCGTTTAGGTTTTAAAGGGGATATAGAAAAGGTTAGGAGTGGTGTGGTAACTTGAAAGGAGGGCAGTGATTGTATTCAATTCACTTTGTATTTCATGAGAAAGATATTAACTTAAAGCGCCTTAAAGAAGCACAACAATTTTGCTTTACTTATAGCTATAATTGTAGCATAACGAAGCTTGATCGGCTCTACGAATTAACCTCAAGGGAATAAAGTCAAAAATAAAAAAATAGGAATATTCCTTAGACTTATTTCACTCCAAGAATTTGCCTATAAGGTTAAAAGTTATTACAATTGTTTAAGTGTTGGGACTTTTTACATAAAGTTTTGAATTTGTAACACCTTTAAGTATTCACTATGCTAGTGAAATAAGTCCTTATTTAAACTAATTTCATCTGGATGGCTTTCATTTGCTTTAATTTAACAATTTGTGGATTCAATGGTTAATATTTTAAAAAGGTATCATAACTAGTCACCTAGATCAAGTCAGATCAAGATCAATTTACCAGATGCTCTATATGCAGATCGAAAGTAGTTGACAAGAATATATTTAAGAACTTCGTAAACACATTTCTTTGAACAAATAAAGGGTTATTCATCGTGAGGTTTGATTTATAATGTAAAATAAAACACATAAATTTAAATGTGAACGGTTAAAAGAATAATTCATGGACAAAGCGACTGGTCCGTTAACATGGCGCGATGACGTTTAACATTGACGGTAACATTCTGATTTGCCTCATTTTTGAAGAAACATGGACCAACGATACCGCCAGCCCATAAACCACACCATACCGTTGGTTTTAATGGATGTAATGGTAGCTCTTGGTACCCTTTGGGTTGGTCACCATCAGCCCAAATACGGCAATTTTGTTTATAAACGTATCCATTGACCAAGAAATGGGCTTCATCACTGAACAAAATTTTACGATAAAACACCGGAATTCCATTGAGAATCAGAACGCTTATTTTCGTAATACAGCTATACAATTTGGAGACGCTGTTGTGGTCTGAGTCTTTCCATGATGACTTGCCAAACAAAGCAATTTGATAGGAATAACGCGTGATCTGTCGAAAAAAGCCTATTGAAAATCAAATCTTACGATGAATCACCCTATTCAAATCTTGTTTTCCACCAATTTTGGACTTTTTACAACTCTCCTTTTAGGAAATTATTTCATGATGAATTAACTAGTAAATGTTTGGACTTACTTCCATTTTAGAGAGAGAGGTACCTTCACTAGGAACCTACTTCTAAATAATTGGAACATGACCGGCTCAGTAACATGTTTAAAGGAGGAATCCTACGAACTGCGTCAAAAAGGGAATTGTTAAGCAGTTCCTTTTTTATCCCTGAACACCAAATGCAACAAGACCAGCATTTTATTGGCTTCAGTGACGAAGTGATACAAAAACTGTAGGCTCGCAGATATTTTTGTGGTCTAATGGGTGGTGAAGGGGAGGGCTACATCACTATATTTCTTAACATAAACACAACACCGTCGGGTGTGTGTGTATTAACTTAAAAATTAAATTTCGCCAACCACTAAAATATGTTGACCGACCACTTGCGCAACATGGCTTTTTTCATAATTTTCGTAATTTTTAAAAACTATGAAAATTTAAATATGTATGTTATTTCTTCTTCAAACACAGTAGGAATACTATAAGAGTACTGGACTTAACTGAGTACCTACATAAAATTTCAACTTTCAAGGTCAGTTTTTATGCCAAATTCACGAAATTTGTAATAAACTCGTTTTGATTGTGTCTATAGTTGCTCCTACCATTAGACAAATCTAATCGGTTAAATCAAGATCATAACAAAAAAGAATCTAGTTCGATATAATCAGCAGTTAAGTTTCATTTCATACAATTTGTTGCAAAAATCAGATATTTCAGCTTTAGGCGCCATGCATGGGTGGAATCAAAATCAATGAAAACATAAAAAAAAACCAACAAATTTATTTGTTAAACTTTATGTTTCATAGCAACGGGTCATAACTGGTTCGTAACTCGTAAAGTGCCACACTCTTCCGCACTTCATTTCAAAACGCCCTTTCTTCAAAGAAAGATTATATCGGCTTGTTGCTAATTGCATAAATTTGTACTTTCGCACGAATTGACTAATAGAACAACTACGCTTCCATCACCGCATATGCGTGACAAACTTAATTGTTCATGTGAATTGGAAACCAATGTGTCGGAAATTAACAGCGAAAAAAGCGACAATGTTACACATAATCAATTGAAATTTTGTGAAATGTTTTTTATCCGCACTTTTGTAGGAGGGGCGATAGAAATAGAAGTAATAAAACATACCGACATCGACATGGTGTCAATCTTCATATCAACGGATACCAGATCGCTTAAAGGCGGTTTCTTTTAAAAACTCTAATGTTCAAAACAGCTAATTGCTAACGAAAATATTTTTTGTCAGCCTCCAATTCAGAAAAAATACGGAACAAATGCATGTATTTTTTTCTGCAGAAACAATGCAACAAAGTCGGCATCTGCATAGTTCTTTTGACATTGGTCAGTGTGGGATGGCAGTCTATATCTATTCTACTCCAACTCAACTCCAACAAGCCATATGTTAAGTCACCTTATGTTAAATGACACACCAAACTGACATAATGTGGCGTTTAACACAAAAGCAATGCACATCCATCACATTGCCCGCAGCCAAATGAGAGATATTTATAAAGATACAAAACGAAATGGATTACGGCAACTTAAGATGATGGTGAGTTTGCCGCGCGCAGCAAACGAAAAGATCAACGGATAAGATGCCGGAGCGGCATGGTCAAAACACCTCCAAAGACACTAAGGGTAGGGTGTTCAAAAGGGAATTAGGCTAATCGGGTAAATAGCATCAAGATACGAGCATATCTCCTAATACATCAACGTTGCATGGATATTTATATGAATGTACGGTTGGGGATTCGGATTCGGAATGAAGAGATCATCGCGATAGACCTATTAGAGATGAGAGAAAAATGACACTGAATGGCAGTTAATCCTGTAGATATTGTGTGCTCTTTTTTTTCTATCCTGGGCTGTGTGCGGATCATCCTTTAAGTTCCTTTAGATTATCCTGCCAAGTGTAAACTCACGTATATTATGTGTCATTTTAATTTGTGTCTCTTTTTAAAGTCTTTTGTTTGTTTTTTTTTGTTTTGTGTGTGTGAATACAGATCATTAATACTAGTCATTGTTATGCAATGACCAACGAAGCGTGAGGGATACTACATAATCTACTAGGTTATAGAAGTGACTGAGGGACTGAAGGGTCTCGTAAGTCATAGAATTTGTTTTATACATGCAAACGTGAAAGAAGTCTTGAATAATGAGTAATACCCTTGTGGTTAGTCAACGGAACTGCCTTTGTATTAGGTCTAAATCGACGTCATACAATTCATGTTGTGATGTAACTTTTGAGCTTACAGACTTTTTAAGTGAACAGTAAGACACCTACCTAGCTGATTTACATAAGCACACGAATTAACAACCATCCATATTATTGGATAAAATATAAGACAATGTGCAACAATCTGTACAGATTTATTACTTATCTGGAGAAGCATTAAACCACTAAAGCACGGCTCTGAGCGATTAATTATATGTCATCGTGGAATGCTTATATTTATAGATTTAATAATCGGAGACTTTGTGTACACCATACAAATTGAAAAAAGTCAGTTGACAACGAATTTCGTCACTTCTAGTTAGTCCTGATCCTGAACATAATTTATATGGCAACGACATATGTTTTGCTGGATTATTTTATACCAATTCCACCTGCTCTTGGTTTCGTTTTCTAAACAATATATCGAAAAACTAACAATATGAGGCGTGTTTCTTTTTTCGCAGTATCCTTGAAAATATTTCTGAACAAAATAAAATAATATGGAAAGGCTACAGTCCGCTTGGGGCGAACAGTATGATAGGTACTCTATTCATATCCTTCCCCATGAAATAGGCATAGAATACACGATGCATGACATATTATTTGGTTTTCTATTATAAAATCATAAAAAGGGTTTTTGAAAAAAGCAGTCCTAAAAATTACGTATCGACATAAACGTTTTACAGGTTGGTAAATGGTAAGTAGAATATTTTCCAAATATTTTGTCAAACTTATTTTTTAATTTAAATTAACGCCGCAAAAAGTGGGCGTGTATAAAATCTGTGTATGGGTAGAATGTTGATTATTGTATTATTTAAATATTTTGTTATACACTTTTTTTTTCGTTTTTTAAGGAAATTTTCTAAGAAAACAATTAAATAAAAACGCTCCCAAAAAGTAGGCGTGGCAAAAAACTTTATATGAAAAATTGCTAAGTAAGTCATTGTTTACATATTTTGTGAAGTTCTTAGTGCTTTATTCCATCAATTTTCGGCTTTAAAAAAAAAAAACATTTGTTTTCAACGTGGTATTACTCATTTAAGCCACGAACATTAGCTGCAAGACTTTCGTTTATAGCATCAGCCTTAGGTTAGGTTAGGTTTACAGGTCGACAGAGCAGGTCTGTCCTAGAAAGCATTACCTGCTTTCTTCACTCTTTCATTGACATTTAGCTTTCAATTGAGTTTCCTATCAATGATCATTCTCAGATATCTCGCACTCTCAGCCACTTGCAAAGGAGTTTCCTAAAGGGTTGGTGGATTGCTGCTTTTATTCATAAACATTGGATTTACCCCCAGGCCGCACTGCTTTACTAAGCGATGTTAATAAGTTCTCCAACAGGTAGCTTAAAGTCGGTAGAAACTTCCCTTCTGCATGTAGTACTACATCATCAGCGTATGAAGTTACCTGAACTCCGATGTTGTTGAATTTCATTAAAATTTCGTTAATAACCAGTACCCAGAGAAGAGGACCAATGGCACCTCCTTGTGGCGTACCTCTCGAGGCAGTTACTTTTAGGACGGTATCAGCCTTACCGCATCTTCGAACTCATCTACTTCTTTCTCGGTTATATTTCGTATATATCTAAAGTTTGATGTGGGCTCTTAGACTTTAAAGTGACTTTGACTGGGTAGCAACTCCCTTTTCCAAGCTTATGTGCCACATAAAAGGCAAATGAAGTACTTTCGCAAAAGCTGATGAATCTACTTGATCAAGAGAGGTGGTTTCAGGTCATGGATTACGATGCGAATCGGCATGCAACAGCAATATAAATTATAGACGGAGGTGCCTTTTTGATTTCATTTTATCATTAAAAATTATCATCTGTAGCAAGGAAAATTCTCCAAATGTTCGTGGTTCAAAATAGAAAAGAGCTAATAGAACCAAAGCCTCTAACTCAGGCATGTTTTCAATAGATAAAAATGGAGGGTTGAAGATGAATCATCTCAGATCACATTCACGGTGGATTTTTTCCATATAACTTCCATTGCGAGCCTAAAAATACCGAGGAAGGAAAATTTTTAAAACCTTAAGTATGATATTTGAAAAGTTTTGAACTAGAAGAAGAACAGCCAGTAGGGTAGAAAAATAAGTAACTATTCTAACTATCTTATTTCTCACCACTTGTTTAGTATCAATCGTATTAATACCCCGTACATTCAGTTAAAATTTACAATTCTATCGACCAGTTGAATGCGCTACATAACATTATTCAGGTTTGAAATTTTACCGAAAACGATTAGGTAGGCCTTGCAAGAACTCTATGGCAAATTTTTACAATTATCCATGGAAATTGCAATTTCCAGCAAATAAACAATGTTTCGATCCTTAAGAGAGTCCTCGAATGCCATGCAACACGTGACCGGAATCATCTGCAAAGCCAACGTAGAGAATGTTGAATATCATCCGGGGTGTTCCGTAGACCATTTGATGAATGATGATTGTCCTGACACAGATTCTCAAGCATTATAGGACCTCCTCTTCTAACCCACCCTATCTATGCGCTGCCATCAATTCATCTCCCGCACTTACGCACGATTGTTTATTCTATCAATTTGTGCCAGGAACGTGCTGTGGCTCGGCAGGGGAAACGGTAAGCGGAAGGACACTATTTATTAGTTATTGTATTTCAAAAGTCATTCCCGCCAATGCAAGCGCGGCTCACTCGCTTCCCCCGGGGAAATGTGGCCGGAGCGCATCGTCGGCAAAGTCTTCCGAAAATATAACCAAATTGTTTCAATTGTTTGGTCACGTGCCGGCCACATATTGGCGTACACATGGACACGTGACAGCGCTTTTCGTGGGCAAATTATGGAAGTTTTTCAATTTCACATTAAGGTTGGCAATCGGGCGACGGTGCTGCGAGTAGAGTGAGTCTGACTGACTTTTTTAAGAGACATCAAGTGGGAAACCACCGATTCGACACTTTTTTATGACAGCTGGAGGTCACAGAATACGTCACGGTGGCGGATGTTGTTGCTTTCTCAGCTGCAGGACGCTGTGCTTAGATTATGGGTGACTTCTTTGTTATAAGCGTTTTTATTGGGTAATGTATTGGTTAATGTTTCCTTTTGCCAACGGGGAAGATATATGTACGTACATTTGCGACGAAAAGGTTAAGCTGATCACACCCTGATTGGTGTGGCCTGGAAGGGTGTAAATATATATATATATATTTTTTTGTGAGCAGGAGCAGGTTGAATATGTGGTTATTATTTAGTGGGAGTTGAGGGCAAACAAGTGAACGTCGTGGGAACGGTTTTGTGAAGATAGTTTCACGCTATCGCATTGACTTTTAGTAAAAAAAAATGAATAGACATCATTTGTTTTGGAATGAAAAATAAAGGGCATGGGAAGCGCACGATTGAGAAACGAAAGAGGTAATACTCTAGGAATAACGTTCAAAAATTTTACAAAATAGTAAAAAAAAGAACGTGTCAGGGTAACAAGACCCGCACAGACACCTGTAGAGATAAACAAGGAAACCTTGTAGTGTAGTCATAGTCAGTGCTGAAGATATGGAAACAAAATTTCTGCAGACCTCTAATCAGCGAGAGGACGCAAATTCCGCTGTCAGACAGAGCGAAACATTTAAAACTGAACGATCAATGTGGCGAACTATTTAAGGACAGCAGGATAACTCATTTTTCAGATTTCGTCGAAAGAAAGTAGATGATGTCTAATATGTCTAATTAATATGAAAAGAGGCCCTCTAAAGTGCGACAATTATAGCGGTATCCATCTTCTACACAGTGGTTTGACCAGTGCAGTTTGAGGGCCTGTAGGTCCACATAAATATTCCCAGATCCTGGAGAAAACCCAAAACAGTTTGTAAGGCAGCATGATCTTTAAACCCTATTCGTTAAAGCATTCATACCAAACACTACCTGGGTTTTCATTGACGTTTCAGTCAGCCATGGAAAATAAAAGCGAGTAAACAATTATAGCGTTCAAGTTGAGGATGCACTGCAAGTCCACTTTAAGCTAACAATGCCTATATCCTCATAAAATACGCGTGATCATAGTTCAAGAAATCGGTGAGCTGTTCATTAGGTTGCTGTCAGTTGACTTTTGTGGAACTGTGGAATGTATTAAAAAGGTGAGTTTGCTTCGACAACCTCACCATTAAAACCAGATTCTGAGGAGGTTTCATCGAAACCTTATACAACATCGAGGTATGAAAATCGCAAAAATCTATGGAAATCTAATGATTTCGATGGAAAATTTCAGGAGTTTTTACGAAACCTAAGATTTCAATTTGGTGCGAAAGTGGTATTAGAGAGTCATGTTTAGTTTAGGGGATCTCAACCAACTTGGAGTGCGCAACTGAAGGCGCAATTGTATTATTAATTGTATGGCTAATTAGCGTATCATGGCGCTAATTCATGACCATGCCCTCGAAAACCTGTTTTTAATCTGAAGTTGATATGTAGACATTGCTAACAAGTTTGCCATTAAAAATCTTTGCTACGCCTACTTTTTAAGGGTAGTTTTTATTAAAATGTTTAGCATTGAAATTGGTCAAATCATCTAAATCGGCAAAGGATAGCTATATTAATTTTTAGAACTCGAAATTTTTTATTTGTTCCGCCTTAAATAATTATTTTTATTTAAACAATTTCATTAAAATTTATTTTAACTACGATAAGTGGTGTGGTATTCAATTTCTTTTAAATAAAATTATATTTCAAATTCAAATGTATACATTCAAATGAAAGTATTTTAAATTTAAATATTTTGTTTATTACTGTTGGTATGGACAATCTTTTTGATTTCCCTTTGTATTAATTTATGTTGATATGTTAATTTTGTTAATGAGCAGGCCACATACAATTGGCCATGCAATTTTTAAAAGTTGGTCTTATTTAACTTGACTTTATTTCGCGGCATCGACATTTCAGCGAAGGAATTTCCAATATTCATTTATTAAATTACTCTTTTGAAATTAATAAAAACCCAAATTAAGAATAAATGCAATTTGATTCAATGAATTTAAGGCTTTTCCAAGAACATTCATTTCTGCATAACTTACTTACTTACTTAACGGGCTCCCGACCCGTGAAGAGTCCATGCCTGAGACACGGCAGCCTTCCATCCTCTGCGATCCCGGCCAGTTCCAGTTGTCCAGACCAAGCGCTCTGGCATCCGCGATGGCTTGGTCTTTTAAAGGAAGGTTCGGTCGTCCTTGTCATCTCGAACCTGGGGGCTGGGATTCGAAGATCCTCTTAGCTAGTGAATATAAAACGAGTGTTCAAATAAAATAAAATAAAACAAAAAAAATTAATAATTTCAAAATTGATCTGAAGGCAACGGGAAATAAGCCCATTAAACTAAAAGAATGGGAAACAATTTTTTTTGATATTCTCAACGCTAGTGAAAATCCAATGATCGCTTGCATTCCTGGTAAGTATTGAAACAAAAACTATAAACGAATTTAGTAAGCATGTATTTTTTTAAAAGTGGCTTATCTGTTGGAGCAGATGATACCAACCATGGAGGGAGGGAAGAAGATGCATCTTACAGAGAAGAGACGGAACTCTTTCCGTCAAGGAATTTCATCGAAACGGGAGAAACAAAAAATCTTACAAATGGTGAGCTACAGCGTTTGGTTTTGCTAGAGCAATTAAAGCTTTTTCGAATGCAGCCAGAAGAAATTGAAAGGCGAAAATACAGCGACTAATAAGAAAAAAGAAAACATTCTACTTACAGCCCTACCAACATTATAATGGATACTTTTCCCGAATTTTTACTTTGAAGAGCATTTTATTTTTGGCAAAATATATTTTTGGTTAAAGTTTATGTAAGATTATATATATACATTTCTACAACCTAAAATTATTGAACATTATTTGTACAAAGTGGATTATTTTTTTTCAAATGGTTGAAAATCTTCGTTGTCCTTAAATATTTTTCAACGTTGTGCAAAAGCCTGAAACATCTTCCTATTACAACTCTCTCTTAAGAGTGGAGTTTATTAAATGTTTTTTTTTTGCCGATTGGTATTGCATTTTTAAAAGGGGTCATCACGGTGTAATGATTTGCTTCATCTCCGAGCAAAACAACGTCAGTTGAATTTCGCATAATTGTTCCACGACGCTATATCTCCAAATTCTGGAGTCATCGCTGACTGACCCTGGCCACTAGCAATCAACGCTCCTAAAATATACCCTGGTATTGCACATCGCTTGAATATTTATTGAAGCATAACCTTTTCGGTTTATGTACTCTTCTGGATGGGAATGGGGTTTCAATATTTCCACATGAGTACTGTCATTTTAGAGTTCGGAAAAGATATGTGTCACTCCATTCTTGTTTCGCTCTTAGCTGTTCTTCATAGTTCGTTGGAGATTTTATCCAAATTGATGCCTTGTCTTTTCAGTTCTCACTTTTGCAACACAGTTAATTGTTCTAGAGACAATACTCTGATGCACGCCTATATCTTCACCAAACCCAGTGTACCATAGTGGGTAGTAATACCTCCCTTTTTTAATTTGAATACCTTTGAAAATAATAATAATTATAATAAATCAAATTTATTAATTAAATATAAGACTTATCAATAAAATATTCACCCAACCACTCTACATTTTCTCGTTGAAAGCGATACAGTTGCTTGAAATTTGAATCAGTCCTCGATCTTCGTTCCTTATTGTAAGAGGTTGGTTTTTCAAATGGAGATAAAACTGACATTTTGTGGTCAAATCTGGCAACTCTAATGTCATTTATGTTCAGTTTGGTTTGCCATTTCAACATGAACAGGGATCGTTTTCGCACTACGTTTACTCTATGTGATAATACGCATCCGCAGAGATGTCGAACAGTGCGCACCGAAGAAACAATTGCCGCTGTAAAGCAAAGTGTTGAAGAGGATCCGAATGAATCGATTCGCCACAGTGCACAGCAATTGGAGCTTTGTCCATCAACTTTATGGAAGATTTTGCGCAAAGATCTCTTCTTACGACGTTACAAGATCGAGCTTGTGCAAGAATTAAAGCCGTGAGACCATGCAATTCGTCGTGATTTTGGTGTATTTGCCGAAAATGAGATTGATATCGATGCTGATTTTCATCGCAAAATTTTCTTCAGTAATGAGGCTCATTTTGGGTTGAATGGCTACGTCAACAAGCAAAATTGCCGCATTTGGAATGAAGACGGCGCTACATGCCGCACAGCGCACGTCACAATCGATTTATTAAAGGAAACATTAGAATGGACCTGTTTATTGGCCGCCAAGATCGTGTGATTTAACAGCATTGGATTATTTTCTTTGGGGACATGTGTAGTCGCTCGCCTACGCCAACAAACCAGAAACGTTTGGGGACTTGGAAGCCAACATTCGTGGCGTTATTGCCGACATACAGTCCCGAATGCTTGAGAAAGTGGTTTTCTTATTCGAACCAGCCGCGGCGGCCACATGCCCGAAATCATATTTAAACATTAATGTCATAAAATTATTCTTCCAATAAAGCCAAATTGATGGACATTAAAACGATTTTCTTGTATTTTATTTTAATTCGAAGTTCTAAACCTATAAAAAAAACACCCTATATATATTTTTTTGGAGTTAATACGTACATGTATAGGTACTCTGCCATTCTAATTAGAATTTTAAATTTTCTTTTCAAAATTTAAATGATTTTACGAACTTACTCGCTTAAAACACCATCTACCTATAACTAAAGGGTATCTTAGTATTGCACCTTACAAAACAAAGGCAGTCATGAAATTTTCAAGCTAGTTCATAGAAACTTGGAAAAATTGCAGTATTTGCTGCTGAAAAGAAGTAAATCTACGTTCTAGTTTTTATGTATTCAAAAAAAAATGATTTATTATAAAAAAAAAATCCGAAAAAAAACCATGGTTTTACCTTAAAAAATCCTCAGCAAAAGCATTTACTCTCTTTTATATATACCAACCACTGTATAGGTACTGAAACATAGTATATAAACTATTTATCTAGAAAGTATACGAAAACTCATATCGATTGCTGAATACGCAAGTATCCCGATGAGTCACATCACTCAGTTTTTTTTTGTTTTTTTTTTTTTAAGAAACACCACTCCTTCGGTCCTATCACTGATCCTTACCACACAGACGCACCCATTTCACTATGGACATGATCATGATCATGACATTACGACGAATATAAATCTTCTCAGCAATGCGATAATATTTGTTTACCTGATGAGTTATTACAACCTGAATTGAATAAACACTGCAAATGAGTTATCCGAAGGAAAAGTCGACTTTATGGTTCACCTTCGCTCACTCCTGGCGCTGCGTTATTGCCCATTAGTGACTGTCGCCCACCACACACCGCCACCAACACCACCACCAACGTTTTCGTCGCCGGTCTTCTTCAAAATGCAACCCTGGCTACACAACTCATTAGGAAGCGAGTAAAACCTGTCGACACCGGTCATAAACCGACGAACGAATGTTCATCTTTTGTCCGTCCGGCGAACATTCTTTCGTCGCTTTCGCTCTCTGACTCGCCTTCTTCGGTTTATGAGCCTTCAGTCTGTGTGTCCCGCACTGATAACGCTGCATTCCAAGCATACTTCACAATGTTTGTCCACATTATGATTGGGTTAAAGGATTCACTATGTAGACATCGCCTCTTCAAAAAAACATAGAAATCAAAAGCGTTGTCTGTATGTTTGAAGCTTTCTATGCACAGCTGAAAATGTACTTCTATCGCTTAGATACGCATACACACAATGGATATGCGGGAATGTAGTGGAAAGGAATTTATTCGGATTCTACCCATATATGATTGGATTAGGAAGACGGTGGGTGCTTCTGTGCCGCCGACCATCTCATCTTGCGACGTTCAGTGGGATTATCAGCGCCACTGACAGGTAGCTTATTTGACTGCCAGAGGATAGTTGAACCCCTCCACTCGAGTTGCACCTTGGAATGGCAATAGAAAAGATGATGTCGACGACGACAACGACGATGACAACGGAGCGACTTAAGCGGTTGACGCCGCCCGCTGTTTACCCAGAATGTGGTATGTCTGGCAGATATGTGCGTACCCCTGGAGGCTTTATGATTTATTACGTGGCGACATGAAGTTTTTACCGAAGATCGGCTTTGCAACGAACATACCGTGCAGGTAGATATAGGTATATATAAGAGAGGACAAGGATGTCATTCGATCCGATCCACGCTTAGTGGTGAGTTTTGTTCACGCAGATGATTGAGGTGATACGGCAGTGGATGGTTAACCCCTTTTGGGGAAGCCAGCTACTGTGTTAAACCACGCATGCTTCGGCTTTCGGTGTGTAGTTGGATAAGCTGGTTTTATTTTGGGTGGCCATTGGTCAGTTTTTTTAGGAACCTACAGCAAAGGTACAGTTCTGCTGAAAGATATTTCATCTGTAGGGTTAAATGGGGTTAGAATATTTGCTGTGGTCTAAAAGTTTCTCATGGAATCACTTAACGTAGCGACTTCTAAGACCGATTTCATTCCAAGGGAATAGACAGTGATATGGTCGTTGGACATTGTATAAGTTAAGATCAGGGTCAACATGGCGATTCCCGAAACGACCAAAAGTTACGTGAATCCACTGGCAGTAAGCACGTTTGGTCGACACTAATGTAGTTATAATAACGTTCGTGTTGCGCTTTATGTAAAGCCAATCTGTTCACTGCGTACTTTGAAGTAAGCTCAATTCTCATGGATAGTGTTTTTTTTTTCTTCGTTAAGCCATTTCTCTTTAAATAAAGTGCACGACTGCGTCACACGAAACTTTCTCGGTACATGAGATGCGTGTTTGGATCGCAATATGTATCGAAAATTAAATAGTGATAAATTTATTTGAATCACTTCTTAGCTTTTGAAAAATTAGATTTTCTCAAAAACGACACCTACGATTTTGATGTAATTTAGCACATTGGACACTTTTAACATAATTGTTCAAATTACAAAATACATCAAAATCGTTAGAGCCGTTTTTAAGTAAACGAATTTAATTTAAATTTAAGAAAATCTTTATAAGAAAAAAAATTAATTCAAAAATAGAAGTATGAAATTTTTTTCGACTTAATAGTATAAAAAAATCAGTAAAATATTTTGGAGTTCCCTTTGTTAGTTTTCGAGATTTTTTTCAAAAACTGAGTATGCAGTATTTTTGGCCCCATCCCAAATATCCTTAGTACAAAAAAGACCAAAATCGTTTTAACCATTTTCTAGAAAAATAGTTATAAGTGATTTTCACAAAAAAAATTGTATGACAGGTACCGGTATTTCAAACGGTAAAGCAATAAAATAAAATGATGCCCCGAGATGTAACTACAAAAACCTTATATACAAGCTTTGTAGCAAATCCGTCGAACGGTTTCGCCTTACGGCGCCCGAGGAACCGACGGTCGGCATCGGCGGATCCACTTTTTTGGACTTCTCTTCAGTCGTAATATCATCCGTTATACTCTGTTTGAGTTCGAAATTTCCGCACGATCGCAATAACTTTCTCTTTAGTATAAGTACTAATCTATACGAGAAAGTTAAAAATTAAAATTGAAATTATAAATACTTACTTTACTTAACGGGTTTCCAATTCATGAAGAATATCTGCCAGTCATCATCTTAGGAAATCCCGTGAATAGAGTACAGCAGTCGAGTTTTCGCAGCTATAAGATAGGAAAGTACTGAGAAGACTCTAAGGGTAGGTACCTACTGTTTTTAGCAAAGAAATGAATAGGAGGTGAAAAAGGAGGTTATTTGCAACAAAATGGAGAAGAGAGTCGAAGGCAATACGGTGTCTTGGGGAACATCATTATTTATGAATGAATCTAATACACAAAATTTAATGACACTAAAGTAGTGGAAGTAACATTATTGCGCGTAGTATGTCAAAGACATTTTACGGATTTTTTCATTCAACACTTTTGTCAACGAAGCGTGTGTTTGAAATTAGAGATACATATTCATTACCTTCAATTTGAGGTTTTTTGTCTACAACACGCCAATAAAGTACTATAAAGGATGGTGTTCCCCAAGGCACCATATTGACTTTGACTCCCTTCTCCATTTCGTTGCAAATTACCTCCTCCTCCACCTCCTATTCAATTCTTTGCTAATGACAGTACCTACCCTTAGAGTTTTCTCAGTACTGTCCTAGTTTACACCCCACGTCATTGCGCGTAGAGCGGCAGGGCCAATGTATATGAAGCTCATTAAACTTTGTTCCGATCTCTTTATAGCAGACTTAAGTGCGAAAAAACTAATAGAGTGTACCCAAACACAATCCTGTCTTTGGTCACTGATGCGAAACCACGAACAGCCAAATGCTTCAAATGCCAAAAATTTACTTGGACTACGTGCGGTAGGGCGACTTCTGATAAACCAAAGCAGATTACTGTGATTGAAATATTCGGATTACTTTGGGTGCGGTGCAGTTTGGCAGTCAAGTATCACGCGTTATTTTGTCGCACAAGAACCCTTGCGAGACGAAAGAGTTGCCCAGCAAACTGCAAATTGCCTACAAATGTTTAAATGCTTTTAAAATGTGTAAAAAATCACGTCTATGAGAAAACAGTTTTCAAAGACAACATCCAATGCATTCATCATTTACTTACATACACATAAAATAATCCCTCTTAATCCTTGTTGTCAAATTACTTCCCATTATCTTGCCGGACATTAGAAATGCCAACTTCCTAGACTTTAACGTAATCTCCACAACTAATAACAAACATTAAATCAATTTACTTCAAACACAAACAATGGTATATCATAATCTGGGGTGGATGTCCTGAATAGTTTAGGACCTAATTCCCAAACCCCTCTCCTTCTTCTGAAATATGTAATAATAATAATAATTACAAAGCGTTGCGACGAAAAGCGCATTCATCAGAACACAATGCACTTTGCAGATACATATCCACACACATAGTAATCATGTTGATCGTATGTATCTTTATACCTTAATCCAGCAAAAGTCCTGCAGTACACAGTGTAGCCGACAACATTACAGGATGTAATCGCATATGAATAAATTATACGCACATACAAAGAGAATAGGGAACAGGGAACGATTTTGGCCATATGGTTCACTTTTCTCCAGAACTTGCTCGAGTTGATAGTGGTTGCTTTCGGAATTTTATTCCAACCACCCTCACACTTTGGCACTTTCTTCACAGTCATTCTCTTGCCGTCAGATAAATTTAGCTACGTCATGGGTATGCAACTAATAAGGATTGATTGATTTTGCCCTTGCAGACCAGAAAAGTAAGTTGGCCTCCGTTCCACCCTCTCATTGCATTCAATTTGCTTAAAACTTTGAAGCCTTCGGATGATGGTGATGCGTTGGTTCTCTTTTTTTGTTTTGTTTTCGCGACATGTGTTGTTTATTCAATCGCCGCATGAGGGGAATGAAGTGTTTCTTTTTTGGGATGATGCATCCCTTAACAAGGAGAAACACTCATTTTATTATCGCAAAATGAATCAAAGAGGATACGATACAAATGCAAAGAGTGGCCGAGGACGTTATTAGTTGATTACAGGACACATTATCATGATTATCGGGTGTTCGAATCATTTTGATTTTTTTTTCTTTTTTTTTTTGGTTTGTGTTTGATCTTCTTGTTGTGGGGTAAATAAATTTATTGCGCAAAGTTACCCGGAGATAGATGGAGTGGATGGATAAAAGGGGTTGGGTCGGGACTACTGTTAATAGTTTGATTAATGGCAGAGACAGTGGGTGTTTGCGGAACGAACGCGATTTACGAAACCCATCATTTTCGGTCGGATTTGATTTACTTGGCGAAATTATTATCCGGCCTGTCTGTGATTATTTTTATTAGTGATGTAGTATGTCATTTTAAGGCGGCACGGGCAAATGTTACAAAGTTTTGATTTTCGGGGGAGGTTTGTTTGACTGTCCCAATGGTCAAGGCTGGTTGATATTGGCTTTGATTGATACTTGTTTGATTTGTGGTTATCGATGAGTGTTTATGATCATTTGGGGGGCGGAGAGGTGCCTGTGACAGTGTGGCATCATGTTGGTCATCAGAAATATTTGCGTTGATAGTCCCATTACAATGATTTGCTAAATGGTATCGAGAGTACATTACCCTCTTATTTCATTTAATTAGCTTAAAACTATGATGGTGATGCGTTGATTATACCCAAACTAATATACACAAACTCCAGCTCCATAAGTGCCCGAAGACAAAGTTAAAAATTTTGCCAGAATACATTGTATGAAAAAAAAGTTGTTGTTGTCTTCTTCTACGATTTTTCAACAGATCTTTCTCTGTGCTTTACCAATTTAGCTTTAATTGTTGCTATCTTATTTTCAAATTTAATATGCTTAGAGTGCAAGCCTGCTAACTCCTCCGTTATTGCAGGAGATTAAATACAAGCACTTTTTTATGTGAAGGAATATGAATTGAAATAGCAACCAAAATACTTTTAATTTATATGTTTCAGTCATGAGGAAGATTGTTATCAGATTGATCGTAGTTTTCAGGTAAGGTGTTCTTAAGATATTGAAGATCCTCAAACTTTCTTTTAGTGATGTTATTTTTATCTTTGTTTAGATTGAAAAGACCGTTTGTTTGTTTTACTACTGTTAAAGGAATGACAGTCGTTCCGTAAAACTTGAAATACACATCGCCATTTGGAGTGTACCGTAGGACTCTTATTTCTGTAACTTTTAGAATGAATTAAGCTTCGTTAAAACTTTTTTTTAAAAAAAAATTGCAATTCAAGTATCAAACATTATACGATTTTGGTCTTTTGTTATTCTGAGGTACATTTACATTTTTTTTCCGTGTGGCTAACTTCCAGGAACTTTTGTTCTATGATTATGTTGTGGTTAATAGCCGAACATAAAAGAGCGCTGGAAAAGACATCATTTCTTTTTTGATATGTGTAAACATCACTGTAATAATAATCTTTACCGGGTTTGTTTTGTGAAAGCACTTTTCTTTCTAATTAACTCAACCTTAATACTTCCACACCAATCTTTATTATTCAAATTATAGAAGGTAAGGACTTGTATTTTTGTCCTGTAGATTTCAGACTTAGATTTAGGTAAAATCAGAACGGCTTGCATATAAAAAAAACAACAACATTTCCGCATTCATGTCGTTGTTCTTTACTGCTCTTGCATCTTTTTTCTTTCTTTTGATGCTCCAAATAATCTTCTTGAGAAAATTGCCAACTTTAAATAATGAGCATTTCACTAAAATAGATAGAGGCCGAATTTTTTTGTTTGCACAGCAATTGGCAACGTAAAAATCATAAAGATAAAAGCTATTTATGTTGTAGCGTTACAATCTTTCAATAAAGCTTGTAGGAAAATTGATTTATTTTTATCAAGAGATACATTTTTTTTTTTTTATATTGTACGCGCAGTAAAGGGACTTTGGATACCCTTATAATGAAGTGACACAGTCGGGCTAATAAAGGATTAGAGAAAGGGAGAAACCGATGCACATTGGTTTTAAATGTTTGTAAATTATAATGCAGAGGAAAAACTGAGCGTGGTAGAGCATTCCACATTCGTATTGTACGGTTGAGAAACGAATCTTTATATTTCACAGTACGTCGGAAAACAGGCTTAAGGGTAAACTGATGTGCATTCCTAGCATGGCGAGTATTGCGGTTGAATTTCTGTAGGGGTGGAATGCAACTGGCTATTTCATTTGAGCACTTGTGGTGGAAATACCGATAAAACAATGACAGGTAGGAGACATTACGACGATAACTAAGAGAGTCAAGTGATTTCGCGATGTCTCGATTGCCAATAAGTTTTACCGCACGTTTTTGGATCCTGTCAAGTAACTCTAAATATGTTATTGGTGCACCAGACCAGATATGAGCGTTGTACTCAAGTTTTGGGCGAATAAACGACTTGTAGATTCTAGCCAGATCAGAAGGGGTGAAATATTTCTTGCATCGCTTTAGGAAGCCTAGACATTTCGCAGCGTTCTTGGCGACATCAAATATGTGGTCATTCCAACGAAGGTTGTCATTAACACACATACCGAGAATGGAAAGTATTTCGGTTTCAGCGATGCAAGTGCCATTCATGGATAATGGCAGAGAATTAGGGGTTCGCTTCAATGACAGCAGACAGCATTGCATTTTGGAAGCATTAAATTCCACTGTGTTGGTTTTACCCCATTTAAGTATGCTGTCAAGATCGGAATTCAATGAGCTTAACATACGTTGCCGTTCCAATTCAACGCCCGAAGATGAGGGGCGTTGCCCAGGAAACGAATATGTAAAGCTGAGGGTACTGTCATCAGCAAAGGAATGGATTGGATTAGAAGTGACAGACAGGAGGTCATTGATAAAAATGAGAAAAAGAGTCGGAGACAAAACAGAGCCTTGAGGGACACCAGTATTTATTTGGTGAGTTGCAGACTTGAAACCGTCCAAAACAACTTGTATTGAACGGTCCGAAAGGTAATTTCTAATCCATTGAATAAAGGTAATATCGATCCCAAATGCACGAATTTTCGACAAGAGAGTTTGATGCCAAACTCTGTCAAATGCCTTTGAAATATCAAGCGAAACGACCTTGCTTTCACCACCATGGTGAATAGATTGGTTCCACTTTTCGGTTAGATATGTCATCAAATCACCAGTGGATCTGTTGCTGCGAAAACCGTACTGCCGGTCATTAAGAAGTTTTCGGGATTCGAGATATTTTATAAGCTGACGATTTATCAGCGTTTCGATGACCTTGGAAAGAAGGGACGTAAGTGCTATTGGTCGGTAAGAGAAGGGGCACGAAGATTCGCCTTTTTTTGGGACGGGCTGGACAAATGCTGTTTTCCATCTTCTCGGAAAGAGCCCTGAAGAATAGGACAGATAGAAAAGCTTACGCAGTGGTTTTGCCAGCGTGGAAGAACACCTCTTTAGAACGATAGGGGAAATACCATCTCGGCCAGCGGATTTGTGAATGTTGAGATCTTGAAGTACTCTTGCCACAGTACGGGTGCGAAAGTGGATTTGTCCCATGGAGTGTTATATGCGCTTGAGTACTGGGGGAGATAAAGCACAATCTGGGAGCGTTGAGCTAGATGCAAAATGAGCAGCGAGCAGATTGGCTTTATCCGAAGAGCTGACAGCTGGAGTGCCATTGTAAATGAGTGTCGGGATAGATGACGAGGCCGAATTTTTAATATTCTTAACAAACGACCAAAAGTTTTTACTATCGGAGGGACTTTGTAGTATTTTTTGTCTCAACTTTTGGTCGTAGGAGAATTTGACACGATTAATATGGGCATGGCAGTCATTTCTGGCTCGTTTGAACTTTTTTCATTTCATTTAAGACTTTGTAAGCATATCTATATTTATTTTAATCACTTTAAATCATGAAGTATCTGTTAAAATATTGCTATTTGGGTCCTTCGACATGAGGCTTATAAGTCTTTGTTTAAGGTCGTCCCTGTTACTTGTTACTACTCGCTTCAGGAATATTTTTGTTTAGCTTCTTATTTTTTCTAATTTAAAACTGTCCGTTTTCCTTTTCCAATTGTGTTAAGAAACATTGTCTTACAGACCCTAAATCAAGCGACTGGTGTTTCAACAGGCAAATTTTTAAGACAATGAAAGCATAAGACAATCCAAAATAATTTTTTTCTGAAACCGTGTCATTTTCAAAAAGTCTTTGAATATACTAACCCTGTCGTCTTAAGTAAGGTTTGAACACTGGTTGGCCACTTTTTCAGTATTCCTACAATGGCACCTATATTTTTATAGGTTCTTCACTTTATAATTTCAGATTTCTTTCTTTCTTCAAAGATATTTTTTCTTTTTAGTTTCTCTTAATGTTCTTTTTTTTCGGATACTAAGATAAATCTGACTCGGAATCAGAGTGCAAACAGTACGGTTCTATACAGAAATAATCGCTGTCATCTGGTATATCTGCTTTTTTATATATACATTGAAAAGTATCCTGCATGACATGACGTTTTTATTTATCGAAGAACTCGGATCGGTTTCTTAATCGACACTTAAAAATACAGCATTATACAATATCAGTGACTGTTTATTGCTATTTCTAATATAGTTGAATATATGTATTAATAATAAAATGTATTTAATAATACAAATTGCACAAACCTCTGCGATACTAAAAGTAAGCAATTTTGCAAGGACGAAAACATCTTAATACTAAATAAGTAATTATTATTTATTGACGATTTTAGCACGCGCTAGGGTAATTAATAAATTACTAAGTCAGTAAATCTTTTTTTTTTTTTAAATTGGCTCGTAAGTGCCAAGGTTCGACATGCTTATTTTATTAATTTTTAAATTTTTTATTCTATGTATTATTATAACTTTGATGGTCAGTATACATTTTGAGCTTCATTCACAAGTAAATGTGTTCAGTAATTTATAATATTGGTTTCGCAGTTCATACTTTCCGTTCGCAAAAGCCGCGATCGTATAATTCGGTTTACCATTCTTTAGGATTTAATCGTGTTTGTCAGGCTCAGCCTTTTTTATCTGTTTGTCCCATTTTCTCGTAATAAAATATTATCTACTTCTTCCTTGGTATAATCAAAGATTTTGTTTCCTACAAGACAAAATAAATAAGCTACAGGCAAATAAGGAGCGTTTATTGTGGGTGCGGTGGCTTAGAGTGTTGGACTACTATGCGTGGGTCCCAGGTTCAAATAAACTCGTACGGCCTTTAAGTTGTTATTTGTACACGTCTGACATGACGGCTGACGTCGAAACATCCACGAGTGAGAACAGTCATATATATCTTTGTACACACAATGGTTGAAGAAGATGGCAACATGTCTTTTTAATTTTAATATTAATTTCAACTCTCCATTTGCTAATTTTAAAAATGACACTCAATACTGGCATTAGTATACTTAATACTGGCATTAGCATACTAAAGAAAAATTTATTGCAATCGTGCGGATGCGTATTATATTACGGCTATAGAAAATAAAAGTCCAGTTATTTGTTATTTGGAAGCTACAATTCAGTCAGTCTATAAAAACAAAAGCTATTTATAAATTTATAACGGGTAAGGATAAGACGTTCCAGTTACTTATTTTATATATTAACATCTTGTTTGTTGTGCAAAATGCTAACTGCCTTGAGCTATGCAGAATAATATGTGACATGTGAAGTGCATGAACATGTATTACTATATGTTGCAACAGTAGGTATATAAAAAATGGATTCACTCTACATTTTCTTATAAATAAATTAAGGCAACACTCTGATTTTAACATCGATGATAAGTTTTTGTTTTTAGGCTATATACGCATATCCCTGTAGATAGGAGCGATGAGAATGCACAAAATTCAAATATACGTATTTAACATGCACATCGATTTCAACAGAAGAGTACAAAACATAGTTCTTATTTGACAAGTCGTTAGAGTCATTGAATATATCTGTTCTTATGCAGTGTATAAAAGGGTTTAACACTGGGGATTAAAAATCAATTGTCACCTAAGTTGTGTAGGTTTGACCTGAACGTTTTTTAGTTTGTAATTTAAATGGTAATTTACTTAGGAACGTATGAGTTTGTACAAACCTAGGTACATGTAAAGATACCCTTGTTTTCGCAGCATTTGAATTGAAGAAAATTTACAAGTCATTATTAAAACGGGTGCCGTTTTAAGTCAAATTATTATTTGGTGTTCTTTAGGGGCATGTGGTATATTTGGTCCAATTTGTTATATATAATAATTTATATTTACTAGACAGAAAGTTCCGTGCAAATGGTAACCGACTTTCTAGTTCCAAGACCATATAGTTTGCCAACCAATAAGAATGACTGATGACGGAAATAGTCAAAGAAAATGCATATTTAACGATAATTTATTTACGCAAGTAAATATTTAATACTTTTTAATTTTGTGTTTGTAGACCAATTTCAAAAATTAAAGCACAGAAAACAATAGTGGAAACTTATTAAACGCCCCGTAGATCACTGAATTGAAGATACGATTTTGTTTATAACATAAACCAATGAATCAGCTCTTAAAATATCCTAATCAGAACACCCAGTATAACACATTTAATTGAAATTAAATAAGACATCAGAAAAAACCCTGGGCACCACATACATGCCACTTGAAGTGTAATAGTTTCTTAAATGGGTGGTCACTTCCGCCTTTTAGAAGGCCTATGAAATGAAAAGAGCAATAGAGTCAGTATTGTCATTCTGCTGCAGCACGTGACAAAACAAGAACTAAATGGTAAAGCTTTTCCAGTTGCTAATAACACATCCAGAAAGTGTCATTCAACCACCACTTCATATTAAATAAGAATTATTACGATTGAGAAAGGGAACTTTATACTTTTGTTTGGAAACCATAAGATCGTGATGTGAAACAAATGGTTATCGCATTAAAAATCCACTACCTGTATTCTTATCACAACGATGAGTATGGTAACAATTATGACAATTAAATGAAAATCGATTCTGCCATTTTAAGAGAGACTTTGAGATGCTAAAATATGTGCAGAATGTTTCAAAAAATCAGCAGCATTTTACAAATTTAGATATTGTAATACAAAAATTAAAATAACTCTATTACTTATACTCAAATAAAGATGAAAAAGGAATCTCGCCGTGTCTCAGACAGACAGGTGCCGGGATCTCGATAAGTTTTGCTCAAAAACTGAAATCAATATAACAATTTAACAGTTTATGTATAATTTTCCGTAGACTAGTTTAACCCAATGCAAAATTATTGTTATTTGTTCATATTGAAGTTTTATAATGTAATCGACTTAAGGTATTTTTATACTCTATCCTTAGGGTATATTAATTTTGAATATTTAGTATTCATCGTAGATCTTTAAAAGTATATTCATATGTCGTCGACCTCCTGAGCAAACCTTGTAACCAGCGTTCCCGCTGAGTTTTTTGAAATATGTATCAACTGTATCTAAACTTCAGATTTCAGTATTTCACTCCAATCATTGCTATTATTGTATCTCAATTTGTATTGAAATATAATAACGCAGTCATGCCTCATAAACATCGTGACAATCATCACTTTCGGAACTATACTTTTCTTCCTGCTTGGAAGATCCAGGTATACTTTAATTTAATATTCTTTTGTAAAATAATATTAAAATAGCAAAAGAGAGACCACCATGAACATGAAAATAATAACAAAAGATCAATCTAATCAATGACAACTTGCCAGAGCAACTGTAACTGCAAGAAACGAATTTGAAGCGCGTAATCTAAAAAAACAATGTATCTCCCTCAAAATTCTAAGAAGCTTAACTTGCATGTTTGTATAGCGTAACTTCACTGCCCGTATGGGCCCCTGACAGACATTTTCATTTCTCCTGCAACGTTTGATATTTGTGAGTTACAAGGTTTTCTCATGAGGCCGACGATATTTATGATCACTGTCAAAACAGGACAATTTAACAATATCCGTCCATCCATAACAACTTTTGAGGCCTTTAAATTAAAATTTGGAACTAAGGTCCCGAAATAGTAAAGTGTTAAAATTTTAGACACTGAACTTCTTCATAAATTGAATTTTTTTTTGTCATGCCTACTTTTAACAAAATTTGGTTTCTTCGAAAATATCGAATAATTTTATTCGTTTCATAGAATCAAATAAAATGCCGTCCTTCATGTTCTAAACGTTTTTCTTACGCATATAGGGATATCGATAGGTTATAATACTCTTCCCCCCAAGCGGACTGTAGCCATGCTTTCTCTATTTTTTTCCTTTAAGCAGACAGTGAACATTTAATGACCCCAGCGAAGCATCTAAAGGATCATTCAGATGAGAGCGAACCGCGAACTGCGAACAGGCGAATATTCGTAAATTCTGACATTTCTTTCACATGAGAACTTTTTTTGGTCGCAGGTACCCGCGAATCTGATTTGTAAATGTTAGCAGCAAGATGTGTCAATTTTAAGGTTATGTTCGAACGAATTTTTCATTCGCGGATTTGTGATTTGTAAAGAGTGACAGTTCGCGGCAAGAATTTTTCAATTCACGGGAAATTTTTTGTAATTGTAAATACCTATTGCTATTTAAATTAAATTTAGACTCAGTTTTTTTTGATAATATGTTAGATCAATTAAATATCAAGCTTTTGTGGTAGAAGCAATAGAAATTTTCTATTAATAAATACATTAAAATTGATTTGTTCGCGATTCGCCTATTCGCAGTTCGCTCTCATGTGAACAGTCCTTAACTGTCATCTGTGCATTCTGTGAATGTTGATGATCATCTGTTCCAGGAACAATTAATCTGTATTATGGTAATAACAGAAAGATAATATTTTAAAACCGATACATCCTTCAACTGAACGTCATTAAAAAAAAGCTCACCGTTATTACCAGATAAATTATTGTGCTTGTGATACTTTTAGTAGTAAAAAAGTACAAGTTAAATAAAAATTGAACTAGTTACCAGCACGAAATGCACCTATTAAAGTACATTGCAACATATGTTCCTCATAAAACAGTACTGTGGAGAAATATTTTTGCAATAAAAAATAACCAATCCTGTTAAATTGAGTGGAAGACAATTGAACTCAGGTTTGATGCTCTGCGAAGAACAACCGTCTCTAACCAATTAAACCCTTTATCAACTAAACGAAAGTAATAATTCCATTTCCTCTCAGTCTGTGATAACCCTTAAGGATGTTAACTACTAATAGTTACCGATGAATTAGATACGCCAATACACCCTATGTGCTTAATCAACTGGAAGATGTAACTTTTTGTGAGAGGAAAAAACGTTCCTTTATTTTATTTCCACGGCGCCGCCCTTTTTAGGCAACAATAAAAGTAATAAAATAAAAAAAGGAAAATATTATTATACAACTTCAATTGAAGTGCAAAAATGAAAGGACAAAGTGCCAGCGCGTATGTTATGATTCGTGTCTAATCGGTCAGCAAAAATGTGCTAGTTGAAGTGTAAACGAAGGCGAAGACGCGTTTTCTGTGGACAACGCGCGTTATTCCTTAATCATTGCTAGGCATTAACCGACGGCATTGATGGTCGTCGTCGGTCGATTCGAGAGAATAAATCACACTCCATAGCACCGCCATTGTGCGTGCGAAGTCAAGTGATTATAGATGACACACCCTCTTTTGAGGTAGCATTAAGGAAGCTGGGGATTTTCAATTGAATGCCGGCAGTAATTGGTGACGCGTGCGCGTAATTTGACGATGCAAGCTGTGCAACTGATGCTAAGCCATAAGCCGTGGTGGCAAGACTGCCACTTGCTGAGTTAATTTGTTTTATTAAATTTATCTTAAGAGTATTTTGCCAACGGCAGTTAGTAATGTTTGCAAACAAGAAAAATGTATTCATTTTTGTTTGGTCACTTGGTGGTCGATTCTATTTTATTTAAGAGATTGATTAGGTAATTGGAGGTATTGAGACTGGCATTCTTATACAGGAATCGGATTTAAAATGAAAATATCCTGAAACGCATTCTACGCATTCAAAATATTCAAAACTCCGTCATAGTGACGCCATTTCCGGTGATCCCTCGGAAAAAAGGTGTGTCCGCGTTGACAGTAGGACTAGTGACAGGATAACCACAAGTGAAAAAAATAGTGTTTTAGTTAAGACCATAAACTAGAATTTGGAAAATTGGATTTTTGGCGGACCTTTTTACAAAAAAATGCTAATTTTGGTAAAATTTGCTAAACAATTTTTTTTTAAATAGTTGTGATTTAAAAAAAATACCTTCGTTCAAGTCCTTGTGAATTGTATATCGCAGACCTGTTTAAAATTTCATAAAGATCGGTTGAGTGCATTTCGAGAACATTTGACAACCGACTTTGAAAACACAGTTTCGAGAAAAACCCGTTAAAAATTTGGATAACCTCGAATAAACCTCATGATTCAATTGAGTGCGCACCTTCCCAAGGCTGTATCTGCGAAACTTTTTTCGGAATGACTTGAAAATTTAGGATAATATTCTCGAGATGTTGTAGAAATTAATAAGATAATAAAAAAATCGGCTTTTTGAATGGAACCATGTAACCCCTTAAGAAAAACAATTGTATAAATATTGGAAACACATTTTTTTTTTTTAAAAAAAAAAGCGTAATAAATTGTAGATAGATAGATAGATAAAACCTCAAATTACTTCATTGGATGTTTAGTATACGTCTGGTGGCAAAGCACAAACCATACAACTAATCTAGCATGCATAGGAACTACTTTTCTAAGAAACCACACAATGAAACTTAATCTGGATAACGACATTCAAAAGTTCCACGAGAAAAAAAACCATACTATCACTGTCACTGGGCAGGTCTACATTACTTGAGAAACAAAACACTTGGCAATCTTCATTTAAGATCTATTCGATGTCTTACTTTCTAATCTCTACAGAATTCTGAGAGAATCGAAATGCTTGAAAAATATTGCGTAATCCGATCGGGAAAAAAAAACCAGAGCAGGCCACAACACCGACTGGGGGCCTAGGCTCCACAACACTGAAGGGTATCACAATGGCGAGTAAGATACAGCTCTACTTCGCCGACCCATAAACATAACCTAAATCCTGACCTGAATCATCTGAAAGCTTTTATTCGCTGCCCCACGTCTTGCGAACGTCTGACAAACATCCAAGAGTAGGAAATGTCATGAGAAGCTTCTCAAAAATTAATTGCCGTTCGGAACCGGCATTAAACTGTAGGTCCCTCCATTCGTGTCAAAAATATAACTTCGCTCACACAATGGTTGGAGAAGCTAGGCTTTAGGTCCTGTATGGGCCGTTTACGCCTAAATAATAATAATAAAAATCAGTCTTAGCAAAAATAACCTACGTATCCTAACTGGTTTCCTAACGGGGGTTTTCAAACTCAGGGAACACCTCAGGAAGTTAGGGATATCAGATGAAGATCTTTGCAGATTCTACACTGAGTCCACGGAAACTCCAGAATCCTGCGGGGCACTGACCGAAAAAAGGTTTAAATATTTGAGAAAACACCAAATTCAAGAAAAGAATTAACCAACTACGGATCCACTGCTCATTCTCAAATTCTTAAAAGAAACTGGACTGGATGATGTGCTCTGAGTAGGTTTTCCTTGCCAAGCCTAAAGCCAGAGCATAAGCTGTGTGGGGGCTCTGGAAAGGGAGCAAAACCTCTCCAAGGAATAAGTAAGGGCACAATAGACCACAAGGTCGCAGTGTACTACATTATTACCTTCAGAAGAATGAATGCCTGGATAAGTTGTGCTTGTAACTATAAAAGTACACCAAATGGATCCAAAAGACTATATTAAAAACAGACGCGGTATATTTCCTCTCCAATTATCAGCAACGCCACCGCTCATCCATATCAATATACAGTCCATAATACTATAACTCTTAAAACCACATTAAGAGATTTATGGTTTTTAGTTGGTGACTCACACTTACTAGCAGAAAACATATTTTTATTATCAAGTTTGGCCATTTTATTCTTCTCTTCATCTTCCCCCACTTCTTTATTTACATCTTCGTAAATTTATCGCCATAACATATCGGGTTTAATTGTAAATATCACAATTTAAACCTTTTTTCCACCTTACAGCACCTACAGCGCCTTTGGAGTCCCTACAAAGGAATAATTTCCATCTCCATGCTGGACATTTTGTATAATAAAATTTAAAATAATATCTCCTCTTATCAAGCAAGCGTTGGATTCACCTTTTTCACGGCCATCATCTTGACAAGCAGAACAGAACCCCTAGCGCCTTATCGGAACATTAATTCCATTCCGATACGATTTACATTTACCAGGACAAATTTCATTTACGAATTCGTTCGATAAAAGCGAGTTCATTTATTTCTTAAATTTGTGTATATCTTTGCTGATAAAATTAACATCAACTGACGAGAGGAGAGAACCAAGAGAACCAGCTGCACATCTCGACTAGAAGTACACATCTGCAACTGCACCCCTTTCAATGTGATCGTCCCGATCAAGAGCCCAAACAAGAGTACTCGATCACCTCTTGAATGTAATAAAACTTCAATTTTAATACTTATGCCAGGAGGATATACTTCAGAGTTTGTATTTTTAGACCGCAAGGACAACACTTCGATGATATCCTTGTTGGCGACACAACCGCTCAGCTGACGCTAGTAAAGTTTCAAATTCCATGCGAGTATTTGACAGGACGACACAATTTGGCGAATGTTCGGCCACCACTACCGTCTGCCGAAGTGGGCAACCACTTGAAAATCTGTTCGCGGATCCTTATTTGTGTAACTGAATTGCAATTGGAGTCGTCTTTCTGGAAATAAATACCAAACAGATGACCTTTTCGTGTTTTCAATCGTGTCCGTTCTCAAATTACACACACAGACATAGTGGCAAGAAGATGTTGTTTCCAAAATAGAAAGTACAATCAATTGTTTGAGTTGAATTTGAGAAGCTGTTGTTCCTAGTTGCATGGAAGCAATTAGGAAATGGAAAGGGTAACCGAAAAATTGCTCGTAAACGCCCTCAAGTTGTGGCTGTTTCGGCTTCTTCGGTTTTCACACGGACACGGACAGCTAAGCGCCAGCTGAGGCAGACGACTAAATTAGTTGGGAGTCCGGTTTCAGACATACAAATCTCAGGATGACGAGTACCTACAAAAGGATGTAGCGATCCTTAGAAGATTGATTTAAATTCTCTGTCTGTGCCAGGTAAAGAGGTATAAATCAAATCCAAAGCCAGCAAAGGCCTACAAATGGAGGGCGACAATTAATTACTATAAATGAGGCCGTGTATCTTACTCGGCATCCAATTAGCATTGATTTAATTTTGAATTTAGATTAAAAAGATAATAACCAGTCAAGGTCAAGCATTAATTTCGGAAGATCACATTTCGCAGATTTATGGTTGGATACTTAATATGTAAACGACGTATATAACTAACGAGTTACCTACCTACCTACCGATGTATGTCCAGCTTCAACAAGGTATTGGAATTAATAACATTAAAATAAATTTATATTGTTGAACAATATTAAAAAAAAACACAAAACCCGAAGAAGAATATTGGGAGCGATCAAAATAAAACGTATATAGGTACTAACTGGAGCTTAAATGAAAGTAGGCGTAGCCAAATATTTTGTAAATAGACACCTGCTGCCATAGCTTTAAGACTAAGCTAAAATGTAAAAGCAAGGCATTGATGTATGTATGTAAATCAAATCAAGGCATAGGTATATCTTTCAATTTCTATCATTCAAATTATGTGGTAAGAGATAAAAGCAATAGCAACAAAGTTCAGAACTTGGGTACAGGCTTCAGAAACATTATTACTTTGGACAAGGTTCCCAAAAGCATCCAAATCAGTATTAGTTTTTCACTGTTCAAAGAAGGAGGCGCAAATGACATTGACGGAAATTCTAAATCTGTAGCTCTATTGAAAATATGGAATAGTTATTCTCCAAACATTCTAAAAGCCAAAAATTCCATAACAAACTGGGCCAAGCCAGTCAGAGGATAGTCAATTCCATTCCCACATTTTGTAGCTATACAGAATACACCAAAGATTTTGCAAGGCTCATCATGAGTATTATCATAACATACCGATTTTTTAGGGCATCTTATCAAAAACAGTTATTATTTTAATCCCATGATCAGGATTATAGGGATCATAACCTTCTATATTTTACTGTACTCGTTGCCCAGTGAAGTTCGCTTTTCGATGGTAAATAATAATTATTAGGAAAATCTTTAAGCATGGCTTTGCTGTTTTTTTTAAATGGGGTTGGTTAGCACTGCGACCAAGAAAAGTTCGTTTGTGCTCTCTATGAATGTTAACAAGTGTTTTGGTCTGGGAACGATCCTAGGTCTTTGTTTTAAGCCTCTTTTGGATGATTGCAGGGCATTCACATAGGATGTATTCCGCCGTTTCTGGTTGTTCGAGAAAGGTTCTTCACAGATCTGTAGAGCTGTTTTCTATTTTCATGAGATGATTGTTCAGGCCGCAGTGACCTGTTAGGAAGTCAGTTACGATCTTAGCATAAAGTTTGCTCATAGAGAAGATCATAAGAGCGGGGTTTTTTTTTTTTTGCGGCGCAAATGAATCTTTTACCATGACGTTAACCTTGAATGGAGTTCCATTGGGATGAGCGCATTTGATGTTTCCCTGTCTTGAGTTCAAATTTGATATTACTAGTAGGTAGTCCATAGAAATACACTAGCTGTGTCAAACGGCTTCGCTCGAGTACAATATATCTTGCTTATCAAATAAAAATTAAAGTTCAAAAATATTCGATGCTGAAAATAAACTTTTTATTCAAAAACAACAGTTTGTTATTTGTTATTGTTAGGTTCGTACGCAGCAGTATCTATTCTAGGCATAAGACACCTACATATGTAGAGTCGGTTACTATATATTATTAACTAAATCAATTTAATTCTGCATGAAGTAAGAACAAAATTAATTTTCATCACTTAAATAATACATAATGCTAACAATTAAGGGATAAAAAAAAATTCTAAAATTTTATTTGATTTTCACCAGGTGAAAAATGGTCGTACCGTAAATACAAGTAAAATGGAAATTGTAGCTAGTTCTTGGATATTGAAGTTTTTAAGTAATTCTGAAAAAACCAGCGAAAAAAAAATTTGGTAATTTTTGTTCCCGACTGAAACACTATATAGGCCAGACAACTAGATTACTCAGCTTCAATTTCATTTTTCAAAGACCTTGATACGAACATTTCTCGCTGAGATATCGGTTAATTTTGTATTTGATTGTATTTGACATCTCAGCAATCAATGATCGCACAGAAAGTTAAGAAAACTTGTATAAATTCTCTACAAGTATAAGCTGTTGGTTTTTCGAAATAAATATTTTTTTTCCATTCCATTTCATCCATTTGAAAAAGCGAAGGGCTTTTTGTTTCTTGGAAAATCAAGCGCTGGATAAAAAATATTGAGGGAATCACTATTACTAAGTGTCCCTTTTACAGTTCAATACACCCACAAAAACTCTACGAAGATTCAATATAATCCGGCCAGCTGTTTTTTTGTTATACGCTATTGAATTTTTGAAAAAATTAAAAAATCATGATTTATGCTCTACGAAGCTTAAATCTTTAAGAAATTTTTTTTAATTTATAATAATAAAATATAATATTGGATCCCAGTATTAACTCTCTTTTACTGCTTATCGTCCAGCACTCGGCGCCCGCCATATAGCAGAAAAAGGGTTCTGTAGAGCATACACTTTGTCCTTCGAGTCAGAAGTTTTGAACCCATTTGCTTCGCCAAACCGAAGTAGCAGCGGTTTCCAAAGGTTATTATTCGCCGGGTCTCCACTAAGATGTCTTTCGTAGAGTTGGTATTCACACCGAAGTCAATGAACTCCTTAACTACCTCCAAGTTGCTGCTGTCAATTTTTGCTGTTTTGTCCTAATCGGTGGACAGATGCTTTTCTGTTTGTTGATACCATGTATTTAGTATTGACTTTAAAACCAACTAACTTTGGCGTTTCTTGATTAGCTGTAAAACCATCTATCACGTCATGCTGAGAGCTACTGATGATGTCAATATCATCCGCATACCCTGGTAGCTGGACAAATCTGTTGAAGATAGTGCCTTCCGTGTTGACAACCCGCCCTACGCACTATCTGCTCAACTAGGTTGAAGAAATCACTCGACAGAGTATCTCCCTTCCGAAATCCGGTGCATGTTTCGAAGAGCTATGCCAAACTGCACATTGCATTGCGTATTTTCTAAGTTCACATGACACATCTGGATCAGTTTTGCTAGGATCCCGAATTCAGGCCATCACCATTAAGAGCTCCTGACGATGAATGCTATCATTAGCGACCTTGAAGTCGATAAAAAGATGGGGTGTCTCGACTTGAATTTCATTGGTCTGTTCCGGGATTTGCCGAAGTGTGAACATTTGGTCTATGGTCAATCTGTCAGGCCGGAAGCCACACTGTTGCAAGACGGGTTTTAGGCAGTCACACCGAACGTTGGATATAATTTTACATGCGATATTTAGCAGGAATATTCCTCGATCATTCTTGCAAGACTTAGGATCGCCTTTCTTGTAGATGGGGAATATGGAGCTGATGGTCTAGTAAAGGATCATTCACATGAGAGCGAACCGCGAACTGCGAACCGTGTAATATTCGTAAATTCTGACATTTCTTTCACATGAGAACTTTTTTGGTCGCATGTACCCGCGAATCTGATTTGAAAATTTTAGCAGCAAGATTTGTCAATTTTAAGGTTATGTTCGAACGAATTTTTCATTCGCGGATTTGTGATTTGTAAAGAGTGACAGTTCGCGGCAAGAATTTTTCAATTTGCAGGAAATTTTTTGTAATTGTAAATATTGCTATTTAAATCAATTTAGACTAATTTTTTAAGATAATATGTTAGATCAATTAAATATCAAGCATTAAAATTGATTTGTTCGCGATTCGCCTATTTGCAGTTCGCTCTCATGTGAACAGTTCTTAATAGGGCATGCTTTCCTCAACCCAAACTTGATAGACGATGTGGTGCATGGGCCCTACTGAAACATCGCCTCCGTATTTGAAGAACTCTGCAGGTAGACACTCAGAGCCTTGTTGTTCTTAAGCTTTTTTATAGCTCAGCCAACTTTTTCTGTACTGGTTGGAGGAACTGGTCCTTCTGGAACATATTGGATGTGGGTTCTTTTCTTGCCCCAGCACTCTATCTCTCTCTATCTCTACATGATACTCGTTTAGCAGCTGCTAGAAATGCTCCTTAAATACATCTCATCTCATCCAATGTTTGAGTCTTCTTAAAAGTTGCAGAAGAACTTCATACCGCAAAACTTGGCAATTTCAACCAAATCCCGGCTGGCTTTCATTGCCACCTTATAGGGAGCAGGTGGTAAATATCTACGTTTTGTAACGATCTGCGAGAAAGCGCGTTATTTATTCTACAGATTCGAAATATACTCGGTTCTATGTGCGAGTTAGGCAAACTTCATTTTATAAATAGGTACCATGATTAGAGAAATAGAGGGCAGGCTCACTCCTCTACCATTTAAACTTTTGCTATGATTTCTACAAAATATGTTTCATTTTCCGAATGTGGTAGCGACTCCAAACGAAATTGATACATAGCAGCTTTGGAGTCAAGCTATTTAAACGTTGGAGATGCCACAATATTGCACGGTTTCCACGGTTAAAGAAAGAGCAATATTATCTGAATAAGGAAGCTGTTAAATCTGTTTATAAACATTTCATTCGCCATATAAATAAATCTTTTTTCATTTGTTTGTAGAAAATGACTTTTATTTCTAACCGACCTCTCTTTCTACTCCAACGGTATTAATTTAGTTCATATCAAATATGCTCTATTATTAAGATTCTCGAACGTAGTTAAAATACAAAATCATGTTTCGATACAAAAACACGATTTTCATGAGAATAGAAATTAATTTTCAAGACCGTAAAACAAACGAGACTGTTGGAACTTCCCGCATGCAAGCAGCACGACCAAATACCTACTTATCAACAAATGAATACAAATGAACGACGAATAAAATTACTATAACAGCGAAAAACCACAAAAGGAAAGGGAAGAAAAATTAAGAACCAACGAAGAACCCAACAGAAGAAGCTGGAGAAAAAAAAATGTCAACCGAAAGGCGATTACATTGGCGCCAGTTTTATCTAATTTGGGGGACATTATGCATGGCATTCTTCCAGCGAGTCTGCAATGTACCTGCACGGCAGAGCGAGATAGTATAGTTACTCGTCCTAGTACCTTCTGCTTTAAAAAAAACAACAACAGCAACAAACTCGTCGCGATATCATCATACCGCGCATTCTAAAAACCAGACACTGAGAAACTTTATTGCATTCATTGGCTCCATAAAAGAGATTCATGTGAAGTAGGTATTCCGGAGTGCCGGACCAGCAATGTCTTCTTATCTCCTGCTCCTAAGGGAAAGAGGTGGTAGGTATTTTGGATCATTACCCAATAATGAATCCTCGTATGAGTTCCAAAATATCACCAGAATTTGTATATATTTTTTTTTGTTTTATACAAAAGCAGTCATGGTTGTCGTTATTTGCGGGAATTCAAAGATTAACCTTAATTGAGCTTTTTTTTGTTTTGTTTTCGTTAAATTAATAGCAGCCAACTAAATTAAAGATGGAAGCGGTTAGGGGATGAGTGTCCGCAATTGGAAGACGCGTTCTTTTGTTCTGGATGAACAGGCACCATTATCTTAAAGTTGTCATTATACTTGTTTAAAATGAAATAATAATAAAAAAAAAAAAATTTTGAAAGAGGGTGGAGCCCCTTTGTGATGAGAAGATTCCGCAATTTTTAACCGATCACTTACTACTTTGTGAAATTGGACCATTAACAAGACATTAAGAGTGTATCTTATTAAATTAATTAACATGCAGGAGAATCAGCTTTGTATTTAAAATAACAAACAAATTTAAATTAATGCAAATCAGTTAAGACTTATTGTGGCTTTCGTCGTTTCGGTAGAATGAGATACAAAGATACTTAATGAGACAACTTTGCCAAACGGGACCAATAAAATAAAAATTCATGCGATCTTTGTTTCCGAATTGTTGCATGTGTAGATACTATGTATAGTTTCAGAGGATTAACGGCAAGATTACAATCAGTGATAATAAAACAGAGGTTAGACTTGCTACGTTTTTGAAGCATCTTATTACAATGAATAATACTATTTTTTCTACAACACTGCTGGGCCGATTCGACCTTAAAAAAAAGTTTCGGCAAGCCTCGCAGTTTGGGATAATTCATCACTGATGCCAATCAAACTCTGGTGTTGTTTTTATTCAACTTGTGAATACATGCGATTTCGTTAGTCAGTAGTTTAAAGTCCATTTACGACACTGATAATCTCTAAACCCTTAATGGTAAATTTAAATTTTCAGAGAAAATAATTAATAATATTGATTTAAAATCAAAACAAATTCAAACAACCAACATATTTTCTACAAGGGCTTAGTGTTGAACTTAGCGACGACTTAGTATTTGCATTTGATTTTGCAAAGTTGTTTTCCAGACATGATGTCAATTTTCTTTTTAGGCTAAAGTCTACTTATATTCAGAGTCGCTAATCGACACGTTAGCGAAAATTCCGCTATGTAGGCGGGCTAACTTTCAATGCATTTTTCATAAAAACCATGTCACATTCGTTAGCAGTAACGGTCTTCGATGCAGCTAAAACCTTTGATTGTAAGACTCTGAATTTGTTTAAATATGACAGAATACGATTTATCTGCCTTTACAGAATAAATTTGCAACTGGCCAAAAACCATCCGCAACGGGAACTGTTGAACATTATACTATAATACCTAACGTGACCACTTATCGCGAAGCAAATTTTTGTACACAAAAATAATACTTCACATATCTGTAGTTTTATTTATTTATTAACCTACATATTACGTGTTTAGATTTTAATTGTCACGATTTTTAAATGCGAAATTTCCGTCAACGCCGACTTCTTCGAGCATTTTTGTGTGGCAAAAACTCAGGTCATGACATTTTTATGTTGTACCCGATGGACGGAAGGTCTCTTTACGTTCCAATACTTGGGGGGTTTCATTCATGAACAATATTTAATTAATTAAACAGAACTCTCTTTCACCTTAGTGCCCGGCAAACAGGGAATGTATACAGCAATTTTCGTAGCAACGCTATTTTCTTGTCATGACACCGGTTACATATTTTGTCAAAAAGGTAAATTTTTCGAAAAATTTAGTATCGGACGATTTTATGTCAAAACGGTTCTTCGAAGCAATGAACTTTGCGAAGGCGTCAACATGTTCAATTCTTATGGTTGGTCGAATGCACCCCAAACGAAGATCGAGAGATCTTCGAACAATCCACTTCAAAATACTAAATACATTCGATACACCGCTAATAAGAGAATTAAAAAAAAGAGCATTAGCACTCGGTATACTCGTATTATTAAAAATATTAATATGAAAATGGTCGAGCTATAATAAGTTAGTACTCGTTCTTTCGTACAATTGCGTTCACCACATCTGTAGACAAAAAAATATTTTTCTGTAGCGATTCAAGCGATCCTGCGAAAACATTGAGTTTTCCGCGACGGAGTCGCTTTCAATTAATTCAACTGTAATATTGAAGAGTGCTGCCTACACAAGTAAATTCAAAGAGTCAATGATTCCATGGAGATTTTTTTTATTATTTATGAAAAATAATTACCTACTTGATCGCGAAAGTGAGTTTTGGAGTACAATGCAAATTTTTCGTATTCGACATCCTTAAAAATACCTTTAGGTTATGATTTTAAATTCAAATATGAAAATCAGTTTCTCACAAAAAGCTTTTGTGATATTTTTTTTCGTTTTCCAGATTCTATAACCTAAACATTTAATAATCTCAGAGAAAAAACGACCTTAAAAATCCGGGAAGGTATAATTATCATTTTGAATATTTTATGTTCGATTACGTTACGCCAATTTACATACAGTACTAATTCACACTTTTCAAAACATTTAAAATCCAAGTCTATAAGCTTCCGAAATGAAACTTTATTGTTTTAATAGTTGTAAATATTTATTGATTATTTATTGCATTTGTAATGATCAAAACGATGGGTGGTCAGGTCAAAGAAAATAAAATTTTAAAAGCCAACCAATAGGAAGAAAGATGTTAATTGAAATTTTATTTGAACGAAAATGTGGAACTCAAAGTGGGTTAATGTGTATATGAGCACTGTATTTGTCTTTGTTAATGCAGATAAGATAAGAATTGAAATATTCAAAATTTTCAAGCTACCCATGTTCGTATGTGTAGCTAACAAAAAATGTAGTATAGAGCGGAGACTTGCTAATTAAACCAGGCTTTCCAACAATGAGCCTATTCCTTGAGGAATACTAAATAAGGATCTGCTGTTTCCAACAATTTTGATCGATCTTCAAAGTAAAATCGGTAGGTACAAATTTTAATTGAACACCAACGGTTGGAAAAGCTAGGCCCTGTATGGGCCGTTGATGCGTAATATTTATTAATTTTGTAAAGTGAGGCTAAAAGTAACACTTTTACTAAAACTGATGATCCTCCTACAGTTTTGAAAATAAGTTTATGTTTCAACTACAAAATCTATTAAAAAAGATCAGGAAAACCTATTCGAGAGGTGTCAAGATATTAATTTCCAAAAAAAAAAAAATCACCGTATTGTTTTGACTTTTATATTGGGCACATAGCCCGGGGTACGTTAAAACAAGAACAAAATTTTGTAAAACGTCTTGTGGTCATGTTTTAACACGTTACAACTTACCCCTGAAAAATGTATGATTAAGCCCCGTCTTGGCCTGCGAGAAGTCCCGATTTTGGAGAGGCAGTCCCGGCGTTTTGACCCTACCCCCTTTTTATACTGCTTCGTTTGAACATTTTCGAAATTGCCAACGTTGCTCCGAATGTATTCATCCATAACTGCATAAGACACACATATCTTCGGCTTATTCGAGTTATAGTGCTCCATTCTCATGACATTTGGTGTAATAATCCACCATTAGAAAAATTAAATGAAGACGCATCATCTTATAAAACAATCAAAATTCAATTCGAAGTAATAGTGGTCCAAATCGCACGATTTAACTTTCAAACTAACCTAATTACCCTATCAAAACTAGGCAAAAACAAAAACTTTATGTAAAAAGGTTGAACGTTATTCAATTTCTTTTATTATGTAAAAATAAAGAATATATGAAAACACACAAATCAAATTTTGAATTTTATTTCAAAGAGGCAAAAACTATTTTGGTGTAGTTTCGATAGTGTTTTCGATGTTATTCTATAATATAATAATATTTATTAATATAATTATTCTATCTACATTATATTTAGCAGGTATGGCCTGTTCAAGTTCAAAAACAAAAAATGTTAAACCAGTAAACTTTTTTATTATAAGTGTTCCATAAAGCGAAGAAATTATGTATTATTTTCAAACACAAAGCTCAGCCGTTTGTTGAATTTTTCTTATCAAATTTTAAAATATTTCAAAAATAAATTGCCGACCATTCGAAAGACCAGGTGCAATCTTATTCGGGATGACGAAAGTCAGTCCCCCGGGAGATATTTGCATGCATAGCAGTTTTTTTCCCGATTTTGATAAAATTACAAGTGGGATCATTAGCTTTAATTTTAGCAATTTAGAAAAAAGCGAAATTCACACATATATCACATATAGGCAACACACAATTCTAGCCAAATTACATGACGGAAAAGGACACTTGGCGCTGTACTTCTTCCGCCTGATGAGGAAGTTAAAAATACACAACAAAAAAAAAAGTTAAAAACTGGCTGTTTTTGCCACCTGTATAGATTCCTTCAATGACGTCTAATCTTCAACTTAGGATGATAGGCGGGTAGCTCTGGAGAAGACGTACAAATTTCTCTTTCAAGCGAATTTTAATTCTAATATGAACTTTTTACCGGTTACATCTTACTCTTCTCGCTCGCCAAGCTCTAACTACAGTACAGTAGAAGCAAAAAAAATATGAATGCATTAAACTCGCCTTTTTATTATTTTTTTTTTTTTGACAGTACAAAAAATGTTTGCCCGTCGTCGAGCAGAAAAATATTTAACACTTTTTTCCTAGAATATTATAAAAATCTAAATCTCTTTACGCACAATCCCCAAACACGTTTTACTGAACAAAAAAAAAACTCAATAGAATTCCATGCATATTACTGATGAATAAATAAACAACAATTGACATGTGAACGTTTGTAAAATCTAAAGAACACTTTGCGTACAATTTAGTAATTTTAATTGTCTGAACTAGTTCATTAAACTAATGCAGCATTTGTTGAATCTACGAATACTTTATTAAAATAAATTTTCAAGTTTGTTGTTTCTGAGGATGATTTCTCAAAGTTCAATATTACAAACCGGATTTAGGTAACTGAAGCAATGAACATGCATTTTTTTTCATTTATTGACTTAAGACTATTTATTTGTTTATAAAATCAATAAAGATTTCATTGAGACAAGAGAAGTTATTTTATGCACATGATTTATAAGCAATTGTATATTTTTGGTATAGGCTACGTTTATGAATAAAGCCGGTAAGCAATTTTCTGTGGCAATTTTCTTTAAATTGTTGGATTATTTTATATTTGACTGTTGTTGTTTGTTTTGCTAGTTAAATTATCTCCGACATAACTCATATAAAATAGACTTACTTTGAGATTCAGTAGTTTTTATTGGTGTTTCTGTTATTGTAACTTTTTAAAGCACCAAGAAATGACTTGGTAGAGAGCACATATCAACTCGTTTCTTATATTTTATTTATTTCCAATATTTTGTCGGAAAAATGTATGCCTGATGAACTATAGAGGCATTTAAGATCTTGTGGGATCGGTTGAAATCAATTGTCATCGATCTTCTCGTACCCTTTCAGGATTAGGACCGATAAGTCCACAATTGACCAAATATTCACACTTCGGCAGATCTTTGAAAAACCCAAGAAGTTTATTTCGATAATCACCCAATTTTGATCGATTTTAGAGCCGCATATGACGAGATATACAAAAAGCATTGTAGGTATACTATACTCGAGTTATACAAACTCGTCCGTTTGTGCAGAATGACAATGGAGAAAGCTCTCAGTTTAGTAGAGAAAGGCTCTTACAAGTGCAAGAGTACCTCAGCCAACTTAGAGTGCGCAACTGGAGGCAGTTAGCCAAAGACCAAGCTATTTGGAGAGGTCCGTCCTAATTATTAAGTACCTAAGGTGGGCCACTTAAACAAACTACAACTGGATATCGAAAGCACAAGGTTAACATAAAAATAAACAGTAGGTACTATCTACTTTTCAGACTGACAAAATAATAATCCAGTTTTTGGATCTCTCTTATTTTAAAAATACGAATACCTATATTCGAAGCTCGCTAAAATGATTCGAAAAGATGAAAGGCCGGAAAATCGAAAATATAACCGACATTTTTCTTAGGGTTCCAAAAGTGGAAACATTATCTTTCTGTGTTAAAATTTAAAACTGTGTTAAATTTCAGTACATTTTTCTTACACCCATCGAGAACGCCAATGCCGCAAAATAGACAGACAAACGAATTTAGTTTAAGGGACAAATTTTACTGAAGCTAACGTCTTAAATAAGTTAGGACAAATAACTCCAAAGGTCAAGGTAAGAAAAGAGCTTCTTTTGAACTGCCTTGTTAAATATCATAATGTGTCAGTGTCACAGATGTTTTTTTTTTACCATCCCCAGGTATGGCAAGAGTTTATACTCAGAAAAAATGTAAAATTCCTAAATTTATACACTCACCTCAACTGCATGATTCAATCTGTAAGTGTAGCTACGAAGAATTTAAATAAATAATAAATCAGCGTCTACAGATATTTTTTGTCGCCTCCCCAACAGGCCGTTTGCTTAAGCTCATATTAGAAGGTCATAGCGACAGCAGTGCTCACAAATAAATCTTGCTACACACAACGACGACACCGCCGAATAGCATAAATTTATTCACCGTATTTAGGTAAGTCCTCCATTTGCATTTTGTTTATGCATATAAGTACATATCTATATATACATGTACGAATCCTTTTCCGCAGGGATTTACCATCAACAATCCTTTTTACAGGTTAATATCCTGTTGGTGTCTATCTGTACTGTACCTACTGGTACTGGTTGTTCTGCACAACCGAAAGGGTTTAAGCTCGCAAAGACGGTTTTACTTAAAACAAAAAAAAAATAACGGATAATACCTACCATTCAAAGGATATTAAGTCGGCGAAACGATGACGATTATTATGATGACACAAAGTTATACTACTACATACCTACTACTACTATTGAAGTAGGTATCCAAGACTTCATCCCCACAATCAAAAGGGAAGAAATTCATGCGGTTCCTTGCATGTTGTCATTTCCTGGCATCAGTGTATGCGTGCATCTGTGTCATTTTACACACATTTTGTTACTGGTTGGTAGGTATAAACGTACTGACTTCTATATAAAACCAAAAAAAAAAAACAGGATCGATATCCATTAGGAAAATTAAAATGTGGCAGGACACGGACTCTCGTGTTCCCTTTTCAACTCATTGGGGACACGTGTTTACCTGTCCGTATGGTAGATACTATAGCATGGAACAACAGTCGAGTCAATCGACCCTGTATATCTGTTTCTCTTTTTATATCGCATCGGTCGGGCGAACGGTGTGGCGTGTCTTCCCTTCCAGCCCAAACAAAAGGCAGAAAAGGACATCGCCGAAGCTGGGATAAGAACACAATGGTTATACCTAGCATGACTGGCATTGGTTTTGGTTCAGAGACAGCACAACCAAAAATAATGACTGCAGCTAAGGATAATGAGAGTTTCAGTTCAATTTGAATTCAGAACGATGTCGGCGGCGAGTAGTGTCAGATTGAATGTGTATACCACACTACTTCACAGCCACGCCACACCACACCATACCTGGGCAATGGTGCCTATGTATTTTTAGTCACGAAAAATTATCCTTAGTGGTTATTTTTGTTGTGAATAAAAATGAAGTTCTAGGAACAGGCAGAATAGTTTTGGTAATAAAAGGCCCATTACCGGCCTAATGGATGCATTGTTATTCTAATTGTTGATTGCAACATTTTACATAATATTTTTTTATGAATAGAAAAGATATAGCTATTTACATGTGTAGATGTGTTGTAGGACTTGTAGGTACCTTAACTATACACATTTTGACCACAAAGTCAATTCAAGGAAACACCATCCAACTTTAACTAAGCTATACCTACCTACCTACATAAAGAAGGAAAACACGTTTAACGTTAAATTGACAGTAATATACCGATTCGGGTGTATAGCAGTTATTATTGTAAAATCAGATTGTTAACATATATAAAAATTTGTTGTTTATTTTTATTGCGAATCGAAATGAAAATGCAAATTTTTCGTTGACATAAATTGTTTATGGCTACGATGACTTTTCGGAGAATATTATTTTCGAAGTTTATTATTTGCTTCGAAAAGAATCTTGTTGGTAATTTGTTAACCAGAAACTTGTGCGAGTATAAATCTGAAGATATCCGAGTCAAAAGGAAGTTGATATTGATATTAAATTATGCAAATTGTATTTCAATGGATGGAATTTATGAACATAGCTTGGGTAGGTAGGTAGGTATCTACTAGAAAGACCTAATAAAATGCTAATATCGAAAATGTTATCACCGATAATTGGAGCTCATTAAATAGAAATACATATATAGACTTAATAAAGTGTTAGATACTGGAAAACTTTATAATATATTTATATAGGCATTTGAATTGGATTTGGGTGTTAAGGCTTTCATTATTTTGTTTTGTAGGTTACTTCTAAGTGAGGCAATGGCTGAGGGAGCAAGGGGGGTTAAAATCAGTCCCAGACATATAAAGTTTATTCACTATAGATGTGTTTAATAAATCTGAGCTCCACAAAACAGATCAGAACAATACAGTATTTTGTGTTCTATGAGCAAAGTCTCTGCCACTTTCTGTTTCATCAAGTTGTCCAGCTTAGATTGTGTGAAAAAACTTTTAAGGTAGAAGAAAGTGCGTGAGTGTCATCTGAATTATCTGTTTGATTGTGAATTGCTCACCTTAAAACATTCTAAGTTTGAGGCCTTCCTGGATTATCAGGGGTTGTCACAACGGTCTAAGATAACAGAGGCAAATGGATGTTAAAATTGAGGACACTTCTCAAAATGAGCTTCGAAAAATCATAAAACCACTTCTGTGGTTTCAAGGTTTATGTAAAAAAGAAATATTTCCATGCCATACCTATACGAATAATTTTACAATATTTTAAATATCAGGTCGGACTTTTATTTTCCAGTAAAATCTGTTACAAAAGTAAAAAAAAGACAGTCAAAGCATCTTTTCCGCTTTTTAATTTGCGCCGTGTCAATTTGTGACATAAATTGAGGGCTACATGAATTTTGGCCCCAATATGGAAAACAACAACATGAAAATTTCTAAGATTTGGGGCCATTTTTCAACTTAACACTTTTACCATTGGAAGTTGTTTCAATTATAAAGAATAGTCGAATGGAGTATAGGGGTGCATGCTGCACCGCACCCTTTACTGTTAAATTAGAAGTATGTGTGAGGTTGGGTATATGCAAATATTTATTGAGTATAAGCAAAGTTTGCATATACCCAACCTCGCGTCTCATTCAAATCTAACAGTTATTCATTTTTGGTTTGGGGCCATTGTTCAATGGGGCCAAAATTCATGTAGCCTAAAATGAGAGTGATTGTACGATCAATGATATCTTGCTGTATCAACATTCGTTTTGGACGTGTAGGGTTTGAAAAATGGACTTGGAGTTTGATATGCACATTGAGTAGTATATCAATGACTTCTTAATGACACCTTACCCTATACCCTATACACAACTAATCACTAAAGCAATGACGCTCAATAGCAATGTGGCCTTAGCTTAAGAAGTCTGGCGAATGAGGTTATAATTGCTTAAAAATTCACAAATTAGTGACCACACAATCTAAAATTGTGTCTATGTGCCTAAGGCAACAAGCGCAAGTGGAAGAGTGTCCTAAACAGCTAGTGAGGCTCAGATGCACTGCAGACTTCAGCGCCAAGTAAGTAATTTAAATGTTTTTTTGAATTCAGTATTCTTTTATTTTAAAATTTCTCACTTTCAACGAATTTTTAGTTTTAGTTGTGTGACTTTTTTTATCACCAAAAGCTTTCCTTGTAGGTAGGTATTTTATCTAAACATTTGAACTTCAAAAATATAAAAAAAAATGTTTTAAAGTAAACTCAGAATTTATATAACAATGTTCTATAAATATCTCGTTTGACATTCCGTTACCTCTTTCCAACTTTTTAAGAGTAAGTGGTCAAAGTGATCGCTTATGCCGTTAATGTTACAATTACCGTCTCAAGAAAGTATCTCCGCACTTTAAACAAAAACTCCTTTAATACTCTCTCAAATATCTAGCGGGCTGCGCAGTTTGCTATGGTTTTTATTGAGTCTTCTGTTATGAACGGCATTTTCCGACGTCTTGGGCCTTAACTTTTTATATCCAAGTAAGAGCCAAAAATTACAACAGTAGCATTAAAAAAAACCTTTTACAATGGTTATAACACCGGTGGTTGCAGAAGTAGGTAGTTAGTACGTTAGTAAAGATACTAGGTGAAGGGTTCCAGGTGCATCAGTACTGCCTAAAATTGTTATTCACTGGCCCCCAAATTTGCGGTTCGGTATCGACATTAGGATATCGGAAGATTCGTTCCATTCGTATTTATTTTCTTATAACCCTAACCAATTCAAACGTTTGGAGCAAATCAAAAAAATAGCTTGTTTGCTATGGATGGGGCGCCCCGATCTAGGTACTCCCTTTTAGGCAATCGGTTGCAGAGCGGCTATTCATTCTAAAGATGCTTCACAGTGGACCACTTAATGAGTTTTATGCTTTATTTATTTCGGACCCTTCCCCTAAACATATCCTACTGTCTACCTGCAATGACTTCATTGAAATTAGTCTCCAAAACTCCATTGAAACCCTACACTACCGATCAAATCGTTGAGAGAAGGCGCAGCAGTTTGATGCATTTTTAAAATTCGGAACTACTAGGTATAACTTTACCTTACTTAGAGCCCTGAACAAAGCAATCTAGGCTACTTGTGATAGTATGATACAGCTGGCTGATACCTACTGAAAGAATGAAACTTATGATACCATGCAGAACTGGCCAAAACTGGACCTAAAAAGTTCTCTAAAATGAGTTGTTAATGGACACTGTCTAATAGGAAAACATCAAGATAGACGCGTCGCATTTACAAAAAACGTTTGTCGCATGTAAGAGAAAGAGTAAGAGACTACCTATGCTTCATCTTATACCTAAGTTTTTCAGCAAAACTGACAAGCAACTCTATTATACCTAAACTTTGATGGCAGCACTATTAAGTGCTGAGGAACTGTCATCTGACCAGTGAACTAAGATGACAACCCACCCACATATGTCAATATGTATTCTGTTCATTAAGTCTGTAGGTAGGTAGCTGCCGATATATATCTACAGAGTTAAGTACAAAACTTTATCTTTATTTATATATTACTAACGATGTCTGTTTCGACTCATATAAGTAAGTACACACATTTAGTTGCTGTCTCCTTGTCTATTTCCACCTACGATTTTTCAAAAATTATTAAAAACTCAATTCATATTCCTGTAAACTGCGTCGTCTGCCACACCTTAGTGGTTACGCGTGCCATTTGAATGAAAACCCACCACATATCAAAGTTAATTGTTTCATGTCCAGTCTACTGAAGCCCATTGCCAATTCATAGTCGATTTATGTCAGACATTAAGTTTCAACATTAAGCTACGTTAAAGAGAATACCATCCTATGGTTTTGGCTAGGTACAAGTACACACTTGCATACCTTAACAGTTAATTTCAAAAACCTAAAAATACCTATTTAGTTTAAAAAAAAATAGCAACAAATATTTCCGATAGGTACCTACTTATTTTCAGCGCTTAAAGGTGATCGCTTGGAATTTAAATCCAACTAGGTAGGTACACCAGAATCGAAACCAAATTCTCCTCAAAACCTCCTTCTCAGACTCCCCAAAATAACGCACTTCTTGGCAATAATCAACCGACAACGATTTTCATGCAAGACAATAAATATTTTCATTGCATCACAACCTGCCGAACAGACCCACACACCAAACATAAACACAAATACACTCAGAATCGTAAAACCTTTGGAAACCCTCCAAAATTACACCTTATAGCTAGGTAGGTATTTATTCAGATCTGACATTACATAGCAGCAGCAGACCTAGGAACTCACACTCCCGCCCCAAAATGTATACGTCAACAGGAAAACACATCCACGCAAGCACTGCCAACCATTTTGTTTGGCGAAAACTTCGAAATTATTTTTCGAAAACTATCTCAAATCTCGCGCTCCAGTCAACATCAACACAACACCAACAATCCCCACGAACAACACACACATCGATAAAGCGAGTGAGACGAATCTTCGAAATAGGAACCCGTTCCCGTCACTAAATGCACAATCTTCTTCGATAAAGAAGGGGAAATATTGACACCCCCGAACCGTTACACACCCTAGAGATACCATATCGATTCCTCCGCCCAATCAGATGAACCTGTTATGTGAATTTTCTGACGCATGCGTTCTACCATCACCCGATTGGCTGTGAAAGAAATATCCCGCTGACAATGCGACTGACAGGGAGAACTATCGACAACACAGGGTAGAAAAACCGGTTCGTTAGAGATCGATGGGTGGTGTTCATATGTCTCTCACTCTCTCGCCCAACAGCCAGCAGCCGCAGCATGTGAATACATAAGTCATGTGACAGTTCAACCACTCACACTCGCGCACCTATCATCTGACAGCAGTTCACACAGCAAAAGGGGTGGCCTCTGCTAAATCGAGCCATCATCGTTGGTGTGGCCGTAGCACCTTTTCGCTTGTATACCGGTTTAGTCGTTCGAGAAACGCTGATGTCGTACGTTGCATGCGAGGTTGCTGCTGCATTGTGACACAAAGTGAAGTTTCGTGTGACAGTTCGGTTCGTTTTTGTGACATTTCGGTCGATCGTATATATTTAAAAAAAAGAGGAATACCCCGCTCGCGACGTGGAAGGTGGCTTCCCTTGGGAATACCAGCAAAGAGGAAAAAAAAAATACAGAATTCCAATTCAGCGATAAATTATCTCTAGTGACATAATTAGAAGAATCATCGTTATTTATTTTTTTATTATTTTTTCGTCCACCATTTGGCGTGTCTGTCTGTGAGAGTGCCTTAGGAATACACATGTAATAAATGAATACCAATGCATATATGCAAAAGGATACAACCATCAGTAAAGTGATTTAATCGATTTTGTTGCGTGAAAAAGGATTACACAGTGTTCAAAAGAAAGTGCCGTGATAGGATAAAAAAAGGAAGCAAAATTAGGAGAGAGAGAGGAAGAGTCAAATAAAAAGAAATTAAAATTTTATTAATTTTGGTAACACTGTAAAAATAAACATAATATATGGTAATGGCAGAGATTGGTGGCCATTTGGCACACCAGCTACCCTTGCATAATCATCAAAGTGGATTACAACCATCGCTGGTGATGAACCATCACCTGGATTTGGATTGTCATGGCCATGAAGTTTTAACGAGTAAGTTATGTTTTGTTTTTATTTTTCTATTGTGAATGCTTACGTACGTATTGTTTATATAAATACACGTTTGACAGGTGATTAGCAATGAAAACGTTATCAGCCGTCGGAATGTCAAATGTTAAAGAGGATGTTTTTTTTTTCATTTGCCGAATTCAAAAACGTTTTTAAATAGCAGGCTTCCAATATCAGGATTCCAATTCGAAATCCCATCTTCCATGAAGGTAGTTTATTCAGTGATCTAGTAAGCTAATTTAATATTTGGCAACGGAAGTGTTTTCGAGATGTATCTATCCTTTCGAGTACTAAGCGCATCAACAATAAATTCAAGCTTTTGTTGCATGTAATGTTTTCTGTTTAAACTTAAAAAATATAAAACATATTTGTCTATTCACACATAGGAACTGTTATTAAGTAATTTGTGCTGTTGAGCAGAATTAACCCAAGCACAGTGTGTAGGTGCGCATAGTTCGTTTTGCGTGTAAAACGATACCGCGAATATGACTCTGTCCTAATAATAATTGTATTTTTAAGATAGTCTACTCATTAACCACTGCCGGTAGGCAATAAAGTTTTCCACTGGTCGTAAATGACAAGAACCTCTGACTGAAAACCTTTTCCTCCTTAAGAACTCTTTAAGTAGGTGCATATTTATGTAGGTATAGGTATGTTCGTTTGCTATTTATGTCATTTAAAATCATTTAAGATCTTAATTTTCACTTAAATGCCATTAATTCCAATATTTATGTACAAACTGATCTCTGCGACGGTATTTTTCTGATTAATTCTGTAAACATTAAAAAAATTTAACATTTAATGACAATTAAGCGGATCGCAAAACAGAGTAGGTACACAGAATTAATAAGACACAATATTTTGACGTTTTGGAAAGCCGTCGCGATAAAAATTGTGCGCCTAAAATGTGTCTTTTGATTGTTTCACCGGACAGCCGACATTTAGGAATGTGTCTGTATGTATTTCTTCTGTTGCATTGTTTTGACAGCAATTTTGCAGTCATAACTTCATAATTTAAATGTGAAGATACACAATTTATTGTTTAATAGGTATATAACTTAATAAGCTTTGAAAACTTACACAATGTCAATATATAATCTTAATACTAGCTTCGCACGAATGAATGTGACCTGTCCTACAAAGTATGTGTCCAAATATGTTAAATGAAACTTCTAATGTCAGTTTTTATATACTATTAAAAGTTTTTTTTATTCTTTCGTAAGGAGAACAGAAAATTATCTTAGAAATGTGAATCAACTTCGATATTTCTATTTGTTGCACTTCGCAAAATTAAAAAACTATAATACCCATTGAACCGAAACATTGAGCTTAAAGCTTAACAGTAAATGGCTTATATTTTTTTAGAAAAGATGGCGCTCACAAATCAAATTTTGATGCTAATGCAAAACAATTACAAAACAACTTGGGATAGCGAAATTGACCGTATTATTTTGACATATCAAATGAATTGTCTTAACCAAAATTATTAAATTTAAAGAAAGCTTCTAATAAAGTAAACGCATAATGGTAGAAAGAGTTCGTTGAAATTCTGAACATAAGAATGGGAATTTCTGCAAAAGAACATGTTTGCAGTTTCATTCGCCTGTTTCTTCTTTTTTTTATTTGAAATCTTACTGGATGCAAAACTAGCATTCAGTTAATCTCAACAAGTGTCAAAGAAAGTACGATTTTCAGCAGAAGTGACAATTTCCACTTTTATTTTATTTTTTAATATTAACTTTAATTGCATGCATAAAAACGTTTTCTATACTTTAAAAACCAAAATTATTTAACTGTTTGAAGTCATATTTTAGTTTTGCTAAATTTCCGATTACTACCTAATTTGATTGAAATTAAAAAATGTTTCTATCTCTATACCTATTTTCTGTTGATGGATTTAAAAACTGGGACTTTTTACTAACATTCAAAATACAATTGTCAGTTACGTATTTGCATTTAACAAAAGACCAAAAGCTAAGCTCCAAAGATAAATTCTCAAAACGTTTAAATAGAAATCTTAACTTAAGTTTTCATAGCTTTCCAGACTTATTGTTTTGGTAGTTTTAAAAAAAAAACTTCTCATATATCTATTATAGTTTTGGAAACGTAAGCAAGAATAAAACAGTTTTAAATCATAATGCAAAATTAATTGAAACATGGTTTGATAAGTATGATTTGACAAGTTTCGCAAACAGTGTCGAAAGGGTATTTCGAACAAGTTTTTTTAAGATTATCAACATACAAATAAACAATGTAATGTCAATACGAAGGAACTAACAAAAATTGCACACTTTTCTATTTCAAAAAAATTTTGTTTTTTCATTATTTTTCGAACCCTGAAAAAAAGCAAATCAAACAAGAAAAAGTTATTCCTAACTGAGGACATAAAACAAAATAAATTTAAAAATCAAATCAATAAACGGTCAAAATTTAAAATTAACCATTAACGGTAAAAAATAAAAAAATCTACAACTTAATCTCAAAATAGAATTTTTTCGTAATTTCAAATCAAATTGACCATGATTTGCTGTCAGATAAAATGTGAATGGCTTAATTGTTCTATTGTGAACGCTCCTTAACTGTCGAGTTTATGATTTTCCATCTTTGGTCATGTAGAAATATGTTTAAATTTTGAATAACAGCATATTTAAAATGTTTGATATTGACATACGTCAATCCTCAGACTTATGGATTAATATCTCAGTATAAAAAGCCGTAATTTCTTACATGTTTCAATGTCAAATGTTTAGAAGACAATGAAGTTTCGACAGTAGTTAACAGTACGAAACTTCTGCACATACCTTTTTTCATTAGCTATTATGGATGGAATGTCTTAAGCTAGGAAGTTCAAGTGTTACTTGTCAACGAGAATGTAGAATTTTAATTGGTCAAAAATCAGAAATTTTAAACCATATTTAGCATCCTACAGAAAGCTTAATGGGCGATGTAAATAAAACTTGATTGCGATACCTTATGTCATTTTGCGTAAAGGAATGAAAATCCTTTGTTTACATTGAATGATATTTTTGTCCTAGTCCTCTTTAACCCATCTTCACTTCAGTCATAAAACTGAAGCTTAGAACTCTATGTAAACACAATTGAAGTTACGTAAGCGGCGCATGCGCAACATTACCGATGCCTTCAGTACACATCTCATCCATTGCATCAATTGCCTTGAGAAAAGTGTTGAATAATAACTTCCTGGTGTGAACACTATCACTCATCACAACAGATGACAGTTGACTACTATCCAGTTCGGTTGTGTGAATTAAGGCTCTGCTTACATGCATATAAGTGATCTTTTATTGGTATAATTAAAATATCGACAACTCTTAACAAAATTGTGTTGCAGTGTTTTCATTAAGTGCATATTTGAAAAAAAAAATCTTAACAACAGGGTTATTGTAGACTGGTCTTATGGTAGGTAAGCCTGTACCTGCAATTTTATTTGTTGTCGCTTTTCTTTGTTCTTACTTAGTTTGAGCTTTTGCGCACATTTCTATTGATTTATGTTACCTTTTTGTGTACCATTTAACTTTATTTTATTTTAATTATTACTGGTTTAAAATGACAATAACTTTCAAATAAAACACTCGCTTACCCGAACATTACTTACGTAGAAGTCGGTCGGTCGGCAAATCAGTACATACTTATCTACACTTTATATTTTAGAAATATATAGGCGGGCGGTGCCTCATTGGAGCGAACTTTGCGATCCGTAAATGTGTGGAAATAAAAATGTTGTAATCTATAATACCTACAACTCTTGAAGGTTTATAGTTCCGTATCCAATGGTTAAATCTTGCTTAATATATCTATTTTTATATATATTTTAACATTTAACAAACAAAACAAATTACTTTACTTCCCATTTACGATCTAGAAGTACCTACCACATTTTGTTTTACAAAAAATATCGTTGAATGAATAATTTAACATTTACATACATTCAAATACATACCATAATAAATAGGTTCAATGGCAAGAATCTTTGATGAATTTAATGCGAATATCAAAAGAACAATACTGGCTTTAATGAATTTATACCTTGAAGCTGATTTTCGTTCCAATTTTTAATGCTCCGATTAGAATTATTAATTTGAATAATAAAACACAATTAATTGGTTTGAGTAAATTTTAGGATAAATTAAAACAATTTTAGTTGTTTATTTTCGACGTTTCTACGAAAACTCATACGTTTTAAAAGTGAAACTGAAAAGTAGAAATGCTTTTTTACTGGCTGACGCATGCCATATCTCTATAATTATTTTCGCAGTATTGAAACCATGTGCATTCAATGCTTTACCGCTTGTTTGCCTGCAACTATTTATTGCGTTTGCAGCGATATTCTGTTCACTCAGTTAACACTCATTTTACACCCGCCTAATCTTAACAAATCAGAGTTTCTCGAAGAGGTAACAAAATATAATTTCCACTTTAGAAATCCTGGTAAAATAAAGTCTAATGAGCGAAAAATCTGTCCCAAAACGGAGCACATACCGGACCATTCTAAGCATGCAGTAAAGTTGGAGGGTTGTGATCCCTTTAATTCGAATCATAACCTCTTCCAAGAATATTCCATAAATGGCTTGGTCTTTGAAATCTTATATACCTACATAGGTATATAACCTATCACGAGAAACTTCTCAAAAATAAACCGCCATTCGGAAACGTCATTAAACTGGGACCTTCGTGTCAAAAAATATATCTTCGCACACAGAATGGATAAAGAAGGTAGGCCTTAGGTTCTGTATGAACCGTTTACCGTCTAATATTTATTTATGTAGGTAGGTAATTCAACAGACAATACTTATTACAAAATTAAACTAAATTTAAGTATTTTTTTTTTGTTCTCGTTTTTAATAAAGATAGGTACCTACACTTTCTTTATGAAACTAACATTATCCAGCTTAAACCAGAATTCAGTAAAATTATCAAGTCGTAAGGTATCTATTTTGGCACACATAGCCAAATGTTTATATTTATGCACGATTTGATTTACCCGCTTTTAAGCGAGTTGTGATTCAATCATTAGGATCGATCACAATTTTGCATGGAATTGATCAAATTAAATAACACGTTTGGAATGTCACGAGACTAACTTAAATTGCCATAAAAGTCATAACTATTTATCTATATAAAAATAATTATTTTAAAAATGTTGACCTGTTGCGATATTTAATGTGAATTTTTTGTCATTCATTACTCACAATTATTAGACATTATTTAAAAAAACATCAAAGAAATGAAATTAAAATTTGTGTTCTGATAAATTGCAACTAATCATACCTACCATTTTGTAAAAGCAATTAAGTAAAAAAAAAATTAATAATTAAAATACCAAATTGCATACATTTTTTTTATTAATTGACTAATTAAAATTTCTTCGTGTAAAATAGCTCATTATATCGAATTAATTAGTTATCCATTTTGATAGAGCAAGCACACAAAAGAAACCACATCACGTGCATATATTTAAATATTTTATTTCCAAAATGACATTGATGTCAGACTGAGAGAATAATAATGTCAGTAGGTGATGCGCAACTTTGCAAAGTGCAAGATCTGCTCACTCTACCAAGACGATATGTTGTTTACTTTCTTTTATTTGTTTGCAAAAAAAAATTAAATAACATTTCGGTGTCCGTTGTTATGCAGCATAGTTTTAGTTGTTTTTGTTTTGCACAAAGTGCAATGACTTTGAGATGACACAATTGTCTTAATTTGTTTGTCAAAATTATGTGTGACAGTTGAATGACATTTGAATTCAAGGGTAAGGCAAATTAGTTTTCTCGTAATACAAACAGCTGAGTGCCTCTAAAATAATCGTTACCTACAGTGGATGGGAATAATTAACCTGCTGATTGGAAAAAAAATTTAAATAAAGCAGGGCGAAGCTGATCGATTTTGCCAGTTTTATTTCCTGCCGGCTTTAATTCCTAAACTCCATCAAGTCGCACTTGATTTTGACAATTTAAGTTATACTATATTTTTTGTAAGTCTAAAAAATTTTTTTTTTTTTTTTTTGTGAAAAAGTAAAGTTTGATAATAAATATTAGGCGTAAGCGGAAGCCATACAGATCTAAGGCCTAACTTCTCCTACCATTGTGCGTGCGAAGATATATTTTTTGACACGAATGTAGGGACCTACAGTTTTATGGTGATACCTAACGGAAATTTTATTTTTGGGATGCTTCTCATGGATGTTTGTCAGACTTTCGTAAGAGGTGGGGTAGCAAATTAAAATTTTAAGGTGGAACGGGGGGATTTGTATCAGGAAACTAAGTTATCCAACGTACTTAACCTCCAAGCCACTGCACCCACGTAATAGAGAAACAAAAACCGACTTCACGTCAAGTTTAACACGTCATTTATCTCGTTTCATTTTGATCACACGCATACAAACATTTGATAAGTATAAAATTGTAAATTACATACTTTTGTTTGTTTAAATTGACAGAGAAGTGCACTAGATCGATTTAAAGAGAAGCGTTTTCTGTGGTTAACAAAATTCTCACCACAAAAATTTGTTAAAATAATGTTTTTCGGAATGAAATTATACAATTTTAAAATTCATTATTAGACCACAAATAATAAATTTTGAGGAAAAAAACAGCTATTCTAAAAAATTAACGAAAAACTCTGGCTCCTTAGGTGTTACAATTACGGATCCTTTGGAAATATCAAACGCAATGACTTATTATTCCGATATCTTCGCACATTTCAATGTCAGAATAATAAATTACCTCATCGAATTTCTTAGTAATGTGTAGATCAGATCTTTTCTGACCAATATCAAATGTAGCTTTTAAGAATGTTTTTAAAAAAATGTAACTCTGGATCTCTTTGCAAAGCAAGCAAGAATAATAATTACCCCTAGTACAATAGCTAATAGGAGATTTAATTTGTACATAAGCTTGAGGAATCGAATGCATTTAATAAAAATTGGTTTGGAAAATGGAATCGATCGAAATCGAAATATCTGCACTTTATTATGCAAACTTTTTAATGGATTACAAACTCGAAAGATTTGTTCTTCTCACTAAAAAACAGTCTGCATTAAACCGATTTCTAAAAACTTGAAAAATGTAACAAGTTGGCAGAGAGCCCTTCTGAGAAAACTTATGGAAAACTAATACCCGATGATGATTTGATCCAATAATTCTTCTGCCAAAATATACGTCCAACAAAATGGCTTTATCAAATTGACTAAATAATTGACTTTATGTTACAACAAAAAAAAACAATGTTTTTGAGTAAAGAAATTAAAACTTTTTCCTTTTATAAATTTATTCTGGCCACAACGTTTAACAAATTGATGTATTTCAAGCATTACGCGGTAAAAATATGTCAATATTTGGATTCTAGATCTTAATACTACCAAACATTTCGTTATATTTTTATCAATGAGTGTCTGCCGAAACAATATCCTCTCAGTAACAAAGCAGAAATTAAATCGGAATTGAAAACTGCATCTTTTGAAAATTAACAAAAATTTTCTAATTAATGACCAAGAAATGATATGAAAATCATAGGCGAGTTGTTGTTTACCAAGGTTTGTTCTTTAGATGGCCATAGGAGTTATTCGAAGGACAGAAATGATAGAGTGCCTAGAAATGCCTATCCTACCAGGCATTTTTGGCACCAGCTACTGAACTTAAATTATACCAACAGGACAAAACTCGCATGCCCACATAGGAAAGGTGTTTTGGAAAGTATAAGAAGACAATATCGTTAGAATTTGCGGAATTGCTGCCTTCAGCTGATAACTTAGTCCAAATGTTGACCGCATTCAATTTATTCTCGAAGATCTAATCAAAAAGAACCAAATGCCTCCAACTTTAATAAAGCACATACATATCATCGAAGAAAGAATTCTTCTCCCAAGAATTTTAATCGGGCTAAACGGTCTTCATTCAGGTTTTGTGTTCTGATTAGCAGTCGGATTTGTTCTAACTCCCAAAACAAACTTCGACATTCCCATTCAGTTGTGGATGGAGACTGTTTCAACCTTTCATTCATCTACCTATATGGTATTCCGCTGGAGAATATTTGTCGATTTCATGTCTTTTTTTTTCTTCTACATGTCTTCTAACATGTCTATGCAACAATAATAGACTAGACGTCATGCTGTAGACCTGCTTGATTAGTTCATTTAATTATGATCACCATAAAAAATGTGCTCCATACATAAATTTATGTTTGTGTACATACCACAAGTCGTTAATAACTATGTTTTCACTTCATCTCCTTCATACGTCATCCTGCTGATAAATTATGCACGCCACTAACTAACTCTGGTCTCGTAACAGACATCTAGCCAGTTGTTGTCAAATGATCTTAACCTGAACTTTGATAGCTCGTAAAACCAGCGAAAAAAATTAAATCATCGAATGGATAATAAAAAACAACATTTCGAAGCATTTGCATATAGTGCTGTTTTTTTTCCATGTTCTCTAATTTTTATTTCATTATCTAAATATAAAATTCATTTAAAAAATTGTGTTCTAATTAAAATGGAAAAAATAAAAAATATTACGTTGTTTATTGGGGACGACAGGTAGAGCTACAAACAACACATTTGTCAGTATGTTGGTTGTTTTTCATGAAAAAAACAACAACAACAAATATTTGTAGACTTCATTTGCATTAAATTAATACTGTACGATATTTCTTTGCGTAACTGACAGCCGGAATGCACTGTGTGGGAAGATGATGAAAATCAAACAAGTGCTGTGACAGTTTAACTCTTTTAACGTCAAATTCAAACAGTTTTCCTATATTAATACTAAGTGATGTAACATCAACCAATTTGATTTATTTAATGAATATGTTCACTGACAGCACTGTCATCGGTCATAAATCATTCAACGATTTGAGTAGGCACAACAAATTTTGACCAAAACAATACCTGCCTAGGTATACCTCAGTTGCACCTCTATAATATCCATGCTCTAAACGTCATCCCTATCGATGGTTTTTTATTTATTGGTATGTCTGACGTGACGGTGGTGATCCTCGTCGGACGAGCATTTAATGACATATTTAGCTCGATAGTCTGTGTCAATTTCCGGATGTCGCCACTTGTCTGACTAATTATCTGATCCGAGTCTTATTCCATAAACAAATCAAATAAATTTTTCCAGCCATGGCCACTTTTGTTGTACGCATCCGTAAACTGGCGTCAGACAGACAGACATAGATCTTCAGGACATGTGGCAATAAACCAAAGAAATACAAACTAAGGATTAGAGGCGGGACTGAGGTATTGGTTGTGTTGCACTTCCTTGATGCGGATGGGCTTGCAGCATGAATGAAAATCCCCGCTGTGTGGTGTTACGCTATCCGTCAGGGATAACAACCAATATGATAACATAAAAGTCACTCGACGAATGATGCATTTTTTACCTGACCTAAAACTTCATTGTTGTTGTGTATGGCAGTTTTTTGAAATTATCGAGTTAATGTCTGTCGCCGCAAGAATGTTAGACACGAGACAGAGCGGTCAACGATTTTAATTAGTTTTGTTTAGCAAAAAGTCTGGTATCCGGGATTTTGAAGAGTCACAAAACAGCGGTCACAACAGCTTTAAGCGTAGGACGGGACCACCACTCAAGCAAACATTTTCAGAAATATTCCAAATAAATTTACTACAATCAGATTGGAATACCTTAAATCCCATTGTGAGCATTCTTGTCTGAATTTTTTTTTATCAAATCTAGACTAAACATCAGAGCGTCATCAAGAAAATCTAATTTCATTAAAAAATAAAACTACAAGTTAAGGAAAACTATCCGCTCATTACACGATGAGAAGCGGCATCTTTGTGTGTCTTATGTTGACTCTCAAACTCATTACACCACCTCATAGACCATAATAAAACCGCAGGGCAAGAGAAACCAAACCTCATTTGTGCAATAAAAACAAACGACTTAAATTTGACGTTATCACGACGAAACTTGGCGCAATACAGCCAGCCCCCAACCATCGACAACAGAGCCACCACAACGAACAAGCATAATTTTTTTAGGTTAACCAAAAGACCTTTGCATCGTGCCCAAGAGCACGGTTCTTCTCATCGACAGTGTAGAGGTAAATGTTGGTAAGAGATGCAATAAAATTCAAGACAAACACTATTCCTCCATTGGGTCCCTGAGTTTGGCCATAACACCATAATACCGTCATCACCATCAACTGTAAGTCGCTCTGAGGGTCATAGATAGACGTCTTAGGGTACACGAAAAAGAAGTCGGAAGAAAACGAAAGCAAAAAAGAATAAAGTGTCGCGCCAGTGAAGAGATAAGGACTCTCACACAAGACACAACTCCAGACGAAGGCGCCACGAGACGAAGTGTGAAAGGAGAACAAATCCCAAGTGAAAAAAAGGTGCAGCTCGGCCGTAGCAGTGATTCATTGGGGGACATGTGCGCCCATTCCGGCCAGATGATGTATGTTCTTGTTGATATCTCATGGCGAAAGACAACACAACATAACGTTGGTCAGTCTTTCATATTTTTCAGAGACAAAGTGACCCAAAAAACAAAAAAGGAGAGAAAAATCAATGGTGGTAGGAGTTGACCGTTGATTTGTTGGTGTATCCTCTACATTGAACATCCTAAGTCGAGGTGTAACATCACAGCGGGTGATCGTATCATCATCTCAGCAGGTATTCTATACTGTCTCCTCATATTGGTGCATATAACGAGGTACATATGTGTATATGGGGGAGATTGAAACCAGCAGCGCAGTGATGACAGACGGTGGCCGGCGCTCACGCCTAAGCGCAGCCCTGTGAGGTTGACTTGATAGCCATCTTCATCAGTGATGATGCTGCCCCATTTGACGACGACGACGAAGACGGTGATACAACATCAGTTTTGGACCTTTAATGAGTGTTAATTTATTTGTAAGAGAAATTTATTTGTCTGCAAAAATAAAATGTAAACAAATATTTTTTGTTCTTTTTTTTTTTGTTTTTTGTGCTGATGACCATTAGCTTTAAAGTTTTCCATGTTTTGTATATAATTTTGTCGATAGGTACTCAGTAATTTGAACTGTCGGTTTGTATTTTTTAAAAATTATTCACATTCCATGTAAGCTGCATAAAAGATTTAGACATTAATGCCGCAGTTATTTACATATCTCTAGCTTCTCCAACAAAGCTGCCTCCGTCCGATTCCAAACGGCAATTTTATTTTTCGAGAATCTTCTCATGACTGTTTTTACTCTTGGTTGTTTGTCCGACTTTCGCAAGAGGTGGGGCAACGAATACAAATCCTTCGTCAAATACAACCGGAAAAAAATGTTGGGTTACTTTGGGACACTTCTCAGATAAATGACAAAAAGAAAATATATAACGGAACTTCAATGCCAATGAATAAAAATAACAAATGGAATGAAATTTGAATAAATTGCACAAGTTCACTATAAGATTTTGTTATTCGTATAAAATTATCTCGGAATTTTTAATGTTGCTTAACAAAGTTACTTTTTTATAATCTTTTTTTGTGCAAACAGCAAATTAACTGAAACTTTAGTTTCAAAAAGCTCGGTTTGCATGTACCGATTGAGGCTTTCCCACAATCTGCACAAATTCACCACAGCTTCACGTGCCAAAACTATTGCTGGTTGTTGAAAATTTTGAGTAAGGAAGCAATTCCAAAAACCGTCTGTTGCCAGTTTTGTTAACAAATTTCGGAGTTGGTTTTCTATGGTTTTCAATTCTCCATTATCTGGATTTATATTTTGATGGGAACTGATACACAAAAATACGTTTCCTAATAGTTATGTTTTTATAATAAAATTTTAATAATCTTAAGATAAACTTAGTGAAAACAGTATATCTGCAAACAAGTTCAAGGGAATACATCCGCTCAGGTTCGTCAAACTTTCGCATGAGTTAAGGCACTGAAAAATTATTTTTAAGTGAAACTGGGCGGACTTAAACGGGCCATTTCACATTTAGTCCAATGTTAAGTAAATTTTTATTAAGCAACTTATAAAGATTTCCTCGTGACAACGGGATGTCACAACAAATTTGATCAAATTGATCTGATAAACTGTAATGGTAACTATAAAAGTGTCCACTTAGCATAACTCTCTACTATAGTTGCCGTTCAAATAGTTCTTCCCCAACCAATCGAGAGTAAACGTCGAGAGTCTCACAACAAAGTTAACCGCATTTCCTTTACTCATATATCGCCCCCAACCAAACCCCATTGAGCACTCACTTATCAAACTCATCTCCATAAAATAAATCCCACAAAATTGAAATATCCCCAAAGCCTCAAACAAGGCACAAACACAACTAGATATTTACAACCCACCTCACCTTATAGCCGTTCATAAATCTATAAGCAAGCCCTCAATGAAAATGCCATTCTAATGAGAGACGATGCCATACCCCGCGCCACTTCGAAACAATACAAAATGCCTTTCTATAGCTAAAGGATTGCCTGCTAATTTTATCACTGCCATAGAACACCCATGAAGTGTCCTCTCGCCGGCTAAACACACTGCCATCCTCAACACAAATCTTCTTTCTACCTGAAATGCTGCTGCTGTTAGCGCTCCCCATGCAAGCCGTTCCGATGAGAAACGTCTCAATAACATGAAACAAAACAAAAAAAACTGTTGCTGCTAAAGACGCGGTCACCATCCACATGATAAAAGCGAAATTAGCCGCACTGCCGTGCGCGCATCCATAATGGTCCAGCACCGCCAAGTCACAACTTTAGAGAGCTATTTATGCTTTTATGTGCCACCAAATGTCCGCACCGACTTTTTGATCGCTCGCCAACTAGCTTGTGCTATAAAAGAGTCGCCGTCTCAGCGCCAGAAAGGAAAAGTCCAACTCAAGGCTCTTCGAAGTCCAAAAAATCCAAACCTGACTTCGGCTGGCGGCTTTTTCTCTCTTAAATTCAAATTTTATGGACCTCATTAAATATAAATTTGTCGAATAAAAACAAAAAAAAAATTTTTAAATCCAATCTCAACACGCAAGTGGCGACGGTGGTGCGGTGCAGTCGATGCAAGAGCGGTCCTCGCCATCACACACAGATAATATACCAAACCAAATAAAAATATAATATAAATTAATTAACAAAACGAATTTCTAATTTGCATGCGGTTACAGTCGGACTGTGTTATGTATGTATTTTTGGATTTGCTTTATTATTTCTTTCCGATTGGAATTTTATTGAATTCTCGTGGTTGATAGACTCAGACTTGGAGAATGTATACCGGGGGGCTGATGCCAAAGAGTAAAAAGAAGAAGAAGAAGAGGAAGGATATCTTTTTGTTTCAGAAAAAACTGATAAAATGCAAATTTAATTGAAGAGAGGTCGGGCGCCCTAAAATACAAACAAACCTTATCAGTTTGATTTGTTGTGCGGCATCCAAGATGGAGGCGGTGACGAGGAAGCATATACCACGCTAGACACTTTGAATGACATTTAAATCGGATGCGGGACCTTTTATCTAAAGTTTTATGGTTTTTTTTTAAAAACAAAAAAACAGGAATATAATATAGGAGGCGTCTTGAAATAAATTTACATATTTCGGATGGGCATTTCACTTCGTGTTTGTTTAAATTTACCGTTGAACTTCACCTATGTATGTGCTTTGTTTTGTGTGACCCCAGCAATGGGTGGAGCTAAATGTATTAACTTTTAAGAATTGCGTTGGACTATAAAGCGTTCATGTTGGAATCCGTCCCGTACCACATAATAGTTTTAATTCGTTTTTATTCATGTGAAATTCTAAGAAACTGTCATGAGAAGCTTGTCTAAAATTTGCCTTCCAGAATTGGCATTAAACTGTAGGTCGTTTCAAAAATATATCTTCTCTTACTCAATAGCTGCTTTAGCCCTCGTTTATGGCTCGTTTAGGTCTGTGTGACTTGCCGTCGGGATTCAAAGGCCGTTGAAATTTAAAAAAAAATTAAAAAAATGGATAACGAAGGTTAACGACTGACCCGACATGAATTATCTACTTGTTTATAATGTTGTCCTTTTCTTTTTAAATCTGTTTTTTCTAACAGCGCTGGCGCCCAACGCGAAACTCATGGAAATGTATGCTATAAAATTGACAAAACTTCCGCAAATCGTTAAAACTTTGAGAAAATTTACTGCCGCGGCAAACTCACTGACAGTTTAATCTGCCAAGTGACATTAGTTCATTTAAACAAAATGTTCTGGAATAATTACAAAATGACTCAAGTGCATTGCATTTTGTATTCACACTCCTTACACTGGGTAATAATTTCGAAAAGATGTCAACCGCATGTTTGATATCACACCAAACTGACAAACAATTGGAACACCATTTCGATTTTGTGTCTTTGGTAGTTTTTTTTTTACGCTCACGTACTATATATTGTCCTCACAATGTGTACAAAAGCAAAGAATGATTTTCTGCGCAAACATGTGCGCACGAAAGAAGAATGTCCATCTGGCCATATGGTATAACATCAAAGCCAGAACCTTTTGAACCTCTGCTGGTTGCAAATTGCACAAAAGCATAGACACGGGAGGGGAAGAAATGTGTTTTTGCCGCGCTCTAACAAACCCCAAACATGGATTCCACGAAGCTGGAGCCCGTGAATTTTCCTTCTCTCTGTTTGCGCACACAGCACTTCGCACTGCACATTGGCGAAAAGGAATGTTGTACACCCATTGAGCGCATGTTGTTGGATATACCGCTAAAGCAGAGAACACCTCAAAAGTGTGACATAAGGAGATGAAGAAACTGCTTTCTAACTAGAGACAGTGTATAGTGATCATTCAGCCGAAAGACTTAAAACCTCAACAAAATGAGATTAAGACTGGTGCTGTTCAGCGTGCGCACGCACAAAGCTGGTCACAATGTGACGGCGCACAGGCCGATCTGACTGACATGTGAAGTGCAAATATTGGCGTTCGAATGCGCGTCAGACGTCAATATTATTGTTGACTGTTTTTTTTTTTTTTTTTGTCTTTGTTGCGAAGCTGATTGTATGCACCCATCACACCTTTCACAAAGAAGTAACAAAAAAAAAGAAAAAGAAAATCCCTTGAACTTGCATCATTTTATTCGCCTTTTCGTAATGCTTTGTATTCGCATTGCGTTACATCATGAGCGAGATTGAGCTCTCATAATATCGTTTTTAAGTTTTATATTCCAAAAAAAAAAAAAAAAAAAAAAGTTAACTCTTTCTTATTGGGCTAGGTTGTGACCTAAAATGGTCAAATGTTTGTTTTATTTGAAAGGGGATCACCGCGCCACACACTGTCAGAGGTTAAGCTGTCGTTTGAAGAAATGCCGTGAAATTGTTGTGCGGCTGCTGTATGCCTGCTGATGACGGAAAGAAAGAGGTTATACAAAAAAAAAAGTTGAACCAAAAAAAATCACTAATCGTAAGCCGATTGTGGATTTCAGGTGATTAGCATCGAGAGTTGACGTATGTACCACCGAAGATCAAAAAAGAATGTCGGTGTTGGGGTTTTTTTTTCATTTGTAGGTTTTTTTCAGTTTGACTGATCGATTTAATCAGGTTGAAGACATCACACTGTTGTGGGTTGTGGTATCTGTCAAGTGGAGAAAGGTGTGTTATTTTGTCAAAGGCATTCCTTCGTATGGAATCCTATTTTGGAATGATAATCTGATGAGCAACTTTGATCGATCATCTGTGGGGTATTCACTTGACATCTACGCGCGGTACCTTTTTGACAGATGGTGGCTGTAAGATAAATAAAAGAAAACTATTGGATATTTTCAACAAATATTTAGTAAACACCGAAAAATTACGGACTTTTAAAGCATATCGAAATCATCTTTAAAGGGTGAACTCAGTGTTGACTGCAAAAAAAAGGATAAAAACAACCAAGAAAATCTGTTCGGAAATATGCGGTCAATGCTTATAATATGTTGAATATAACATAATAACGTATATAGAATCGACATTTGACATTTACAGTAGTAATCGGACTCAGCGAGAACTCCGTCGGAAAGGAAAATTGCCCGTTTTCATAAGAATTGCTTTGAAGTATTCTTTCGCCATAATATAACGATCACCAGCCGTTTGCGTTGCAGTGCAATCAATTGCGATTTTTAATTGACCTTTGTGACTTCATACAAAATTTCCCCAACAGAGAAGTTGGTATTTTAAAATTGTAAGCAATTTTTGGGTGTATTGATTAAGTATGTTTTTTCAGAGCAAGAGCGAAAGAGACAAAAATCACCAATCAATACTGAAAACTTTATGCAGAATAAACACCCATATCAAATTAAAAAATTTAGAGGTTTGAATATTGGAAAACCTGAAAGCGTCGCAGGAATGTTTAAAACGTGCCACTTGGTTGTCAAAGTTAATTTTGCTGTTGCTGTGTTGATATGGTATGTTCCTTTTTCACCTAACTCGACTAATGACGTTTATAAGACAGAAAAATACACAAATGTAGGTAATTAAATATTTATCAGCGATTTATGTCGTTTTTGTGACGGCTCACACAGGACGTTTTTTAAGGCCTTTATCGAATACTAAGATCATTCAAATAAAGGCAAAATTTATGTCTCACCATTGCACATAAAAATTTCCATTGAAAAACTGTTTCCACAAGTCCAAACAGTCATCAATTGACCACGTCGTAATTCACCAGTGGCATCATAAAATGTCACCACGCTCACTGATTCGTCATTGAGATCGTAAAAAAACGTAAAATATCTATAAAGCGGGGCTTTTAATGTTAACTGTAATAAAACGATTTCAAACAAACCCCATAATTTAATCCAAGTGAAGTGCATCATTAGTGCAAGCGATACGCGAAGGCGCCTTGGCATTCAAACTGTCAAAAGGGCCCTTTGTTTTGTGCATATGGTATTTTTATCGGTTTTTAAACTTCTTTTTTTTCTACGCTTGGCGCGGCTTAAACTCTTTTCATCCATCTGGAAGCGCGCTGACAAATTTCCAAATCACAGTCATTACCAGCATCATCAGCGGCGTCGTTATCACCTGCGGTCATCATTGTCGCGCATAGACTCTGCAGCATCTCACCTCATCAGCATATCCGAAGAGGACCATACCAAGATAAAAAAAACAACACAAAAAACACAAACCCAACAAGGATCTAAGAGGAAAGAACACAACAACCATCAATGACCTATGGTCACACATCGTCAAAGGAAATCGCCTGCGGTCCCTTTGAGTTCTGGCCGATGTAATTAATTAAAGAATTTTATTCCTGTGCGCGTTTTCATTCTCCTTCTCGCATCTTGACACAAGTCTTGGCGGTTTGTGTGTTTTTCGGGGTTTTATAGCCCCGCCAGATACATAGAATCGAAGACCATGAAAACACAGTGTGGATTTATTTGGTTTTCGGATTTTTATTTGATTCTGAGCAACGCGTGCGATGATAGGAAGGACTCGTCGACGCGAAAAAAAAACAACCTCCGCCACGCAGAGGCCATCGGAAGAAAGACACCTCAGCCCCACGCTGTGCGGTGAGTTATAAGCAGCAATTATCCCAACATCGAATGTCCTATCTGATCTATATATCTGCGCGCTAGCGTTAGCCTTACATTCAGGATGTCACATGGTCACGAAAAAGACATCGCGTCGTGTCGTCAACATTGCAGAATCGTAACGCCCGCTCTCTCTCACTCTCTCTTGCACATTTTCTTTAAGTAGGTAGAGGCTGTGGTGAAAAGAGTTATGAGACCGCAAAGCCGGTTAATAGGTGCAGCGTCTTTGACGCTGCTGTGCGCTTCACAACGCGAATCCAAGGCGCACTGTCAGGTTGCCGTTTTGTACTTAAAGAATATCTCATTATGTCAAATTGAAATGTTTCGGTGAATATATGCACTTGCGTTGCGACTGCTGGCAGCGCGACATTTCGTTGCTGTTGCGCTTATTTGTGGAACGCGGAACGCGCAAAAACGTTTTGTCCACTTTAATGTGTTGTCATTTGTGTTTTTTTCGCTGGTTTTTTTTTTTTTGTTTTTCTGTTTTTTTGTTTTGCGTGCTTTCGGCCAATCTAGTGGCTTGCAGTCGCAGCGCTAGAAGGCAGCATAATTAAAATGGCAGATGCGGAAAGAGGTATGGTAATCGAGGTGGCTATAATAATACTTAGAATCATGCAATCAGCAATAATTTGCGCGAATAAACAGCACTAGGAATATTTTCAAAATAACTAATTCTAAAGAGGAAATGAAGTAATTTTATTTAAATGTCTTTGGTCTCGTTGCGCTCGGCCTTACTCTGTACATAATGAAACAATAAATTATGCTTATTTTTTTTGCAAAATAAATGGGAAGCAGAAACGCTTAGCCGGTAAATTTGACCGATACTAGGAAAGCGAATGCGTTAGGGTACTTAGATGGGAAGTTTATGGCACAAATATTGCATGCCATCGAAGTGATATACAGTAGTAGTGGATAAGGCGATTACGTTGACTTTAGAGAAATGTCCCGTGATTTAATTAGCAATTGCTTTTGTGTATATTTAACGCGTATATTAACAAGTGTTTAGTTTTACGGAAATCGAATTGAGCAATGACTTTTTGTAAAAATTGTTCACGTTTTAATTCATGACAGACATTATCGTCATCTGCCAGCACATAAAGGCGGATTTTGGATTTACTGATCCAAAAGCTTGATGTACGAATCCGGAGCAGAACACAGAATAAAAACCAAAAACATCATAATTTTCACAAAGTTCCTCAATTTAGTTTGACGACAACCATGGAGAAAAAAAACCATAGACGTACATATATCCTATCTTTCTACTACTTCCCAATTCTTGCAACGAAATATTTCAACAATAAAAAAAGAACAACAACTGTCGATGCCATTTCTTCTAGTAACACTCGTGAGTTTCATTTTAGGGACGTTAGTTGCCAAAGTACAAACTACCCTAATTATCAGCAACCGGTGTCGCTTTTGGCATATCAAGGTGAGGGTAGTTTGTATTGAGTGTGATCACAGACAGATTATACTTGCAAACTAGTTTATTTCCAAATAACAATTTGTAATTTTTAATCTTCAGATTTGAGGAATATTCAAGGCAATTCAGATTTAATCTCGGTTTAGTGCTAGGTGGAAACGTTTTAATGTTTACCATGCCTAGAAATGTCTCAACATAAACTCACCACAGTCAAAGTGAGTTGAAACAAAATTTCTATATAAATGTAGGTTTTCTTTGGTAGAAGTACTTATGCGTTTATTTATAAACATTTATTATCTCGGTTTACTTATTGTTAGAAACTAAGTATAAATAAACTCGGTCTGTATTTAAAGTACGGTTTGAAGCCACACTTCACATAAAACTCACCTAAGTGTCGGCGGTAAATGAAAATTGAGAGCTAAAAAGCAATTTAAAACTCAGCTGTTGACATTTTCAGTTTAATTAAGTAGAGAGCGGTTTGATAAAAAAACACATCAATACTGATCTAGTTTTGTTTGAGTGGAAACATTGCTCTAAATCTCGGTTTATAGTTTGGCGGAAATTTGGAACCAATTAAAATACGAACACACTCTTCAAAAATCGTGTCGGAGTTGGAAAATTCGTTCACATGTATCGGAGTCAATTAATTCTTTTTTTTTGTTGGTTTTGATGAGAATATATCCAGATTTTTACATCCTATTAGAATGTTAAAACAACTAAATTGAGTATGAGAGGTATGCACATTTTGTTCATTAAAAAAAAAGAAACATAAAAATGTAGTAAAATTTTAAAAAAAAAACCTAAAACGAATAAATTTTCGGCCAAACAAACGAAAGAAAACAAGCTCAACAATTGTACCTACCTAAGAAATTTAAATTTCTAAAATAATTGTCATCTGTCAAATTAAAAATTTTAGTTTTAATAATCTTTTTTTCTACATGCTAATTTTTCTTCAAACATACTCGTGTACCTTAATGGGGTAAGCTCATCCGAATTTGACATTTTACTCATTCGTTTTCAATTTTTTTCTTCTCCATTTTAATAAAACAGAATAAAAAAAAAACAAACTTCTGCAGAAGCGGTCAATAGCCGGCCATAATCCGTTCATGTCACATTTTCGCTTTACCATCGATCAATCAAAAAATTTAAAATAGAAGCTACAAAGAAAATTACAATAGTCTCGCTCACATATAACAAATGGTTGACCGCAAATAAATTTTACTTCTGTCATCTCAGAAAAGATATACCTTCCATTTTTTTTCTCTGTCGATAAATTAATAACCTCATTAAGCTTACAAACGATCATTATTTGTCTTTTCGTTCACATTTGTTTCGTTACTGTTTTGATCTCTGCAATCAAAATAATACACAACAGTCCTCCTGACGACACTCGGTAAATAATTTATTGTTAAAGATTCTGTTGGCGCAACAATTATCAAGAACAATTGATGAGTCTGACAGTCAGTGGTACGAGTTAACAAAAGTATAAAGGTATGTTTGTACTCCCACATATAATTGCTGCTCTTGGAATGGTCACCCTGTGTACGTTTTTTTTTTTTTTAAAGATACAAATCTACTTAAAATACACAATTGTTTATTCAAAATCATTGTTTCAAAGGGCAACAAAAATGTACATATTCAGCCACTGCGCAATTTTGGTCGTTAAATTTTATTTCGCTCGTTTTATGACACATTCATACACCGTCGGCAAATAGTACACACACAAAAAAAAGTTTACTGTTGACTTTTTGACGGTTGCACAGGAGGTTTAAAGGTATGATGACTGGTGAAGAAGGAAAAAAAAGTTGATCGTAAACCAAATTTAACACTTCTACTCTCGGTGACCTTGTGGCTAGTTATTGCTCGCTGTCTTTACATACAGACATTTCGTAATCTTTGTGAGAAATTAAAGAAAAAAATTAAAAAAAAAAATTAGTAAACAAAAGTTATTCAAACTGCACTTGACTCTGATTTGAAATACTGTTGAATGGTAAACTTTGATCGGTGTCAAATATTTGCACTTCAATACAGAATTGTTTATTTAGTTTAACGATTATGTTGACATTTGATTTCACGATAAGAAATGGCACCATGCTTGAAAAGTGCCGTCGCTTTGCCTTCAACTTGAAACATTTTGGTATTTAATTATTCTGATTCTAAGTTGAGGGGATTCACTCAAATGAATAACGAATTAATAAGCAATTATTTGTTTGGTCAAGAAAATAGCTTTTGATATGTAGTTATTGAGTGCAATTGCAGAAGTATGTGGTACTTCATTGTATTTGCGACAATATAATCGTCGGCTAGCCAAAAATAGCAACTCAACTGGAAATGCTACTATTTTCTTTGATTTTAATGGGAATGCATGTGGGTGCATTTGTTCCTAATATAGGGTGTTTTTTTTAGAGCTATAGAACTTTGAAATGGAATAAAACACAGATGTTTTTGTTTTAAATTGATAATCTTCTGGCATTTTAATTTAAATATGATGTCTGCCAATATGACCGCAACCGTGGTTCGGACGTAGTCTTATCTGGAGATCCAATTTTCGATGACTTTTTCCAACATTTGGGACCGTATATCGGCAATAATGCGGTGAATGTTGTCCTCCGAGTGGTCAATCATTTCGGGCTTATCGGCGTAGACTAGCAACTTCACATATCCCCACATATAACAGTCAAGCGGCATTTAAACGCACAATCTTGGAGGCCAATTCGCGGGTCCGTATCGTGAAACTATGTGGTTACCAAACGTTTCTTTCAATAAATCAATTGTGGCACGAGCTGTGTGACATGTTGCGCCGTCTTGTTAAAACCTCAGCTCCACAGCTAAGTCACTTAACAGGTGACAAAATTGTCTCCAGTTAAAATAGTGTAGCCAACTTAAAGTTCTATACCTCTAAAAAACACCCTTTATTTACATGTTTTTTTCTTTTTTGAAAACACATTTTTTTTTTCAGAAGAACCACGCTGTCGTATTTTCCTACGAAAAACGTACAAAAAGGGATGCTAACACCGAAAAAACCAAGTGCTCCCAAAACCAAGTTCCTAATTCGTACTATTAAGACTCGGTAAATGAATCCATTTGAGTGCTTACTTAAGTTCTAGCCCAATCATTTAGCATATCGGACCTTAGCAATTGATGGCAGCGCAACATTCTCGGTCCACTGTCCGGTTTTGGTAATTTGATTTGACTTACATTATGGTTCGTTTCTATCCAATTAATTGAAGATAAGTACAGTTCGTCTGCGCGACCCGGTGTCAAACACCTGTTAAAGCTTTGGATATGTAGTTGTCATTTTCACATGTAATTTTGTTTAAGTAACAATTATTTTTAGTTTGAGAAAGTGAATTAGCATTTGTTGATCTAATATTGACCACAAAAAGTAATTTCAAACACGAGTATTCCTTCACACAATTTATTTTGTTTTCCACAATTAGTGTTGGTACTAATGGTTTTTTAAACAATTTTTTGCGAAAACAATTCAACATTTGCTGTTTAACAATAAAGGAGAGCCAATTAGAATATTATTTGTTCTGTTGTTAAATATTTTGTATGAGGAAATCGAATTATATTTATTCTTTTTCCGGTGTTAAGCTTGGAAAACTTGTTTGTTACTCAATCAAATTTGACATACATTTTACATTATCTAAAAGCCCACGCGTAATAACTTCGAAATCAAGTCTCCCTATACATTTGTATGTTCAAATCTTAGTTATAAGTTTTCACTTTCAAGTACCTGAATTTATGCTTGTAAAATGGTTTATAAGTATCAATTGAAGTTTTACTTCGGCCAGAAGCCTAATCCCAGGTAAATATTTGACGGATTTTTTAAGGTTTGTCCACTGGTCATACCTCAATTTTTAGGCGGTCGACGAGCTCACAGCAAAAGTGAACGCAAAGTCGACGAATCAAAATTCCTTGTAATCAATTTAGCTTATTAATGGCTTGATAGGGTTTAAATGCAATTAAAACAGGTTAAACTACCTTTCGTCAGTTTTCTTTCGACTTTCTCATGTAATTTTGGCGTAAAATATTCGTTGTCAATTATGGCAAAAAATAATACTAATACCTACAAACTGCGTTCAGTATGAGTTGCCTTCATTCTGTACCTGGCACCGCTCGAACTTCCTCTCATCATGAATTAAACTTTATTGGCATTCAGTTCGCAAAATATTCGCAACACGAAAACATTTCTACCCTTTCCCCAATGTCCGAAATGTAAGCCAGCCAACTTTCCAGGGAGCACGTAAAGTAGGTACCACAAACAACCTACGTATACCCCCAGCAACGCGCCTTATCTATGTGGAACGACTCCGAGACTAATATGCATATCCGTTCGGATAAACTAACGTCGCCCGTTACACGTTTGTAATCCTGCATTTTCAGATAAATTATCTTTGACACACACAACCGGCAGCAGCAGCATCGGAGCAATGGTAATTTTCTTAAATCAAAGCCCAAACGTATAGGTATAAGAAGGACCACAGTCCAAGACATAGTGCAACTGCAGTAGGAGCAGCAACCAGTCATACTTTCAAAACCCCCAGAGTCAGGCTGCCAGAGAAGGTGGTGGCAGTAGGTTGGGTGGTTAGTTAATTCTTTGCCAAGTTCCTATCTAAAATAGCTACAAATCCCAACATCAAAATGAGAAACACCAACTGCAAACGAAACAACATTGAGCAGAAAGATCATCGTCGTAGTCGTCCTCGTCGTTGTCCTCGTCTTGGCCGGAACACCCATCCCCGCACAGTAGTTATTCGGGAATCGCACATGGCTGTGCCTTGCTTAATGTATCTTATCGAATTCAGCATTTGGCAAAAACGATGATGCTACAGCATCCGTACACGAATGGAGGCGCAACTGATGGTGGACTCGGACGTCGTCGTCGTCGCTGTTGTACCACCTCCTTCGAGATGTACAGTAACCCAGCGAATGGGGAACAGAGCGAACAAAGCGAACTCTTTGATAGATCTCCGACGAGATAAGGACGTCATGTCGTGATGATGATGCTGAAGATGATGCTGCAGATGGTGGAACAAAACAAGAAATAAAAAACAAAACACACTCGCCGAGAGCGACCATTGTAGCAAGTTTTAGTTCCAATGAGGAGTTGTTTGGTGCGCGCACCTTCCATGGGTATCTTTGGGTTTTATTGTAGCACGACTTTTTTGGGCGCCTTTAAGATGTCTTCTGCGGCTGCGGCTGCGGCGGCGGAGACGGCGACGGCGAAGATTGCGGCCCTCGGTAATGGGGCTGGAGAAGGATGATGCTGCATCTGCTGAAAGAATGACGCGCTACATGATCTTTTGGGGCCATTTTGGGGAGATTTTTATTGTTATTGCTGTTGTTTCGAATTCCTTTGTGGATAAGAAGAATATAAAAGACACAACGTTTTTCTGTTCTTTGATTTGCAGAGATGTTTTCAACTCTTCTGAACACTTTACCCATACTTTCATAGTAGGTACCTATATATAAGTATACCTATATATAAACACATACGATGCGACGAAGGTAGGTACTATCTTTTTGTTGTTAAAGCTATGCCAATGTTGACAGTTGAATTTAAATATTTACAAATACTTGTTGTAAATGGCAAATCAAAATGTTCAATAGTTTAGTAATGGCCGTGACTGTCATGTTTAAAATACATTTGATGATCAAAATTTAAGGCCACATTGAAAACACCCACTACAGTATACTGTAAAGGTGTTGGTACAAGTTGTCAAGCACACCATAAAGAGCCAGATTTATGTGAATAAATTCGACGGGATATTATGATAAGAAATTTCAAGTCCAAAATTAGCATTTTATAGAATAAAGAATCAAATTATTGTTATGGTATATGCGAGAAAAGGCTGTTAAGAATAAAATCGAACATAATCATCAATTTCATAACATTTTTAACTTTTTTAAGTATAGCTATACATACATTGGTTCGTTTAAATCTGTGGACACTGATCACAATTCAGCAGGTTGAAATAAATAATGCATATTTGGTATTTCTAAAAATGTCTATTACAAGATTCTGTGTCCATTTCGGATTGCATCCAAGAATTTTGGTTCGACAGGAGCACTATCGACGCGTTAACTGAGAAGAATTGGAGTACTACGGCTATGTTTAGATGGTTCAAAGATTGAAAAACATTTTTTCAACTCAAATCGTAATCCTCCTTCAGTTAAGCAGCAATCAGCACTTAATAATGACATTTTCAGCCACCATCGGTTTATTTTATTTTATAAGTTTTCTTCATTCTTCTCTTTTTTTAGTACAAATCTCAATTTGTCAACTTTGATTTGCGCAAAGTGATACCTACATGTTCAAGCAATTTTAACTCGTTAATTAACTCTTATTCCATTAGTTAGTTAGCTAGTGTTAGTTAGAGGTGAGTTAAGGGGGTTTTATTAATAGTGCTGTATAAGTACAGAATTTTAGAAATTTTTAATTAACCTATTACAGTTATAGAAATTCCAATGTGCGCATAAGCAACTTATGCTTTTCCATTCCGGTCGCAAGATGATCATTTTGTACTTAAATGTAGCAAAAAGTATTTGGTTTTTTGCCTCTGCCGAGCAGAAAATTTTATTTTTACTTAGGTATATTGTTAAAACAATCGCCCGTTCAAATTATTGTAAATATTTGAATGCTTTAAAATTGTAATTATGCCCTAGCAATACTTCGCGTTTGACGAACAGTTATGTAGTTCTAAATAAATGGTTACCAGATAAGAAATTTAAATAAAAAAATAACGGTGTGAGACATAAAATTTATTATGACTTTATTTTGAAGCTGCATTCATGTCATTATGTATGGAAAAGCCCATCATTTAAATTGCCGTCTTAACTTCGCTGGCAGTGCTTCAAGCCGTCGGTCCATTTTTTAATGACTCGGTCCAATATGTTGGGCGTTATTCCGGCATTATCGTCTCGAATGTTGGCCTAGAACTCGTTTAAAGTGATTGGCTTGGTGGAGTAGACTAAGGACTTGACGTAGCCCCCTAAGAAAAATTAATTAATTTTCATGATCGCGTCGGCCAATTGATGAACGCGCGACGTGAGATTTCTCTTTCATAACTTCGAACGGTGCGTTGCTTGTATTGCATGTACCGACGAAACGTTTCGAGATGTCTTGTTGGAACCACAACTCAGTAATACTGATCTTATCGAGCTTTGGCCTCATAAAATCCCTTAACATCACTCTTAGCCTAAGACCATTGACGTTAACGGTGTTTCCTTCTACATTTCGAAAAAAAGGACCCTTAATGCCGCAATGCCATAAACCGCACCAAACAGTCAATCTTTATTGATGCATTGATGCTTGGTCGAACAATTGTGCAGATGATTTTTTAGCCCAAACTTCGGATCTTCGGACAACATTTCCAGTGTCCGAACTCATGGCGCTCTCTATGGTTGGCCGGGATTAAATTTTTACTTCAGAACAATATACGCATGTAGGACCAAATCCAACCCCAAAATAAGCCGGATTGACTCTCTGGGTTGTCTTCGGTACTGGCCACTACGACGGGGCTATGTTTCCTTTATTTCGCACCAATCTCTGCCTGGTTCGATGGCTTAAGGCCCAAAAGATTGTACTCACGCTAAACTTTTCCACGGTGCTGCTTTTGCTTTTGTCAGCTGAATATTATATATATCTTTGACAGCTGCTGAAGTATAACAATTGGAAAAACTTTCATTGCATCTAGTCACTCCTTAATTTATATAGGTATAGAAAAATTTAAGCAAATAATAAAATTTCGAATGGATTTCAAAGCTTAGTAGGAGCACAAAAAATAAAACAATTTAGTTTAAGTTCGAAAAAACCGTATGAGGAGCTTTTAATGACCAAACTTTTAAAGATACTGTGGTGGCCGGTATTGTATCAATGTTTTGCATGTGATTTATAAATGATTACGCAAGTTTTTTATGACAAAGAATTGCATATAAAAATGCCAACTGAACATTTCAGCTGAAGCGGGTCAATATTTCGTTAGAGTCTGCGTTACTTGATATACAAAAAAACTATGTTTGCTGTCAAGCGTGTCATTAGAGACCACCTTCCTTTATTTATTCCTGTTGCATTAGAATGAATGTTAAAATAAATTCCATTGGTTGTTAGCAGCAGAAACTAAGTACCTACACCTCCCCCCACCCCCCATGACATTGTCATATTTAAATTCCTTTACTTCCCTCTATACTTTAGTAGGTATAAATAACGAGATTTGCGGGATGAATTTGTAAAATCTCATGAACTGCAACTCTACCTCCACATTTTCACTATGCAGTAGGTACCGATCTCAGAGTAAATGTACAACATACATAATATTTACCTACCTCTACACTACTCTTTTGTTATGCGATTTATAGCAGTTAAAAGCAGTTCTAATAATTATGCAGTGCTACCTACCTACTCTACTGTATTCTCACTATCAGGTGAGAAAAAACATTTTGTTTAAATTTTTCCTTCTGTAAGATGAATACGATAAAAACTATACAACTATTATGTACCTATATGCAGATATGTACGTAGTACAGAATAGCGTGCAAAAAAAATTGCTGGTACTTCTTTATTTCCCCTCAATTATATGAGCCTGTTTTTGCTTCATATTGTTTTTTTTTCTTGTGTTGTATCCCAATCTTCCATGATGGAACAGAGGCGGGTCTGCGCAGGATCCACTCACTCTCAATTTCGAACTCACTCTCACGACGAAGGGGTGCAATCAAAATTCCATTCGTATTGGACACACAGTTATGGAGAGTTCCAAGTAAGAAAAAAAAAATGGAGTTTAAATAAGGCTTAAAAGAATCTAAAGACACAAAGATTCCAGGCAAAGATACAAAAAACGAAATAATACAAGGAAAAATAAAAATCGAATATCACCAAAAGATACAACACATACCGTCTCAGAAAGGAACGAAAGATGTCTGCTGCTCCGCCTTTATAAATTATTCATGACATAAACGAGATGCTCTCTTTGGAGTAGATTTCCGTTTTTTTTTGTTTTTTTTTTTGTAGATACATAAGATGAATATAAGACATCTGTGAGATATACATATACTTTGCATATACGTAGGCTTGAATTTGTATTTTTATTATTCTTCCATTTTGAAATGAAAATAAACAAAAGTTTGGTATCTACCTATCTATCTATTCAAATTATAACAATTCATTTTTTATTATTTTCATTACAGAAAAACAACGGTTGTCCCTCTGTGTGGGTTGTGGTGGCCAAATTCATGACCAGTATATCCTGCGTGTCGCCCCCGATCTAGAATGGCATGCAGCGTGCCTTAAGTGTCAGGAGTGTCGGCAATTTCTCGACGAGAGCTGTACGTGTTTTGTGCGCGATGGCAAAACCTACTGTAAACGTGATTATGTTAGGTAAGCTTTACTGATATGTTACATTTGCCGACATGTAGGTATGTTAGATGTGTCAGATAAATCTGAATTCTAAACATATTTTTATTCTATACAAAAATAATTATATTTGAAAGTATGTAGATGGTATTTGAACCCGAGTGATAAATGTGTTGGTCTCTATACTTTGAAAAGCCGACGCCGACGGCACAATCAATAACAAATTAAATAGGTAGATATTTATTTATGCAAAGATTTAGCCAATTTATGATAATTGCTTTGGCAAACAATTTTTAAACGGACTTTATGCATAATAAAGTTGCGCGAAATAAAGGTACATACCCCGGCACCAACTGCGGCTAACTTTTTTTATCTTGACATACAGTTTGATCCACGTGCTTTTTCGATTGCAGTCGTAGGTAGGTAGGTAGGTAGGTACTTGTGAATAGTAGCGACTTCATGGGAGCACAAATGAGCAAATACGAAAAGAAATGAAATAAGCAAACGTTTTGTTAAAACGTTCGCACCTTTTAATTATTAAATAAATAAATGAAGTAGGCACCTACTATGTCTTTTCGTTTTCGGCACTTTGTCTTGTAACTTGAATCAAAAGTGATAATTGTGATGAATGTCAGAGATGACATTTTTTTGGCTCATATGGTGACAAAGTTATTTCATGTTTTTTTTTGCTCCATGATAGTTCAAGAAAAGGTCATACGTCAACAAATTTCGTTCAATTTCAATTGAGATTTTTGTTTTATTCGAGAATGTGTGTGCTGAAACAAAATATGACCTTGTCGGATTCGAGGTAAACGCCTCGACGCTGACATTTGAGAAAAAGTGTAAGTTTGTGGCCCGCAACAAAGTGTAAAAGGTATGCTTACGGGCTAAACCATAATCAATTGCCTTTTCGGAAGATGATCAGTCATTGTCTGAAAAGTCGCATCCGGCCTATTTATTTACCAAAAACCCGTCTCTATATTAAAATCAACTAGTCAAATATCTATGTCCAAGTTGTTTATCCTAAATGTTAACCGGTTGATTTTATGTGCATTCATCCCTGACTTGACTTGAAAACCCCCTTTAGCCAGGCATTTTTGATATTAATACTAATGTCTTTTTGTTGAATACTCGCGTTTATAAGTTCGCAATCAACAATTTGCTTGCACGTTGTTCACATATTATTGATGTTCATTTGTTCGCACCCAAATGTGAACTCGATACATATTTCCAGCTTTAACTGATTTTCTAATGCACTCAAACGATGCGTTAGGTTTTTTTAAATCTTGTTTAGCAAAAGAATTTAGCTTCTGTTTATTTTTCACAACTTTTATGTTTCGGTATAACTGGCAATGACAGTTCCAGTTGAAGAAATGACAGCAAAGTTGCAAAATAAATTCAATAAACATTTTTCTACGCACTAAGATCCGAGAGGTTGAGTTTTTGAAAGCAGAAAATAAACCTTAAAACCATCGAAATGAACTACTACACTAAAAGTCTCACGTTATTATCTGCTCATCCCATCTGTTAACGCAAAAATAGATTCCACATGGTTGGCAACCTGCTTAAAGGTAGCACATATATAATTGTTTAAGCAAACTATTTTGCATTGTAAAGTTGTTATGACTCCGAATGATAGACTTCACTTGTCCAAATATTGTCAAAAACATGATTGTGGGATCCGGTGTCCATATTTTTAAAGTCTAAGTACCATACAATGAGGAATACAAAGAAAAAAATTATCAATACTCTAATTCCATGTTATGAAAAAATTAACACTTCAAGTATTCTTCGTAAACCTTGCTTACGATGTCAGATGACCAAATACTTACAATTGTCTTCGTATAAGAAAAAAAAAGACACAAACAGAAAACTTGAACTAAATGTCAAAAGTAAAACGTCAAAACATATGCTAATCCAAGCTCTATTTCCATAAGAATCATCGACAGTAAAAATAAACTTCATACTCGTCTATTTGCCTAGTTTCTAGAATTTTTATTACTATCGAATGTTGATATTGACCCTTTAACCGGTGTAAGAACGTATACAGTGTACTTAGCCAATTTACACATTTGAACTCACATATAAACGTTTGGTTAGCACCCACAATATACATAGTATAGGTACCACTGGTGCTGGTACAGCACAAAGCACCACACCCAACAGTGGGTGCACGTGAGGCCAGTACCTATATAGTGTCTTGGGTAATCTACAAAGAAAAAGTTGTTTTTGACCATGAAATACTAATTCATAGCTTGAATTGTAACTTAGATACTATATTGCCCTTGATATTTAAATTATTAATAAGAAAAATTGTTTTATTTTCTAGATTATTTGGTACAAAATGTGATAAATGCGGAAGCTCATTTAGTAAAAATGATTTTGTGATGCGAGCGAAGACGAAAATCTTTCACATAGAGTGCTTTCGATGTTCAGCGTGTGCGCGGCAGTTAATTCCAGGTAAGACTTACAAAACCTAGTGCTTTATTGATGACAATTCTGTCAACTGTCTGTCAATTCTGGCTGACCTCACGTCTTAATCAGATAGTTAAGATGTAAATGTCAAATGCCAGCTGTCATATTATGTCTTTAAACAGGCAAATGAGACAATCAAGTCATTGATATTGCTGTGAAAATAGTTCAAGGCCTACCAAATTATGTTTTGGAAATACATATAAACAATTGCTTTAAATTTGTTTTGCTCTTTTTTAGGTGACGAATTTGCGCTGCGAGACGGTGGCGCCCTGTACTGCAAAGAAGATCACGATGTCCTAGAGAAAACCTCACAAAGTAGTCTTACATCCTCATTAGAAAGTAACAATAATAATACCAACAATAACAACAATACAAATCTAAGCAATAACAATCATTCCAGCGAATTAGGATCAATGTCAGGTAAGTCTTTGTGGCATTGTGTGACAAAAAAGTATTCAAATCATTACTAAATAGGTCATTTTACCTTAAAGCACATATATAATATCTTTTAAGGCTTGATTTTTGTTCCTCCATTAAATAAACGAAAGAAAAAAACACGCGTTATTAGACCTTGTTCACACACCAATAACAACTTGTTATCTAATTGACTTTTAATTCTTTATTTCAACATTGTTTTGATGTCGCATCAATGTCTATTTCCTTATATGTAGGTACTGCCAAAGGAAACGTTTTCTTTTTTTCTCGGTTATCTTTTTGAAATCACAACACCGACTAGCGGAACTTCATACCTATATATTACATACATATATTCATATCCAATACCCCGCCAACAAGCAATGTGAACAAAACGACCCCAAACGATTGACAACAACTTCGATAGCATATCAAACATCAGCAAATGTCAAAAGAATTTGTTTTGTTATGTCTATTTAGTTGTTGCTGGTTTTTTTTTTAAAGTGTGGCGGTACCTTTAATGTGAATGTCATGTTTGTCGTTTATATTTTTTCTCTTTTCTGTAAATTAATTTCAGAGTGTGTTATTCTGATTCTCTTATAATATAAATATTTTTTTTTTAAGAAGAACTAGAGGTTTATAAAATGTCTAGGTACCTATAACAAGAAAAACCCACGTCATCAAGGGGGGCGTTACATCGATATACGAAAGGCAATGTTAATAACTTCCTTGTTTGTCATTTGTTTCCGTCTCTGTCTCATGTATTGAAAATATCGCAAGTGCAATTTTTTTTACTCAACAGCATACCTATCTTGTCAAATCAAATAAACAAAAAAAAAACTAGACAAAATAAAGAACTAGTGTCAAAGGCAAGATCAAGCAGTTTCGCCGACGCGACGTTTGATTATGACATGCGACAACTACACTTTATCGATTTTTCTTCTACACAAGTCTCGTATCTATGTATGTATAGACATATAGCCACATATATATTTTTCTGTCTCGTAATCATGATGCGGTGAGTTAATGATTTCAGTACCTAAAAAAAAGTATACATATACATATGCCTACATATATTGAAGGAAAACTAAGTACTGAAAATAGTGAAAATGTTTACATACTTCAAACTTGAAGATGCAAGTGAGCCCTTAACTTATTTTAAGAATATGTTGGTTGGGGAAGATTTTTATTCGATGATTCAGTCAAAAAGAACGCCGTTCAAATCAACAGTGGGTAATTGACGCTGCTAACAATATATATATATATTTATGTACGTTTATGCTTCGAGTGGTACTCGAATATTGCTATTAAAATTCAATTACAGAGTATCTATTTATTCAGTGATGTGATGACCAGACCGATAGGGGTGGATGTGAAATTGCGATGAGAGGTTATGTGACTTGATTGAGGAGACAAATAGTTAAGATTGAGAATGAAGCATTATAGAGATTATTATTATTTTATTGACTTAAGTTACGATTAGATTACATGGCACGCTGTCATGAATAGTGTCAGACTTTGATATATAAAATTGTATGGACACATTTAAATTCAAAGTTGGCTTGCTGAACCATCGGACATTGCATTATATGACACTTCTGTCATATTCCACGAACGGATGGTTAATTCATCAAAATGTCATGCTGGCTCTGTCACATCACTTGTTTTGTGGAATTGGGATATATTTTTTGATGCCAGTAGCTGTCTAGTGTCTAGATGTGGTCTGCACTGTTAGGTATTGCTTAAATTGTCATAAAAAGCGTCATGCATATGCCATTTTATCTAATCGAAGCTTTTAAAAATGGATATAATCCGCGATTAATTTGTTCCAAGTTCTTGGGATATATGCAACTCGCAACTCCAACTTATCTCCCACCAACTTTGCTCCAACTCACTGTACTACAGAGAAATTCTTTACCCTAGCAATCCGATTCTATGTGCTTTATGGCAACAAAAATTTGTGTTTTCACACAAACGCACTAACTCATACACCAACTGTATAAAAAGGAAACAAAAGTGACAAATGACTCAATGCACTATAAAAACAATGCAATTGCAAGGTGTGCCAGAGTTAAGGCAACAGGAATTCCTATCTATCTGCACTTTAAATATGGTAAAGTATCTACTACATATATATGTATTCAGAAGTCTACCATTTGGCATATGTTTGGGGCTAGAAGAGAAATTCCACAGAAAATAAAAAAGCTCTGTCCTGCTGCCCCCATGGTGTCGTCATAGACGAGGCCGTAATCTAAAACTGTTTGCTTTGCGTGCAAATTCCTAATACGTCAAGTGCCTGTGACATTCTTGACATGATTTGGAACTCAGATGCTTTGTGTTGCTTCGCCGTCTGCTTATCGCGCACACAATCGAATTTATGATCTCCCGGCTGTACGTTGTACGCGGCTAGCTACGTAGTGGAATAGCTCGGCGTATTGCACGTACGTACACACACATTCGACTTTTGCAAGAGTGACATATTGGCGAATTTTAAAATGAAAATCCTTTGATCATGGCAGACAGATTGTTATTCCAAAGTTATTTATGGTATGAGAATGCAATTGGTTAGATTCGAGTTATTGTTTAGTTTGCTTTTTTTTACATAGTTATATATTTATAAATTTATTTCCGTTTTGTCATGCATTTTTTTTTTAAAACATGTTATCGGTACCTACCTAGTTGGTGCATACAAAGTTACAAATTGAAGAGATCTCTTTCATATCAACTGCACATTTACACTTGTCAAAGTCATTTTGTATAGACCAATACACAATACTAAGCTCCAAATTTACTTCGATTGAAGACGCTTCAAGAAAACAACAACACAAAAGTCGAATCTATCACATAAGCATAACACACCTAATCTGCACTCCTTCGAATAAATAATAACCACGATAACGTCTAACAACATCTTGAGTGATCCCAGAGCTAAGATGAACGGTTTCTACCTCCAACACGTACAAAAAGGTAACCAAAAATGCACAAAACAAAACCGAAAAAAACGCCAAAAATCGATTGTGATTGATTAACATTTTAAAATCATCTGCGGTAAAAATAAATGTAAATACCTCTTAAGAGAATCATTGAAAAAAAACATACAAGCCTTAAGGAGGGAAGCACAAAGTAATGTCGGCTTAAAAGAAGAAGAGGTAAAAGTTGAAGTCGACACCGCGCTTGCGCGACACCAATCGCGGCTACCTTTTGATGGCTATGTTCGACAACTCTCGCTTGTTTGCCCCGCTTTTGTGCTTTGGTGTTCGATTCCGATGCGTTTTTGATGTTTCTTCGTGTCGAGTTTGGGATATGTTTTGATGTATACCTACCATTCAATGTGTGGCATCTTAAAGAAAAAATAAATAGATATTCGAACTCTTGATAACAAATATGTAACTTAATGAACCTCCTTTTTTTTATTTTGCAATTATAATGTCATAAGTATTTTCATTTCGTAAATGTTTACTTAACTAATGTTTTTGACAGTTCAAATTATATTGATTTTTAATTTAAACAAATTTTTTTCTTAATTTTACAGATTCTGGTAGCGAATCGGGATCACATAAAAGTATTAGAGAGAAACGACCATCCGGACCGTCTGACGGTAAACCAACTAGAGTGCGAACAGTGCTTAACGAAAAGCAACTACATACGTTAAGGTTAGTAAAGATAAGACATACATACTTTTTTTTAAATTAATTGCAGGACACCAGAATGTAATTGCTCTCGTTAAGCCTGTATGAAACCCGGCGGATTAAAACTTGCATATTTTATTTTGAAGCATTTAAGATTTATTTTTCGCTCAAAAAATCTGCAATAAATAGTTTGTAATGATTTCTTTGAAGTTCATAAAAGTACTACAAAACACGATAAAAATACAAATGCATAGGTATACCTCTCTATTAAAAACCATAGATTGCTTTTAAAAGCCAGTTCACGATGGGGCAGTATGGCCTTAATGCACTGCGTTTACCTGAGGAACTCAAGCTCAATCGAAATTCGATCCACATTTGCGCTTTTACTCAGTTAAGAAATCGAGTAAAAACATTTTGACGTCAATCGCAGATGTTCTTAGAGGAATTTAGAGTTATTAGAGGTTTTTGTGTTAGAAAAAGACTTGACTAAATCAGACAACGAAATAGATTTCTTTTCAAGTTTATAAGAAGCAAAATCCTGATTAATTGACCAATTTTTAAATTTTCAGAACATGTTAAAAATTTAATTTAATTTTTTCACTTTCAGAACCTGCTACAACGCAAATCCCCGACCCGATGCTCTAATGAAGGAGCAACTCGTCGAAATGACCGGTCTCTCGCCGCGAGTCATTCGGGTGTGGTTTCAAAACAAAAGGTGTAAGGACAAAAAGAAAACAATTCAGATGAAGTTGCAAATGCAGCAGGAGAAGGTAAGTCAACACAGGGCTCTAAGCCAACCATCGCATTTCTACATTTGTACCATGTTAATTTGTTTCTTTTCTCCCATAGGAAGGCAGAAAATTGGGTTACGGTGCAATGCAGGGAATACCAATGGTTGCCAGTTCCCCCGTGCGGCATGATTCTCCATTAAATCTACACGGCATCGATGTACAAACATATCAACCACCATGGAAAGCGTTATCCGATTTCGCTCTACATGCTGATCTCGATAATAATGGCGCCATCAATACACATACGCCTGCCTTTCAACAACTGGTGAATCAGGTGAGTTGAGTTTTTGTGACATATGCTGTCATCATCGCAAACAAAACAAAACCACTCATTTTCACCATAACCAAACAAAAACAAACCAAAACCTTCATCTTCAGATGCATGGCTACGATTTGAATGGCATGCCACCGGTACCCCTACAAGGACCCCCACCGCCAGGACAAATGGGCGGACCACCGCCCATGGACAATTCTGGGCTACATCATCATCCTGACAGTACAGACTCCTATGTCACATACCTGGAGAGCGATGACAGTATGCAAGGCAGTCCATAGAAAATCGAAAAATTCATAAACGCATTTAATTTGCTTTTTACCAAACAGAGTCCAAAATAACTTCGCTACTCAATGTCTTGAATAAATTCACACCAAATGCCGTAATGTGAAAGTTACTACTACTACTACAGCAGCGCCAGCAATTATGGGTGGTCGTGATGGACAACAAGCATTTTTTTATTGTTGGCGTTGTTGTTGTTCTTGTTGCTCTGTTGTGTTGTTGTGTTCTTGGAAGACTTGGCCCGAAACTATTTACCACATGCAATATAAATTTAGATTTATTATCTGTATTTTTATTTTAATAATTGTATATATATATTTTTTCTTATTAGTTGTCATTTGTTTTTCATTTTAATTTAAATTTTAACGCGGTATGCTGACACTGTGATGTCAATGTCAAATGCATAATGATTGATTTTTTTTTGTAATTACAAATACCAAATACTCACGAATATTTTGTATTTAAAAAATAAATTAGCGAAACTAAAAACAGGAATTTGTTATTTCTTATCTATAAAATACTTAATAAATTTTTGTTTGTTTGTTGTTGTAACGTACATTATTTATTTTATATTTTTTTGTTTTCAATATTATTTTGTTGTTAAAATTTGGACAACGCAAACCTCTGTAAAAATTGTATAAACACAATAGAAATAAATAAATAATTAAATTTAAAACAGAAATCATAGGTAATTAGGTAAACAAAATTTAAAAAGAATACATGCTACCAAAACGATTTATAGGGAAAAATTGCTACAAAACAAAATAAATAAAAGTACATTTTCTAAAAGATAAACTATTTGTAAAAGAAATAATTAAAAAATTGTAAATTAAAAAAAAAAACCTATAAAAAACATGTACGCGAAACTAACGTTGTATAGGTGGACAAAAATATGAAGATGTTTCAGTAAAAAAAAGAAGGAAAAACGATATATATATACATATGTATTTAAAATCATATAAAAAATAGTTATAAAGTTATTATTAATTGTATAATATAAATAAAAAATAATTAAACAATTGAATGTATTATGTAAAAAAAAAACAAGTAATAAATTATATTTAAAGAAAATTATATATATAATGATTATGAAACGATTTTCAATATTTAAAAATACATAAATAAATTGGAAAACATATAAGATATATCATTTGTATTTTGTTTAATGATTAGCGAAGCTAGTTAAGGTTATGCCAGAAAGGTCTGAACTAAAGGAGAACAAATGTTGTTAAATAACACTGAAGATGAAGCTGAGCAAAATAACAATTTTTCAATTTCATATTCCTTCAAATTGAAGTTTCTCAACAAGAAATCGAAACCAAAATTAAAATTAATTTTGAGATAATCCGAATCTCAGGATTTACCATGAAAAAACTAGATGGAAAACACTACATTGAAAAATAAACCCAGATCGCATGGCCTATATTACTATCAAAAAAGGCTGCATCCAAGGAGGAGTACTCTCTTATCTTTTGTGGTCAGCGTGACCATCACAAATGTCCTGCAAAGTGCTTTACTTCGTGTTATAGAATGGTGCAACAGAAAGACAGCTAAACATATTGGACATCTGAAAATACTCAACCCTTTTCTAAAAAAAATCATGTTTTGTACATTCCGGGAGAAAATGGTTAGGGAATACTGTTGAACCGAGCAAACTGGATCAATAGTGTCCCGACACTTTACCCTACAGTTCTAATCTGGTACACCGACGAAGCGAAAATTAAATCTGGAATCAAGACTTGCTTCTTTTGACCCAACTCCAAGGTTTTTATACCACTGTACATATCTCCACTGATAAAAAGATACCTATCAAAGGCGCCAAAATAAAAATATATCTTCTCAGATAGTGAAACGATTCTTCAAGCTTTGTCATCCAACACAATGGACTTTATATAAGTAAAATCTCTGGCAAGTATCAACGAGGTAAAACTTGGATGGGTCCCCGGCCACCAGACAACGAATCAGCGAATGAATTAGCAAGAACTCTTTCAGATTTCGCGTTCTTAGGACCATTACGGAGTTATTTGGATTGCTGAATTAAAGCAGACAGATGTTTGGGAGCATAAATTACGATTTGTCTACTGGGAAAATGTTTCAGGGCTCAGACAATCCAAAATACTAATCAAGCGTTACTCCCACATGGAAATACTTATGCTAGATTAAATAACAATAACGCTATTTTAAACTCTTTCAAACATGCAGTGGATTACGGCAAGGAGATGCGCTGTAGTGTGATTAGTGCGCAGGGTAGGGCAGGAAAACAAATGGATTCTTAACTCCTGACTATAAAAGCAAAATGTATGTTAGAGAACGCTTATCTTGCCAGTTCTGCTTTACGGCAGTGAGTGCTGGACGTAGTACAGAAGCCAAGACACGCTTGACAGAGCAAAGCGCTTTGTCTGGAAAATTGATAGCAGAGTGCCCGATCGCAGGTTAAGACTCCTCACGGAGTAAAGTAAATTAAGCTACTACAGCAGCAATGCCCCGTTTCCTTTTTTGGCAGTACTATAGTTTCCGGGGCGACAAGATTTGAAGATGCAACTTTCTAGATCTCAATGAAATAATCACAAGTTAAATGTAACAACAGTTTTGTTTTCGTCTAGTTTAGAGGAGATATCGAGGTTTGAAAATCGAAATTTTAGTATAAAATCTCTATGAGATGACGTCACTTTTTTTTCACTTAAAACAAAACCATTACATAAGGAGTTCAAACAGGAATTAATAATCTCTCATGTGTATTCAATTATAATTTAGTTTCTTAACTTCTATAACTATAACTATATATTTTCGTAGTGCATTGCGGTTAGCACAAAATAGTAGAAGTTAGAAAGCAAATGCAAACTAAATTTGGATGATTGCTAATTAGCTAAACAGTACCTGGGTGACCGGCTTCGCGAGAAAAAGCATTCCAACTCTTGCCTGTCTCCTCGACTGCTATCGAACGGTCTTCGGCCTCACATGCAGGTGCTCAGGGAGTCGCTACGCGGCTTGGGACCCAACAAAATGGAAATGCAAGAAAAATAACTCAAAATTAGTCTTAGTTCCCAATGTAATTTGTAGTTGTTTCACTTTGTGATAAACTCCTAAAAGTATTCCTCATTTTTTATGGTGCAAAATATTGGTGATTGAACTGCTTAGTATATGTAATTTTTATGTTTTTGAAGTGAAAATATTGGCAAAAAAGTGACATCATCTCATAGAGATTTCATACTAACAATTCGAAAAAAAAACTCCTGATTATTTCATTGAGATCTACAAAGTTGCATCTTCAAATCTTGTCGCCTCGGAAACTATAGTATCCCCCTTTTTTGGCATGACGTATATCAGAAGAATTTTTAATTATTTAAAAATCGACATTTACATTCGTCCTTCAATCACAGCCAAACAGTTTTCTGACAATTAATTCTATTTTATTAATTTTGTTAAAACAATTTTTCCTCACAACAACATATTAACCCAAACAATTGTTTTAAAACTGGAATATGTTATGATAAACAGATAATTATGACAAGAATCCCATTATGTAATTGAATTCCATAAAGCAGAATTCCATGCGTATTTTTTTTAAATCTAGTACCCTGTCTCAAACTCTTCCTCTATTACGAAAACCCAGCAGCTGTCTTTTTACCATTTTGACAACTCTGTCAAAGTGGGGTTAAATATGTTCTTGCAGTGTGATTGAAATAAAATTTTCTTATAACTAATTATTGAATAAAAGTTAAAACAAAATGTCAATCGCTAAGCGAGTTCAGGTAAAATGCAATAACATCAAATGTTTACGCACCGTGTACCAACATAAAATTATATTCTTTCAGCAATGGGCAACATTCGCTCGAACATGGCACATTTACGATTGCACATGGCAAAATCCTTTTGATTCGGCGAAACTAATCAAAACTCATCTTATGGGGCTCCATAAGCCAATCTACCATCCAATGAGTAAGTTTTCCTTGTTATTTCAAGGCAAATTTAAGTACATTTTTGTGTTAATCTATCGTCCACCGAAGTGGAAGCGCGCCTTTGTTATGTAAACATATTCAGTTTTTGATAAGTGCTAGTCTGAACAAAAATTCCCAAAAAAAAAAAAATACATAAGAATGGTGCTAAACATCTTAATACTAGGTTAGCAATTAAATTGTATGAATATATTATTGACTTGATTTACATGATTATTTTATTTTCAGATGACTGTGGTGATCATGTTATAGTCATCAACACTGGAGAAATTGCATTACCCGGCGATGAGTGGATTAAACGAGTCTACTTCCATCACACTGGCTATCCAGGTGGCGCATCATGGACCCTTGCATGGCAGTTGCATGAAAAGGACAAGACCATGGTGATGAAAAAAGCCGTTTATAATTCAATGGACGGAAACTTGCAACGGCGACACACCATGCAACGATTACATTTGTTTTCCGATGATAATGTCCCAAAGGATTTACTGGCCAATGTTACTAGTCAAATTCGTCAAATACGAGAAGTGCCTAAGAGATTGGATCACATCGATAAGGAGACTTTGGAGAGCTTCCCAGCGATTATGGACTATCCAAAGGATTATATTCTGCGATAGAGTTTATGTTAGTATGAACTGTTAAGTTAATGTAATAAAAATAAAACTTTCTTGGTGAAATTTAAAATTGTGTTTACACGCAAATATTGCCACTGACATGACGCAGCCTTTTGCCTCTGTGGCGAGGAATGACCTTATCAACGTGACCGCAGTCCGAACCACAATTTGCATTATATGTCACTAGATAGAGTTCAAGTACAAAGAAGCAAAACTATTAATTTTGATTGTGAAAATTTTTAAAATTAATTTCGAATTCAAACTGGGTAAAGAAACATTCCTCTTGATATTGCACGGTTAGTGTTTTTAAAAAATTGATAGTGTACATAAAATAATATTTTGCCATTTTTTTTGTATTGTAAAATTCCATTTTAGACTAATCAATTGATTCCGATTTATATTTTAAAGATCAACCTAAACTTAAACCTTCCTTTAAATTAAAAGTGCTTCATGTGTATACTCTTAAGACGCGATTATATTTTAATATCAGCGGGATCCAAAAAGCGATAAGTAAATAATAATAATATTTTTCTATCAGGTCATGGATCAAAATCAATTGTGTTTAAAAACAGTTCCTACGCAATACTTTAGGACTAAAAATACAACTTACGGCTGTCACTGGTCACTCACTGGTTGTGTTACCAAATGATTTTCTTCACATTTTTGTATCGTTGTTTAATTAAAAACAATTAATATCGAAAAATATTTCTTATATGGTGAACAATCATCGAGAAGTTTAATTCGCGGAGTTACAATATTTTGTAAAAACAAAACACTGCGCAATAATACTGCGTCTCTATCTCAAATTTTCGCTGGAACAAGAAAGCAAGCAGTTTGTTTACTTTTCTAATAAAAATTTAAATAATTTCCTTATATAACAGTTGCCATGAGACTTAAGCTTGAAAATAGCTAAAAGTTGTGATAAAAACTATGAATTCACAGAATTGATTGTTCGAGGTTGGTGTGATGTATTTTATAGTTAATACTATAACTAATAACAATATTTATTTCGAAATAAAAAAACATTTTTAATTTCCCTATGTTAAAATTTATCATTTCGATGTTGATGTTGCATTCTCATTTCAGCGATTATAGATAATCGCATATTTTTCTATTTGTATGGCGAACTGTGACAAAAAACTGATTTATTGCGAATGCTATTTAACAAAACTTTATCGAAAATGTTAAAAATGAAAACATCCATGGGATCAAATCGCAAAATTGATACAAATTTTTAATATTTCACATAAAACCAAATGAACCAGAAGGGTTTAATTTGGAATACGCTTCATCCGGCTTTAATTTACTCTGTAGTATTTGATGACATTAATTTATGTAATATTCTTTGTATAAAAATTGTACTTACTCTTTTGATTTAAAATTATTTTTATGAATAACAAGATCTGATGCCAATTCCGGGAAAATATTTTTTTCTTTGTTACAGAACTTTACGAACCGATTTTGATGAACCTTGTTTTTTTAATTAACTACACTTTTCACAAGTAAAAAAAAATAATTCTATAACATTTGGACACTCCGTTCCAGAAATTTCGGTACCATGAATCTTTGGGGGCGTACCACGCCCAAACGGTAAGAGAGCGCCAAAATGTTTCTTGCAGATTTGAGTTTAGGGCATGAAAAGCAACTGGAATACAAAATTTGAGCGATTTTGGAGGTGGGGCAGTAAAGTAAAATCTAGCCCAATTCACCAGTGGGTTTTTTATTTGAGTTTTATTTAAACCTATATAAATGATAAATAAATAATTAAAGATGTTCCCCATTAAAACAATAAAAATAAATTTATAACTTGTGTTACCTACAAAAATATTTTCGTCGAAACTGTACATATGGATGTGTACATTTAATTTTGGGGTTTGGCATTACTTTAACTTGTTGTGTTTTCATCTATCTGTCACAAAGAGTTACCATACTATAATTGTCAATGCCGGTGTAGATGCATTTTATTTATGTCATCACGCCTACTCGTCTCATCAACGCTTCGATAAAAAGACCAATATTAATTAAATTGTAATATTAAATTGTATAGTCATCGTTTTAAAACAAACAAAAAAGGGAATTATCAATTTCAATTGCGGACTACGTTGACATCTCGTTTACTAAAAGTGTAAGTGTAGGTATATCTTATCTGCCTTATATCAAATCACATATTGACTATCATTTAACATAATATAAATTACCCTAATCTGTGTATAACAATCACTTTTCTTCGGATAAGATAATCCGTGTAATAATACTATATTCTGTATTTAATTTTTAGTTTCTACCCGACATCTATCCATTGATCACTGTAAAATGGGACGCTTAGGAAAAGTTGACCCCAATTCGTACTCTGAACCAGGTAAGATGACATGTTAAACATGTTATGGAAAAGCCAACATACGTTACATTTCCATTTTCCATAGAGAAAATCAGCACCGTTCAAAGTTTGCTGACGTGGACAGTAGATTTTGAAAATACCAAGATTTTTGGAAGTGTCACGCATAAGTTCAAGATTCTGGAAAAGGATTTGACATCGATTGTGAGCAGATACAAAGTTTTTCTTTTACTATAACTAACTAATATTTATTATTTTAATTTGATCAGCTTCTTGATGTTCGCGATATTAAAATATCCGATGCTTCCATCATTGCTGGATCTACACAAATTCCTATTAACTATGTTATCAGCGATGAAGTTGAGGATATTGGATCGAAATTGACACTGGATCTACCAGAGGGAACTGCAGAAGGAGAGTAAGTACTCCATTAAATTGTAGCTCCATTTGAGCTTATCATAAAACATTTTTTTTTAATATTATACTTTGAAGTGGGGGAAATATTAGTTTATTACCTAATTGACCAAACTACCTCTATAATACTAATCCCTTGCTATCTTTATCGACTTGATTAAAGCTTCAAAGAGAAAGTTCTGAGATTTTCAAAATTAATATTTTTTGTCATGATTTGTATCTCCATTGCAGACTACAAGTTCGTATTGATTACGAAACATCGTCCAATGCTAGTGGCTTACAGTGGCTGACACCGGAACAAACGCTGGGCAAGAAACATCCGTACATGTTCAGTCAGTGTCAGGCAATTAATGCGCGTTCTATAGTGCCTTGCCAGGATACCCCATCAGTGAAGTTTACTTACACCGCAACCGTAGCACATCCAAAAGAGTTGACCGCCTTGATGAGTGCAATAACAGTTAAGAAATCTGAAGGACTTACCACTTTCCAACAGACAGTTCCTATTCCAGCTTATTTATTGGCAATTGCGCTGGGTGATCTGGTTTCTCGTCCCTTGGGTCCCAATTCAAACGTGTGGGCCGAGGAAGGGGTGATAGAGGAAAGCGCTGAAGAGTTCTCTCAAACTTCGGAAATGTTGAAAACTGCATCGGAAATTTGTGGACCTTATGTTTGGAAACAGTATGATCTTCTAGTAATGCCACCCAGTTTTCCATTCGGCGGAATGGAAAATCCTTGCTTGACATTTGTTACTCCAACTCTGTTGGCTGGTGATAAGTCTCTGGCTGATGTCGTTGCCCATGAAATTGCGCACAGTTGGACTGGTAATCTGGTGACCAACAAGAACTTTGAACATTTCTGGCTAAACGAGGGATTTACTGTATTCGTTGAAGCAAAGATCGTTGGACGCATGAAGGGAGACAAGGAGCGCGACTTTCATATGTTAAGAAATCTCACTGATCTGGCCGAGTGTGTAAGTAGCAAACTGCGAATGGCTCTTGTTATATCTTGATGCATTTTTGTAATCACAGTTGAGAACTCAATTGGGTGGAACCCCAGAGCTTACTAAGCTGGTTGTCGACTTAAGCAACCTAGGTCCAGAAGAAGCTTTTTCAAGTGTGCCTTACATGAAGGGATCAACGTTTTTGCGATACCTTGAGGATCTCTTCGGTGGACCTGCAGTCTTTGAGCCATTTTTCAGATCCTATTTAAAGAAATTCCAATACAAATCTGTTGTCACTGATGATTTCAAGGGTGCTCTCTATGACTACTTTGTAGATACTGATAAGGTAGAGAAGCTGAACGAAATCGATTGGGATTTATGGCTCTTTGGAGAGGGAATGCCACCAATTATTCCAAAGTGAGATGCATTATTTTTTACAAAAAATTATATCTAAAACAAATTAACGTTTCGCCTACGTCTTAGATTCGATGAAACCCTTGCAATTGTCTCTAGAAGGCTCACCACTCTTTGGAGCTCAAAGACAACAGCAGATTTGACTAACGACGAAGAAATCCGTCACACCATTTCAAGTCATCAGCTGACGGACTTCCTTGGAAAGCTCATTGAATCCAGAGACATCGTTGATATGACAGAGGAAAAGATTAAACTGCTGGAGTCGGTGTACAAATTGAACGACACCAAGAATGCCGAGATTCGATTCCGTTTCTTGAGATTGTGCATTACCGCTAGGCTAATGAATCGCATGGATGAAATTTTAGCATTTGTCAACAGCAACTTCCGTATGAAATTTTCTCGTCCAATTTACCGCGATTTGGGGGAATGGCCGGAAGCCAAACCGATTGCTGTTGAGAATTTCAACAAATACAAGAACCAAATGATGAAAGTCTGCTCCAATGGCATTGAGAGGGACCTTGGGTTGAAATGTTAATATTTTCCTTTACCTAAACTAAGTTTAAATGTTAATGGCGCATTTATTAACATAATGTCATATTTTTGTAACATACTAAAATATATAAAATGTAATGGGAAGCTACTAACTGACTAAGGAAGTTGTTTTCACTATAACTCATTTAGATTTAGATGGTTACTTCTGTTGCCTGTAGAAGATCGTTTGTTTTAGAAATTTGTTCAGCCGTACGCTGTGTAGGTACAGTCGATAGATTTTCAACGTTGTTTTATACTATTAGTGATGATGATGATGAACAAGATAATGATGACGATGATAGGTACCTTTTTTTTTACTTGCACTTCAAATCATAGTCATTTTATTAAAATCGAAGAGGACGCCCCTTTTCTGGATATTTTCCATGCATTTTGTATAGGTTGAGCAACGAGTCCATAAATGCGTTGATTACAAAAATTTATAGTATTAAAATAAAAATTGCGGGTAATTAGAAAATTATAGTTGGGCATTAAATTACATTAAGCGAAAGAGGCAATCGTCAGGGCGGTTAATGGTTTCTTTGTTGTGTCGATTGCGAACAAGCTGAAGAATCATAATTAGGGATTGGATTTTGTGGTCCTAATAATTTAAAAAAGGCAAATAAAAGTGTTTTTTTTTAAATAATAAAATAAGAACTTAACTATACAGCTTCAACAACCACAAGTTTTTTTTTAAATTTTCCGGAAAAAACCACCTGCGATTTTCTCTTAGCAGCGCCTTAAAAGAGCTGAAAGACCTATCTGCATCAACAGTAACGAGTGCAGCCCAATTGAAATACTCAACATCACCCTCTTCAATATTTTCAGGGAGCTTAAGGTTTGTATCCCCTTTAATAATGAAATTTATTTGCTCCACTGTCTGTAGTCTCCTCTTCGCAGAAAAAAACGGATTTGAACTTGTCTAAAACAAGTGTTTCCATATTAAAAATAAAATGCAATCAATGGGAGGGACGGCACAGAAACTAGTTACATGGATCTATTCACTCGAAATTATTTTGTTGAGCTAATTATTGAATCTTATAGTATATATGTGTGCATGCAGTATGTGTTGTAAATTAAGTAGATTTTGTTCCTTGTATATTTAAATATTTTGGAAAAGGCAAAAAAGACAATAAGGAAAAAAAGGCGACATAAAATACATGCAATTGGCATCGCAAAAAAAGGGCAAAGTCGGTATAATCCTATACCTGGTTTAATTAAAAATATATTAGAAATTAAGAGAAATACTTAATAAAAAAAACTGAAATTCGCTTAAAAGGACGTACAAACATAGTAAAATATTTTTCACGATTAGCTATTTACAAGGAGCAGGTTCGTGCAATTAATTGATTTTGAGTGCGAGAACGAGAAACCTCGGAATTCAATAAGTAAACTTTAACCCCAAATAATGTCAACTTAGGTTACGTCCAATAGATTCAAAGTAGATTCTTTTGTGAGTGTTTTTCAAAGACGCAAGAAATATGGTTAGATTTAGGGGACGACGGATAATGGATAATCGGTAGTTTATAAACCGATTAGTTTTAATGAATTTTGGTTTACTTCAAAAATATTTATTTAGTAAATCAATAGACGAGACAAATTAAGAGACCCTTTTGGAGTTTACTATATGGTTCACAGTTGCAGAAAGGCTTACTACTGTACTGAATTTGGCACTATTTGACTTTTCCGAGTACGCAATATTTCACGATATTTCACCTTATGATAAACTCCTAAAAGCATTTCTTACTTTTTATGGTGAAAATTATTGTTGATTGAAATCCTTAACATATGCAATGGTTATGTTTTTAAGTAGAAATAATGGCAAAAAGTGACGTACATATTCTCATACGAAATTCATACTGAAAAAAGGTTTTCAACCTTCGATGTCACCATTCCTAAACTAGACAACATTTTGTACTTATTTCATTGTGATCTAAAAAATTTCCATTATTTTTATTTGCATTCCATTTTATTTCACATTCCAAACAATGTATCTAGCAGGAGGTATTCGTAAAGATTAAATTATCATTAATTACAGTGTTATTACAAAAAACATTTCACAAGTTATTCAAATAGTATATTTATCAGAAATTGATTTCACCACTATTTTATTATTAAAATTTAGTATTTATCTCCAACCGATTACATTAGGCGAGTTCCACTTACGATTATGAATCCCTCGAGATCCGGGGGGTGAAAAAGTGACCGTAAAGATGCACGAGATATGTACACAGGTACTTGATTTTTGAAAATTAAAAATGGAATGTTGACATTTTGGAAACGAAAAATCCCAAATATTCGTATTTCCTTTAATTGACGAGGTAATGATTCCACGTACTCCGTATTGAAAAAAAAAAAATATCGCCAGGCGTTGTTGCATTTGTGTGATCCAGACTTTTTTTTAGACCGTCTCTCTTTCGTGTTTGTTTGGAAACCTTGATTGACAATGGCATTTTTACGAAATTTGTATTGGGAATTACTTTTCGATTAAAATAAATGTCTGGTATAGGTCGAAATGGGCGGTACAGATGCTGTTTTTTGGACTAATAAGATACCTATTCCCCTCAAAAGCATAGATCTATTATAATTGCATTAATATTGCAATTATTTTTTATTTATGTTGTCTTTTCATCGTTAATACTGACTATTAAAAGAACACACACATATTCATTAAAGCTTATTCATAGCTTTTGTTTTAAAAGACGCAATGAGCGACTAAAAGAGCATCAATTGTAAAATTCGTTGTCTAAAATACATACACACATACATACATGCACACTCATGTATAAAATACCCATAATGACTATCGCTAAACATAAAAAATTCTCTCTAATCTTTGTATTAAAATCACTTTTCTCTACGGATAAGATAATATGTAGCAACTACAAAAGCAGTGTATTCTGTGTTTAACAATTAGTTTCTACCCGACATCTATCCACTGATCACTGTAAAATGGGACGTTTAGGAAAAGCTGACCCGAATTCGTATTCTGAACCAGGTAAGATGACATGTTAAACATGTTATGGAAAAGCCAACATACGTTACATTTCCATTTTCCATAGAGAAAATCAGCACCGTTCAAAGTTTGCTGACGTGGACAGTAGATTTTGAAAATACCAAGATTTTGGGAAGTGTCACGCATAAGTTCAAGATTTTGGAAAAGGATTTGACATCGATTGTGAGCAGAAACAAAGTTTTTCTTTTACTATAACTAACTAATATTTATTATTTTAATTTGATCAGCTTCTTGATGTTCGCGATATTAAAATATCCGATGCTTCCATCATTGCTGGATCTAAACAAATTCCTATTAACTATGTTATCAGCGATGAAGTTGAGAATATTGGATCGAAATTGACACTGGAGCTACCAGAGGGAACTGCAGAAGGAGAGTAAGTACTTGAACATTTGTCACTGAATACAAATTGTATGTGGTACGGAGCGTATTTAAACCTGGGACCCCTCGCTTAAAAGTCTAATGCACTTAACCACTAAGCTGCTGCATTGCATCGTTTTGTGTAATAGCTGTTTAAAAAAGTTACAGTTAATAATATTAAATTTTAAAGTGGAGGGCAATATTAAATATCTTCAAATGTATTTTTATTTTTCATGATTAGCATTTCTTGTTTGACGTTACATAAAAATTTAAATTTCAACTTTCAAACTTACAATCTCTAATTTAAATCATTTAAATTCGTTGCAGATTACAAGTATGTATTGACTACGAAACATCGTCGAATGCTAGTGGCCTACAGTGGCTAACACCGGAACAAACGCTGGGCAAGAAACATCCATATTTGTTCAGTCAGTGTCAGGCAATTCATGCGCGTTCTGTAGTACCTTGCCAGGATACTCCATCAGTAAAGTTTACATACACCGCAAACGTAGCACATCCAAAAGAGTTGACCGCCTTAATGAGTGCAATAACAGTTAAGAAATCTGAAGGACTTACCACTTTCCAACAGACAGTTCCTATTCCAGCTTATTTATTGGCAATTGCGCTGGGTGATCTGGTTTCTCGTCCTTTGGGTCCCAATTCAAACGTGTGGGCCGAGGAAGGGGTGATCGAAGAAAGCGCTGAGGAGTTCTCTCAAACTTCAGAGATGTTGAAAATAGCTTCAGAGATTTGTGGACCGTATGTTTGGAAACAGTATGATGTATTAGTAATGCCACCCAGTTTTCCCTTGGGCGGAATGGAAAATCCTTGCTTGACATTTGTCACTCCAACTGTGTTGGCTGGTGACAAGTCACTTGCCGATGTTATCGCCCATGAAATTACACACAGTTGGACTGGCAATCTGGTAACTAACAAGAACTTTGAACACTTCTGGCTGAACGAGGGATTTACTATGTTTGTCGAGGCAAAGATCCTTGGCCGCATGAAGGGAGACAAGGAGCGCGACTTCCATATGTTAAGAAATCTCACGGAATTGGCCGAGTGTGTAAGTAGCTATATTAATTCTTCGCTTGTTATACTTTAATGCATTCTAATTACCACAGATAAGAACTCAGTTGGCTGGAACTCCAGCGCTGACTAAGCTTGTTGTCGACTTAAGTAACTTAGGTCCGGATGAATCTTTTTCTAGTGTGCCTTACGTGAAGGGATCTACATTCCTACGATACCTTGAGGATCTCTTGGGTGGACCATCAGTCTTTGAACCCTTTTTGCGATCCTATTTGAAAAAATTCGAATACAAATCTGTGGTAACTGATGATTTCAAGGGTACCCTCCATGATTACTTTGAAGACACTGACAAGAAAGAAAAGTTAGGCGAGATCAATTGGAATTTATGGCTTTTTGGAGAGGGAATGCCACCAATTATTCCAAAGTGAGTTGCAATATTTTTCACCAAAAAATTGTATCTAAAACAAATTAACGTTTCTCCTATGTTTTAGTTTCGATGAAACCCTTGCAATTGTCTCTAGAAGGCTCACCACTCTCTGGAGCACAAAGACAACAGCAGAATTGACTAACGATAAAGAAATCCGTCAGACCATTTCAACTCATCAGCTGACGGACTTCCTTGGAAAGCTCATCGAATCCAGAGACATAGTTGATATGACAGAGGAAAAAATTAAACTGCTGGAGTCGGTGTACAAATTAAACGACACCAAGAATGCCGAGATTCGATTCCGTTTCTTGAGATTGTGCATTACCGCCCGGCTAATGAATCGCATGGATGAAATTTTAGCATTCGCCAACAGCAACTTCCGTATGAAGTTTGCTCGTCCAATTTACCGGGATTTGGGTGAGTGGCCAGAAGTAAAACCTATTGCTGTTGAAAATTTCAACAAACACAAGGATCAAATGATGAAAGTGTGCTCCGACGGCGTTAAAAGGGATCTCGGATTGAAATGATATTATTATTTACATCAAACAAGTTTTCCCTTAACGTTTAAAGGCGCATTTATTACCAAGACTTCAGATATTTGTAACACATCTTAATAAACATACATAATAATTAACTAGCTGAGTAAGAAAGTTTTTCGCATATATGTGTGCTAAACCATCACTGACTTTCGATAGAGGTGAGGTCCATCATTGGTTACATCTGTAGCCGGCGAGAGATCATTTGTGCCACGATTTTGAATTAACCACACCGTTGAACTGATAGCGAGAAATATAGCACCGACTATTCCCATAGGCTGTAATAAAAAATGTTAATCAAAGCAAAATAAGTTATGTCAGTATATTTAGTATATTTTTATTATATAATCCCAAACTGAGATAATTCAGTGACCTATTGCTCGTTAACTGATGCGTTAATTCGGCCCCTGGTTTCGCAAGCGAGTAGTGCATAGCTGAGCCATTATCATTTCCATAAACTTAACAATGCACTGAAACCCAAATGAAATCAAGGTAGAGGCCAGCTTCGCAACGCACTAATTTTAAGGTTATATTGAATCAAGGAGTATGGCTGTTGTTTTATTTGCCGGTAAGCCTGTCATTTACTTATGATTAAAACACACTGGCAGTATCTGGAAGTCTATAGAATATTGAGGTGTTCTCTACAGTTCATTTTGGAACTTTTCTGTCTAAAGTCTAAAGTCGAAAGTCTTCAGTCTCCTGTCCATTTTGCCCATTTTTACTTCCAAATATTTTTTTGTTTTTCTGTATGGACCACCATCCAGAGTCTTTGAGTCCGACCGCGCTGTAATGTTTGTTCTGTGAAAGTACAGTGGTAAAGGGTGCAAGAGGTCTGTAAGGCCATCTAATGGTAGGATATGCTATTATTGTATTGGTCAAAACCACACACATGTGTATGGCCCAGTTAAACAAATAATACCAATAAAACAAATTTATACCCTGCAGGAAGTATGGGAAGCCATTCCCGCAGAAAGTATTTAGAAGCAATGGTTTTTTGTTGCATTCAACAGATATTATATTGATAAAATGTTCTACGGCAATAAGTTGATTGTTTTTCATTGCTGCACTATACACTATACGAAATGCGATGTAGATTCATGCCTTACAACTTTCCGCGGAATGCTTCAGAATGCATGGTTGTATGATTCTATTTCACGAATGCATATATTCAAGACTAAGATAGAAGTAGTGACTAATATTTATATTCGGGGCGCACAACAAGAATTGTACACACAAAAAAAAAATAAAAACCGAAAATGCAGAAATAGATTTTTAACGCTTTCTTTCTTTCCTGAAATTACTATGGTGGGGTAATGATTGTCAAAACACTGGCCAATCAGCTGATTACGCTAAAAGCGGCGGCACATACTTGCAATACTTAAGTTAATTGTAATTCACTGAATCAATTAATTTGAAGAGTGAATAATAAAAATCGGCAATTTCCCTATACCTACTTTATTTTCTATATGTACCTATAATAAACTGTTTGTTACCATTGTGTACTTGTCTGAGTCCTTTATATGCAAGTTTCTCTTACACAAATGTGGGTTATTATCTTGGTGACGTGAAATAACGCCAAATAAAATTTCAAATTTGCATTATTTCTTGGCTTAGTTAATTGGAATTTTTTTTTTATAGAAAATTGCGTCACTTTTTTTACAATTTCACAATTTTTGATAATTTTAATATAAATTAAATACACACATACATATTTACGACCAGTATATTTATTAATTGTACCTACCGCAGGCATCATCTGCAACGTTGTACTCGTACTCGAACACTGTGATACAGTTACAATGGAAACAACCAGCATCGTCGTAAAGTCTAGCATATTGAATATCAAATCAATAAGCGCCCACGTGCGATAGCTTCGTTTCGCTATTCCGATAACAAATACTGCGTACAGTAATGCGATTAGAATTCCACTTACAGCTGCCGTTATAGGATATAATTTTCCATACCACAAAGATGTACCACTACACACTGGTGTTGCCAGAAAAACAATGGAACTTACGAGAAACATTAACTAAAATAAAAAACCGACTTGTAACTCAAATGTAAATTTTATACTATATAATTTATACCATTGCAGTTATCTTAAGCAAGCCCGGAATAGATACTATATATTTTGAACTTGAAAAGTGGATTTGTGAATTAGACAGCATTTTAACATTCTTTTCTTACTGCATTTTAACGAATAACTAAGAAAACCGCGCCAATTGGTGGATACTAAGTTTCTAAAAAGCAGTTCTAATAGAGTGCATATTGATGTTCAATATCTTGTATAAAGTATATTTAAAGTTTTCCGAAGATAAAAATGTGCTTCAAAAGATGGAGTCGGTAGGTTACACATCTATTGTTTTGAACCTGATTGGTATGTTCTTTATGAAGCAAAAATTTAAGTCTGCCCAAATGTTGCAAAATTTTTGCAAGTCTTCCTTTTGGATATGATTGTGATTTGGATGAAGGAGTCATATTAATCTTGATTTTCCTGCTTCACCGGAGATCTAAAACTTTCAAGTTCGGACTGTTATATGTTGTTCTAGATTAAAGGTTTTTAGCTTCACATATTCAAATAATGATATCAAGGAGAATTTTAAAATTAGAACATGAAAAATATCAAATCAATAAATATTGTAAATTTTCAACAAAAAACGGCGCTATTTAGTTAAGATTAAAATAACTCACTTACCAATAGGGTGCAAATGTGTAGAAGTTAAGGTGTTGTCTTGTGATCTTGTCGTGAACTCGTCGTTTATTAATAAAGCAAGACGAAGAATATCTTGTTTCTCCAAACAAAACACAGAAAAGAGAATTTCTGCTTTGGACTAATTTGCACCGAGTCTGGATAGTAATGTTTTTTTTTTAAAAAAAGAAGCTAACATTAAGCATGAGAGGTAAAATCTAATGCGTAGCAAAAGAACAAAATGTTGACTGTAGTTTCATATTTCTTGAATTGAAATGTGCTAATTTTAATGCTTTTCGTTATCTTACTTTTTTATAAACAAAAGTTTTACTGACTATACTTGGTATGATGGCATACAAGATACTTAAGAATGAGGTGTGACGTTTATCAGTTTTATCTTTCAATAACATTTCATGTTAACTTTCGATTTGACGAGGTCCTTTACATAACTTTGATAACAACGCTAAATAAACAAAACTGTATTATACGTTTGTTTATTGGTAAACATCATTGAAATGATTTGTTTCATATATATCATGCAGCAAGCATTGAAAATACATCAATACCAATCTGATTATATTCTTTGTCTTTGGCGGCTTATGTTTATGGGTCTCACTTAACCATCAGCAAAAATTACGGTATATTTTTATATTTCATTAAAATAGAAATTTTTAAAACAAATTTTACTATGCATCCTTGTTTCAATATTTCATTTTTAATTAAAACGGAAGAATATTAATAATATATGTGCGCGTGCATGCATGTGATTGCAAACATATTTAAGTCGCACAAATGTTCCAAGGTGCATAATAACGGCACTAAAGGTATTCTAGGTCGACGTGCCATTCTTCGTATTAAGCGAGTAATAAGTTTTAAAAGTGAGCATAATGTAGGTTGGTTAATCTGCTTTCTGATTGCTTTTGAAAACTAATGGAGAATAAACACTGCTCGGGGAGTTTCATTTTCTTTCTTGCGATTTGTTTTAGCCTGAAATATAATTTTATTCAAATTATTTCTAGCCTGTCTAGGAATGTTATGACAACCAAATTTTTCGTTATATTTCTGATAGCTGAGAGTTCAATTATAAAACCATTACATATTACGTTTTAGATTGGTCATGCAAATATTCCGGAAGCTAATATCTACGAATTTGTTTCTGATGTTCGAAGATGTTAATTTACACTAAGAAATATGCATATATGTATACTCTTTCAAAAAATTAGTGTAAAGCATATTTGCTTCAAATTTGGTAATAACTTTCAGGTAATTTCGTCAAAATTGAAGAATAATTAAGTGCATCAACAACAAATAGGACATTTAAAAAGCAATCCTCATTTTTCAACAACATCGAAACCAATTGCCATTCACTATTTTTTTACTCAGCCTCTGAGACAATTAGATTAGGATTTATTTTGTAGATAAATAAGGCGTCGGATAACTAATCAGAACTTTACTTGAACATTGTGAAAGTCTTAAAAGGACAAGACTTAAAAAAAAAATAAAAGGCAAACGTCTATTGCATGAAAGTAAAGTAAGTAATCAATTCGTACATACAGTTAGTTTTTACAACAACAACAGCTTATAAATATTTTTGTTCCTTTTTGTCGGCTCTGTGTTATTTTTTCTCTCCATTTTCCAATCTACACGCTCAGAAGTAATTTTTCAAAGAATTGACCATTATGTCGCAAACACCATAAACAACTGTACTATATCAAAATGACTATTTTAAGATTATAATATTCTAGAACACGCCGTAAACATATATAATATGTTTTAAGGGCTCTTTTATATCTGCGTAAGCAAAAAATTTTAAATGAAATAAAAAAATAACTTGACTAGAAGATGAATGTATGTTTTTTTAATTTGAACGTGATAAATAAATAATTTTCCTCTTCAATCATCTTTGTCGACATCCTGGTAAGGCCTATCCATCTATAATATAAGTGTCTCTTTTTAAGACCAAAAATCAATGTTAAAGAAACATATCGTCTGTTCAAAGGCAAAAAAACTAACAAAACAGACAAAAGGAAATAATTTAATTTATAGACAGCTTTATGTCTCCAACACTTACTGAGGATTATAATTTTATGAATCCTGTAAAAATCGTTAAAATGACAGTTATGCCCTGTTAACTCGTACTTATTCGATGAGTTAACAGGGCATAACTATTTTATTCCCTTTGGAATAAAAAACAATTTCACTCAATTCACGACCAATTCTTGCTAAAATCAATGAAAATAAAACACAAATGGATTTTTTTTTATTAAAAATAAGCAAAACTACGTTTATAACAAGACGCTTTCATTTTCTTTTTCATTATTTATTTGTTGTTGTTTTTTTTTTTAATGAAATTATTTATTAGTTTTCTGTTGCGTACGTTTTTTTTTCTCTTTAATTTGTCTGATTTTAACTAATTTTGTTTTTCTTAAAATTTTTTTACTTATAATTTGTTATATCTACCGTTACGGTTATTCCAAATATATTCTTTACATATACATATATATCATCTCTTTTCTTGTATACATACACAATATACATACAAATATATTATATTCCAGTGTTAAATTAAAGGATGCTTGTCTAGTGATCTAATATTGATTTTAACCTGTTCGGCTCCATACATGTTTTTAGGATTTCCTTGTAGAAATTAAAAAAATTTTATCTGTTTTGTTTTTATTTTCTTTAGCTAATGTTCCGCGCTTAATGAATTTAAAGAAAAAAAAATATATAAGAGTCATAAAATTGAAATCAGTTCTGCACGTGAGTCGAGAACTACTTATTGCACAATTTGTGTAAGGTTTTTTTTTCTTATATATTGAAAATCTTGTTTACAAATGCTTTTTTGTTTTTTTTTTTTGCTTTTTTGTCATTTTATTCGGATCATTTTTTTTTCTATTTATTATACATTTAATTTTTGGTATTTTCTATATTTGGTTTTATAAAATTCTCTTTGTATATCAAGATTTTTTGTTTTCTTTACCATTTTCATTAAGCTTCAATATTTGTTTAGTCTGAATACAACACAAATAAAAGTTACATATATAGTTAATTTAAACAGAATATTAAACTGATTTGTAGCTTTTCGCAAAAATAAGTAATTAAATAATGGATATGTTGGATTTATTTTAACTAAATAATTCACTAATTTAACAAATTTTTCCCATAGAAATTTACAATACCTTAGTTTAAAAGCAAAACAATTGAAAATAGTTTTTATTTAAAACAAAGCTAGTATGTACCTTTTCCTTTATGATCAAAATCATTTGAATATCTAGGTGGATAAAATGAAAACGATGGAATGACAATGGTTTCGAAAATAGACGTCACAATCTTTCTTATTAGCTATTGCTGGAGTCCGCGAAGGTTTACTGCAACGTTAGAGATCGAACGGACTGGTGAATAGCCGCAGGCCTTCACAAAAACCCGCCTTCATCTCCCATAACCCCACACAAAATTTAAAAATGGCAACGGAAGTATCTCCCTAATTTCATGTCTATGAATACTTTTGCCTGTCATGGCCTGTATGGCGTTTGAATTCCAGTCTGCCATTAATGAAATTTTCATGAGATATTTTCTCACAATGAATGACGCGGAGCACTTATGTGCGTGAGCTGATTGATGTGCATGCAAAAAGTTTTACAGAAACAAAACTGCTCCATTTTAATGCAAATCACACTCGACTTTCTGTATAGTTAATAATTTTGGTCCGTTACTCGCCAGTTTTATAAGTGGTTATTTCCTCAATAAAACAATTTGATATATTATTTCCGGTTACACAATACAAAAATAACAATAAAACTACTTCAGTAATAAAATTATAGGCTTAGTATTGGCTTTTCGGTAATTTGAACTCAGTTCAACTCAGTAGAGTTAACTTTAGGAGTGAGCGGAGTCGCGGGCTAGAAGCCAATATTAAAAAAAACATAATACATAAATTGTTACCAAATTATCTTATTATGGAAGCAACACTCTTTAAAGCTCTTTCATCTTCATGTCAAGAACATATACTTAAATATTATGTTTATTTGAAACAATTTCGTTCCATTTTTTCATTTTTTATTCTATCTTGGTCGCTAGATATGAATATTTTGATCACATGGTAAGATACATTAAAATTTGTCAAAAAGAAAAACGCCTAATTAATCCTGAACAATTTTGCACACACACTTAACTTAAAAAGTCCAGGATTCCTAAATAATTGGTGTCGTTTCATCAGTTCTTACTGCTTAAATTTAAACAAATTGCTTTCAACTTTAAGAACCAGAAAAATAAAAAAGATAAAAAATTGTTTTACTCGACTGATTTTTACTACCAAATTAAAGCAAATTTTTGCAACTTTGAACAAAAAATATTATAAATTCCGGTTGACTAATTTTTTATTTGAAAAATCTTACGTTTGTTCGTTTTTTTCGTAAACTAAAAACAGAAATTATATATTTTATATTATGCCAATCAATGTCTTTAATTTCAACTAAAATAATGCATGCGGATCATTTAAGGTTTATTTTAAAATTAAGAGGAATACACTGAGCATGTCTGATGAAATCGCCCAAATTAAATTCTACAAAAAATCATTAATCTGCTAAGGAAATTTACTTAATTACTTAACCAAAGCTGCCTCGTCGGCTTAGTATCTTGCAAATAACCAAACTATGCGAGAAATTTAACCGTTCGAATTAAAAAAAAAATAACAATAAAATATACATATGTATTTCATTATATTTAGTGTGTGATAAATTAGATAAATTAGTGTTTTATTTGGTTTCTTAAACAATCTTATATACATTAAAAGAAAAAAAACGAGATATTTCCTATTTGTTTCAAATTTCAAAAGTAAATAATGAATAACAATGGTACAACGAAAAATTAAATTTTCTTTCTTTTTGCTGTTTTCAAATTTAAATTTTCATAAATTTTATTTCATTGTTTTATTTATGCAAAATTTAAAATGGAGGGTAACGAAAATCTTATTCTTATCATGTTTACACTCTTGTTTATGAAGTATATTGTATATTATTGTAGTTCATTTCAATTATATTACTTTACCTAATGATTTACAAATATATATTTACTCGTATATGTATGGGTGTATATATACACATATATATATATATATATGTTTTATATTTGTTGTCGATTTCAGTTTCTAGTTTTTTTTTAAATATTTTTTTAAGGATTAAGATAAATACATTTATATAAATATACTCGTAATAGTAATTAATAAAAAAATGCAAAAAATGGTTTCTTTTTGTTTAGTTTTTTTTTTGGTTTTCTTTTGTTATTGGTTAACCGAAGAGAGGACGAAAGAATTTACAATATGCACACATACATATAATTACGTATATGCATGCATTCTGATGGAATAATCATAATAATAACATAGTAATAATAATTATTTGTTTACATATATAATTTATACATATAATGTATATAATACTTAATCGTAATTTATTTTATTTATTCAATAAACAAATTATTTGTTTTGGTTTTCTTTTATCATTCACTATATAAACTAATTACGAAAGTGTATAAATATGTTTTGTTGTTGTTTTTGTTAATGTTTTTAATTTATTTTATTTGTTGGTGTGGCTTGCGATTTTTTGTTTTGTGTTGTTGATTTGTATTCTTCTCAAATTGTTTTTTTTTTTTATTTTTATTTTATTTTCTTTCATTATTTCAATTAAGTGTTTTGTTTCAGAAAATTTAAAACAAAAATGAAACATTTATAATAAAAACCTATTCGCAATTTGTTTTGGATTTTTTTATTTTATTATTATTATTTTATGTGTCCTGTGAATGTTTTTGGAAAGAAATAAATACTATCACGAACTAGAGTTATCTATGGATCGGGATGTGGATGGACCGGCCGTAACATGCTCATCAAGGATGAATGTCGGACTCTGGCGGGACGTAGACGCAATGGGTTGATAATGATAGCCTTCGCGGTAGCGATGATTTGATTTTCTCGTTTGTGATTGACCCAATGTTGGCCGCTTGTTATTTGCTTGATCAGGTCGTTTGGCTAGAATATAAATTAATAAGAATTAATAAAATTGTTATGTTTACAGATTATGTTTATATGTATTATTAGTTGGGGGATTAATAATGTCAACCTCAACAAACTTTGAAACCAAATGCTATGTCAAATATACATTTTGATCCATTTGAAATTCATAAAAATTTTATCATTTCATTAAAATGTATTTATATTTTTTTATTATTTGGTTCATTGCTCCAATAAATGAGCCTAACCGCAAGAAGGCAACTGTGGGAAGCACTTGAGAACTTCTCAATCACTTCACTTTTCGTGTATTTAATTAGATTAGCTGTATATTTATAACCACATTATCACATTAAACTTGATATTAACCACAATATAAGGTTTTACTTCAATTCAATCGGTCTTTACATGTCATAAAAACTTTATACTTTTATAACACACTATCCGAACGGGGCTTCGCTCGAGTATTTTTAAAATAGCCACGGAAACATCCATTTTGTATTTATCCATAAATTAAATATTTATTTTGCGTCTATTGGTTTGCTGAGTGAGACGAAAAGAAGAAATGAAATATATTCCGCATAACTACAAAATTTAACTTCATAATATGTTCATTTAGTGTTAATTATCACCAAAAAAAGAATTGCTTAAATCTGTTCAGCCATTCGAAGGAATTTAAATTTTTTTGTACAAATATTATTAGAGGGATTTGGATTTTATTAAAATGTTACGTATACGCCTCAAATCATAGAAAACCAGAACAAAAAGTAACCCATTTTGGGGATATTTTAACTTATTTTGGCATGTTATTAGCATAACAACAGGCAAAAAATGTATATGTGGCGAAGATTAAAAAAAAAATATTTGTTCTCAAGTTTTCTTCCTGTGAATACGTGTGAGCCAGAGATTTGACGTTTGCTGCGTCTAGTTTGGTGTCATATACGAAATTGGACAAAGCTAGTTTATGACAGTTTTATTGTATTTATATTATAAAATTAATAATACTTGAGTATGAACAATTGAATGTAAATATTTTTAGATGGTTTTATAAAAAAATAATAAAACAATCATTATAATGTTTAGTGGAGTTATGTTAGAAAATTATGACCTATACAAATATAAATTATAATTTAATTTTAAGGATAAATTTTAATATTTCTTATCAATTTTTACATATGTATGTATTTTATTTTAAATTGGAATATATGTTTGCTTTGATAATACGTTTTTACCCTGCACCAACTATAGAGGGATAAATCAAAAGTGTAAAGACAAGGTGACGCTCTGTCATGCAGCTGTTTTAACATTGTGCTGCATGTTGCATTCTGTTAATACTTAACCCAGTAAGCAATTACGGCAACGGAATGACTTCGGCCAGACTCTAAACCATTGAATGAATGTCCGCTAAGAATCGGACGAACACAGGCTGAACACAGTGAATCTTTTCTCGGTTTGACGAGGATGACATAGGTACACTTCCTCTGTAGTTGATCTGCATTTGCATTAGGTGGCAGATTTTTTGGGCTGACGTGGTGAGTGCCGAAACATCTAAGCTCTTCATCACTGAAGCTACTTCTCATTCTTCTTTCTTTCTTTGCGCTTAAACTAAATACATTAATGTAAGGTGTCTGCATGGTCCATCGGATAGTAGCAACTTCCGACGAAACAAAAAAGCAATTAGGGAATAAAGCCCTATGGAGAAGAATAGGGGCGCTTTACAAAACAATCATAAACCCGTTCCTCCTATATGGTGCAGAAGCAGGGACCCTTACCCAGCCGGAAAAAAGCTTCCTTGCTATATTCGAGAGAAATGTAGCAGCGTTAGACCTCTTCGGACTGCTCGGAGTCTGCAATTGGAGACCGCAGTATAGGGATAAAGTAGGTCGGCTGGAGCGCCATATTAAGTAAACCCCAGGGACACCTTGGAGCGCCATCGAAATTAAAGTGAGGTAATTAGCTTAGACGATTTAGTGATTTGCATGTGGCATACATTTACAAGGTCTAGTTGTATTAAAACACATCTCTGTGTTTCAGTTTGGTTATGGTTATAGGACTCACTTAAATTCCTTTTTTTTCGAAACAGCGGTATATTCTGCATTTAACTGCAAGCAGTTTGTCATAATAGAAAATGAAAAAGATTGAAATTGATTGACTGAATTATTAGATCACAACATTAAAAAGGTAAATACGTGGTTCTCAACTTTTCATTTACATAATAAAAATATATTATAATTAAAGATAAATATAAATTATTACAAAATATATATTATAACATTCGTAGACTTGTTTACAGATTATTTCATTGAAGAGATGAGCATAATTGATGCTCAAAATGCAGTTTGAACATAAAGTAAACGCATGAAAGAAAATTCTTTTTAATTAATCATTTTGTCACTTGCATCATCAGTCAGATGTCACTGCCAACACTGATGTATTGTCGCTGTCATTCGCACGATAAGTTTTATAGAAATAAAAGTCTAATTTAATTAAATATATTTCCCTCTCCTGCGTGCTCCCAATAATGAATGCTAAAACATCCATTAACGATGAATATGATACACAACCGCAACATCTTTTTTTTATGTCATAGCGAACAAGGAATACAAACTTTCTCCCACATCCGATTCTGTCATGTGTCCCAAGGACAAGGGACGACTCATATAGAATTTTATATTATATTCTTTTGTTTATTTGAAGAGTGATTCAATCAATAAATGCACTGCCATCGAGGAGATTGAATATACAAAACCGTGTACGCTCAGTTTCTTTCCCCCTCTCTTGAAGAGAGGCACATTGATATTGGAAGTTGTGGTGGTGTCGCACTAAGGGAGGATATTAAAATGTTTGTTTTAGATTTTTTTGTTGTAAACATTATATTACTTAAGAGAAAGTTATTACAACCATACTAAAATTTCAAATTTTAGAAGTGAAGGCAAAGACTCTATAAGAGTTGCGGCTTTATAATTTAAAATATATATTTTTTAAATTCGCTAATTAATCTTCTTCTTTTTATTGCTGACGAGATTTGTCTTACTGCATTTCAACTTGTCCGCGGGTAAGGCTCATGTTATTACATTTGTGTGATCCAGAAGTTTTCAGCTTGTAACATTCAACACGTGCAGGTTCCTGTTGTTTTTGATTGATCTTCCTTTTATAAGACCGGAGATCGCCAGTCGTGGAAACTCATAGTTTCTGGGCAGCATTAAAATGTTTAATGTGCTATACCCGTGCTATACCCTTGCCACCTTCTACAATTAGTTTTGAGTGTGGCGCTGCAGAGATATTCCTATCTATCTCGTCCTTGTAAGAGATTTTGCTGTTTATTATTACCGCATATAACTATAAATAATTTCTTTAATATGCGAGTCGACAGGAAATCTAATAAGTGCGTGAAAGTTTCTTACGACCGAGTAGTGCTCCTAATTGTATTTGTATCCTCTTCAGATGAGAGGTACAGATTGAAAGCTCACCGAGTGTCATTGTGATGACCAATAAGTGGGACGTGCTGCTGCATCACATCGGTTAGGGTATGTCGCAAAGCAAACCCCCTCCGTAATGTTTATGGAAAATAATGTTTTTTTTTCTTTCCGTATATGTTTCTTTTATACAGATTGTCATCGGAGCAGAATCAACACTTAAGGAGGAGGAGGAGATGGCAGAAGCATTGCAAGCAAATGAAGGATGTCAGCCGGAATGAGAGTATAAAGGACAACATAGCCGTTAGAGAATTCAAAATATTTTAATGAACTGAAGTGACTCTGGCATTGTTTAACGTCAAGTGTGTACATCGAGAGGCCGCCCTTTTGTGTCAACTAATACGAGTATGTGTGTATGGTAATTGATTCAATTATAAAAAAGGGGGACCGACTTAATGGAAAAATTAACTGAAGTGCAAGTCAGAATATAAGGACGACGACGACGATGACGATGATGACGACGATGACGCTAGACGAAGTACTGGGTACTATGAAAGGAGTAGTCCTACGGAAGTCATTAGAGATGTGTATTTAGAAAATAATTTGTTTACATAGTACTTCAAGTCGTGATGGCTTGTCAAGGAAGGACTCTATGGGGATAAATTGCTATAGAGCAATAATGGGAGTTTTCGAACGCTAAAGAGGGGATGTCGATGTTATTCAATGGCAAGGCTCTCATAAAATTAACGGAGCGTTATTATGTTTCGATTAGTGTCGTAAATAAACCAGAATATGATAAAATGTGCATTAGCTAAAATTTAACGTCATAAGAAAATTTAATGGTGTTATAGAAAGATTTATACTTAAAGTGCGAACTAGATTTCTAAAGAAAACTATCTATAAATATTAACAAAATATTAAATATGAAGCATTCCTTCGAATTAAACCTCATAAACTCTACAACTTTTCATTGAAAATTCGTACTGTAAGTCCAAATTTCTGGAACTTGGAAATACATTTAGCTCGAAGTCGTTCTTTTGCCCCTTTTTTTCTATCGAGTGAGAGCAAAACAAAAAATCAGTCTCAAAACTAAAAAAAAAACTACACCTAAAATACCAGTATAGAATAGGTCACCTTATGGAATATACCAAGAAAAATACATTTTATGCAATCCTAGATATTAAGAATAGGAAATACGAAAAATTCAATCTTCTTTCTAGAACTATCGATTTATGGAACCTGGAGTTGAAGCTAGGGTCTTAGTCCTAACCGCAACAAGTTAAACAAGTTTGTCATAGAAAGTTATTTACGAATTTTATCGTATTGAATGAAACAACAACAACTTGTGATTGCCACCATGAACAATGAAGAGGTTGGAATAACAGCTGTTTCACGGCTTGCCATTACCGATCATCAGATTCCTTTGTGTGGTGCTGGTCTATATGTTGGTCATTAATTCGAAAAACACTTTTTCCCATCAGGAATCGAACCTTCGCTTAGACCAGCGATCTCGTCAAGCAAGCGCACACACTATGCATAACGCAATCGAAGCCAAAAGTGCAGCTCGGTCTGAGTAGGATTTGTTGTTTATCGATTTCAATGGACAAACAAGCATGGTTCTAAGCGCCGACAATACATTGAATATCATGCGGGTTCTTTCTTTTTTCCCCATTAGAAAACTTTCGCAATTTTATCTTTAAGCTGGATGAAATCTATTAACTGATTGATGTATTTTTACTAAGATTAAGTTATTTTTTTTATTTAAAATTGCAATAGGTATATCATCGTACTGATAGTATAATTTTATTTATTTTGGCTAAAATCTCAACAAATTTAGAATAATGAAAGCTAAAAACATCTTTCCAATATTCAAACAACAAAGAATACAAAAAGCTTAAAGGTATTAAAACAATCACAAAGTATTGCATTCTTTCGACTCAAAGTCGTTTGACTATTTATTTAAAGTTCTACTATTTTCATTTTCATTTAATGCCTTAATCTCCGGTGTAAAATTTTTTGAATGCCTTGCAAGTCTACTTAAAAATTCACAATAATTCATCAAATGACTGCCGCATTGAAATATAATACCAAAACTATTTTCATTTTCATTTAATGCCTCAATCTCCGGTGTAAAATTTTTTGAATGCCTTGCAAGTCTACTTAAATGAAGCATAATGAAATGAAAATGCATATTAAAAATTATTTCCTGTTTTAACCACTTTTTAATGAATGTTTAATTAGAATTCCACAAAAAAATCGCCCAAGAAACATTCGACGGTTTAATGTAAAAAAAATGTGATGTTGACCGCCATTATAACGAGTGGCAGAATAAACAAAAAAATCTTTTATTCTTTTAACCTTTTCGTAACCTTTTCCAATACTAGACAAAAAAGATTTTCACTTTTAAACAAGTCGATTTTCTTGTTCAAATAACCGCAAGCAATGAAACCTGCCTTATCTTTCACAAGACTGATTAAATCGATCCAGAAGGGTTGAAATTTGTAACTCTAATATACGTGGGCCATTTATATCAACGATAGTGTGGGGGGGAATAAATTGCACCGAGGGAATTCTTGGAGAGTACACTCACATTGCCAATGAATACGTTCCTTGTTTATTTATATGTACTTTGGAAACGTGTGGATTTTAATATTTAATGAAGTTTTGGCCAAATCTATAAGCCTTATAAGAATCTGTTTGTCAGGTGCTTTGGGATTAATAAATACCCCCAGAGCAACCAGGTTGCGTCTCGTAAATAGTATACGTATATCCATTGACTTCCAATTCTCAGGTACTTACCAGGTATATAAGGCTTTTGATTACACGACGATGATGATGATATTCGATTGCATTGATTATGATGGTTTGTTTCACTATGTGGCGTGCTGTTATGATTCGGCACTTCAGTACTTTCGGCTGTGCTAAGTAGGATCATTTCGCGATCTTCGATATACATTTCGCTGCCATCGTCTGGCACTTGGCGATAGTGTTGTGGCCATTTGGCCAATCCTGAGAGAATGAATGCCTCAACAGCGCAAACATAACCTATGATCTAAAATGTTAATTGGACAAAAGAAAAACCTACTAAGTGCATTTCTTGAATTTTATACTAATCTTTCCTTACCGCCGATGCAAATAGAGTTTCCTTTGTGTGCTTCGGCACCCATGAAAATTCCTCGGCAAAAATGACCATGTGCAGTAACAGGGTGGAACCCAAAATGAAAAACAAACCAATACTCAGGTACATCCATGTGTTCTAAAAAAAAAACAAAATGACATGTATTTAAATTAACTGCAAAGTTATCATCTACAAATGTTACTTACCACTTTAGTCCAATTGAATGGAAACATCAGTGCTATGTGCGAAATATCGAGAAACAACATTACACAGGTTATGAGGAGGGAGAAGACTGCACAGAAGATCATTAATCTTAAACGTCCTATTAGTGGCAGTAGAAAAAGGCCGACTTGCACGGTGCCAGCTGAGCATTCGCATGCAAGACAAGCGGCCGAAGATAACTAAAACAAAAAATGAATGCGGGTAATACATTTTAGCCACATACTAAGAAACAAAACCGAATACTGACCACCAAAAGAATTCTTACAATCCCTGTTGGTGTTTTCAAATGTTGGGAATCACAGTGCAATACAACACCCCAAGCCAGTGGCGATTGTCCACTGCTCTGTCTGTAGTTGGCGTGCGAGTCCCACGATGTGCAAGTTCCAAGCGGTGACTCCAAGGATAATGATAGCTCTCCGGCTCTGCTGCCAGCTATTTCAAAATCCTGCACGTCGTCCAGCTGACAGCAGACCGGCTCTAAATCGCGTATTTCGTCCAGGAGGAATTCTATCTCATCCGTACCATATAAATCAGATTCAGATGGCGTTTGAAGTTGGGGTTGTTGCATTTCCCGTTGCGGGGGCTGTCCCACATCACCGGATTTTATGAAGAATTATTTGACGATTCCAAATAAATGATTGTGTGGAAACTGAAAAACAATACAAAGAAGAAGAAAAAATTAGTTAATTGTAAAAACAAATGTTTAAGAAAAGATTACATATAATATCTATACAATAATATCTAACTCTAAACAACTCCGTATTTTTTTAGATCTTTGATTTAAAATATTATATTTGTCATTCAAGAATGAAAATCTATACATATTATCTACTTTTGAAGGTCATTTATATGAAGTAAAGTTTGATAATGTTTAGATCATTGTAGTACACCGATATCGTAGGGCAATGCTTCCTACATAATTATACTAGCTGGCCCGTGCCCGCCTTGCTTCGCCTGCTGATGGAGGACATCACAATAGGCCCACTTGTAGCCGCAGTAATCTGGCATTCATTATACCACCTCTACTTCACAATCTACAGGGTGTTTTTTTAGAGGTATACAATTTGAATTGAAATAAAATACAGGAAATTCGGCTTTATTGGAAAGATAATTTTATGCCATTAATGTTTAAATATGATTTAGGGCATGTGGCCGCCGCAGCTGGTTCGAATAAAGACAAGTCTAAAGGTCCAATTTTCAACCTCTTTTTCAAGCATTTGGGTCAATAACGCCACGAATGTTGGCTTCCAAATCCCCTAACGTTTCTGGTTTGTTGGCGTAGGCGAGCGACTTCACATATACCCAAAGAAAATAATCCAATGGTGTCAAATCACACGATCTTGGTGGCCAATTGACAGGTCCATTCCGCGAAATTATGCACTCATCGAATGTTTCCTTCAATAAATTGATTTTGTAGTGCTGTCTTGTTGGAACCACATCTCATCCACATTCATGTCATCCAATTCGGGAACAAAATAGTCGGTTGTAATGGCTCTATACCGGTCTCCAACGGTAACTGTTTTTGTGGATGTAATGGCGTTTCAAGTCCAATTATGTATTTCTAAATTTTGTAAATGCTTAGCAATTTTAGTAACATCTTTGCAAAACTACTTTTTTTTTATTAAAACGTTAATTGGTCAACATTTTGATTCTCTTCACTCCAAATGCGGCAATTTTGCTTGTTGACGTAGCCATTCAACCCAAAATGAGCCTCATCACTGAACAAAATTTAATTTGTAAACTTCTCGAACTGAACCATTATTTTCGAAATAAATTTGCACGATTTGCAAGCGTGAACTGAACATAAATGACATTAGAGTTGCCAGATTTGACCACAAAATGTCAGTTTTATCTCTATTCGAAAAACCAACCTCTAAAAAAAACACCGTTTACAATCAAGACATTGGCCGCCCCTCAAACACGCAAAATATTTTACAATCAATTTCCTCTCTTAAATCTTTATCCATGAAGAACTAATATTTGCACTTAAAGTTAGGTGGTTGCAAGAGTCCCGTTCTTTAAATTCAGGTTCAGATTCCGAGTCATCCGAGTTTGACTAACTCATTACAGCTCATCTCATCTGTGTACACCCATGTATGGACATGGCACTTCTGCAGCTGCCCCGTTTAAAAAGTCATTTAAATATAATCGTTTTTTTATAGGAGGCTTAGTGTCAACAAAGCACAAGCCCATTCGAAATCGAGACTCGACTCAATATGGCAAATACATGCATAAACCTAAAAAGAAGAGAAATAATTCGCTCTTGCTTTAAAGAAGTAAACATCATGGAGATCGATTTCAAAATGTTGACCAATTAACGTTTTAATAAAAAAAAAAAGTAGTTTTGCAAAGATGTTACTTAAATTGCTAAGCATTTAAAAAATTTAGAAATACATAATTGGACTTGAAATATGCGTAATTCAAAGCTCTAAAGACTGAAATTAATTTCATTAAAATAAGCGCAGGGGAAGTTATAAAATTTTTAAAGTCTAATTAATGAATTACTTGGGCTTTCAAACACAAAACTAAATATTATTAAATGCACGAATCTGCTCCTTGTTACCTAATTATCAACAAAAAAAATGCCAAAACCCGTTCAGCCGTTCGCTGTGTAGGTCCAGTCAAAGGGATTTCAACTTTGTTTTATATTATTAGTGATTATAACACTGATCACGGTTTCACATATTATCCTTATGATTTATCAAACCTTAATATTCAGTATCAAATGTTGTTTTATTTTAGATACTGTTTGCATGAGGTGGGTTTTTGTCTATGCATTTCTATATGGGATTGCAAAACAACACACCTTGACTGCAATTTCTGTTTGTTAAAAACTCAAAAACTTTCCATCCCATTCAATTTATCTTATCATATGTATCTTTTAAGGTCCAACAACAAAAATAATATATTAATATCGTCACAAATTACACAATCATAAATTATTAGGTGGAAGTTACGGTAGACAACTAAGCTCGGTTTGTTTTTAAGAAAATCGAATTCCTTGAACCACTATGTGGGAATGATCCATTGTTCATTCAAGCAAAAATTAATTTTTTGGTGTCATGGTTGAAGAAACTAGACGAAATTCGTCTCTCGGAAATTGAACCTGCACCACCAGAGTCAAAAGACGAAACACCATCGCCACCCACTACATTGCTTGGTTAACAAAAAATTTTAGAATAGAAATAAATGTTTGTTCAATGGATGTGTTTCATACTTTTAGCGCAAATTTTGGACTAACACAAGCCAAACCTGACAATTCAGTTGCCTTTAAGTTATTTTAAAGTTCATTGGAAAATTCCTCCAAGTATATAACACATTTATGCACATATTTTAGTCTGTTTATATGATAATTAGACATTTATTTATTAATTTTCGTGACAAACGTGGCAAACGCATACATTTGTCCTAAAAAGGGTTCAGACAATATTCATTCCAGTTGTAACAAAAAAGGCAGATATAATGTTAAATAAAACAACAAAAAATTTACTAACAGACCTATATTACCTTCTCATTTTGCAAATGATTCATAATAAGGAAAATGCTGATCAAAACGAGTCTGACTGGTCAATACCCCCAACGAAAGGAGTACCAATCGATTTTCTCTCGATGAGTTTCCACTACCATACCAGCTACTTCTCTACAACTCATATTGCAAAGTATGCTACACTTTGCAAGCTAATCTCGTAACAAGCAATCGAAATTAAATTAATTAATCGAACCTCCCTTACCGCGAACAATATGCATAATGTGATTATTTTTTTTTTCTCCAACCTGATTAATGTAAAACATTGTGTACCATCCAAACAGTTGCCCCATGGGAAAACCCATGCTTCTAGTAAACTGCGGGCTCCACTCCAATTTCAAACATTCAATAGAACCCACAAGCCTACTCTCTTTCATATTTCCATCTCGGTATGAGGTCAAGATGTTTGCAATTAACACAACCTGTGTGGATGTTATTCGTTTTAAAGTGCAATGTGCTTTAAAGCCCCCATCTGCTTGCAGTCACTCCATTTGCATTTCACTCTACTTTGCTCCTGGCTGCTGCTGGAGCAGCCGATTCTCCTCATGATCAATTATTTGAATTTACATACAAAGTAAAAGGCTCCTTTGCAAGAACTCTTCCCACTGGGCTTCTACCCATCATCATCATCATCATCGCAAACTACCACCGTCATCCAATATATGCAAATTTATTGTCAACAGGGAGCATAACGCTGTAACCAACAGCAGCTACGACACTGTGTGTATCAGTCTATTCGTATAGCGCATGCATATGAAAGGTCCTTTGTCACATACAAATACACACCAGGCACACACTCCCAGATATTGCCTACTCTCGTTGGATTATAAATTAAAAATAGTGCAATTCAATTCATTGACCTAGTTCGCCTCACCCACACGCCGCCGCTAATATGATGTACTGCTATGTAGTTTCATTCTGCTGTTTTTCTTCTTCTTCTTTTTTTGCCATACTGAAAGGACCTACTTGGTTGAAACGACAAGAAAGCAAGAAAGGATAATTCATACAGTACCTGGGTGTACTGTACACTTTGCAGTGGAGGAGCAAGAGAAATGTTAGAAATGTGCTGCCGTTGCAATGGACTTCAGGCAGCCGGAAGTTTAGTGTTTCACTGGAGTAGACAGTGTGGCAATTATAAGTCGTCGATAGCCAGAAGAAGTATGAATCGTTTAATGCTCCTGACACATTCCACTTACATTACAAGACACAGGCGCGCTACTAAAATGAATTTGAGTAGAAGGAATGTGTGCTGTGCACATCGAGTGCACTTAGATTGTTGGCTGAGGGCAAAGCCCACGTCTTTGCCAGCGAACACACTATTCCTTTAACGTGAATATAATTTTATTTGAACTGGAAGTTGTAACTTTTTTTGTGCAAACGAAAAAGGATATACGAAGAAAAAGGTAAATGGTTGCAGTATTCCTCGATACATCAAAAAGAAGGAGTTTTCGGTCCTTTGTGTTTCTTTGACGATACCGGCATCGGATGAAAGAACCGACAACGCGCGTTCTTGCAACTAAGAATAGTATCCTTCGTCGGATACTTGGTAGGGTATTTCTTTCAAAAAAAAAACCGACATGTGATTTTCAAGTTTTTTTATTCTTGTGCAACTGAACAATTGAAAAATTCTTCCGGGAATGTTGGTTGCTTTTTTTTAATTCAGTAGATTAAAAGATTAAAAAGTATAGAGTGGTGGAAATAAATTCTCTCACGAAGAGACAAAAATAAAAAAATAAGAAAGCCGTTTTTTTATGAATTGGTGGTGCCTTCTGAAAGAAAGCAATAACCACGAAGAAGTTATTAATTTACTATTTTACAGTCGTATTCTACTACAGATTCATTACAAATTTTCTTGTTTATTAACTGAATGGAAAAATGTTCTCACACAATGTAGATTAATTTTAACTAAGTTGCTTATTAACGAAATAAGTGCTGCTTAACCCATTGCAGTCTAAATAAAGCAACAAGCATAAGAAATTAAAAATAAAACATAAAGAAAGGCTACAGTCCACTGGGGCAAACAGTATAATACCCTATCGATATCCCTATGAGCCTCTGAGAAAAAAGCGTTAGGAATATAATGGATATCATCTCATTTCATTCTTAGAAATTTATATAATTGGCGTGGCCGAACATTTTGTATGAGCGATAGATTGGAAAAAAATATTGGATTAATATATTTTGCTATATACATTTTTTTCGGTTTCTATGAAAATGTTCGAAAAAACAGTATTTTAGTTAAGAACGCCAAAAAAAACTCTAAATCAAAAACTTATGAAGGTAGGCAGTGTCTACATATCTTGTAAAGGTTCTAATACTCTAACTTTAGCTTTAAAACGGTTTTTTTTCTAAATTGTGGGTGGGGCGGTGGGCGTTTCAGAAATATATTTGCACTTAACCATTTCGGAATTCTAGAGAATATGTGGTGAAAATTTCAGCTTCCTGGCTTGAATTTAAAGGCCTTAAAATTGCGTACGGACGGACGGAAGGACGCATGGAGGGACTTTGCTAAATAGTCTTAAGTTTTGATCCTGATCATAAATATATATACTTTTAGGGGTATACGACGAATATTAAGGGGTGTTACAAACTATGTGTCAAAATGAATATACCCTTAGGATATAGGGTATATTATGTATTATTATGTTATTAGGGTATAATAACACTACAATGTTCATTTAAATGAATTGATAATTTTACCATTCTTACTACAAGAAATTTGTGTGTAAATGTTCCCAAGTTTCTTAGTTGAGGGGTAACATCTTACCCTCATGCGCTTACTTCAACGATTATTTTGAGTTAGGGAATGGAATTAAACAAAAACTCGTAAAATTCGTACAAATTATTACGAATTTTTAAGCAAGCGAATGGACCTAATAATAATAATAATAATGCATGTCACATAAAAATGCCAAATGACAGATGACAGATGACAATAATAAGTTACAGATAGAAAGGATGGAAGGAAGATAACAGAGGGCATAACATCTGTTAGCGTATATGAGGTAAGGCTTGCATTTTCCGTTGGTTGTACTCACTGCTACAGAAACAATTAAAAAAAAAATATTCCCGAGTTTGGAATATTACGTTGCTCTTCATTGCTCGAGTTATTTAATGTTAATGTGAATATATTGGGGGTTCACCCTTGGACAATCGGGTGTGCTCTTCACCGTCCACTAGGTCGAACTTTTGTAAGTGTATTTGGTTTTTTTTTTTCTGAAAGTGGACGGTATCTGCACGCGTCTGTCACCGAGAGTGTCAATCTTCTACCCCAAACAAGATGCGGACATTTGTCATAAGCAAAGATATCTGCAAGATCTCGAAATACCCTATTGGTTCTTTTATGCCGGCTGGGCCATAATGTCTTGAACACACTGTGTCCCACTAAATAATTGAATCTCTGAGTAACCGCTTTTCCAGTAATAATAGAGGTACTTTATCCACTATATATCTATCGGAATATACCGTTATAAAATTTATTTAGTTTAACATTTTTGGAAAACGTTTAAAATTAGTGACTATTTACTGTCTTCGCTCAGATTGTCTTTTAAGAGGTTTATTGCACCGCTGCTTGCTTCAAGTTTTTTTGCTTTTAGTCTTATATATAGAATAATGGCAAATAGAGTCTGACCGACAAAGCTGAATGTAGTGCAACCTGAAACCCCAAGGAACCTAAAATAAATCATCCGTTAAATTAATTTGACCTGTATATCATTTATTAGATAAAATAACTCATAATCATAACAAAATGTATTTACAAAGAAACAAGAGCAAATAATAGACTGTAAATGAATCCCTTTGATTGCCTTTGAATAACTACAAATGCAAACTAACATTCATTCAGATGCAACTTCCACTATAGAAACGAAACAAACAAGAAATGACTTGCCCGAAATCGCTCATCTCGGAAAAACGGTTAAAAAATTCAATATTCGGATGCGGCTAAGCCTTCGACATTTTTTTTGCCGAATCCGAATGTTTTGAAATTTGGCCGAATGTAGACGGGGCCGAAGCCGAATGTTCGGTCTGACTGTGACATTTTCAAAAGCTAGTATTCGGTACTTTCTGGTGAACACAACTAGTTCATTTGATGAGCGTTCCTAAAACCAGTTTCATTATTCACCTCATTATTTATGATATAGAGATTGAAAGTAATTTCGTCATTCGCTTTAAAATTCATTCAAATTTCAACAGTATTTTCGAGGGGTTTGTTTTATATATAGTTAAGGTGGTTATTTCATTGGATGGTTTTGACTTAAAAGACTTTTAAGTTAAAAGGTTAAGTTCAAAAGTGAATATCATAAAACAAAATATTTAAATATTACCCCTACTGCAAATATATTGACTATACCAAATTTCAATCAAAATACTGAAGGGCGGGCAGAAAAGCATTCTATTCACACTTATTCCACATTTTATGGCATGTTCGTTCACACATTTCAACAAAATTGGAATTTAAAACTCGCTACGTATATACGTATGTATGTACGTGTGAATATATTTTTATGCGCGGAAGCTTACACAGAAAACAAACAAATTTCAAGGGATCATTCCCTTCAGTGTCCTAAATGTACACCAATATACACGAGTAACACAACCCTGAGCCATTAACCTCAAACGAAACAACCTAAAATTCACTTTCAAACTATTTAATTATAACCAACATGTATGCACATACCCGTGCCTATAGGGTGTTTGCTCGCCTTCACAAAAATTCCACCTGATTTTCACCAAATCGACACTGAGCTGAGCATTGAAAAGTTCTTCTTCCTCTTTTTTGAAGAATGACTGCGGGTAACTGCAGGAAATTGTATCGTATCTTGTATCTCTCTCTAGCTCATGTGGGAAAAAGCTTAAATTTGTTGGTCTACGAACCATCGTCTCCTTATTAAATTTACTTTTAGCATTTTAATGAGTCTTGTGATGTTGGTATTCCTTTTTTTGTTGGTCTTCAAGGGGACGACGAATAAAAGGAATGGACAATAGAAAAATGATTATTCTGGTCAAAACTACTACAAACGACGATAATGAACCTCTCTCAATATCTATTATTATTGAAAAGATTTTTTCAGGCTGGTTCTAAGGTTTATTTTCCTATTTTAATTCCGTATAGGCAACAAAAATGAATTCTTCGCCGGGCACTCCTTAGTTGTGTCGTGTGTTTATATTATATTTTATTGCGTTTCGTTAAATATAGCAGTGATATAAGTCTTGCACACGGGAGGGTGGTAAAAGCGGGGTAGTGACAGAGGCTAATAACCCGGCATACTGTCATTACCATTCAGCCATCGGCATGGACTAGACTAGGTTCAATAAAGAATAAAATCAATAATATACCCTTCAATTGGTGCGATGCACGCAGGATTCCAAATTGAAAAACTAAAATGTTACCTCAAAACAAGAGCGGACAAACCGAAAAGCAAGGACTTCATCCTTCCTAAGCCTTGTGCTACTTCAATAAACAGGCATCTATAGAATGTCGATACGGATATAGAGTGACGATGATTCCGGTGGTGCACAGGGAAGGGAAGATGGAGATTTTGCTTTTAATGGGGTAGTTCCTCGGCAATGGAATCGGAATAAAGTATTTTTTTTTTACGGAAAAACTTTTATTATGCCTTCAAAATACTACAACTGCCGCCCATATCCTGTCAGATGCGATATGTGTATGCGCGCGATGGGCGACGACAACGTCGAAAGATGACAACCCTGAGTGTAGTGTTCGTGTGAGTGTTTGGAAAAGTGTGCGAGGGAATATGGGACAATCATAGACTGCAGATGATTTAGTTTCTCATTTAATGTGGCGCAATGTGGCCATTACTCTGTTATCGATCGTCCTACGACGACGTACGATAGTGTTGACGACGATTTACTCTTTAAATTTTATTCCATATAGGTTTCGCATGAATCAGGGACAGGACTTTCAACTAGACAAGTCGTTTTTGAGGGCTGCTTTTCATTAAAATGAAAGATTCCATTTAATAAGGAGACGAGGGAATATGCATAGATTATTATAAGTTTTCTGTTTTTATACTATGTAGAAAAACAAGAGGCTTTTCTCTTATGCTAGTTTAAGATAGGATATGGGAAAGTAATTGCCAAGAAAAAATATTTTTAAAATGAGGATGTCCTATTTTTAATGAAAGGAAAATCACAAACTGTCATGTAGATGTACGCACAGAAATTTTGCTTGTATATTTGCAGCTTTATAAATGGGAGAACTTGATAACCTTGGCAGATTTTTTTTTTTTTTCAAATTAAAACAAACAAGTTACACTTTGCTTTGGTAATGACGGAAGGGTACTTTGCTGTATGTATGTTGGACGTGCCATCATGACAAGGAAAATGTGAAGCAGAATTCATTTTTTAGCTAGATATCGTTTAAAAGTTACATTTCTGTAGGGTCTAATTGTATCCACTCAGTCTGTACAAAGTACCTACTGGTGCATTTATAAGAATCAAACAAATACTTTTTAACAGTTGCAATGTATACATTTTAATATCTCGTTAATGTAAAATAAATAAAAATTGTTTGTGGATTAGTAAAGTCTGTGGCATTTAAATTTTGCTTATAAAGTCCAATATTATTCGACCTATAGTAGATTTACAATAATCTAGCAACCAATTAACTTTTTATATACCTCAAGTTAATGACAACATCGCACTGATGTTTGATAAATTTGCATGGGGGTATTGGTATACAAATATTTGAAGGTTCCACACTTTAAAGCATCCAGTTAATCTGCATCTGTTCTAGCTGGTAAACGCCCATTAGGTTTAAGAAATTAATTAATTCTTTAATAAAAATAAAAGGCGCTACTATTTAAAGAAAGACTAGTCAAGTAGAAGTCATGGTACGTTACACTTAGGCTTACGGAGCTAAAGCCGATGGTTCTTTATCCATTTTTTAAATTATTTAGAATCATTTCGAATAATAATCCCTTGTTGAATTTTTGATTTATTTATGTCCCACCTCATCGGCATATAATTAAAAAAACTTCAGGCGCTGTCAGGAGCATCTACATTGAAATAAAGCCAAATACTGCCTTTGGACATTATTGCACAGTCCAAAGGCTGCGTAGGAAGTGATAAAACCCTTGAACCCTTGAAAATGTAAATGATCTACTGAAATAAAGGATATTAGAATGAGTAATTCTGAGAGGTCTGCTGCAAATTGGTTTCAGATGGATTAAATCTTCTTTCTAGTCTTCAGATACGTTTGATTTGTTCAATCATCGAATCAACGATCACGAAGAACGTGTTTCTTTGTTTATTCGTCTAATTTCATTGGTTTGCTGTCTTCATTTTTTTCAAAGTGGAAATTCAACTGTCTTTTTTGCCATGGATTCGAGAGATAGGATTAATGGCAAAAAATTAAATATGAAAATATATTCCATATTTAAAAATTTATTATTTAATTAGGTACAAAATGAGCTTGTACATTTTTATTGAAAATACAAACCTGTTAGACTTTATTTCGCATAAGTAGGTACTTATTTTTTATTATATTTTCTTAGAAATTTATCGTAAGAAATATACTTCTCCTATCTTTAAACAAATAATAAGACAAATTTAAACTGTAAGCACACAGTTTCTTTAATTTAAACCAACTACATGTACTTTTTTTAATTGCAAATCCTTTGTGGGTTAAGCTAGATGTAGATGATATTATAGCTGCACCACCTCTTGCGCACGTCTGACAAACATCCTAAAGTAAGAACAGTCATGAGAAGCTTTTATTTTTTCAAAAAAATTAATTGCCGTTCGGAATTGGCATTAAACTGTAGGTCCCTTCCATTCGTGTCAAAAAATATATCTTCACATACAGAGTGGTTGGAGAAGCTAGGCTTTAATATTTATTTCTATTTTATGATTTTTTTGGGCTTGTCTTATTAAATACCTTCTATTTGAGGTTCTCAGCTTATATGTTGCTGTAAAAAGGGGTGTAGTGCCATATTTACTAGAGAACTTTGTTGGGCCCTACCCCTGGATTAATTTTTTTAACCATTTAAGGGTTGAAGGATTTTACTTTAAACATATCTAATTAGTATAGTTATAAAATAAATATCGTCGGCTTAGAGTGTAGATCTGCAGTAAAGATATAAATGATAATTTTATGGGAAAGAAAAATAGGAACACAAGACTATTTTTGTCTCTTTAAAATAAAACGCAAGATACAATTTGTGTGTTCTCTAACTTTTAACTGAATATTATTTGTGTTATCATAGTTGTGATAGGGTTAGTACTTCAGTTTGAGACTCAACTCGTTAACTTATTTCGCGATCTTGACCATGTATTTTCATTTGACCCTTTTCACATATATGATTAAAATGGAGTCTGAAGATTTTCACTCCACGGTTTATGCATCTAAGTTATACGGTACATCGCTTAGTTATGCATATACCTGCACGTGACTTTACAAATTTTGCTCATTGACAATTAACACGTGTCAAAAATATTCGGTAAGTAATGCATTAATATCAATTAATTTCTACTTGAATTTCTGTCAAATATGGCGTGGTACTCAAAATCTGAAGTTTAAAAAATCGTCAAATCGATTATTGCGGCATGGGATGTGAACAGGGGTGAAACATGCAATATGTATGCTTTCCCAAGTGGTATGTTTACGATATTTTTTTATCGATAGGTAAATAAGTGCTCTTAAGCCAATACGGTTGCCAAACCCTGAGTGAATTGAAGTAGGTACTGAAGGGATGAAATAATGTCATTCAAATGCTCACAGTTTATTCGCAATTTAATTTTTAAAAAAGTACCGCAATTCAAGACCTACAGATTGAATCTATCTATCTATCTTTTTTTTATCAGCTCATTTTTCAAGATTAATTAATACATCATTTAAGCATTTCTTAACCATTCTCTCTCATCCAAAAGTAGACTTTTTCATGATCCTACGAAAAACACATTCCGTCTAATTGAAACACGTTTACAAAACCGTTCAGTATTACAACACTAATAATTATTTGTGAATTTATTTGTAACTAGTAAATTATTTTAAAATTTAGATTTCATAAGGAGTGCCAATTCAGTAAAGCTACAAGTATTATTTCCGCAGAAAATTATAAGTGACGAATTTACAACAAGTTTATATCTTGTGACTACGTGACAACCGCGAATTTTTAAAGAGTGTAATTAGCTTTATATTTAAAATATCAAAAATTTAGAAATTTTCTCCTTAAATCATCACTACGATACGAAATTGGTTTTCAATTAAATAAAATGCTTCTTTTTTTGAGTATACTAGTGTATAAACTAGCCTGGTCGCAAAAATTCCTAGAAAAACTATTTGTTTGTCTTTTTGGTTGAAAAGTAGACTGGTATTTCAACGTACACAAACGCAATGTATTTAATATAGCCGCAGCACTGTTTTTTTTTTTCAAATGTGAATAAAAGTTACACCACCTCAGCCCAGGAGACCGGAGCAGTGCCCCATTTTGCCTGAAGGTAGCTACACCACTGATAACAACCCTCCCACTTTACTGCATTCATACTGGTCCACCTGTGGGGTTCGCAATTTAAAAACCCAATGACTTGAAATCAAATGAATTCCTCTGCGATGTATTTAGAACTCGTATATATCCTCAGTTTAATCCTATGTTCGTTTTTCGCTCTGTTTATTACACAATTATGACACCTTAAAATAGCCGTAAATAGAAGTCCTAAGATCATCCTATTCAATCAGTTGAGTACATAAAATCGACTCTTTGTCTTTAAATATTCAGGTAACAGTAACCTACTTTTTAGTTCTTAAACAACTCAGAACCATGTTCACCTGCTTCTTTAGTTTTGTTTTTTCAAAAGATTTCATCGAACTTCAAATAGGAACAAACTGGATAGAAGAAAATCAACTCCATTGAAATGTCAAAGTTGCAATTTAAAGACAAAAACAGGGTCGCTAGAAAACAAAGCAAAAAATCAAACGAATGTCATCTCTAACAAAAACAATAACATTGATGTGTGCGACATAAAAAAATGATTTCCTGAGCACTTTTCTGCTCACATATCCACACGGCAAAGGCTTTAATTCCGTTTCATTTCAAACAAACAAAACACCAACTTGACATACTTCACGAATGCACCGTAGCTGTTGGCATATAGTAGGTAGTGAGGAAAAGATTGAGAACAGCAGAAACAAGTAGACAACTTCTCGACACATGCACCAGTTCACGACATGTAGTACGTGCATCTGTTCCACATTAAAAAGAAAAAGGAATCCGAATCTAGGACTTTTGATTCTCAATGACCTTGTACTCGTTAAACTTTTTTTTTCAACCCTTTCCTTTTATTTTCGCTTCGATATGTATTTCCCATGAAAACAAAACATATTATACGCAGGGCGTCCCTTCTCCTTCAACACCACTGTCGGAGTCAATGAAGTAATTGGCACGCTCTACGCGCGGTTAAATGAGTCTTACGCTTTGGATTTATCATATAGATTTCACTTTAGTTGCGATTTTTTTCATTCCGCTTCCGTAATTGTGGACTTGATACAAATGCAAAATTGATTAAGAGCACTCTATGTATTCGGATTGTACCCTCTTCCCCTACTACACACTCAAACGTTGACTCACACACAAGCTCGTACATAACATGAAGAAAGCTTTAGGATTTACCTCGAGGGTGCATTTCACAGATTTCCATGTAGCAAGGACATTTATAAATAACAGCAGATTCACACAGAATAAATAACACACACACAGAATTGGCACTCCACGCGCGTATAAAAATTTTAATTAAATGTAATAACTTTACTTTTTAATTTAGAACAATTTTTGACCTACAAAACAATTCCTCCGGTTTCTCTTTTGAATACAACACAGAACTACAACACACTATCCCCATGTAGTTTATCTAAAGTGTTTACACTCAGCGGAGAGTTAAGCAATATGAGAACAAAATAAAATCGTCCGAGCTCCGGTTTAAATTGTGTTAAAGTACGAACGTAAATGGAGAAGCCTTTTCGGAAAGTACTCTCTCGACCATAGTCAGAATCAGATGTGATATGCGAATTCTCATCCCCCATCTACTGAATACAGCGTGAAGAGAGCCGAGCACAGGAGAGGATTTACGATTTACCACTCAGTCAATGCCACCCTTGTTTTGCAACCCCCATTTCCAGAGGAAAACTTACTCAACATAATTAAACTCTGTGCTGGTTTTATTTAGAATAGAAACTAGAAGAATCATCAGGCCCGCTCCTGCTCACTGTAATCCGAATGTGAAACATAGAATTCAATGGGATAAAGAAAATAACAAAAAAAGGAAAACATCGCATTTCACATTGCTAGAAGAGGGTAAGATTGCTGCAGAAAAAAACTGTTGAAATAAAACATCACCCCCAAATGAACAAACGAAACGCGAGAAGCGAAATAAGTTCTGGATTTATCTGGTAAGGAGAAAGTGTTGCCAGTTTTATATGAACTATATGAACTAAATGGTGGCACTCGTGTTCCGCTTCCTGTTAAAGTGAGGGTTCATTGAACTCGAGCGTTATCAAAGATTAAAGTGAAGGACTTTTGTAGGAAAACTAGGAAACGTAATATACCATGTATCACTGTCATTATTAGAACGGATCAACGAAAATGAAACTATTATGACATAATAGTGTCGAATGTAGCTTGCGTATATAAATATAATGTTATGTACATATATAGTTTAGTTTATTTAATAGAATTTTAAAGATTTGTAGGGAGTACAAATTTTGTTAATTTTAAATGAGAACCTAAATAAAATATTTTTTTATTAGCTAAGAGCTATATAATTATTTTTGTCTGGAAATAATACCACACGGAGTTTTTAACCATTTATCTATTTGCGCTAATTATATTATAACGGCCCATACAGGACCTAATACCTAGCTTCTCCAACCATTGTGTATGCGAAGTTATATTTTTGACACGAATGGAGGGACCTACAGATTAATGCCGATTCCTAACGGCAATTTTTTTTTATAATGTACGCGCACTAAAGGGATTTTGGATACCCTTATAATGAAGTGACACAGTGCGTGCATTAGGGAAATGAAGGATTAGAGCAAGGGAGAAACCGATGCACGTTGGTTTTAAATGTTTGTAAATTATAATGCAAAGGAAAAACAGAGCGTGGTAGAGCATTCCACATTCGTATTGTACGGTTGAGAAAACAGGCTTAAGGGTAAACTAATGTGCATTCCTCGCAAGGCGAGTATTGCGGTTGAATTGCTGTATGGGTGGAATGCAACTGGCTATTTCATTTGAGCACTTGTGGTGGAAATACCGATAAAACAATGACAGGCAGGAGACATTACGACGATGACTAAGAGAATCAAGTGTTTTCGCAATGTCTCGATCGCCAATAAGTTTTACCGCACGTTTTTGGATCCTGTCAAGTAGCTCCAAATATATTATTGGTGCACCAGACCAGATATGAGCGTTGTACTCAAGTTTTGGGCGAATAAACGCCTTGTAGATTCTAGCCAGATTAGAAGGGGTGAAATATTTCTTGCATCGCTTTAGGAAGCCTAGACATTTCGCAGCGTTCTTGGCGACATCAAATAAGTGGTCATTCCAACGAAGGTTGTCATTAACACACATACCGAGAATGGAAAGTATTTCGGTTTCAGCGATGCAAGTGCCATTCATGGATAATGGCAGAGAATTAGGGGTTCGCTTCAATTTATTTTTGAGAAGCTTCTTATGACATTTCTTACTCTTGGATGTTTGTCTGACGTTCGCAAGAGGTGGGGCAGCGAACAAAAACTTTCAGGTGGTAGTACGAGCCGGGATTTGAACCAGCGACCCCTCGCTTAGGGGACAACGCACTTTACCACTAAGCCACTGTACGCACCCACCGAGTTAGATTATATCTGCAAAATGTATTAAGTGGTTTTTTAATCAAATATTTCTAAGATTATATTATTTAGGGGGTTAGTATTTATATCCCTCCATCATACCATTTTTATTTCGTTGAAAACTCATGTGTATCGTCCTTTTAGACTTTTCATTTTTGTTGGGACACCCTGATGTACATGTTGCTTTATATCTAGGAATAACACGTACTAGAAAACAACCTGTATCTATTTCTTTGACCAAATTGATCAAATCACAAGTGGTCCAATTTGCATGATATGATGAGAAAGACAGTTGAGTCTGCTAAATCTATTACAATTATGTTAAGTAAGTGATATGGTTGAATTATATTTTTAAGAGACAAAAATCATTTTTGTGTTATGTCTTCCTTTTTCCCCAAAATATTGTTCATATTGTTTTTTTTAAGCGAAATATTTTGTTAAAGTATACCCTAACCCTAACATTTAAAAATTATAAATCCTAAGATAAAGATATTTTATTTTTTTAACCAGCACAATTTATTTATTTACTTAAGAATTTTTGCTGTTTATGTTTACGTTTCGGGCAAAGATCTAAAAATCTCATAAGCGTTGATGTTGAACTTAAACACTTATATTTTATTTCAGCATAGGCCTATTTGCTTGTTGTTGTTGCCTCAGACTTAGAAAAACTCCTACGTGTTTGGGGGTGAAATATTTTCAAACTATAAATTTCTGTAATAAACTTTTTTTAATAGTTGAATAAGCTTTTCAAAACTCCCCGTCTGGCTGTTGTTAAAAGATAAAGGGAAATAATTTCACCTAAAATTTTAAGTGATAAAGTCGAACCAGGATGAACAGGTCATGTGTAAAGGATATTGCTGATTGAGAAAAGTTTCTCGGGAACAAACATACCTACAAATATATACATAAAAAGTCGCAGGCATTATGATTCGCATTAAAATAATTGAATGACCACAATTGTTGCCGTCCAAAAAATTAACGGGCCCACCCTGAATAGAGACCAATTTAGCCTGAAATATTCTGAATTTATGCATTCTTTTGTTTTGAATATAAGTGGCTATGATGCCAAGCCTCAACACACTCAACTATGCACTGCGCCATTGAAGCAACAAGTTCTGTTCGGTGTGAATTGGATTTTGGAGTTATTTCCAACTCTTTGATCTTTCAAATATTATTATGAAAATTGTGGTCCTAGGCGCTTGCCTAACAAAAACACATAAGCCGAGTAGAACAATCCTTAAGTCTGCATAGAGGTACTATTTGATTTTCCTTAAATTGTAATTTGATGCCAAAGGTTATGTTCTAGAGAGAACCGTTTCGTGAGTTGCTGCTATCTTTTGGTTTGGGACCGTCTTTAAAAAAGAAAATATCACCCATTTAATTTTAGCTGTGTGGTAATTTGATTTGTTATAGTTTGTCAAATTCAACATAATATATCGGACTGTGCAAGACAATTCTTTTAAACTTTTGTGTTCCAAAATAAATCCCTTTCTTTTAATCATCGATCGATTTGAAAAGAAAGCTCTGATAATTTTTTTGCGATATGAAAATCTGCTATTTCTATTTAGTATTTTCCTTCAAACGTAAAAACTGTAACTAGTGTACGTACGATGTTGATTTTTTACTAAAGATCTATAGATAATTGTCTAAATTAATGTAGAACCACAAACCAGATTTTGCCAATGTCCAAATCCTACAAAAGGAGAGGCACTTGTCTAAAAGATACACTCTGGAAACCTTACATATAACAAACAACAAAAACAACATGAACAGAAAACAGGAAACCCAAAAAACATCTCGGCGGTATATACATAACTCTCTCGTATCAATGAAGAAATGTTAGTTCTTGACATACTAACTGTTTATTCCTTGACTATACTTTGATCGAAATTGTTATCTGCATTGAGTTTATTTAAATGTAATACATAACTAACAAAAAAACTTTCTACTTAATCTGTAAGTTTGTTCTATAAATTTATGTATTTTACTATGTTTTCATGTAATAAAGATCCTTTGATTGATTGAGATCATTGCATAAACAATTTGACGAAATTTTTCCACAGCTAGCGTAACAACTTTTTGTTGTTTTTTTTTAAATGGAAATAATGGACATAAACAAACAAAATTAAAATTAAATCGTGCCCTCAGAAAATAACCATTGTGAAGAACAAAAACGTGCGCAAAAATAAGCTCATTTCACTCTAGAATACATAGCGCAAGGCTGTTTCGAATGGCAGTTACAAATAACGGGAAAACCAAATCTTTTGTGTTTGACAGTGTATTTCTAATGATACTACTCATGAGGATTTAAGTTCCACATAAATAACTAAGTTCGACTTTAGGGAACTTAAAATTTGTTAAAATAATCGCACTAACTGTCGACGTAATTTTATGCGGGAAAAACTAGTACGGCGGAAAGTAAGAGTTAATTTGCATTTGAAAAATTTTGGGAGTTTAGGTTTTAAATGATATCTTGACCTCATTGTTTACACAGACTTCAGAACAGTATCAGCCGAATAACCCTAATTAAAATTCTTCCTTATAAATCACAAGTTGTTACGGATTGCTGTAAAAAAATGTTGTCTCTTTAAATTGCAAAACCATTATTTACTACTTATGTATATAGAACATCATTAAGTTACCCTTTCAAATGTAAGGATTTATTCCTGCATACAATTCTGAAAAAATAACCTCCTGTACAACCCGATAGCCTTGTTTCTGTATACTTGCATACATTTATTGCACAATGGCAAATAGGACTTTTGAATTTTAAATGAAATAATACTTGAAACTTCTGGTTCCTTGCAAGGAGGCTTAATCACATGCCCACAACATAATTCAAAAGGCGCAACACTGGCAACACTTCTCTGCAAAAGGAGTATCTACCACGGTTGTTTGTGTATGTAGTATTTTTGATGTATTATACTTTCTAGTAGAACGCTTTCGCCCCCTTGTCACCCACTCTAATTACGCTTCACATCGTCTTCATTCACTTTTTAACTGATTTTACACATTGACACAATTCCCTTCCTCACACATTTATACTGTTGTTATTGCCCGTTACATTTAACGCAAAAATAGCAAGAAGAAAGGAAGTAAAACGAAAAAAAAAAATAATGCTAAAAAGGTACACACAACAATAAGGGTTAACTGCGACGGTTTTTCACGTTTTGACTTTTCTTGAGTGCGGGTACAATACGTAGGTGAGGGTGGATGACGATAGTATAATGTTGATTATCATTGAAATTAACAACATGACACAGACACATTTCTCATTCCTCGAACGGATTCTCATACTCTCCACTTGTCAATATCTCTCTGCAGCAGAGTACCTAATTCTCTTTTTGTGTACTCTATCTCTGTTGCAGCAGTACAAACCCAAAAAAAACCTTTATATTTTTTTTTCTTTTTAATGGAACACAACCTCCCAAAAAATGATACCTGTACGAGCTTTTCGCTTAAATGGGCTTTTCTCATCAAATCTAAAAGGACATTTACTTCCTACTCATTGCCAAAGTACATGCGAAGCTATATACATAAAAAAATAGATTGAAATCCTTCCCCCATTCTTATAGACGAAAAATAGATAGGTATATATAGATAGTCCTTGCAGATTTTTCGAAAAATAAGAATGTAGGTACTCAAAAAAAACAGGATAGGCAGGATATTTATAGCACACAATTCTACAAATATCATGTAATTCAGACACACACTAAAAAGAACTAACCTTCTTGGACGAATTTCAAATATATTTGTTGTATGTATGTATACGAACACCCACTCAAAATCTCACTATACCGAGTGTGGGGGTGGTGGAAGGAATTGACTTTGCTTTTAGCAATAGTCTGTGGCCATTACTGAAATATTTAAAGCACTATTTTTTCTGTATTATTATTTTTTTTTTTAATTTCACACAAAACTTTCACTTGTTTTATTCATGATATTGTTATATTTTTTTTTATTCAATAAAATATATTACATATATCAAAAGAAAAAAAAACAACTTATATATCTAAATTTATTTAGGAGGTTTTGAGTTGGACGACGAGGACGAGGACGAGGACACCGACGACGACGACGTGGACGCCATGTTTTCGTAATTATTGTATTTTATATTTAATATGCTCTATATGTAAATTTAATAAAACTTCACTATAGTGCGGGCAGTGCGGCGGACACACATAACAAGGGTTAATCCTTTAAATTTTCAAAGGGATTCATTTTTTTTTTTGTTTTTTTTTTTCAAAAATGTTTCCCCCTTTGCTGTAACAACTCTGCTTTCACGAGAACACCACAACTGCAGGGCGAACTGTGGAAATGCAAAGAGTTATTCCCAACAAACTAGTGGCTCTCTACCAACCAACAACCAACCGACGACTAATACGGCAGTCCAACAACATATAACATCACCGAGAAGAAGCACAAGAAGAAGGGATGAACTTCCGTGGTAGCTATTACACCCAAAGGACGAGGGAGGAAGGTTCAGAAAATTTCACCAACCAAAAAAAATATATATAAATAATTTCATGAATGCGAAACTATCGTCTTAGAATATTTGTTTAATAGAAAAGACGCGAAAAGACTTCCGGCGATAGAAAAAAAAAATATTTTCACATTAATAATAATTATTATCTTGCACCGTGTGTCTGAATTCGTTATTATTTGTTATGTACCGTGGAGTGTATTTTATGCGAGAAGATATTGAATACTAATACATCGAACGGGCCATGTGCCAAATTGAGCTTGGCGCAAAAAAAAGCTAAGGATGCGTGCGATGTTATGCTATTCTCATGCGAGAGCTTTGAGTAATGCTTTCTGTATAGACAATTTAAAACTAGGTCAAATTATCGCATTGGTATGTTCTGTTGACTCTCTTCTTAAGTTGGAAATTAGGAAATTAGCATTTGGGTAAGAGTGGCTGGTAGCACGTGAGAGAAAAGAATACGATATGAAAGCTTTTACGATTATGTTAATTTTAAGGGGATTTAGTTTGCACATACATATGAAGATGTCTATAATCTTGAGAAGATCTTTTTCTTTTTTTGTCAAAGAGTTTAAAATCAAGGATTGAGTTATCAAAGTCCTCTCATTTTAGATAATTCATGTGAATTCAACAAAATGTTACAACTCAAGAATTCGGGAAACAAATCAGCATTTGTTTTCCATATCTTGCGGACAAGGTGACACGGTCAAGATCTAAGATCATATTCGTCATACAAATAACTTCAAACAATATCATGAATATTAATCGCCGATTAATAGCTATTTCTTGTGGTACCTTACTTAACGTTAACCAATTTTATTTGATTTTTTACCAAATTGAAGCTTATCATTCATAGATGGTCGAAAATAATAATTTCACAAAAATAATTGTAAATTAGGTAAAATAAAATTGTTTATTCCCTTGGTTGCAACGACAGCAACAATATAATAAAAGACTACTCCGCTTGGGGCGTATATGTATATGTCTGATACATGGCGTTGCATGCTGATTGATAGCTTATTTCGTTGCGCGCACATTTCATTGCATATGCATACCAGTGAGCTAGCTGTGCAGACCAATTTTCACTCAATTTTCGACCTTTATTACATTAATTCGAATCAACAAATTTTGCGAATTTCTCCGACTAACTCTTGGACAAATTCGAATGTTGAAGATCTAAATAAATTAGCTCAGGATGTCTAAAGGTAGCTTAAGCTACAGTCTACGCCAAACTACTCTTTATAAAGGTCAATAAAATGTTCCTACATAAACTTGTTGTATTCCACTAAAAAAAAGTCTACGTGGTTGCCGGTCCCTTCATTTTTGTATACATGTTTTAATGGTCAAAAAGAAAAGATCTTAATAAAGCCTACAGCATACTTCGATTATTAAACTTAAAAACCGAGTGAAATTTGAATAACTGCTGCTTTTCTAACAACCGATTTTCTAACTAAATCGCATGTATTTATATTCTTCCGCCTGCAATATACCACAGTTGATGTAAAATCAGAGACTTACGTTCATTGGTGCCCCTAAAGCAGTCATACTTTCAGATTTAAATTATATTGATGCCAGTTTTTGATTGATATAATTTAGACACTTCTTATTATATTCCACAATTTCAAGAAATTGTATTAATATTTATTAAAGTAGATAGACAAGTTAATAATCGCCTCCTGTTTATAATAACCTCTTAATAAGCATCTACTCTGGGCCCCTTAGAAAATAGCTCTTCTTTTGTACGTTCGCCACGGAGGTATTGTTTCCAACGTTCATTCCTCATTGCCTGCAATTTAAGGTAAATTTGAATTGAAATAATTTTGGTTTTAAAATATCTTACATGGAATCGAAGCAATTGCTTGTTCATGGTAACACACTCTTGAAAGTCCGCAATTAAATCGGTACACATTCGTCTACCCTTTTCAACACCATAGGCTTCAAGGCACTCCATCATGTTCATTTCAAATTCACCACATTTATCGTAGTGCTGATGATTGATTAAGCAACCAGTTAAATCCGTAAAGGGAGAACGAAATGCTGGCCCGAGAGACATCCTGAAAGGGAAGAACAAATAAGAAAATTATTCGTCGGCTTACAAAGAAAAATAAACCTTGTTATGACGTAACATGCGTTTTAAAGCTATACCATTAATAAACATACTGGAATGTATTATAACGGAATTATTTGATAATACTGTGGCTATTAATAATAGTTAATGTAAATTTTGAAACAAATAATACCTTGAAATAGAATTTAAAACCTTTTTCTGAAGCAAATAATTCTATTTAACAATTCGTATTTTATTTTCTTTGACATGTACATAAAATGTCATATGTAATTTGTGACAGTTTGGAATTCCACAGCGTATTTAAGGTGTGGACTGCATGCATATTCGTTTGTACATGCTACACAAATAATTTTTCTTACTATTTATTCATTATCGGTTGCATATAAAAGATCAAACACACCTAATTCGGCTGCATCCACATAAATTAATATTATCGACCATAATGCGTGTCACGCATTTTTGGATGTTCGGTAGTGCTGTTCCTAACTGGCAAATGACATTTTAGTATTGTACATCTCACTAATCTTGCGTGGTAGGTTTGAGTGGGCATCTGCAGCGGAAAAACCGATCTCTCTCTTTAATCTCATGAAAAAAATTGCTTGTGAACCAACCATAACTACTGTGTAGCTTAAAAATATCGTAAGAATAAGTTATTAAACATATATCAACTTTACAAACTAATGTTTAGTTAAAAAAGTATACAAATTAAATAGGTACCTAAAATGCGTAATGTCCTAAAACAGATGTGCATAAGGGATGCATGCATCGCTGCTTGCTTCGCTTCGTGCTTAGAGACAACTTGCAGCACGAATAGACATGCAGCTAGCATTCACATCCGCACACACATAGCAACATAGCCATCTGTTTCAGACATAACACGTATTACGGTCGGTAATGTTAATTTACGTGGTAGCAGCCTAATTTATTGTATTTGATCTGTGATCTCACTCTTACAACTTTAAAACCATCGGCAGTATAATAAAACGATCTCTCTCCATCTCATGCTGAAATTGCATTAGTGGCCATGTAAACCAACTATAAGTTTTGTTTCCACGAATGTTACCTAATTTACATCGTTAATTTACACAGGTAATGTAGGGTATATCGAAATTTTCATCTGGCAAGAACTTCATTTTGTGCAATGTTTATCTCCTCTGCTGGCTGCTCTTTAGCTGTCATTAGGAACACTTTGTGTCACGCGTTTATTTTTATTAATATTTTTAATTTACATTATCACAGAAAATAAATATCTAAAATGAGCAATCAGGAACTCATAGACTACCTCAAAGAATGTGGTGTTTGTCAAACATGCCAGCTGCGATACCTTAAAGCTAGAGGCACCGAATACCAAGATATGAAGGAAGTCTTCCAAAAGGTATGCCAACAAAAAACATACCAATAAAACAATATTTACCTTCATTGATTATTTTAGTTGAATGTAAAAGTCGAAACCAATGATGAAGTTTTGCCCAAAAAACCTCGCTCAAATCCATGCTCGACGTGCCTTGGTCTTTTCTCTGAGCAATTTCAAGAGGAAATAATTGAAAAGATTACAACCTGCAAGATCGATCGATTCGATTGCCAACAAATCGGAATAGCCTTGTCGATGCCTATGTTGCTGCAGATTCGCCAACTGTCCATGTGGTATGCGCTGATGAGAAAGTTTGGCAGCAAAATCGATTCTGAACGTTCGCCAGACGTTCCTCTAAAAGAAGCAGCAAAGCTCATACTCAATCCAATCATTTGCAAAAAACTAGACAAAACGTACAACTCTGAGGGTATTCTGATTAACATATTCTTAGACCATCCCGATGAGGAACAAGATGTTGCTAAGCTGTTGAAAGTAAACGAATCGATTTTCTCCATGAAGACAGCCAAAGGAAAGAAGCAACAGATCACCAGAGGCTACATTGAAAGAATGTTTATTCCAACTAAACTGCCCTCGGATGTGTTTGAAAAACAACTTCAAATTCCTCCTCCGATTGCAGATTCTGTTTTAACCCTGAACGACGTCACACTAGCGGGCCCTTGTGTCTTTGTTGCAGGACGATATCGCAAATTATCGCGCAAGCTGTCGCATTCTCCATGGGTTCTGCAGGGTAAACGCATCATGGAAGATAGTATTCAGGAAATCATCATTCGTAGTATTGCTCCACATTTCGGCGTCGAAGAGAGCAAAATAATATTTTCATCCAGCGGCCGAGAAGATGTTGACGTACGCTGTTTGGGACAGGGGCGTCCATTCGTTCTGGAGATCCCCGATTCTAAGCGAATAACTCTATCAAAGCCTTTGGCACGTGACATCGAGTTGGAAATAGAAAAGTCATTAACAATATCGGTGCGCAACCTGCAAATGGTAACTCGCGACGATTTGGTGCACATAAAGACTGGCGAAGAGAAAAAGAAAAAATTCTATCGGGCTCTCTGTGTGCTTGAAGAACCTATTTCTGTAGAAGTACTTAAAAAGCTTGACTGTCCCAATGGATTTGAAATCGAACAAATCACGCCAATTAGAGTGCTTCATCGTAGACCTCTGCATCCACGCCCAAGAACTATATATAGCACCAAGGCGTGGGTGGATAAAACTAATCCGAAGGCACTCATAATTGACATTGTCAGTCAAGCGGGCACATACATTAAGGAGCTGGTGCATGGTGATTTCGGAAGGACTACACCAAGTTTTTCTTCGATCATTGGACAACCAATAGACATCCAAGCGTTGGATGTGGTTGGCATTGACTTGGATTGGCCGGAAAAGATAGACAATCAACTTATGGAAATCGCGATGTGTGATTCAAATAAATGCGAAGTTGTTGAGTGATGGTGACACAAGCAGAAAAGTTTTTCATTGTTTTATTTCCACCTTTGATAGGTGTTCATCACTGTACAGGGGCAATCGTTGTATATAAGAACGTAAGATAGGTTACAGTTACAGATCCTCCTGAAGAAAGAGTTATTCGTTATAGTACTTTGTCAACACTTTTTTGTCATGCAGGCTGATTCAAACATGATTTTTTAAAATGTTTGCATAATTAGGACGCAAGATTTTTTACAGGATGACTAGAACCGATATTTTAAACATCGAAAGAGGATCAGTCAACATTTTTTAAAATGCCGAAGCACCGACAATTTATAATAAAGCTAGCTGTCTTGTCTTTGACGAGAGGACGGAAAATAGTAGTATTCAGATCTGTCAAATTATTATAAAATCGTCATTTTGATTAAGGATTTCGACTTGGTCAACAACTCTCGTAAACTTTTGTTAAAATATAAAAATATTAATGTTAAAGCCAATTTCGAGTTGAACCCATAAAAAAGGAAGAAAAAAACATTCACACACCTTTTGTAAGTTTTAAAAAAGATATTTTTAATTGTTTTGTTATTACCAAATACCAACTTCTGTGATTACTCACACTTTTACAAGAGAACAATTATTAAAATGCGCAACTCATGGCACATAACCAATCAAATTGGTTGAAGTTATCTGATCCAAATTTCTAATGCCATCCTTGTCCACTACCGAGATATTAAATGCGGGCAGATTCACAATTAGTCGTTTCTGAATCTCGACAACGCACTTCTTGAGCACATCATATGCCTCATCCTGGGTGATCTTTTCATGATGGTACCGATCAAATATACTGGCACAAAATAAACCACCATACCCCTGTCCGCCGTACTTCAAAGACTTTGCATTGGCCAAGTAATCGATGTAGTGCAGTTCTGGGCCATCAGTATCATCGAACCTATTCGAAAAAGAGAATTTAATTTGATTTAACACTTTACTTTGGCAACTGCTTACCCAGCCACAAACATGTTCACTTGATAGGGTGTACGACTCCTCAAGTATTCGGCTAAATTTTTTCTTGTAAAGTGAGCGGCAGACTTTGGGGGCAAATCATAACCATTTCTCATCTTATACAAAGCAATGTTCTTTGAGATAAACTCAGTAAACTGATCTGCATCTCCGGATTCGCCGATTGCGGCTATCAACAGTTTGTCGGATATTTTGTGGATTTTATTCTGATCTGCGAGGGGAACAATGACAAGTGTAAAGATTTCCTTTGTCGGCTTTGATTTGGGTTAGAATATGCAACTTACCATCTTTCATGACAACCACAGATCGAGCGTGTGTGGTATCAGCAGCGACCATTACAAAATCGGGTCCTTTAATTCCGAGAATAGTTTCCATGTTTATTAATTAGAATATAGCTATGTCGATGTGAAATATTTCAAAAATTTGCAAAATCAACCAAGTTGCCGAAGGATGACAAATCAAGATTTGTGTGCTGCAAAATGTTTTGTCAAGTCGAAGCTGAAGTTGGATGTAGTATTAAATTATGTCGATAAGGTGGTATACAATTGGCTTACATCGCAAGAAAAACGTAATAAAATCAGAAATCTCAGCATTGGATTGAAATAATTTTCTGATTTAGCTCAATGTTCCAAGTCCAAGATCTAGCTTATTTTGTTCAAAACTTTAACTTTATTTATGGTTGATTTACATGGCTACGCATACAATTTCGGCATTAGATTAGCGGCGAGCTTCCAATTAACATTCAACGCCATCGTTTTGAAGAAATAAGAAATTACATTACATTATAAACAAGTTTAAAGCTGGTTGGAATTTTCGGTATGAGGTTTAACAAATAAACGTCCATAATCCGCACACGAAGGATGTTTTCAAATAATTGTGTTGTTGCCACAGCCCACAATCGGTGGTTATTTAAGTGAGGACTAGGGCAAAAAAAACTCAACTAAGGGAATGTTCCCTCGTTTTTATTGCTCCGCATACGTAGAGCAAACACATTCACTATTACTACCAAAAAAAAAAGAAATTAACAGCCATATTTATTAGATTTCCTTAAAGCAGCTCGAGGTTGCTTAGTTAAACAACGCGTAAGTATTTACGCAATCTTTACGCATCATTGCTGAAATTCTGATTTATAAAGGATTTTCTTCTGTGTTTAAACTAAACGACGTTTGTGTGTAAATAAGGACACTTAAAGAAGTAGTACAAGAAAAAAGGTTCTACTACATTTTGCTTTAAAGGTTCAGAAACTCAGCTGCTTTAAGCAGATTTTTGTTTATTTACATTAAAATATTTTGCGTAGCATCTTGGACTCCAAAAAATAAAGGAAAAAGGTCGAAAAATTGGGATTCCACTGACAATTCCACTACAATTTTCTTATGAAATATATTACAAAGGCACACATATATATAATCAATTATACGATTTGCATTGTTTCGGGTTAATTTTTTGGCTAAAGAAGTTAATTAAATCGATATCCTTCACAAAAGCCCCATTTGAAATGGCATTTCTATATCTCTTTTTACCTTTCAGACCTTTTTTTTTTTAATGAAAACATAAAAATGACATTTGCAATCAAAAACAAATTTTACAAACATCTTACGCAGCCTCTAAACGCAAATTTTGGCGTTTAGGTTAAGCATCGCTTAAGCAACGTTGCTTAAATTTTATAAATAACGTTTCGCTGCGTAAGGGCAGGTTAAGTATTGCTTAAAAGGCTGTAAATGTACAGCTGCTTAATGCAATAAATTACTATTTCATTTAAAAGAAGAACAATTGTTTAATAGTAAAAATAAATGTTAAAAGGCCGCGAATAGACGAATTAATAATATCGTTGTGTAGTCCCTGTCCACCCTATAAATGGAGGTTTGCCTAAGTGAACGACTTAAGGGGAGATCCGAGACCTATGCAATTTTAACATCCGTATCCGCTTAACAACACATAACATCTCATTCTTAACGCTTCCAAGCAAGTGTGGTAGAGGGTTGACATCGTTAAAGGAAAATCAAGAAAAAAGAAATAGCGTAAGCGTAAGCAGGTAAAAAGACCTCTAAATCAAAAATGGAACATCACCTGCTTTTTGGTTTGTATCCGAGGTATAATTTTGCATTGTCAATTCTGCCTATGATTTTTTTTTCTCTCACAGTGAAGGTAAACAAGTTTATTTGTTTCTGATCAAGTTTTAATTTCCATGTCAACCTTTCAATGATGGAAAAACTTATAGTGTAAATCGGTCACTGAATATTTACAAATTTGCGTTATTAACATTCATTTAAAAGGAGTTTGGTAGCACTGGCCACAACGAAAACAAAAATCAAAACATTACAAAAGAAAAGGCAACGTGCCCTGAAAAGATCGGCGTTTGTTAAACTTTAGACATTATTTTCATTTATTATTACTGAAATGGCATCTGCTGTACATTGCCAATTATGGATGGGAAGTGTATGTTCACAAATACTCTTAATATGTTTGTTAACTTACTAAAGCACAACATTTTTATTTCCAGCTTGAAACATACATGACTGAGAACTTTATTATTGCAGCATTTCGGAAAATGGGCGAGGATCCAACTACCGTTCGTCTAATGAGGAATAAATATACAGGCGAACCAGCCGGCTATTGTTTTGTTAATTTCGCCACAGATGATTTGGCGATGGATGCGATGCACAAACTAAATGGTAAACCCATTCCTGGCACCAATCCAATTGTGCGATTCCGTCTAAACAGTGCTAGTAATTCTTACAAAATGCCAGGAAATGATCGTGAATTCAGCGTATGGGTCGGAGACCTCAGCTCTGACGTAGATGACTATTCGCTATATAAAGTATTCTCCTCAAAATACACATCCATTAAGACAGCAAAGGTAATATTGGATAGTTCTGGATTCTCCAAAGGATATGGCTTCGTGCGCTTTGGCATTGAGGATGAACAAAAATCAGCGTTATATGAAATGAATGGTTATATTGGTCTGGGTTCAAAACCATTAAAAATTTGCAATGCAGTTCCAAAGCCAAAGTCCGATACCCCAACAACGGAGTACATGACTGGCTACAGTGGTACAACTACGACAACAACTCCTGCTCCCACTGCCGCACCTGCAACGAATTATTCACAATATTATGATCCATCTACCTATTGGCAAGGATACAATGCATGGCAGGGCTACTATGATCAGCAGTCGACGACTACAACAGATGCTACCGCTTACTACCAGCAAGCAATGCAGCAACAACAACAACCGCATTCGGACCCACAGACTTTGGCTCAACACGCTGAAGCATGGAGTGCTCAGCGCAACAGTGTTAACTACGAACAACATCATGTCCATCACCATCAAGAGCATGACGACGATTTAGCTTTGGTGGATCATAAGTTCACTCTGGACGTGGATAAAATGAATCGCGAATCAATGGATAACGATAGAAATTTGTATGATGCTCTTGAGAGTTCAAAGTGGTTGCCAATCGAACAGTTGGAAGTTTTTTAAAAATCAAATATTTATAAAATAAGGTTTTATCATTTATAATAAATATGCTTACATATATATTGCTTCCATGGCTCAAATTTTATTCTTGGATACGAAAGTCTGTAGTAAGAGTGACAAATCGACATATACTCAAACTAGAGCGCATTCATCGTTAGAAGCTCTATATGGCAATTGATTAGGTAAGAATTTCGACAAAATGTATCCAGCCGTGAGTTATTTTTAACACATATTGGATTCACAGGGGATTAAAGCACAAGTGAACTTTGCTGGTCTTGAAATGAACGAGGGCAAAGCAAAGTGCTTTCATGCTTTCATAAAAAAATGACGAAATCATCCAATTAAAAACTAACAGCCATCAACTGTAATATTAACTAACCTTAGCCGATGCTATAACGACATTGTTTATTTTTATTTGTTGTAATGTTTTATATAAAATGCTTGCAAACTTCCTAAGCTACGTAACATACAGCAATTACTATAAGGATGGCCAGTATCCATTGCGCCATTTCATGTTGGCAAAAAAAAAAACCTAATTACTCCAAAACAAGATAGATTAAATCGTTGCCACGTTTTAGCCATACCTCCGTTCGTGGGTAATATACAACGTTAACCAACTAATTTTTCCCGTGCGTTTTGTCAACGCATTGAAAGTAATACTTTATTTGATATGGATGCAATTGCACTTGTATTGAAGTATGCACGCAGTGAACAAAATAGATGTATATAGATGAAATTATGCATATTGATACGGCAGTTGGTAGTTGGTAATATATAAGTTCCCTTTCTTTTAAGTAAGTAACTACAAGATACCCAAAGTTAATAATAACTGCTTTAAGTTGTTCCAGCTTTCCAGTTGTATTTGTATATGTAACCGTTCCCCACTAATATTAAAAGTCACATTAATTTGAGCATCTTGCGATACTTTCCTACTTTCTTACACTTCAAAAATTTTATGAAAAAAAAGTAAAGCATATTGTCGACATATGGTACTTCCATAATTATACAATGAAATTGATTTCGATATGATAAGATAAGATCACATCCAAATCAATAAATAACAACAAAGAATTTCTTCATAACTGAAAAACTGTATTTGTTTATTTAGATTCTCCATTTTAAAATGTGTATACTTAAAAAATAAATACATACATCGACTTATTCAACGAATTTGTGTATTTTAATTGGATTCCAACTGCCCAAGTTCTGTTTGGAGTAAAAAGGTTCAATTGGAAGACAAAAAAAAAGAAAATGCAATAGGAGCAATTTTTTTCTTGAAACTGAACATCAGTAGCGCGGCATTTTTTGTATGCGTACATTTATAAGTATTTGTGTGCATTTGTCGTCAACCGTTTAATTTTGAAACAAAATTCATATTTATAAAAAAATAGAAAATATAAATTTACTGTTATGTATAGTATATACAATAAATAGCGTTTTTTGGGTGGAATTTATTTATTTTGATTTCTTAGAGTCCTTCTTTTTGCTGTCCTTGGGTTCCTTCTTATCTTTCTCCTTCTCCTCGGGATGGTCTTCGTAGCTGTGGGAGGGCAGAGATGTTATTAGTTTGTGCATTCGCATGATGTGCTTGTGCAAACAATTTACTTACGCAAACAAAGTCTTGATTTCTCCCCTAATCAGCGCAACCAACAATGGGGTACCCATGCAGGCTGGCACTAAATACAATAGAGCTGGTTGCGCGTGCTTAAACACATGCATTACGAAAATAGTTGCCATTAGTCCTAAGAAGTACGCAGTTAGAGTTGAGTAAAAATAGATGCGGCTCTTCCTTTTTAGACTATCGTCGAAACGCAGAAGAAGGGCGATAAAAATGCCGGGAATAACGATGTCTCCCAGACCCAACATGGCAAAGTTTGAGGCGTTCAAACCGTTTGTGATGAGATCTTGAGGGAAAACTAGTTTGATTGGGGCTTCAAAGCTCTTGGCTACTGTAACCATCACGTTGGTGCCAAAAACCCAGAAGATGTCGTAAAAGAATAGACCACTGAGTAGAATACACCCAGTCACAATGTTGTTCAAGTGTAGCAGTTCGACGCCATTGACTGCAAAAGCCAGACCGAAAAGATTGTTGGCGATCCAGTGCTTCTGGAGAAGATACCACACTCCGATGACAGATGATATTAACAGGCAGACAATGTCGTGCGTAGAGAACTTGTAGTTGATGATGTCTTCCTTATTTTTGCCTTCACCGCGGGTAAAGAGTATGTGGAACGGAATCTTAGGAATTGACGTGGGGATGAGGTTGCCAACAATTGGGCTAAGCAAATGAGCCAGAGCAACTACGCCAAGGAAGAAGAAGTATCCGGTAATTAGGAGGTTGATATGTTCTTTGGAGAAGATTTTAAAAAACATATACAATCCAAAAAGTGTACAGGAAGCGATGATGGGGAAGAACATGGCGTCCTTTTTTGTCATGGTGTCGGCCTTTTCTCCTGATTCCTATAATAGAAATTTAATGTGATTAGTCAATAATTTAGCCATTCACCGCGGATAAAAGCCATTAAAGCAGGAGAAGCTCTAAGTAGCTCATTATAATGCATGCGTTTATGTACGTAATAATCCCCGAAATAACACTATAATCTTGCCAACACATTCGATTGTTTATTTCCTACGTGTTCCCCATACAGATACGTTAGGGTAAATCACTCAAACGTGTAATGCTGGCTTCGTCTATTAGCATCTCATAAACTTATTGCAAACTTACTTTTTTCATTTTATGATGTTTCACAGAGCGTATTGATCCAAAGACAATTGGTAACATTGCCATTATGACAAGGCTTCCGTAGGCAACAGCCATTCCCTCAGGAGTCGACGGTGTTTTTGCATTTGTTATAGTTTCAGTTACATTTTCTACTGCTTCTGTTATAGTTTCGACAATTTCCTCAACTTGTTCCGACATGATGGTAAACCTTTTCCTAATATTTATGTTTTAAGTTAAATAAATTTTTCAATTATAAACTAATGGAAAACGGGTATATTGTTTTCCCAAGTGGATATCAACAGAAAATGACACGCACTCAAAATCACTTTTCTGAAAAGGAATTGAATTTCATGTTTGTCAAATGCAAAAGTTTTTGAATGGTTGGGTTGGTATATGTCGGCAGTGAGACGTGTCAAATCTTGACTGTGTGTTTGTAAGATTTTAAATTTAGAGCTGTGCAATTGTTAATCGGTAAGGTAGTTCAATTATAAAGATTTATTGTAGGTAAGTGCGTGAAATAATTTTCGGCAATGTCGTAATAATAATAATAAATCGCCCATTAATTTCTTCAAAATTTGTGGTGCAAAAAAACTGTACGGAAAAAAAGAAAATGAGGATGATTTCTTAGCTCAAAGTGTAATGTATGCCAAACTATCAGCTATCAACTAAAATTAATCAATAACTGAGTAAAAAAATAGACACATACTGCCATTGAATGAGATAGTATCATAAAATATTTATCATAGAGTTAAACTAGAACAAAAAAACTAAACATATGTTAAAGTATTGCATGCCTAAATTTGCATAGAGATATTTATGTTCTTTTTTTCTTTGTAAATTAATTCTCCAAAAATAAATTAAAATGTATACCCAATTTAATGGCAACATTTTTGATTACTATTAAATTTTAATATGGATACCTATTATAGCGGCATAAAACAAATGTTAGCAACACCATGATTTTTTTATGGCAACAGGAAAATGTGAATACCAGCGCCATAAAAATATGAACGTGTTCATATTTCCCATAATTGCTCTCACGAAAACTAACATTGCTGACCAAAAAACGTAACACAAATTGTTGCATGTTTGGTGGTATTGTTTGTTACTTGCACTAGAATTATTTGTATTATGGTTAACTAACATACATAGCCAAGCATGCAGTTTTTGCATGAGATTAGAAAGATAGATTAAGTTCTCTGCTAAGAAGAAAAGTTCTCTGCTAAGAAGAAAATATTCGAAGCGCGTATGTTACCACGCAAATTAACATTATCGACCGAAACACGTGTCACGTATTTTTGCATGTTTGGTAGTGCTGTCCTGAGAGAAAAACCAATACCACAGCGCTTCTGCACTTACAGACAGAAATCTTCGCTTAAAGTGAGAAAAGAGAAGTCCCCCAGACTTGTGTCTTTAGTTCTTGTTATTATTGTTTCGTTTGGTTTTATGAAATTCACATACGTCAATAAAACTAATTTTTAGCTATTTAAAATAAATATAAATACATAGGTTGTCGGTATCATGGATTTAAAAAGTACGCAGTACAATTCGAATTAAAAATAAAACTGACATCACTGATTTTAACTTCACGAACGCAGCCCATTTTGCAATACCAACTTCCAACAAGAAAATGCATTTTGACATTCGTCCACTGTTCTACCCTGCGGTTCCGTGGGTACCTAGTTATTGCTTGTGTTAAAAGAAATATATATAATCTGTATTGCGCTACAATCAATTAAAAATCATAAAAAAAACATATATAATTAAAATGACTTTTAAAAAGGACCTCAAAGTGCTAGTTAAACCCTACTACTGGGTGAATATACTTTTAAGTTTCTCATATTTGATTGGCAAACGAATGCCTTACGTGTGCCAATACCTATTTAATCATAAAGAAGAGACTTGTGAGCTCGATGGCCGTGAGACTGAAATTCTATTCTTTCTGTTAATTGTTATAATGATCCGCTCACGAAAAACTGGAAGTGTAACAATGATTCATTATCTAACTTCATCGTTCATCTACACTAAAGTGGCTAATTTAATCTTGTGGGCGTACGGCGACTTCCGCTACGGCATCGTTTACCTATTAATTTTTGTTCTTGTGGGCTTGGTCTGCCCGGAGCCGACATATAAAGGACCCGAGCATGTTACATATTTCCGAAGCTCACAAGCCCTTGAGGATGAACTAAACAAAGATAAACGTGTTGTTTGGATAGTCTGCTTCTATACTGTTTGGAATCCTTCATGTGTGAATTTAGCTCCAGTCTTTTCGGAACTCTCTGCTGAGTATCACTTGGATAATTTAAGATTTGGTAAAATCGATGTTGGTCGCTTCCCAGATGCCGCCCAGAAATTTCGTATATCTGACAGCAGTTTCTCAAGACAATTACCGTCGTTGATACTCTTCAAAAATGGAAAGGAAGCAGACCGTCGTCCGTGCTTTGATGCTAAGGGTAAACTACAGAAATTCTTCTTCTCCAATGACAACGTTCGAGCTGCGTTGGGCTTGAACGATCTCTACAAGCACTGTGTAGAGAATCCCATTAAACAGCCTAAAGCTATCGAGAAGAAAACAAATTAATGTAATAGTTCGCCGTTTGCTTTGACTGCATAGATCTAAGATTGTGTGTTTTATTAAGTTTTTTTTATGCTAGCTAAAGCCGGCAAAATGATGCCTGCAATATGCAACATTGCACTATTCTTCATTGTAGGGTTTTCTAGTGTGCATTTAGAGTTTTTATTTTTATTATTTCGTATCCCAAAGAAGATTTGTTATGTCCTTGTTTGTTTATTTATTTGTAAAAAATAATAAATTTAAAATTAAACTAAAATGGATTGCTATTTTGAATTTTAACATAGATTTAAATGAGATGTACTTTCAAAAAATAAAAAGATAACCTAATGAGTGACGTCAGATTGTTCTATTAATTTTAATTTAAGTTCCCTTTTGTAGCAGAAAAATCTGTTAAACGAATAGGCAATCTAAAAGTAATATACGTATAAGAACCATATGGACTGCTAGTGACCAAATTCATGCTGGTTACAACGATTGAATTAAAATGCTTACTATGAGCCTAATTCAGATATGGTATTCTTTTGATATTAAAGCATACGCCATAGGCCTTAAACACGAAAGCAGTGTTTCTTTTGAACAACAAGCTCTTGGATTGTATTAATAGTTGCTGGTAATTCGAAGAGGAATGTTGATGTAGGAGGAAAACCAATGGTATATATGTATATAACACATGGAAATAATAATTAGAATAATTAATTAAGTCTAGCAAATAAAAAACAAATGATTTTTATAAACATAATTATTGTAAGAATATAGATACCTCATCTACAAAATAACAAAGTGTTTTAAGCTCAGTGCAAATAAAGTGCAAATAGATTTTACTTATTTACACCAAAAAATTATGTTTCCTATTTTCGGTGACAATTGCTGAACAATTTTGGGGAGAAACGATACTTTCCGTAATACATATGTCATTTGGTTTCAAGTGATGTGGAGCTGCCTCTATGTGCATTTTTAATGAAAAGGCGTTTTGAAAGTGTGTGAGGAGAAGGTTTGGAATATATGCAGGTGGATTGGAATGATTTTACAGAATGATTCAGAAAACATTTATTGCTTCGGCAGCAGCATTTTCTCGTCCTTTAAAATTACTTCAGTAAAAGTGATTTAAATGTTATTTATTGCGTACATAATGAAAGTAAATGATTTGTTTGTTAACGTTACAATTCAATTTAGGTAGTTTTATGACTCTGAACGCTAGTCACCTTTATTTAAGTACCTACTTCCGTGAAAAGATAAAATCGTCGAAAGTCCATTCGTTTTTACTGTTTTTCTGAATGTGGAACGACACTCTTTACAATGGCTTTTTTCGTTGCCAAGATATTTTCCGAATAAAAAGACTAATTGCACCAACTTTACCTAAACTTTCAATCTTTAAATGCATATATATCGAAGCCATCTTTTTGCAATTATAAGATTTTGTCTTTTCAAAGATTATATATCTTAAAATAACAAAAAAATCCAAAATACAATACTGGCAATATAAAATAGTTATTAATTAATTAATATGCTAGCGGTCGACGCAATATTATTTGGTTTACAATCGCTCACTTCGCCATCTGTATAAGTCCATACAGTATTTTCCTATTACCTAAAAAATACTGTTTCGAATTAAACTTGTTTATTTGGAATTTCATTTATTTTTTTCATACAGCTTTTCCGATTAAAAGAAGGTTTATATCTATTTTTCTTCTGAAAATGCATCGAAATTGCATTGAATAAACATTGAAACGGAAAAACCGTTGTCTGGGAAACCATATCCAATGGAAAACCACAATCGTAAGATCGAAATCCGATCTAGGTTCAGGTCCAATTCTAGGTCGAATTCCCTTGTTCAAAGTGTTTATGTGTTCTTGTGCTTCTAAAGGGTGATTTTTTAAGAGGTTTAGAACTTTTTTTAAAAAAAAAAACACAAAAAATTCGAAAAAATGAATGAAATATTTATTTGAATCGATAGTTTGACCCTTGCAATTTAATGTTTAAAGATAATTTCATGCAAATGTTGACCGCGGCTGCGTCTCAGGTAGCCCATCCGCTGAGTCCAATTTTGGCATACTCTTTCACACATATCGGCCGGTATCTCACGAATGAATGCATGGATGTTGGCTTCCAGTGCGTCAATCGAAGCGGGCTTGTCCCTATACACATTAGCCTTGGCATACCCCCACAAAAAATAATCTAATGGTGTCAAATCGCACGATATAGGCGGCCAATTGACCGGCCCGAAACGTGAAATTAACTGTTCACCAAACTCGCCTCGCAATTGCGCCATTGTTTCGCGTGCTGTGTGGCATGTGGCACCGTCTTGTTGAAACCACATATCATGCAAGTCAAGAACTTCCATTTCGGGCAAAAAAAAGTTTGTTATCATCGCTCGGTAGCGTTCACCATTGACAGTAACGCTGCGATTCGCATCATCTTTGAAGAAATATGGCCCAATAATGCCGCCGGCCCATAAACCGCACCAAACAGTGGCTTTTTCGGGATGCATTGGTAGCTGTGCAATGCTTCTGGCTGATCTTCACTCCAAATGCGGCAATTTTGCATATTTACGTACCCATTCAACCAAAAATGAGCCTCATCGCTGACCACAATTTTTCGATAAAAAAGCGGATCCTCGGCCAGCTTTCCAAGAGCCCATTCACCAAAAATTCGGCGTTGTGGTAGGTCGGCTGGCTTTAGTTCTTGCACCAGCTGTATCTTAAAAGGCTTTACGCCCAAATCCTTCCGCAAAATTTTCCACGTAGTGCTGTAACAAAGGCCTAACTGCTGGGAACGGCGTCGAATCGACATTTCGCGGTCTTCTGTCACACTAGCTGATACGGCCGCAATATTTTCTTCAATGCGCACAGTACGTAAACGTGTTGGTGGTTTAATGTCCAACAAAGTAAATTTGGTGCGAAATTTGGTCACAATCTTCCGAATAGACTGCTCAGAAGGTCGAGAATGCCGATCATAAAATGGAAGCAGCGCGCGATGAACATTTCGAACCGAGCACGAATTTTGATAGTAAAATTCAATAATTTGCAAGCGTTGTTCATTTGTAAGACGATCCATAGTTAAATTGCAAACCAAACTGAAGCTGTTTGACAGTGACACAAGGTACTAAACACACGTCAGCTGTCAAAACCAGTGTTGCCAAAACCAAACCAGCTAAAAAATCACCCTTTACTTTAGTACGGATTCCTAATCAGAATATAATTTAATTAACTTGGCATCACCGACAACATTTGATCTTCCATTTTATTTCCGGCCACGAATAATTACTTCAATTATTTGACATTTTCTTTTGAATCAGCATTTATTGTGACATGTCACTGTCAAATAAAAATCTATTTTATTTGTCGATTTCGAGTTATTGAAATAAAATTAGTTTTTCGTAGTGCAAAAACAACGATATAAATTTGTTTCTAATTAGTCTATAACCTTTATAGCGGATTACAAATTTAAATGCAACTAGTTAATTGTCGTATTTCTTAAATAGCACAAAGAAAACAAATCTAAAATGTTAGCTCTTGAAAACAGTGTTCTTTTGCTTTCCGTAATTTGTTTTCTAACGAAGTTCTCAAATTGCGTCGAATTTACATTCGAGCTGGCAGACAATTCAGAGGATTGCTTTTATGAAGAAATCCAAAGAAATACGTCAGCATATTTAGAGTTCCAAGTAAACAGCGACTTGCGCATCTTTTAAGTAGTACACGTACTAATTTGATTATCAATGATTGTTTGCAGGTGTCAGCTGGAGGACAGCTGGACGTAGATGTTCAACTTAAAGATCCGTCAAATCGAGTTATCTATGAGCAGCAGAGAGCTACATTTGACAGCCACCAATTTACTGCTGAGGTAAGTACCGAATCGCATGGGACACGTCATTCAATACTTCAATGGAACTTTTCATTCCCTTTCAGACGACGGGTATTTACACAGCTTGCTTTAGCAACAAGTTCTCCTCGTTTTCGCATAAATTTGTTTATGTGGACTTCCAAGTTGGAGACGAACCTGCTCTACCAGGCATTGACGAGCATGCGACTGTCCTCACCCAAATGGAGACTTCTTCCCAAGCTATACACAAGTCTCTGAATGAGATACTTGACGCCCAAACGCATCATAGGCTTCAGGAATCCAAAGGTAAGCTAAAGTTCTACTCGTTGTGGGCCCATGGCTAATTTTATCCCCTTAACAGGCCGGAAAAGAGCCGAGGAGCTGAATGAACGCGTCATGTGGTATTCAAGTTTGGAAACTGCAGCAATTCTGCTAATCGGAATCGGACAGATCATAACTCTACGAAATTTCTTCACCGATCGCAAGCCCAGTCAAGCGCAATATGGTCGATTGTAAATTCAGCAAAAATAAACGAAAGGTCAAATAAACCTTATCTACTCGTATATCCAATAAAACAAAGATTAGTCACTACGTAATAATTGAAATATGTACTTAAATTACTTTATTGATGCGTTTTTTATGTCTTACAAAAAGTCAATTTAGTTCGGGAGTACATAGTTCTGTAGTTCATTTTATATTTCTACTTTTCAGTTTGTGTAAATTGAAAACAAAAAATACAGCACACGGGAACGGATTTTTACTGGTGTTGTACTATGTGTTTTAAAAAAAAGCTTAAATTTACATATATATATATATATTTGAATTAAGAGGTAATTGAGCCGAAAGAGGATGATATTTCTAGTTGTTTGATGATTAGGCTTATTTACATGCTAGCCGTGTTTTAATACGGCTTATGATCTGTATGAATAATGCGATAATTCATGGATGGTCATCATCTAAGGGCGTTTTTGTAAACATCTTACTGAAAGTGTTTGCGTTTGGTAACTGCAGAATTTGATTTCTCTCGTGTCCAACAAAACACTATTCCCAATTTTGTTTTTGTTACTTTGTAGTGATTGCACTTGTCCGGCTAGTGAGAATTGCTATAACTGCTTGACCCCTCATAAAGACTGCCCCTATGCGCTTATCGAACATACCACATAGATCAACTTCTCTTTCTCTTCCAGGCCGCCATACTCTCTCTTTTACTCTGCTACACTTTTTTTGTTATTATTATGTTTCGAATCATTTATGTTGTAAAGCTGGAAAAAAAATGGAAATTAGTGTTGACTGCAGTCAAAATAAAAGCTTAAACCCATTAACGCTCACATCACGCTGATTCGATATCTTAGTTGGTGGTGTGATGAATTGGAAGCAAAAAAACAAATAGTTTTCGAGAAAAAAACATTTCGACAGGTTTTAAAGACAAAAATATTCATACTGGCCGCCATTCCGGTTTAGCATCATTTTTTGACAAAATATATTATTTTTAACCAAATTTAAATTTTAAAATTGTTGTATTGGAAAGAGCCCCCTCAAAAACATGTAATACTGTGGGTCACCGAAGTTTTTTTTTCAATTCATCACATTTAAGGTAAAAAAACTGCTGATGACCGAGAAATAATAAATATATTCTTTTAGAGGTATGCGACGAATATTAGGGGTGCTAAGTTAAGATAAGACTGCATGTCAAGAGGTCATATAATTGCGATTTTGACAGTTTAAGGTATTCAAAATATTGTTATTTTATGACCAATTGGCATGCAAGTTATTTTTACTTTTACAAACTGTGTATCAAAATTGGTGACGTGAAATAAGAACATATTTCACATTGATCCCGAAATGCCTTCAAATTTTTTTAGTTAAAACTTAAAATAAATTTTTCCGGTCCAATGTTTGAAAATGAAGTCTCATGCCAGGTGCACATAGACCGAGTTTGAAGAAAAGAACAACATACTTAACATGAAGATGGTAGGACATATATTTTTTCCAAATACCTATCTTTATTTTCCTAACTTTCAGATAAGAATTTATTTTTTTTTATTTTAAGGTAGAACCCAGTAAAAAAGTATATGCTATTATTCTGTAGGAAAAGGAGAACGAAATATTGTCAGATGGGGTTTGTTTCGGTTTTTGAAAAGAAATAAAGCCAAATTAGGAATTTGGTCTTAGATTTTGAAATGGAAATAATGTCAAAATTAAGGTCAATTTTCATTAGCTCATTCACATTATCCACAACTGTTAGAGCTTACTCCAAATGCTGCTGTAAGTGGGTGTTTTTCCTGTTTTTTGTTTAGAGCAGTGCAATGAACAGAGTCCGAGATCATCTAACGTGGCTTGAACCGAACGAACGCAGAGCAATCTGATTTTTTTATGAAACACACTTAAGCAATCAACACTAAAACAAATTTTATGCATAAAACATGATTATGTTTACATTTGTTAAATAATTTTAGTTATATTCTGCACCAGATAAACACACTTTGACCTTCATTTCGATAGTTTTAGAATGTTCTCTCTCTATCTATTTCAACTTCTATCATGTGGCTATTGCTATGCTCAAACTGCACAGACAACTTCTTGTGAGCTCAAAGAACGCGCTCTGAGCATTCTCTGAATGAAAACAAGTAATACGCATTCTAAGCACCGATGTGCCTGAGTTAAAAAAGAAGCACGAACATTTGTTTGAACAGGTTGAACTGCTCTGAATTAAAAACGAAAAACGTCTGGTCCTGCTCCTGTCAGAGCATACTCCAACTGGAGCCGTCAGAGCATACTCCAACTGGAGCCGTCAGAGCATACTCCAACTGGAGCCGTCAGAGCATACTCCAACTGGAACCGTCAGAGCATACTCCAACTGAAGCCGTCAGAGCATACTCCAACTGAAGCCGTCAGAGCATACTCCAACTGAAGCCGTCAGAGCATACTCCAACTGAAGCCGTCAGAGCATACTCCAACTGAAGCCGTCAGAGCATACTCCAACTGAAGCCGTCAGAGCATACTCCAACTGAAGCCGTCAGAGCATACTCCAACTGAAGCCGTCAGAGCATACTCAAACTGAAGCCGTCAGAGCATACTCCAACTGGAGCCGTCAGAGCATACTCCAACTGGAGCCGTCAGAGCATACTCCAACTGGAGCCGTCAGAGCATACTCCAACTGGAGCCGCCGGAGCATACTCCAACTGGAGCCGTCGGAGCATACTCCAACTGGAGCCGTCGGAGCATACTCCAACTGGAGCCGTCGGAGCATACTCCAACTGGAGCCGTCGGAGCATACTCCAACTGGAGCCGTCAGAGCATACTCCAACTGGAGCCGTCAGAGCATACTCCAACTGGAGCCGTCAGAGCATACTCCAACTGGAGCCGTCAGAGCATACTCCAACTGGAGTCAGTGATGCTCTTACTTTATAGACAGATGACACAGATAAGTTACTAACCAGATAGCCAACCCTGCATATCGCTGTCCCCTTGAATCTCTTGGCGTTGGATATCTAATTTATTACACATCTGTGCTTTAAAGTAAGAACAGCACTGACTCCAGTTGGATTTCGCTCTTACAGACGTGGACGGGCATTATTATATACCTTTTCGATAGGGTGTAAACAAGACTGTTTCTGAAAATCCGCCACCTGATGCGAGCATAGCCCGGACAAATTTTGCAAATATCCGGGCGCAATAGTTTGGCCTGTCTACATCCACAGCAATCGCGCCACCGCATTTTACGCTTCATATTTTTAATTTCTCTTTCAAAATTGAACAAACTGTTTACTATAGCTTTAAATTTGTTTAATTGCATTTTTTAGGAGTAATATCACCAGTATAGTTTTAAACTTGAGTTGAGTTTTTCTGAGCTTTAGTAATATCTATGTAATGAAAATTCCTTTTTTAATTATAATGTTCCAAAATAAAGTTAGTTATGGGTACCTATATACCATTAAGACCATTAAATGCTGACAAATGACTTTGAGCTTCTTATTTGAACACTATTGAATATAAGGGTAATTAACTAAAAAGTTTATCTCCTGGGGTTTCTACTCTACAAGTCAGTTTAAAATGCATGTCTCTACTACAGAATAGTAATATTTAAATTTGTCAACTTTTCGAGGTAAATTTTTTTTGTTGCCATTTGTTTCGCTAATGTTAATGCCCATGCGCACCATTGTATCACCAAAGTTAATTAAAAAAGAAAACTAACAAATTTAAGGTTTATTGACTGTTGTCTCTTTATTTATATATAATATCAAATAAAGTTGCACCAACTGCACTGAGGAAGACCTGAAAAAAAAACAAAATAAATTAGCATCTTTTCCTGATTGATGTGTACCAAACATTCACTTTCTAAAGAAATACGTGTCAGAATAAGTATGTTTAGAAAATGAAGGTTTCAGCAATTGTGTTTATGAAGACCGTCATGATTTTTTCATCACAATAATTTTTTTTTTAACTTTGATAATCAAAAGTATATTTGACTTACCTAAACAATAAAGAAAGAAAACAAAAAACCACAACAGCAAACCTGGAAAAAAAGAGAAAATAAATGAATTAGTAAACGTTTCATTTAGTAAAATAATTAAAAAATCTTACCAAAGACTTTGTGAAGTCATCTGTCCTGTAAACTCTAGAGAAAAAGAAGAAATACCAGGTAATTGTATAAAATATTTTTATAGTAAGATTTTTTGTGGTTTTTATTTCATAAAAAAATGAACTCTTAGAACTTCTTGAAGCTCTTCTTGGCGCCCACTCCCTTTGAGCACTTCAACACATTAAAACGCACAGTCTTCGACAATGGTCGGCATTCACCAATAGTCACAATATCGCCGGCTTCAACGTCCCTGAAATAAAAACAAAAACATTTGTTTTAGTATTACTCTAAATGCAAGATGATCTCGATTGGTCCATTTTTTTCCGTGATCAGAAGTTTATGTTTAGTAAATGATGGTATCAGCAATTATGTTTATGAAGACCGTCATGATTTTTTCATCATTATCAAAGTAGTAACCATCACAAATTTGTTTCTTACCTGAAAGCTGGAGAGCAGTGGACGCTCATGTTCCTGTGACGCTTCTCAAAACGACTGTACTTGCGTACAAAGTGCAAGTAGTCCCTGCGGATTACGATGGTCCTTTGCATTTTACATTTACGGACAACTCCAGTGAGGATGCGTCCACGGATCCTTACATTGCCGGTGAAGGGACACTTCTTGTCAATGTATGTGCCATCGATAGCCTAGAAAGTGAAATCAAAACCATAATTAATTCATATTCAAGAACATACCAAACGGTCAAGGGTATCTTTGTTAACTCGCAGGCATGAAACTGAGGACAAATTGAACTGAATTTTTGTAAAGATGATAATCACTTACCTCACGAGGGGTCTTGAAACCCAAGCCAATATCACGACTACGGCGAAGAGATTTTTTCTTGGCCAAGCCAGGCTTGTTTTTGCGGTTTAGGTTAACACCAAATTGTTTTTGGAAGGCTTTCTCGTTCTTTTATACATCAAGTGTTTTTTTGGGAGGGTTCAAGTGATGGTAGTGTTGTGTTGGATGCGTGTTGTATTGTGTTTGACGTACACAGAGGAAATAGGGGAAAACCATGCAAAGAAAAACAAGAAAAACCATTAGAATTGTAATCGCTCGGTGATTACCTCGGCTGGAGTCTTAAATCCAAGTCCAATATTTCTATAGAAACGCAATTTACGTTTGCTATTCAAAGATTTCTTTCGCACAACTGGAATCGTGAATTGCTTCCTAAACGAACGTTCAGTTTGCTAAATGTAAAATAAAATTAGCACAAAATCTGTATGAACCTTACAACTTTAATTCTTTTTTTAATATTTGTACTTTGAGTATGACACAAAAATTATCTACTTCCAACAAAATTTTGACAAATACCGCGTGTGGAAGTGTCATTTTTTGTAAACCATTTTTAACAAAAATCATTAAGCTTAACGCACAGGAATCTCTTTAAATCGGACGTAAAATAGTTTAACTAAACATTTTTAATCACAAATAGTTTAAAAAACTGAATTTTATCGGATTTTTTGGTAAATTTTCTTTCACTGAATCGCGGCTTACCTGATCGGCCATATTGATGAAAAAGAAAAGAGCGAAAACATGTGAAGGAAGTTGAAACAGCAATTGAGGGGATTTTTTTGAAGGGAAATTAGTAGTAGTGTGAAGTTGTAAGTAGTTGCAGGTTGTGTTCAGCGACGAAACATGTGAGCAGAATGGTTAAAGGAAATAGTTATAGCATGCGATAAATATATGGTTTCTCGTCATGGTATGCTGGAAAAACTTTTTTTTTTTTCGTAAGACGTAGTTGAGAATGATTGCTATGGGAATGAATGTGAATGTGAATTTATAGCAAGTGTTCGGCGGCAAATCATGATATACTAAGTAGAAGGGGTGCTGCATTATTTACTGGTAGACTTTGCATTTTTATTTTTTAATCACATATCAATCACTCTCAAAGACGACAAACACACAGCATAACTTGTATTTTTATACCATGTTTTTTCATTATATTAAAAATTTACACATTCTTTTACCCAATCGGGCATGTTTACATTTAGTGCCCAAATACGGTTGACATTTGTTTGCGAAAACTACCACGACGAAATTTAAAAATAATATTAACCAGAAAATTATGAAAAAAGACATATAATAATAAGAAAAGGAGGCCGAAAAAACGAAATTTTTTTTACAATATTGCAGTAGGTTGTTGAAAATTTATTGGAAAATTTGTGCACTTTGGCTTCAATCTAAGACTCTCTTGAAGGTTTTGTACCTAATGACTAGCATTTGCAAGATATCTAAGGGATATGATACGAACTTTGCAGATAAATTCAACGATAGTATGCAGGTAAACCTCAACGTAAGTTGACAAAGTAAGGGGCTGCATTGCATACAAAACATTTCCCTTTCGAAACTACCACATCTATATCAGCTTTCAGTAAAAGTCATTTATGAATATGCATAATAACGAACAATTAGGATCAATTTGGAATCGGCATTTTTGGGGATCAACAAATTCAGTTTAGTAAGTTTAGTTTAAATTAAGGGTGTTATGATAAACATAACAACGGCTCTGATATTCGTCAGATTTCCGAATTTTATAAATGCCAATTAACTTTAAGTTCGCCGGTGCTCAGTTAAATAAGGTCTCAATGGAACATTTTTTTGTTTTCTCATATGAAATATCTCAAAATGAACTAATATTAAAATAACTTGAGTATTTAACTTTTCATGAATAATAATTTAATTATACCCTATACTACATTTATGATAAGAAACAAACTCCGTCCGTGCGTCCGCCCCTCCGTTTCAACTTTTGTGGTCTTAACATTTATGCTAGGAAGCTGAAATAGTGGAACATATACTCCATAGATTCCTGGTTGAGTAAGATTAATCTTAAATGAAATAATGATTTGGCATCATTGCAATAAAAAAGAAACGAAACCGAGAATAATTCCATTATGGTCACACTATAATAATTTAATGTAATGGTACATTTCATAAAGCTGGCTTAGGCACACTAAAGTCTAGTATGGTTAAACCTTAAGACACAAACTTGACATTATGGACGCAGACAATATTTTAAAGCCTTCGGAGGATGACGAACTTAACAAACCAATTTGCGGAAGTTGCATTTGAATTTTAAAGTTCCCTGAATCCTTTCATTTTAAAATAAATTTGTTTCCGGTATATTATCATAATATCCCTTAAAACGCCACCTACTTTTTAAATGCTGAACGGCTCTTATCAAATGATCCCAAAAAACTTGTTCACTACTGTACATGGTCAGCTGTATTTGACAAAAAAAAAATATTCTCAACCAAAATAAGACTTCATGGTTAGCTAATAGGCCAAAAAGAAATTTTGCATGAAAATAAACTCAACGATTTATAGATGGTAACGATGGCAGCGGAACCTGAAGCGACGATACCAGAATCTGATACGGCAACACCGGGTAAGGGCACAAAAGAATGGGGCTATGACCTATACCCTGAACGACGAGGAGAGACTTACAAGCCGAAGTGGTCTAGGATTCTCATGGGCATGGAAGGCACAGAAAACATGGATAAAATAAAATGCGAACGCAATGTTTACTGGTGCGTCAAGAATAGTCCACTGGTGAAACTGATGATGGGTGCGCTCAAATCTTCCGGTTGTCCTATTGACATTCGCCGGCATATATCTTGCGAAGTGTGTGACACCTCTGTTACGGGTGGTTATGATCCCGTAATGAATCAAATTGTAGTGTGTCAAAATATGGCTAGAAAAGAAGGAATGGTACAGGGGGTGCTAACACATGAAATGATTCATATGTTCGATTATTGCACCAACGAGTTGGATTTTAAGAATATAGACCATTTGGCGTGTACAGAAATTCGGGCGGCTAATTTGGCACATTGCTCCTTTTTAAGTGCATATTTTCAAGGTGATGCATCACTTTTAAACATCAAAGAGGCACACAAGGTGAGTTTAAAGATTAAAGGAGGATAACTTATAACTTGTTCAATGTGTTTCAGGATTGTGTAAAGACCAAAGCGATGTATTCAGTTTTGGCGGTTCGCGATGTTACTAAGGAACAGGCTGTAGAAGCTGTAGAGCGTGTGTTTCCGAAATGCTACGCGGACTTGGAACCTATTGGCCGGAGGGTTCGCAGAAACTCTCCAGATATGCATAAGGCCTACATGGAAGGTCCCATGTACGGGTACGATGTATGAGTTGAATTGTGTTTGTTTAGGAAAATACAGATTTGTTAAGTGTACAAGTGTTTTTTTTTTAAATAAATTTGAACAGAGGAACTTGATTTAGCATGTCACCTTAGAGAAACGTCAGACTTCGTACAAAGATATTGTATCCTCGTGATCCCGGTGACCTTCAGGCAGATTAAATAAAATTTCCACAAAATTTTCACCAATTGAGATTTCCTGGGTACGCTGTGATGTCAAGCTGTGTTTGTCGTACGACAATCCAGCAGCCCTGATGAGTAATGAAGAAGTCACTATTAATCTATCAGAATAAAAAAATTGCCCACAGTACTTAGTTGATCACCACAACAGAGTAGTAATTGAAACTATTGAACATATTATTATAAGAAATAATTTGAATTATATAATATAATCGGCCCTAGCGAGGTATCCGTCGGAACGGAAAATTTACCGGTTTCATACGAATCAGAGGGGTTTTGCTTCGAGGTATTCTTCCGAACAGCAAAAATCTTTCGATTCGTATGAAATTTGAGAATTTCCTTTCCGGCGAATATCTCGCTAGGGCCGGCCGAATTAAAATTATACAATAAAAGTTGTGGCAATTTTCTGTACTCTGTTCTCATCTTTCCTACATAGTATATTGGTAGATCATAGCAAAATAGGTACAGGAAAATTTTTTTCCTAATTTTAAGGTAAAAGGCACTCTACTCCACTCCAGGTCTTTAAAGTATCGGTTCAAAAGCGACCACTTTACGCAAACACACAGCTCTTCCAAAACGCGATTTGGAATCGCAAATAGGGATATTTCGAAGTGAAACATTACATATATAGTAATAGTATATTATACCTTCTTTTGACAGATAAACAATAAAAGTTCAGCATTGATATGGAATAACATTTTGTAAAATATTTATTTCTATTTGGATACATACAAAAATATATAAGTCCTACATACTAATACATTAACAAACTCAATACGGACAAAAAGTAATTCCTGGACAAGTCTCTATACTTTCATTAATCGTGCACACTTACATATTAACATCGCCTCTTCCGCTTACGATTTACCGTTCACTTTGAGAGAGGAACTGATTTCATTTGCACCAAGTCCAAGGTCTTGCAGCATCGATATAAGCTTGCGATTTTGTCGCAGAATAACTACTACTTCCTTTTGTTGGTCTTGAATAAACTTAAAAAGGGGGAAATAAAATTAATCGATTTGAACGAAGGAAGATTATATCCCATCAGTCTTACTCTCATCACATTCTTTTGCTCGGTCTTCGACAACTGATTGACGTGGTCGACGTCCTTGTCATCTTTCTTTCGAGATTTCATATTGCATTTGATTTCATTGAGTCCCGCACGTATAGAGTGCAGTTTTCTATCACAATCTCGAACATCTTTCTCAAGGATTTGTGACTTTAAATAAACGGTTTGTGCTAACTTATACCAATCGGCTAGACACTCAGCCATATGAGCCACAGATGGTTTTACATCATCTTGTAGAAGGGCTTTAATACGCTTACCGTTTCTATCGACCTGCAAAGGAATATTTTGTTAAATTTACTGAAAAAATATATGCATTTGCTCTTACCTTTATCTTTTCCAATGCATGGAACTGTTCATCGTTGTAGGTTAGAGTTCGAGTTGCTCTATCCCGAAGCAAATGCTGCCAAGAGTCTCTTAGGCGATCTATTAAGTATTTGGCTTTAGCGCTTGAACGTGCTTTGCATGCACATATCTTGCCATGCATAGATGAACGCCAGACTTCACTAAAAAAACAACAATAAAACTTATGTTGAAGTGCAAAATCAATATCAAACAAGAGAATGTTACCTTAGGGTGTCATCTTCGACGTATTGTTTGTAAAGCTGTGAGATCACATCGGCAGCCCTGTCAAAGTTGGCTTTCACTTCTTCAAGGATCTTTTGGTCCTCTTCTGGTTTGCTCTGAAAATTATTCGTTAAATTGTAAAATTATAAAATGTAGTTTTATAAGGAGTCTTACGGATTTATTCAAATGCGCGACTACTTCGGAATATTCAATCACAGTAGATAGTAAGACATCACAACTTTTGGTCTTCCTAAGAAATATATTTTGATTAGAAGGTTTTACATTTTTGATAAGAGCGAATAGTTACTTTTGTAACAGCTTCATTGTGGTGGTAAGTGTTTCAATGAACTGTTGCACGCCCTTTTTGATTAATATATCGATGGTTGTCAAGCTCTCGATTCGACGCTTGCACTCGTGACCGACACTGCATGCAGCCTGAAATAATTGACATGCAGTCAGTCGGCTTTAATGTAAGTCCTAATTAACGAAGGACTTCTGTATAGACCCCGACTTACCTTTGCTAAACTGGCATCATTCTCCACAGACACATTGCTGGGGAAAACTGGAAACTTTGGCAAATCTAATTGAGTTGGCAGCTGAACATTGTTATCCTCGTTGCTGTAAAGGAAAATTGGATTCTCTCGTTCTGTTGGCGGGTAGGCGCTGGCTAAAAATAAAATTACGTTAATTTCAAAGGCACATAACTTTGTATTATAAGCAAACGCACCACACAACGATCCAAGTCGTGATTCCAAGTGCTCATTGCAGAACAACAGAATCTGTTTCTCGCATGGAACTTTGGTTTGAATGAAAATGTGTTCTTTAAATTCCTCGATCTGATCTTCAGGCTCCAAAAAGACCTCAATGCAATTAGTATGGTTGATGAAAAAAACATGGAAGACTTTTTTTCTAAGAATCAATGTCACTTGCTGGAAGAATGTATCAAATGACCAGGTTTTTGTTCGATCCTCCTCGAGTAGACCTGCCAGCAATGGAGTTACTAAAGTCTTTAATCCAGATGTAAGGTGGCAATGTGGCGGCAGTGTTGTAGACCATTCAATTGGACCATTCTCTGCTAGCTGAGTGCCAGATATTACCCCAGACGCCTTGCGAGTAGTAATTTGGTGCATAGTTTCGCGGTTTTTGCGACCACCAAAAGGCCGAAAAGGTAGATTTCCCGTTGCCACATGGAAGAGTGTGACTCCAATTGACCACAGGTCTACATTAGCCGTAAAAGATCGATTGACTGACCTACGAAGGACAGCCCGCTCATACAAGTCGGGGTGCAGATACTCTTCTGTTCCATACAATGAAGCGAATGGTTGATTCTCTTCGAGTTCCCTTGCAGCACCAAAGTCAGTCAGTTTGTATATTGTCTGGCCATCCTCCGAGATAAATTTCATGATGTTTCCTGGCTTCAAGTCACGGTGCACTAAATTGTTATCACGCAAATGTTTCATGCCAGCACACAAGTGCTCCAACACAAAGAGGAACTCCCTCTCGGGTAACCCATATGCGTTCTCAGGGTCGTCCAAGATATTAAACAAACTTCCGCCAGTGCACAATTCCATAACAATTACTTTACCACGCCCCTCTTGATCATCCTCAATTGCCAGCAGCTTGACAATATTTTCATGGTTTACTTTCTTAAGAACTTCAAATTCACGCATTTGCACCTCCTGTGGGCGCATGTGACTGTATGGATTGAAAGTCTTCACAGCAACCGATTCACCAGTGTTTTTGTTGACACCCTAAATACAATAACAAAAAAAAAATATTTATTATTCAACGACAAGCGTTCTATTCAGCTGGACACAGCTTTAAGTAGAGCAATTGTTTGCAAAACCAAGGACAAAACGGCTTCCAGTCGTAGCAGTCAAATTGTTTACAAATTGCTGCGACACAAATTATATAATTTGCCGCACCACTTAGGATACGACAATGATAAGTGTCAATCAACTTACTTTAAATCAAACAAACTATGATTAATAACTCTTATCTTTTGAAATTTACTTGCCTGAAAAACCGATCCAGTTGCACCCTTTCCCAAAACACTAGTTGTACACCAAACATAATTGAGAGATCCTCGTAAAAACGACATGTTTTTGATTGAAACTTGTAAATTATAAATTTAAATTAAAATTTCTTTTTATTAATTATACAATTTTGTTTTCCGTTTTCTATTATAAAGAAACTACTTTCACTTTTTTCATTTATTTAAAACTCTTGTTTGTAGTTTTATCAAATTGTTAATTATGAAAATAATACAATTGTTTAGTTTGAAAAAAAAAAATTAATTATTGTATGTGCAACATTTTGATTTCACATTTTTATTATTGCAAATGAGATCAAATACAAAAAAAATTCCCATGCATGCAGGCAATGCAGAAATAAAATGTAAACTTTTTTATTTTGTTGTCAAACAGCTGTCAATATTGTGGAGGTACAGTATAAGCAGAAATTTCCGAAATGACTTCCTTGTCGACGGAACAGAACAGAACTGAAAGAATTTGTTATATGCTGCAAGTCAGCTGAGAGATTTAACTTCTATGTTTCATTTATTCGAAAAGAAATATTTCGCAAAATAGAAGACGTGGGGTAGCTTTAAAAATAAATCGATAGCAAATCCAATATTTATCAAAATGTTTAGTTGGCTATAATAATTTATTTGATACCCGTAATGGAAACTGTCCTAACAAAATTTTTTTGTCTGCCAAAATAAAAACAGTAATTATTTACTTCAAACCTTATTTGCACAGGTAGAAAAACAGAAAAGACAGAAAAACACATCAGGTAACTAATTAGTAAAAATAATTACCTTAACCTATAGTTACATCTTTCATTTTCAAGAAATAATTTTCTTTTAAGTCAAATATCTTAATATATGAACAATGTTAAATGGTAAAGACAATTTGTCAATTTTGCTGTATGGTTTTGATTTCTTCATAAATATATTCTTTCTTACTGCATTTTATTTGATGTATGTATTTACATTTTTTTAACAAACAGCTAAATTGTGTTGATTAATTTTCACGAAAGTAATATATTTCTCCTATTTGGTACTTTATTAGAAACAAAGCCTGTGTAATTAATATGGGTGAAAAAAATGTTTATAAATAAGGATTTGAACAGCGCTGCTTAAATACTCACCTCTGTATGTTAACTTCATTAATGATTGGTAAGTATTATTATTATACTTTGCTAAAACGAAGCAGCCTTTTTTGTTTGTGTATTTAGTTTTTGTTTCACTTTGTTTTGAAATTAAAAACACGTGAAACACGATAGAGTTCTAATGCTGCTGAGATTATTGTTCCACTTAATAAAAAATCTCAGCGATTGTAGTATGTAGTCACTTTTTAGATGAACAAATAGTAGTATAAACGCTACAATTGTAGCAAAGGGGCAACGCTGATGAGAACGGGACCTAAGGATACGAAAAGGACAAAGAGTGGGACAGTGCAAAAGGTAAAATAAGCCATAAACAACCACAGATGAGTAATTAGACGGATAAATCTGAATTCCACTATCCACTGGAAACCATAATTTTTTTTTGAAAATGGCCGCGCTATCCTTATATTTATGTGAATCAGCGATGTGGCCTGATCGTGCACTTATGGCACATTTCGTTTAAATGTGGTTTTCATTTGGTAATCCGGAAGATTTCTCCGATCTGGGAAGCCAATTGAACAACCACACATTTTTATACCCTATCCTATGGGTATATTAATTTTGACACATAGTTTGTAACACCCCTTAATATTCGTCGCAGACCCCTAAAAGTATATATATTTATGATCAGGACCAAAATCTAAGACTATTTAGCAATGTCCGTCCGTCCGTCCGTCCGTATCAACTTTTGAGGCCTTTAAAATTATGCTAGGAGGCTGAAATTTGGAACATATACTCCCTAGTGTTCCGAAATGGTAAAGTGTTAAAATTTTCAAAATACGCCTACTGCCACGCCCACAATTTAGAAAATACCGTTTTAAGGCTTAAGATAGAGAGATAAAGTTGTACAACCTTCACAAGATATGTAGGTACTGCCCACCTTTATTAATTTGTCATATAAAGTTTTTTTTGCCACGCCTACTTTTTGTGGGCGTTTTTCACTAAAATGCTGTTTTCTTCGAAAATTTGCATAGAAATCGAAAAAAAATGTTTAACAATATATTATGCCAATATTTTTCTCAATATATCGCCCATACAAAGTTTTTGGCCACGCCCACTTTTTGGGGGCGTTTATTAAAAAAAATAATTTTTTTTCTATAAATTTCATAGAATGAAATAAAATGCTATCCATCATCTTCCTAATGCTTTTTTTCTTTGGGGTACATAGGGATAAGGATAGGGTATCATACTGTTCGCCCCAAGCGGACTGTAGCCTTTCCTTATGTTTTTTATTTAAATTTGAAGTGCATTTGTCGTTTTATTTGCGTATATGTATTTCCAACCGCCTCACTGCCAATCTGATGATGATGAAGGGGATGGAAGAACAACAATTTATTGTTTATATTATACCAAATTTATTAATGATTTCCAGCAAATCTTGTTAAAGATTATCGCTTATCGTTTATGACGTTTGTGGCTTTTTGATTCTGATTTTTTTTTTTTTCAAATTGACTAGTTAGTACCAAACGAATACTTTCAGAAGAGCCCGGAATTCTTCCGAATTATCAAATCAAAAACGACATAAGACTTCGTATGGTCTTTTAATGTTGATGTAGTAAAATAAAATGATTAAGCAAATAAACTTTCTTAGAATGTTCATAAGGCAACACTAAATGCTGTACTTGTTTTTTCAGTTAAAATTAATTTAACAAACTCACCTATTTCAAATGAGTGATTAGAACATAAATAATATTATGTTTATTACAAGATAAAAGAACCAAATAATTCGAATAAAAATGTGTTTTTTTTATTTTTAACAGTGCGAACATTCTGTTCAGACCCCAGATGAGTAATTATGCAAAAACTTATACAGATACAGTTCTACGCATTTTTCAAGCAAATAAAAAAGGGAGGACGATACGATTCGTCTCTATCGACTATCTGTTTAATCTGTGGTTCAGACGTTGGAAATGAAATTCTGATGTAAAGTTCAAACTTGTGTACTTCTGATGTGTACTTCAAAGCAGTTAGAATACGCATGTAACGCCCATAACCTGGAGCGCATATCACAAAAGCAACACCTACTCATTATCATCTTGTCATTTTGTACCCAGTGACCTAAAATGACAATTTCTGTAGCTGGAAATGGCAATTTCAAAAATTTTGTTCCGGTAACGCTGCTGTGAATGCTTGTGAGTCAGAGATATGACGTCTGTTTGGTGGTACATATTTATGAAATTGTACGAGATTAGCTATTGAAAATGACATTTTATGTCATTTCAAGCTTCCCATTTGCTTTGCACGTAAATTCCTATATAAGTGCAAATTATATGGGTGAAAACATTTGATGGCAAACTGAGAGACTCTCTCAGAGTTGACTATTTGCATAGTTACTCATCAGTGGTTACAAACAACACTAATTACTGATTACTATTTAGAATTTATGATTTTGCTTCCAGGCCATTAGTTTGCTAATGATTCGTCATTTAACTTCTACATGTTGCTTGATTTGAATAATTCTGAATATGAATGCATTCGTACCTATGTACTTATATATTAACCGGGAATGGAATTACAAAATTAGTATTTCGGGTTTCTAGTTATTTATTTTGAAATTTTATAAACAATTGGTCATGCAAGATTGTGAATTTTTTGGTATGGTAATAGGATTTTTAGTTGATGTTTTTTTTGGTTCAGGTAAGCTCAATGTTTATGTGGTGTCATTATTTCAAACAAAAAACAATAATTCTGTCCCTAAATTATTCATTTATTTGTTTATTTTACAATTTTAAATGTTTTTGTAAACTAACTATTTCAAATTAAATTATATAAATTAAAAATAGGTGTAGTTAGGTACAAATAAACAGTTTTGATTCCATGCCCTTCAATATCCTTTATAATGTTTGCAATTAAATAAATTACATTTGAGTTTTAAAGTTTTATTTATGCTATACAATTGTAGGTACTTCTAATGACGACAACGACGACGATGACGATGATGATGATGATGATATAGATGCATGATTATATACTTTGCCCATTACAAAAATGTCTCTGTGTTTATTTTGTATATTTGTGGGCTTAAAAATTATGATTTCTTGGTTTAAAAATTAAAAACAGAACCTCTTTTATGCAGAAAATAATTTTTAGTTTGGCTATGTACATATAATGTGCCTATATCTATGTATGTAGTCTCGTTAGTTGCTTGTGAGAAAGTCTTAATACGTAATATAGCGATGATGATATCTTCTTAACCAAGAGGAACAGCGATTGAAAAGCATTTATCTTTCTTTTGATTTTGTAAGATATGATGTTTTTAAAAAACAGTAAACAATACCCCATAATTGCTGTCACATGCGGCTTTAAAATCGATAACAAGGTGGTGAGTCTCAATCTGCAACTTTATTTATTTTAAAAGCTCATATATTATTTTTACCCTAGGAAGTGGCCCGTGACGGTAAAATTCTAGGCCCCACGTCTTTTAAGAGTTCAACCTGAGACTCACAACATTCCAAATTAAGGTAGCAAGTTTACGTTGAACCTATTTAATGCAATAAAAAAGTACTTACATAAACACCGAACGTCTTAAAATTAATTTTATTGCAATCTCATATCTAAACTTGTCGTAAATGTGTAAATAATAATAATAATAATCAAATAATTACTACAACATAGCAATTTTTAAAACATTCACAAATATGTCTCAAAGTCAATTGCAAGAAAACAAAAGGTGCAAACAAATATTCTTGCATCACACCGATGAATACGAAATGCATGCAATCAAGAAATGTTTAATGGATGACAATATCAACAACTTTTTGTTAGAATATGAACTTTTCGGATCCATAAATGACTCGGAAAATATTTTCAAAGTAATGCACGATCGATATCCGCTTGAAATCATTAATCCCCAATATCCAAGTTATATTAAAAAAATAATAAATTGTGAAATCCTTGTGTTCAACATGAACTCTTCCAATTTTGAAAATGTTTGTTCCGATGTGCGCCGAGTTATAACCGCTCTCGAAGAATGGGCCAACGAACAAAAGAAGATATCAGAAACTCCACAGCAGACAAAGTATTTAATACTGATATCAACACCTATGACGTGGGCTCTAACACCATCATCTGATGTAGTCACCGATGAGGAAGAAGAACAGAATGCTATGAGTGGTTATCTATTTGAGGATGACTACAGACGTCGAAAGTGCAACAAAAGCTATTGTAAGCAGAAACTCTTGGAACGTGATGTAATTTGGTTGCAAAAAAGGTGTAGACATTTTGTTAAAACGTTGGTTGTCTGTCCGGGAATCACATATGGAGCCGAGAACGACAAGTTACATTATGTTTTCAAATTAGCTTTTTACAATAAGCTCATACCTGTTGTCAATTCAGGTTCGCAGTTAATACCTATGATTTATATTAAGGATTTTGCAAAGTAAGTTGTCTTTAAGTGTTTTCTTACTAAAATGTGCAATGTGTTTCAAAAGCTAAAACATGAAAACTAAACATAGATGGTATGGCTTCTCTGAAGAAACTATGAAGAAAGCGTGTTTAATCCTTTAATAAAATTCACTGGTATTCTATATTATATTGTATACTCAACCTATACTAATGAGATAAAGTTATTGAAATGTTAGTACTCCAAATTTTGAACTCAAACAGTATAATAATAATGTGTTATAATTAAAATTTATAATCGGTAAGAACTCAACAGCTTCCTACATTATTTGTTAAATGGGTCTTTTGAGCTATATAAGTACATTAAACCTAATTTTTTGTATTATGTAATTGTTTTGGCTGCTTTATTCATGAAAGAATTAGGATGTTTTTTTTATATAGGTACTGTATATATATATAGAATAAATTCACGATTTTGAAATGTTCAAAAACATCTGCGTCATAGTTTCTCTAAAAAAGCAATAGAAAAATTTATGTTTGTTTCCACGGTTGCAGGAATTATATAATATGATTGCTATTTTTCAAAACATATATTTTGTACAGAATAATGAAAAATATTTTTGACAACTTTCCGGAGTCAAAAGTCCGTTACATCTTCGCAGTTCAGCCCACATTAATGTCCCTCAAATGGTTTACCATTCAAATTAGTAGGAGTCTAATTGGAGATTGGAGTAACATTCATTTTATGCAAGAGACCGAATTACTGATGATGGAAAAAGCTCTATTTCCGGTAAAATTAAAAATCAAACAAACATTAATAAAACAATTCCTTAAAAAAACAACGTACAATTAAAGCAAAATGTCCTGGATGTAATATCACTTAACATTAAGATGGCTCTGACCTATTTAAAAGGTTTTGATTTCCACGAGATAAATGATGCATTTTGGGACGAGTTAACTCAAGAGTTTCGCGATGCCAGAAATCTTCATCCCTTAAGAATAGTTTTAGATGGCCCTCCTCTAGTTGGAAAGACTGAATATGCCCGAAAACTATCAGAGTACTATCAGATTATATATATTGATATACGTGAAGTCATGAATGATTACATTAAATATTTGGTAAGAGTTTTAATTAGATGCAAAATATAAGATATCTTGTGTTGTATTTTAAAATAATCACGTGCATAAAAAATTACGTAAAGCGTTGCATTTAAACATACAATTTTAAAAATTGCAAAGCTGTAGAGTGATGAATTTTTAGTTTTCTTGATTCTATAATAGGTAGTTCAAATATTGATTAGATAGTTTCTGTATTCCGCAATGTAAAATAAAATTAACAAAAAGTAAAAAATTTAGATTTGTCACTGGCTAAGCCCGATGAGAAATATAAAAACTATGTATTTTAAATCTCAAAAGAAATCAAAAACATGGGTGTTGGTGTATTATATATATGCCAAGGTCTTAAATTGTTCCTTTAAAAATAATGAAACATTTTGTTCTTACTTCAGGAGAAAAGTATCGATAAAAGTACAATTATAATAGAAACGTTTGAATGCCCAGAGCTAGGTAAAGGGGGAGGCGAAGAAATCGGGGAGAACAACCTAGAGTTACATGACATATTTGCCTATGAATACAAGGCTTTAGTGGAGGATTTAAAAAAACAGGTCCAAGAATTGTCTAAGAAAATATTTGAACTTAAAGTGTACATTGTCTCCCACAAGGATTTCGAAGATCAAGAATTTGAGCAGATATCACGGTGCGATTTCGAAACTTAGACTTTATCAATTCAAATTTAAAAAAAAATATCCAATTCCAATTTAGATGCCTAATTGACCTAATTTCCAATAAACAATTTAATAACAATCAAGGCTACATCATTGACGGATTTCCATTTACATTTGACCAAGCAAATCAAATTTTTTATAACACACGAAGAGCAGAAGTTTTAGCTTCCACTTCAGAAGAAGATGTAGAACACAAAGATGGTTTAATTAAACCATTGAAACCTACACACTTCATCATATTTGATGCACACGATGAATTGCTTTGCAAACGTGCTATGAATTTCCCAGACATCGAAGCTACAATCCGAAGATGTTTGCGACATCAGATGCTTCCCAGAATAGATACCTATCGTGAAAGGAATGAAGAGCCACATTGCTTGGCAAATGTATTCTATAATAATGATTTGATACCGATATGCGTATTTGTTGAACAAGATACACAAATCCTAGATACTCTTCGAATTATAAAAAATGAAATTGGTCCAGCATTTATTTATCCATTGACAAAAGACCAACAGAAAATTATAGATAAAATTTCAGCCGGTAAACGAATTAAAGAGGAAGAAGAGCGACTACAAAAACAGGAAGAGCAAATAAAATCATTGACTCTTGAAAGAGAACGTAAACTTTTGGAATGGGTAAGGAAAATATTTCTAATAATGTAGCTGTACCTATATTAAATAAACTTTTTTTGATTTCATTTTTTTTTTTCAGACAAAAAAATATGAACAGAACCAAAAGCATCAAGATGAGATGCGGCAAGTCAAAACATTACCACTGCGTCAATATCTCGGCAAATATATTCTTCCCACACTTACTCAGGGAATTTTGAAAGTCGCCGAGCTTAAACCAGACGATCCCATTGATTTTTTGGCTGAGTACTTGTTTAAATGTAATCCAGAGGGCCAGCAAATGCCACCCTTCTGTACAGAAGAACAAAGAACTAGGTTTTTCAATGCATGCTATGATGACTTGGCTGATTCATCGGACTATTCTATCATAAAGGAAAAATAATGCGATGACTGTTCATGAAAAATTCTAAATACGTAAATAAATAAACTTTTTTTTATCACTTACAAACCGAGCTAAAATAAGTAATGAGGCATGTCAAAGACATGACCGGCCCTTGAAACAATTAAATAATGTTTTAATTTCATGTGCATTTTAATTGCTGTTGCAATGCACCTAGTGTATATTTCTATAATCTAATCCCTTTCTTATTTACTTATTTTATTAGGTGGATGAAAATTTTAGTACATATATAATATTATATACCGTGAGTCAACAATATTGTATTACGAGTTGAGATAACAGCTGTAAATACACAACACACTACTTGACTTTGCTTTCTTATTAGATATGATGGAACACTTGAATAATCTGAATGTTAAGCTTGAAGGAGTAATTTAATCGTTACCCAACTCTACTCAATTGTTTAAGATTTTGATATGAAATTAAACAAAAAACTGCGAAAACAAAAACTTGACCATTTACCTAGTATTCCTGAAATATATTCTGTTGCATAAAAAAGAGGTTTAATAATGATTTTTTTAAATTTTGTTGTTGTTTTTTCTTTTAAATAAGTTATTTCAACAACCAGGAAATTGCGAGTCAGCGAGTCAGATATGGATTTCAAAAGTAAAGAAGTGTAAGTGTGTGGTATTACTTGGGCCATTTATAGGAGTTTCACTTACAAGTTACACAGTCCTCCTGCAGCTCTACAACAAGTGGTTGTTCTAAAGGTGGACTAAAAAGAAGCAACCAACAGGTGAGTCTAGCATAATGTGCATCTATATGCTACCCCGCAAGCAAGCATGTGAGTCGATGGGCTCACAAGACTGTGCATCACCGTACGTACGTACGTGTTGAATATAAAATAAAAAAATCGTGGAAATACAGGACTAACAACCCTTAAATCACACAAAAGTAACAGTACTATAACGATTGTGCAAAAGCATGCACTTATCTTGTGAAACGTTTTTACCGTAAACGTGATAAATAGCTAGGTTTGGTTGAAGTGGCTGTAGGCATAAGAACCGACACACTTAGACTAATATTGGTCTTTGTGATATCACAAGAATCTGTGATAAAGCTTCCCTCTACTCCGAATGCTCCGATATGTAGCTTCATTTTCCTGGAGAGAGCAGGGCATGTACAAAGCAGGTGAGGGTTTTTTTCTTCCCCCTCTTTGTCCATACAACTTCTGCAAAAGTCGTTTGAGAATGCACCAAGTCTTGTTGCATGTTTACCTATAACACAGTGTCTAACCTATAGTAGTGCTAATGTTCCGTCTGCTTAGAGAGATCAAGGCCAGATCGAGCTTAGGCCAGATCCTTACCTAACCCATCCACCAACCTCAAGTTTGTTTCCTCACTGGCAGCCAGCTTTGTGAGAGAAGCAAAAGTGAATGTTGAACTACTCCGACATTTCCTGAAGAGACGATCTGCATTCTAGGGCTACTATAGAGTTAACAGAGACTGATTCCAAGGACTTGATAGCCGCTTGACTGTCCGCGGAAATGCTAATCGAGGATATCATGTTCCTCTTAACCAAGATAAGACTTCTTTAATCGCCATTATTTCCGCCTGGAACACGCTACAATGATGAAAGGAAGATGAAAAGAGAGACTAAGATTAAGTCTGTCAGAGAATACGCCACAACTCTACCCCATTATTACTTTTTGATCCGTCGGTGGATCGCTGTATCCTCCAAGAATGCATCCTCTTTCCAAAATGATGGGGATCTTTGGCTCGATCCAAAGCGACCAATCGCAATAAAATAAGGAAACTCCATACGTAAATATCGGTCTTATAACCGAAATATAGCCAGTAACGTTTTTTTCTTTGGGTCATATACATAGGTGTTTGTCTTTCAAGAAAGTGTTGATTAGTTGAAACAAGTTGCTAGTAATAAGTCGTTGTCGCGGTTCAGCTTGTAGAGCTCTTTATTTTTTTTAATTTTCCTACTTTAACGCGTCAAATAAATTGAAATACATACATCATTTGTATAATGATTGTCAAGAAACTAATTCATATGTTGGAATCGCTTGCACTTTTGTATTTGGTAAATTGAAAAGGGAAATTACTTATAGGAAATGATGTGAAACATTTTAATATGAACACTCTAATGGGTGTTTTATTATACATAAGCGATCTTGCTTCCAGATCATTACGTTTCTAATGTCGCCATTTAGACTAGGATTTAGTATTAATTCGGCTTAGAATTTTTGCTAATCTCGAATCGGAATATATTTCCAAAGCAAACATTTAACATTCGTAGAAACCTACCGAAGTTCAGCGAGTAACATTGAATCATGGAAGATTGTGAATTTATATCAGTTGTATTGGAATTTCTAGTAGATATTTTTTTTGGTTCAGGTAAGATTTGTAATAATAAATATAAAAGCCATTAAATACTGTAGGTCAGTCAAATAAAATACTAACTTTACCCGAGATTACCGACAATGATTTGGCAGGCAATACATTTGTGTTTATGGATCAGTTAAGTCAACTGATTATAGAATTTTTAATTTATTCACAATTTACAATTTCAGATGATAGTACCACGTCTACTACGTCTGCTGGATAATGACTGATTCCGCAATTTGAATTTATTTAATTGCTTTGTAAAATATTGCAATTAAAATGATAATAAATCTATAAATCTGTAATTGCACAAAAAATTATGCCCCATTTTTTAACGCATGAACTGCTTTGTAGTTCTAGTACTATATTCACTTAGTTACACTTACCGAAATGTAAGTATTATTTAGTCCAATCTATTGACAACAGTTGAAAACATGTTCTGGGACATATTAATGGGAATATTTAATTTTCTTATTGATATTCTTTTTCCTAGTGAGTAGCAAGCACCTTAGTTGCAAGTTTGTGTGAATTAACTTAAATTTAAGAATCACTTGTATTACAGGTTCAAGTGATGAACCCGATTCGTCGGAAGTGGAATCAGTGACGGATAGCGCAGCCCTGTAGCACAGGGTGGCCTAACTCCGCGAACTTAGATGTTGCTTTCCAACATAAAACGATGTACATAGTATGCTCAATCCAAATTGACACTTGATTTTGTTTTTTTTGTTTGTGCTACCAAAGGTGATTTTTGGACGTAAAAAAACGCATACTGAGATCGCAGTTAATAATACGTTAAGCCATAGCAAAGACAAACACCATTATATGAGAGGCAAACTGCCAGTTAAGATAAAGTGCATTCGTAAACGCACTCTATTCCCACTACACGGTTAACGCTCAATCAATCATGCCGTACGTTAATTAACGCAAACACGTTTGTTGACATTTTTGAATTCACCCACAGTTAAACCACCCTCGTTTCCAAAACAAGCCAATTACATACTAACAACTTTTTACATTTATTTATTAAAAAATTTAGCTTAATTTTTTCGAAGCAGAACGTAACTTATATTAATGTATTGTATTTACATATTTTTCTGTAGATATTTGAATATTAAAAATAAAATAATGTTTGTTTGATTCGTCTTCTTATATTAATTTTCTTTATTTGAATATGTTCTTTTATTGCATTCCTTTAAAATGGATTTCTTAGCGGCTGATCCAGATGTTTTAAGTTGCTTTAACTTAAGCATTTTGTTTTCATCTGCACATTTAGTGGTGATTGCAGAACGAACTTCTTTTGCTGATACTCCACATTTTTGGGAGACAATATGAACGATGTCCTGAATGACGTTTGGATCTAATCTACCTTTAACCGGCTTATCTAAGTCTTTGAATGCTGGTGAAGCTTTTCCAGTCATTGAGTGCGTGGCCAGCGTTTCACGATCGAAAATTGTTGTTAGCAACTTTCTGGTTGCTATTGATGCCGATGTCCAAACAATCCTCTCATAATCAGCTGTGGCGATTTTTGTATCACACGGTCCTAATGTTGTCATAGAATCATCGGATGCGGTCTTTTTCGGGGTAAATTGAACATCATTTGAAACACATTTAATATTCTTTGGGTCATATTTAGCATCTTTCGGAAGATATTTAACATCTTTTGGAATACATTTAATATCTTTTGCAGTGTACGGATGCTTAACATTAGTATGAGGGCTGGTCTCAATTGCATATACTTTTGGCGGAGAAATAACGGGTTCAATGCTTCCAACATCATCACTAAGCTCTATTTCAATTTGGGTCTCACAATTAGATTCGTTTGGTTGAGTTAGAATTCTATAAGTAGTTCGTTCGTGTTTGAATTCAGAAGATACACTTGTTTTACGGTTGGTGGCTATTGGATCCGGAGTTAAGCATCTGGGTTTTTGCTTTCTAATCTCTTCCAGTTCATCAGCTTGAATACGTAAACTTCTCTCGAGATCTTGAATTTTCGCTAACAGAATGGATTCATTCTTTGGATTGATTGGCGGCATAATACTTGGGAAATCGTCACTATTTGTTTGTGTCCATGCGTTAAGAGTCATTGGAGGTTCGTAATAATCGTATTGAACTATTTGAGGTGTAGGTTGCTGAGGAATATGTTGTTGTATAACGATTTGGGATTCGTGAGTCTGATCGTTTTGATTTTGTGATTGTTGTTGGTAGTGCTGATGTTCCGCATGGTCTACTTTCGTTACATACTGATAGTATTGACTACCCATTTGAGACGAGCGCTGTGATTGTAATGGAGTTGATGACATAGTATATATTTTTTGTGATTGATAGAATGATGGTTGATCCACTAAGCGTTTTTTAGCATTCTAAAAATAAAACAAAATAAAAACAAATGATTAGTCAATACATGCAAATAACTATATTTATTAGTGCAAAGAAAAAGTGTACAATTCTTCTATTTTAAAATAAAAACCAGGACCTGACTTGTTTGTTTCCTTAAATTATAAATACTCCATCCACCTAAGTTAAAAACTTCTGAGAATTCTAACTTAAGATATAATCAAGCTTGTCATCTAAATGACATCCGGATGGCTTAACAACGGTTACTACAGGACTGAAGAAAATATTTAGTATTCCATCCACCTAAGTTAAAAACTTCTGAGGATTCTAACTTAAGATGCGATCAGACGGTTATCCAAGCTTGTCATCCGAATGACATCCGGATGGCTTAACAACGGTTACTACAGGACTAAAGAAAATATTTAGACTCTCAAATAATAAAATTTTAAATTTCCTATTTTTTCAGAGACATAAGTTTGGTAGTGAATTTATTCCTCAACATCAGTCATATCATAATCAACAAGCTATTTTGTTCAAATGATAACTAAAAAATGTTGAAGATTTAGTAGATACCTACTTAGGTACATAGCTTTAAGCTTCAAATTAAAGTTATTAGCCGAAAATTCGGCGATCAAGTTGTTAATATGTTGTCGTATGACAAGTTTAAATTTTGTAGAAGCCCGGCCTGGAAATTGTTAATTCAATCAAATTCAGTACAATAGAACACTGTTTTAAGGAATTATCTTTTCTATGATATAGTATTCTGGTATAGTTTTTGCTTGAGAGCTGTAAAAGAAATATGACAAATTAAAGAAAATTCTCTTTCTCGTTACACTTTACTCTATAAGGTTGGTTAAAGTTGAAAGTAGTACAGTAGTATATCATTTTGAAAAAATAAAGTACATAAAAGTACTCATCTCATATGATAAGTTTGACCTCTTCACACCGTCCTATAACAATTTTAAATAATTTTTCTTAAAACATATCGAAATCGTTGTAGGTAGTACCTACTTCTTGTTAGTTAGTTATTAATTGCAATTGAATTTTTCCAAACAGTGTTTTTCACATAAAACGCAATATAATAATAAAATATCAAGGTTGATATTTTAGGGTGTAAGAGGTATCTATACTACGACCAGGTTATTATGGATTGATGGATCATAAACCGTCATCTTTACTGTATCCACACACAGGTTTCACAGTCTTAACATAAAAAAGTTTGCTAAGGAGTGACTCTCGCCTTCAAAAAACTATCCAGGTGTTTTCATATTTGCCTCATATCTTTTTTATACCCTTACTTAAGAATAAGTATGTATATTAACTATTATTCGTTTTTATTATTATAAGTTCTAGAAAAGAGTAGAATATTTAATTATATTTAATTTTTTATCCATGACAAAAGAAGTAAGTGGCCATGTAAGTATCAAAAAGGGATATTTTGATATATTTCACTTTGTTTTTTAGAAAACCAATGAAAGGCATTACCTTTTCCTATCCCATTTCTGTGTCAGTTACTTTAGCAATAATACAGATGATTTGGGAAGACATTATCAGGAAAACGGGAAGTTAATTTTATGCTTTTTTTAAAAAAAAAAAACGGGGTCATAAAATGTTTTAAAAATAGCTAGGTATTAAAAATTAATCAGTGATTTATTAAACGAAAAACACTTAACACTTAACAAATATTGTTGTGTTCTAATCGCACGAAGGTGCCTACTTAGGCATCTCAATGTACCAATTCACTTTTATTATTTGATATCAAAGCACCACAGCTAGAATTAAGTCGCGTTCTAACCAAATGTAATCCAATTCATAGTAATCCAATATGATTGCCACCCAATTCCAAGGCCACGCCATTCAGAGAAAATAATTTAGGTATCGCGAGTATATGTATTTAAAATCACTAGCAAATGAATTTATTCTTATAGGACAAAGCATTTAATCTTACTTCATCATTGTACTTACAGGATTTTGATCCATTTTTCACTTTAATAAAATATACTTTAGAATCGTCTTTTTTATCTATTAACTAAAATGCAAAAATATTTTCTCACAATAACCGTTTGGGCGGAAAGACACTTTCAAACTGATGAAAAACGTTTATTTTGGGTGGTTAACTTCACTCATTTGTTATATTCAATACAATAGAATATTCGGAGTGAAAATTTTGCGCGCGCGTTTCCTGTGACGGCAAAAGCGAATATCGAATACAAATGCATATCCTTCGATATATATACACATGTAATATGTTAACTAAATAGTAGGAAAAGGGACAGACTAAATACAGGATAGCCCAGGTAGCGAACGACTTGCGCAGGCTATGTAAGGCCAACGAGCAAAACAGGAATTCAGTACAAAACTCATTCATCATGGAATTTCCAAAATAAAGATAATAGTCAAACGTCAGGGATGGTTGGTAATTCAAGGTTTTATTTTGTGTTTCGGTATGTGGCGATATGCATTGGTAGTTGTCTATTATTATATATTATCCTTCGTTATCGTTATTGCGTTTTCTTTCCATGTCAGCTTGCAAAATATACTCCTATGAGAATTTGTTGGTGGGTGCTTCACAGTTGAGTAAGACCAACTGTTTGCATCCCTTTCCCCTAATAAGATCACTGTGGTAGTAGTAAAGAATAAAGAGTTTCAACACACACATCTCTGAACATGGTAGGGTAGCAATATTTTATGTTGTGTATGGTACTGTGACATGCGAACGATGCGAAGGGTGCATTAAAGAGGGCTGTCAGATTCTTTGCTTGTATGATGCATTTTTAATATAGTGGTAACACTGTGAATGTTCTCTTAAGCTGTAGTTTAATACACTTATTTTGGTAATTTTAGCTGACATATCTACATACATACATGCATCGTTTCGTCTAAAACAAACGCATGAAGGTTTTGATAGTGTATATCTAAATATATACATACATTCATACTTGTACGGAAATGGTATATTAAGTAATTTATATATCATAGATGCATCACTTACACCTTTGGGAACAAAACCAGGTGAATCGTAATAGAGCAGTCTACCTACCTTTCTTTACCTGAAAATTTCACTAGAACAATAATAGTTAATCACTTCATCCCACATACTGATGTGTGTGTGCATATTTGTATTACATACATATATGTTCAAAGAATTGCAAAAACAATAAAAATATTGCAATATAATTTAAATCACATAAGAGACAGTGGTATAAGGAACATGAAGTTCCATATGTTTATGACTTTGTTTTATTGCTTTGCATAGTAAACCTATACCTAAATGAATACCCCCCATAAAAAAAAAATCGAACAACGTTGGTATTATGCTAAACAATAGTCGAAGAAGATTACGAATGGAGGAGGAAAAACTCTATTGAGATTATTATTCTATAAATGAGTTTTATAAAAATAATTACTTACGTTGGTTAAGTTATTACTCATGCTTTTCTGTACAATATAGGTAAAACATATTTTTGAAAATATAATTTGCCAATATTCTTACTCTACGTAAATAAATTCATATATGTAGGTATATGCGGAAGGCACTTAAGTTGGTAAATAAATATTGCAATGTTTTTCTTTATTACACATTTGTATGTACAGTGTCGGACAATACTATAGTACCAAGTCAATTTTATTATTATATGGACACCTGCTCATAAAGACACTCCAATAAAGTATGTAGTATCCTTCAGTATTGATGAATAGCAACTATAATATCAGTAATCTTCAGTAGTTCGGTACTCCTGAAGTTATGACAAAAACATGACAATCACAACCCAAGTTATAGTCATTTTAAGTAAAAATGTATGATTTGGAGGTATAATATATATATTATGGTAATACCATAATATATATATTATTATAAAGCTATACCCTAACATTTAATTTTGGGTCCTTAAAATAGGTCTTCATAATGCCCAACATTGTTTTTGTAGCTAAAGTTGTTCTAAAGTTATAGTTATTATGGCAGTTATACCTTTATATCGGAAATTTTTACTTCAAAGGTCTTTAACTTGAATTGGAGTAAAAAAATCCCCCAGTCAATACCAGTTTGTTTTCTTTCTTTCTATATGTACAGGTACTTATACAATAAGATACAAAATACTAGAAGTGATTTGTTGCTATATTTTTGGCCGACACTGTATATCAAAATTTTAAATTATAAATCCTAACATTGTGTTAAGGTGCATAACAAGCCACACAACGGTTTGTTTGTCTTCCGATCTACCAGGTGCTGAGAATATTATAATCCTAATATAAAGAGCTTTGCTTAATTTCATTAAAACTTAACGGGTCTCAAATCGTTATATGATTATTATAATATTATATTATAATTTACGACCAAATAACTTAATCACCACAAATCAGAAGTCTAATTTTGGAAAATTACATTTTACCAAAAACAAAGTAATGTAATCTGACACTAAAATCAAATGCCAGCTCGGTTTTAAATAAAAACTGTTAAGCAATATATTTTTTTTAATTTATTAGGTAAATTTAGTGATCAGGCCAAATATGGAACATATAATATATATATTATGGTAATACCATAATATATATATTATTATAAAGCTATACCCTAACATTTAATTTTGGGTCCTTAAAATAGGTCTTCATAATGCCCAACATTGTTTTTGTAGCTAAAGTTGTTCTAAAGTTATAGTTATTATGGCAGTTATACCTTTATATCGGAAATTTTTACTTCAAAGGTCTTTAACTTGAATTGGAGTAAAAAAATCCCCCAGTCAATACCAGTTTGTTTTCTTTCTTTCTATATGTACAGGTACTTATACAATAAGATACAAAATACTAGAAGTGATTTGTTGCTATATTTTTGGCCGACACTGTATATCAAAATTTTAAATTATAAATCCTAACATTGTGTTAAGGTGCATAACAAGCCACACAACGGTTTGTTTGTCTTCCGATCTACCAGGTGCTGAGAATATTATAATCCTAATATAAAGAGCTTTGCTTAATTTCATTAAAACTTAACGGGTCTCAAATCGTTATATGATTATTATAATATTATATTATAATTTACGACCAAATAACTTAATCACCACAAATCAGAAGTCTAATTTTGGAAAATTACATTTTACCAAAAACAAAGTAATGTAATCTGACACTAAAATCAAATGCCAGCTCGGTTTTAAATAAAAACTGTTAAGCAATATATTTTTTTTAATTTATTAGGTAAATTTAGTGATCAGGCCAAATATGGAACATAATGGGATCAATATGATGGTTTAAATAAGCCGTGGCAAGATTCAAAACGGCATCCATAAGCCTAAGTAACCCTTAATTAAATTACAGGTAGGTAAATTCAATAACTTAAAATGTCACTTCTGAAATGTTGTGACCTGCAACATTGCAATTTAAAAGCTTAAGTTGACGCCCAAATAATAATTTTAATAATGGTGAACACACAAATTAATTCTAAAAAGCGGTAAAGGTTAAAAAGGTTAAAAAAAAAACAATAAAAATTAAAGGCAATAATTAACAATAACTTTGGATCTCAGCATTACCTAACAGATAGGTACAAGATTTTCTAGCTAATTTTTTTGCATTTCCGTTTTAAAGGATTCGAAATTATGTCCAAAAGTTGTACCTATGCCTCGTTTCGCTGCTCTGAACATATGTCTCTGCAGAAAGAAAGGTAGAGAGCAGAAGAATAAATGGAGTTCATTTTATGAAATATATGAAGCACATCCAATTAATGCAGATTTCTTCGAGTTTTTCTTAAGCACGTGTCCAGTGGTTTTGGTATATTTTTGATATATATGTATTTAACTTTGTATCTAAATAAAAATCATCAGGAATAATAGCTTTATTACTTTTAGTGTAAATATCTCTATGCTAGACCTGTTGTATTCGCCGGTTCGACTTCAGAAGTTGTCGTCGGGCCTCCAAGTTTCGTATAAACCACGAAGCCTAATCTAATGCTGGTGTTAATGCACTTGGCTGATTTAAGGATTTTTAGACCTGCCATATTCATACGTGCATGCTTCTGCCTGTTATTTTTGGTTGATCTTCCTTTAACTACACGCTAATCTCCAGTCGCGTCAGCTCACAGACTCAGATGCATTCTTGCAGGGTAGCATTTAAATGTTAAATCTTTTGCTGCGCTCATCTGGATGTGACCTGTATAAAAAGCCAATAATAAAATAATAATAGAATGCAACACATATACTTTTTATTTCGCCATACAAAAAAAAAACAAAATTTTTAGGTAACACATTATGTACTTTAATTATTATTTAAGATCTTCTATAAGATTAAAAGAAATATATAAAATAGTTTTTTAATGAAAATAGACACTTCGAGTGATATAAATGTACATAAAAGAATGCATGCATTTCCACACCACCCAAGGGGTATGCATTTGGTGCGTTAACCGATTTTTTATTTAGGGTGTTCGGTTTCCCCCATAGGCCTATTTCACCCAATCTAAAAAAGTTCACGGCTACACACGATAACTTTAACAACTCTCTTAAGAGCTATCTTCACTAAAATCTTCTGACCTCATTTTGTTAAAAGTCCTTAAAGGTATTCTATTAAAGTCACTAAAACTCAATCTTTTTAGCGCCCTCATTTTGGCCGTCTTGTTTTCATCGGCGCATTTGTTTTTTATTGCAGAATGCACTTCCTTGGGTGCAACTCCACATTTTTTAGACACAATAAATACAATGTCTTGTATTGCATCGGGGTCCAATTGTCTTTCTACAGGTCTATGATGCTCTCTTAGTGAGGGTGAGGTTTTACCGGTCATTGAATGCGTGGCCAGTGTCTCTTGATCAAAAATTATGGAAAGAAGTTTTCTCGTTGCCAGTGATGGTGATATCCAAGTCATTTGTTCATACTCCAATACTGGGATTTTGGTACCATTAGGTCCAATGGATACTGTGGCAGTTTCTAAGTCTGGTCTATCCGGATTTCTTAACCTGCCTTCTGGCGTACGTGGACTACTCATCCCGTTTTCATCACTCAAGCAAATTTCTAAACGGTCCGAATCCGTTGAAGAAGTGAAACTATGTGGTATACCGTCATCGCTCAGTTCTATCTGAAATTGGGCGCCGCTTCTAGCCTCCTCATTTGATTGAGACAATATACGATATAATATGTCCTCTCGTTTGATTTCCTCTGGCGTTATTGTTGTGGAATTGGGAACATTCTGGGGTGGAGATGGAGTTCGGAGCTTCTCCTGTTTAAGTTGATTGATAAAGTCAGTTTGGGCTCTTAAGCTTTTCTCAAGTTCTCTAATTTTTGCCAAGAGCGCTAATTCATTTTGTCGACGCGGTGAAGGGATCTCATGGGCTTTAGTTTGAGTCCATGCGTTAAGTGTCATCGGCTTGTCCTTGTCAAGACTTTCGTAATTTGTTATATTATTTTGAGTATGTACAATTGGTTGGAACTGTTGCTGCAGTTGTTGAAATTGTTGCTGTTGTTGGTGTTGAAATTGTTGCTGTTGCTGTTGTTGTTGTTGTTGTTGATAATTCGAATGAAGCTGATTTTGTTCTTCAGGTTGATGATGTTGTAATATTTGCTGATGCATGGTAAGTTGATTTGGATTTATCTGCTGTTGTTGTGGAATTGGCTGCGGTTGCTGGTAAAATTGTTGTTGTGGATTATTTTCAGAGATTTGACCATATTGGTAAAACTGTGGTGATGACCTTTCTTGATGATAGAATTGTTGTAAAGATGACGAAACATTCTGGTTGTGATGATGAACGATTGATTGTTCAATAACCCGTTTTTTGAAAGGCTGAAAATGATTTTTTTTTAATTTTTTAATAGTTCAAGGGCAGTGCAATCAGATGATGTGGGTTTAATACAATAGGGTGGGTAAGTCAGTTTAATTGAGAATATTTTCTATTTTAATCAAGAAGTACATAAATTAAGAAAAACCAATTTGATGTCCAAGCTGCCTTTACTCGAGTGTCAATAAAAAATAAAACAACAAAATGTTGCACCCTTAATGAAAAAAAAACATTAAACTTCGAAATATTTATTTAAAAATAAATTTATATAGAATTTATCAGAGAAAATCGGCAGTCGATGGACCATGATTGTTTTTTTTCTATCGATCCAAATGGTCAACGTGTGCATCCCTATTTTTCATGGTGAGTGTTTAAAAAAATATTCAGGGAAGTATTGTCTAAAATACGCACGGGGCCACCGACTTGTGCTTCGCTATGGATTTTTTTTAATGAAACAGCGAAAAAGCCATAATTGTGTCTAAAATTTCTTTCTTCAAAATGTGGTCGAAGCATGATGCCTGAATTTGAATAAATGTAAAATAACGTTTTGATTTCTATAAACGTGCTCCGTTTTTTTATTAGGGGTAAACGGCCCATATATAGGATCCGAAGCCTAGAAGGTAGGCCAACCACTGTGTGTGCGGAGATATATTTTTTGACACGAATGGAAGAGACCTACAGGTTAATGACAGTTCTTACTCTTGGATGTTTGTCAGACGTTCGCAAGAGGTGGGGCAGCGAATAAAAACTTTCAGGTGGTACAGGTCGGGATTTGAACCAGCAACCTCTCGCTAGTGATCCAACGAACTTAACCACTAAGCCACTGCACCCACGAAATACATAAAATAATATTAATATTTTTTTCAATAACATGAAATTGTCCCGTAAATTAGAAAGGTGAACTTGAAATTTCATGAAAATTTCCGTAAAGGAGGAAGAGGCACTTGAAACAGTGCAAACATTATTGTACCCCTTCAAAATCAAAATATTCTGGTGTTATGCAACATCAGCGGAGGTCATATCAAAATTTCCTCTCTTCCGGCCTGAAGTAAGAACACCCATATAGTTAAAAGTAGCCATGGCCATGGCAAGGAACTTTGCATAATAAACTTGTAAGAAAGTAAAATATGTACACATTTGGTAGAGCTAGTAATCCTCGATTCCGTCGAAATTTCCTAAATTATGATAGGGTACAAAAATATGGCGTAGTATTATTGACACTGGCTACATTAGCTTAATCCTTCTGTAATCCTCCATTACTTTGTTGTTATTACAAAAATATGTAGGTCCTCGTATTCTAACCGCAAAATATATCCAATGCACTTCCGCAGTGGTTAGTGTTTTCAGTACATATTGAACGCTTTCCACCAGTATAACCTAAGCCATTTAATAATCATAAGTGAGATAACAGACATCACAACAAAAAAGGGAACGTTTTAAAACTCTAAAAGTTGAAGAATTTTTTTTGCTTTAGATGGGAGTGTGATAAACTACAATCATGATTCATACTATTTTACACATAGTCAAAAACACCTTGGTTTATAGATCTGATATTTTAATATATTTAGTTCTATGTTTATTTTTTATTTTATAAACATTATGAGCAACATATTTTATATTAATAAAGAATTTTAGGTCAACTCACTTGATGTTCCATGTCCATGAAATTGAATATAAACGATTGTCCTTATTTAACACTTAAAATTAAAACTGATCACGTAATCGACAGTATTACCCTTTTTTATATTAAGGTATAGACAAAAAGTCAAGACACAATTTTTTTTTAAATTGACGAAAGTATGCACAATAATCTAAAAAGATCCACTACGGAAGAGAAAAAACGTAAAACTGTTTGTCTGGGACGAATGTGTCAATACGATCGGGTATTAAATAGGACAAACGGCACTCTTGTTGGTTTTTATATGCCTGTAGCTGTGGTTGTGTTGCAAAAACTCATAGCTGCTGTTAATATTGTCTATGAAGGTAAATGCATTATGGCGGGTCACAATTTAAAATAAAAAGAATCATTATATACGGGAATAAATAAATAGAAAAAAATGTATATGTATATGTAGGTCGATGTATGGAATGAAACATATAAGATTTCTGCATTATATTGAAATTATTATGTAAGAATTAGTGATGCATGTAACCTATAAGCGAAGTTCGGCTTTTATGAAATTAGTGTGTAAAACAGAAATTAATAAAATCATTCGTCTCCACAGGAGTGCGAATCTAATATTATATTGCAATATTAAAGAGAATTGAATTATGTTCTGTTGCATCTACCTAACATTTTAATTTTAATGAGACCAACTCCAATACACTTGTGAACATTATGTTTTCGCCTAATAAGATTACTGACACTGATGTAGTTTGTTGGAGTTGGACATATATATTTTAATATTAAGATGTATGTAGTGGTGAAGGATTAAATTAAAGTCTGTAAAAGAAAATAAATAGAATTATTGCTGTAAAAAGCTGACACTTATGCATACATATAATTGCGAGGTGATGATAGATATATTAAAACATATGGAAGGGCTACAGTTCGCTTGTAGCGAACAGTTTGATGTCATATCCATATCTCTATATGCCTCGAACAAAAAACTTTAGGAACATGATAACTGACATTTTATTCCGTTTTCTATGAACAACGTTTTTGCGTACAAGAGTACACAAACACTTATGGTGTGGCTTAGTCGGTGCAACGAGGGTGGGAAATTAGATGATGCTTCACGACTTTCCTTTTCGCCGCAAGTAAATGAGAAGATCGGACTTGCGTATTTATAACCTGTTTCTTGGGGTACCCAGGTACTACATATGGGTCGTTGAGAGTTAACAAGTTCGCCCTATATCGTTTTCCGACACGCCTACCTTTTGTGAGTTTTTATTCTTCTTTTAAGTTTATGGGCAGCAAAGCTACTTATAATTTTTTCGATAGAAATATCTAAATCCCTTTATCTTCATCAACACTTACTGTCTTTATTATGGTTTAATAAACGTTAATTTGGGATCACAACTTTTATTTTCGAAAAATGACCCAAACATTTATTTTTCATAAAAAATAAAATATGCAAATATATATTCCATATATAAAAAAAAAGAAAAATTAGGTGCAAAATATGTTTCGAATTTCTTGGCCCGATGGGAACCCTAAATATTAACGTCATTTTCTTTGGGCATTTAGTAATATGGATAGGGTTTAATTTTGTAAGCCCCAAGCGGACTGTAGCCTTTTCTTATGTTTTTTAATACAAATTGATCAGTTAATCCGAAAGATTTTGTGTTTTTTTTGCGATTTCATTCGTCCAAAATAAGAAATCAGCCCATTAACTAAAAAATACAAATTCTGTTTTTAGCTATTTATTTAAAATTCATTTTTCTCAAAATGTCTAACAAAATGGGAACAATTTTCGACAAGGACACTCGACTAATGAGACACCAAACCACGTAAACAACAAAAATGTTTTACCAAGCCATATATGGATACTTAAGCAAAGATACAGCTGCAGTGCAAAAAGTGCAGGATATAAACTTTTACTAAAAAAAAAAAATAAGTACGATTTGTTTATAATACTGTGCTGGCTGATACCTACCTACAATAAGTTAAATATTCCTAGAAGAACTAGATGATTATGCGAAACACAAAGATTGTAAGCGTCTTAATTTCTTAAATTATTATAAAGGCGTGAATCTTTCACCTAATATTTCGTATAAGATAATTATATTTAATCCAGATAGATTTTCTTACGAAAAATGTAATTAAAGAGGTCAGAACCTGTATAAAATGTAAACCCAAAATATTTGCAAGTACCTGAAGCTTTTATTGCGTAAAATATTACTTACCTGTAACTTTTGCTCAAAAAAGGGTAATCGCTACCTGTAAGTCCAATTTATTTCTCAAATCGGCTTGTTTCAATTTGAATAAAACCGTGCTAAATTCGATTATGCAAAACAGTTAAAGTTTTATACTTGAAGTACGAACATGGAGGATAGTAACATTTCAATCAACGTAGAAGATCTTTCTAACACAGAGTGCGAATGTCATCAGAAAATATATCCAGAGTTAGAACATACGAATTCAGAGATTGAAGATGATTCGGAAACTGAAGACGAAGAAGAAGCATTACCCGAACTAGAACTGGAACCAGAACTCGAACAAGAATATGATGAAGAAATGCAGTCTGATGACGAATTTGAGGAAGAGTGGGAAGAAGAATGGGAGTCAGACTCAGGACGAGATTCACCATTAGAATCAGAAGAATATGAATCTGAAGAATATTCTTATTGGGAAACAGACTCGGGACTTCAAACTGTTTCTGAGTCTGACGAAGAAATGGAGCCCGAATGGGAAGATGTTCCAGAACCGATGCACGAAGAAGAGCCTGAAGCTGCAAATTATACATATTCTGACACCGATTCCGAGATGGAATCGGAAGATGACGTTGATCCCTGCAGAGAATGCCTACATGAGTACCCAAAAATTGTCTGTCCCTATGGTGAAATCTTAATTCTGGGACCGTTTTCAACACGACTTCCGAGATTACTGTTCGAAAGTATTCCGTGGAGAACATATGAAGAAACTACGAGTATAATGCTATCGTTGCTCTTTAGTGAAGAAGTTCTTGCTACACATACGTTAAACGGAACTTTGGTTGAATTCAATGGATGGCCTATTGGGGAAAATCGTCTGAGTCCACATATAATTGGTGACATAATGTTCCTAGTTTGTCCCACTTTCAATGTAAATCAACAGGATGTAGGTAGGGTAATCGAAAGCGTATGTGCCGAATCATCGCGAAAGTTGGAACGTTTAATTAGAAATGGGTAGTATTTAAATATGTTCACAATTTAATGCGGCGTATATGTAAATATCTAAAACAAATCTAAACAAATATGTTTTATAAAAAATAATTACAAAGTAAATTGAATAATAAATAAAAAAAAATATAGGTAATTGGATACCTAGTTTAAAATTATAAAAAGGTTTTATTTATTTTTTGAATTGTGATTTTGATAGGTATAACAAGAGTATAAATATTTTTTTCTTTTGATAACGAATTTTTATCGGGAATATGAATTCTATAAAACGCGAATCAAACTTTCTCAGTGTCACATTGATATGCCCGTAAGGAGACAATAATATCAAACTTGAGCACGGCACCTTGCGACAACGATAATTCCGCACTTGTCGCAACTGGCCAGTGGAGCTCCATGCTCACAGATCAAATCAAAACTTAGACTTTTAGTGTAGTCGAATGTGACAGCAAAGCAACACTTGTTATAATTCGATTATTATCGATTGCTGCGACAGGGGTGGGGGGGGGGGTTAATAGCTGTAGCTCTTTCGTTGTAGACAAGAAGATGAAGATGAAGCGTGTCTGCATTAAATCCGTCCAATAAACAATTTTTATTCAAAGCAAACGTTAGAAATATAACTTATCTCGGCCACTCAATTACTTCACCGTATATTTCAGTTTCGGTTCGGCTATGAAACTTCTAAGATCCGAACGGCAAATACTTATCGTGCATTCATATACCATTTACAAATTTAATTATTTACGAGTAACTAAGGTAGGATTAGATTGCATGCCAATTGGTCAAATAATGACCATTTCGCTGTCAAATAATCTTATTTTGCAAGCGAAGACTCTCAGAAATGGCAATTATATGACCATTTGGCATGCAGTCTCATCTTACCTTAACGCAACAAGTTGGATTAACTAACGTAACTAATCCGTGAAATTTATTCCCAAAAATAAATTAGAAGTACATAAATAAAAAAAATGTAAAAATACGTTTAAACATACAACAAACAAAATACAATAATACATAACATTTCATTTTTTTTATTTGTTGAAGAACACAAATGTCCGATGAAATCGAATTTGTTAGCCTTACCTAAACCACTGTTGTTACACTTGGTACAAATGGCTGGCAGTGGACGTATTAATCTATTAGAGATTCATCATCATCTTCATAACTACCGTTAGCAAAGTCTGGAGCAGTCGACAAGTGCTCATTACTTTGGCATCTAATTCCTGAACGCAGATCGGCACAATCTCTCTGAGTTGACCTTAGAAGGTCTTGTCGGTGCTGTTTGGTTCTTACTTTTCTCAATGTCAATTTGTAGTTCTTTTTTTTATAATGTTCCTTCATTTTAGTCAAGATACTTATTGACTTGTTCCACAGTAGATCGTATCGTTGTTTTATTAGTTTTGCCCGATTTATTCTATGGCGGAGCGATCCATTATGATGTAAACTGTAGGTTGGTGATATTTTAAATTCATTGTCTCCAATAACATATCGATATGTCATTCCAGCGCCGGGCTCACGCGGTTCACATAGTATTTCAAAGGTAAATCCATTATAAATGTTTTCCAAAGAGCCAACTACTTTAATTATATGGCTGTATTGAACTAGTATAGGATAATTTCTTAAAGTACCCATTTCCGTAGTGTTGGTACATATATTGATATTGATATGTTGCTAGATGACTTGCATCTGGAGTTGAAATGGGACGATGCTTTTCTTTGGAATGGTATATATAGGATTTAGCAGCCTAAACTCATAAACTATATTGTGTGAATTTCAAAAAAGCAATTTACAAATAAAAACATTAATAAAATTTCGCGGTTTCCCTAGAAGTCATTACTGCACATTCGAAAATAGGACATTCCTATACGACCTTAATGAAATATTAAAGATTATTATATATAGTATGTATGTATTTAAAATAGTTTTTTCTGCTTTTGTAAGTTTATTTTTTTAGAAAATCACTAACGAACCGAACAGCAAACACACGCGACTGAAATATCGACGAAGAAACTACAGAAACTAGCGGTATGTTATGGGCGTTTGGAAGGGTATACCCGTTGCCGGGCCATCGAGAGAAATTCACTTAAGAGTGCTCAAGACAGCTGATAATCGTTTCTACAATTTGGTATGCAATCGTTCCACTGGACTTCCAGTTGCCTTCCACTGACGGACAATTTTCAATGATTGCTGTAACTGACATGTCTAAAAAATGAAACAACTATAGAGCTCTATACAGAACTTTCAGATTTGATTTTTAATTAAGCTGTCAAACCAGCGTGGTGGCCAAACAAACAATTTGTTAACTGTCTCAATACGTGTATTTCGAAAATTCAGTCAATTAAAATGTGTTAACAAATAAGTTAAAGTGTTTTAAGCGACGATGTGACATATATATTTGTATATAATTATTACAGTGCAATAAAATCATCTCGGAAATCGCTCAGAATTTGTATTCCAGTTCCATTTTATGTCCTAAATTTAAATCTGCCAAAAAAAATTGGGGCTCTCTTACCGTTTGGGAGTGGCACGCCCCCAAAGTTAAGTTTCGAAAATAGCCTATGAAATGGCACCAACCAATGGAGTGTCCAAATCTTATAAAATTAATTTTATTTTAATCGTGAAATGTGTAGTTAATTAATAAAAAAAGTTTCATCAAAATCGGTTCATAAAAACAGAAAGAATGAATATTTATTTTGCAGATTTGAGTTTAGGACATAAAAAGGAACTGGAATACAAAAATTTAAGAGATTTTAGAGATGGTGCAGTCTGGTAAAATCTAGCCCAATGTGGCATATATTTTTCATAAACAAAAATTTACTTGCAGAAAAAATATTTCTCCGTAGGAATTGATACTTGAGGTGGTGTATTAAAAAAGTAATTAGGTCAAGCTCGATCGTTGTAATGCAGATATGCTTTTAAAGTAGTCAGATAATTTCTAAAATTCATTCATTTATTAACAATGTGTTGTATTTATTTGTTTCTTTTCCTTTTGATTATAATCTTATAATACATTGTCAATGTTCAGCCCGTTTAAGGTAACATACAAGCCACAACAATCATATTGTTATCAAATGGATGGATTTTAGAAACTATCTGACCACTTTAAAAGCCTATCTGCATTACAACGATCGAGCTTGACCAATTACTCAAACGCATTTATGTGCCAATACAAATGCCGAATTCCTAAATGCAGTATGGCTGTAGTACTGCAACGACAAGCGCACAGATGAGTAATTATACAGATAGTCGACTCAGCATACGTCTGTCCCTTTGAACCCGCAAAAAATTTTTAAAAATGGAGAAAAAATCCTCTCTCAAATGTTCTATCTGTGAATACGTGTGAGCCAGCCAAATAAAGTATGGTGGGGTTGATGTGTCAAAAATATGTCATTAGCGCGGGCTGTTTTGCAAGAATTACAAATGGCAACAAAAAACAGCTGATTATACCGGATGTGTTGGTGAAGTGCTGCGAAGTATTGAGTTAACGTAGTTCAAGCTTAATTGATATTTTAATGTTTATAAAAAAAAAATAGTTAGGTATATAATAAATAATGAAGTTGTATAATAAATTCGAATAATTTTTGTGTTTATAAGAAATAGTTCTCAATTTTTTATCTGCCTTAAAATAAACATACTTGGGTTGTTATATTTTTTCCATATAGGTTATTAGAGTGAGATAAAATGTATATATTATTTTATTATTGCATGAAAATTACTAAATTAGGAATGTATGGTCGTAAAATATTTATAGTTAATAATAATGTTTTTTATTGAACATATAAAAGTTTAATATATTTATAAATATATTCGGAACGTTCGTATGAGACATATGCGACAAAATAACTTTAAATGCATTTTAAAACACAAAATGTACACTTGAGTATTCCAATTCCAAGATAACAACGTTATTAAATTTATTTCATCATGTTTAACAAATTTAATAACTTTCTTATCTTTGAATTGGAATAGTAAATAGCAGTGAATAAAATAGCAGTGAATTTATGTAATACCATGTTAAATTATTGAAATGGTCAGGTAACTAATCAGGCGTTACTTATTAATTTCATTCATTGAGCTTTTATTTATTTTACCTACAATTTTATTAATTTTACAGAATATTTCATTAATTCACTGCTGAAATATTTATTAAACCATTCGTTTAAAAATTATTTGATTTTAATTATTTCACTCGACATTCGATAAGTCAACCACCAAAATTATTTTATTATTAATGACATTTTAAAACTGCTAAATTAGTTTAACTACTGGCAAACAAATTATGATAACCCTTATTTTATGTTTAACTTGCACAACTGCCAAAATATTTACGAAACTGCTTAAAAATGTTTACCCAAAAATATGCTTGTTTGGTAAAACTATTATTTTAGTTTACATAATAATTAAAAACATTCACCAAAATGTTATTCTGTTGCAAATTTATTATAAATCGTCGCATGTTATTACGATGTTATCGGACACAGCCCAGTTTTGACTTTTAATATGTCAACATGAGATCTTTTCCAAAATGGATTCTTAGGCGCAGAACTGCTATTGTGTGCGTGAGCTGGCTCAATTTGATTTGCATGTAAAAACATATACGAACACAGTACTGTGCCTTTTTGAAGCAAATAAAAAACGATAGGCGGGAGAGCCAAAAATCCTCTTAGTCGACTATCTGTATAATTACTCATCTGTGGTTGTACTGCAGTGTATGTACTGCGCAGAAAAAGCAACCTTTGCATCACAAACAAATCTGTTGCGATGACATTTATAATCTTTAAATATTTAATTTCATAACTAATTCCTTAAAAAAAAATAAAAGTCCCCTGCCCCCCTGCCTACCCTTGCATACGCCCATAGGTGTTTTGATTTCACTCCGAGGTTTCATAAGAAAGATCAAGCTCGCATAGGTTCCCAGATCTTGGCTGAGCTATCTATCTATAATTTAAAGCTCTTTTTTTTTCAAAAAAAAAATTGTTTGCAATATTTTTAAAATTGTTGTGGGTGCAGCGGCTTAGAGGTTAAGTGCGTTAGACCACTACGCGAGAGGTCGCCGGTTCAAATCCCGACCTGTACCACCTGAAAGTTTTTATTCGCTGCCCCACCTCTTGCGAACGTCTGACAAGAGTAAGAAATGTCATGAGAAGCTTCTCAAAAATTAATTGCCGTTCGGAATCGGCATTAAACTGTAGGTCCCACCATTCGTGTCAAAAATATATCTTCGCACACACAATGGTTGGAGAAGCTAGGCTTTAGGTCCTGTATGGGCCGTTAACGCCTAATATTTTTTTTTATTTATTTTTATAAAATTGTTTAATGTTATTCTGAAGTCTACAATAAATCTAATATTCTGTGAACAAGCGAGCACTGGGGCTCTGCGCAAATGTTGTTTTATTATTACATATTTTATTTAAAAAATTATATATGAAATTAATTTACATCTTGGCTGAATACTGTTAAGTACTGGTACTCGAATGAAAATTTGATATGTACAATGGGCAATAGGTCAAAGTGCTCATCCGAGCCCAATCGAATTACAATAAAAACAGAGGCCATTTTAAATTTGATTGTTTGTTTGTTTTTTTATATACGTCTTCTCCTGTATTTTATTACATTGGGAATCAAATATTACTACACTTAAATACTAAGCGAGGTGCAACTGAAAAAGTGTGTTTTATGGTGAATACAAGAACTAAAACAATAATTTTGACTTTGTCTGCACTTTATTCTATTACAAACTTTTGCTTGCTATTTCCATAACTCTTGATAACAGAAAGAAATATTTTTTGTTGAAAAGTGGGTACATATACAAAAACAATAAACGCGAAGAAATTGTAAATTTATTGCCAATGGTCGTATTCTGTCGAGGATCCATTGCAAAGTTAATATTTATTTTATTATATAAACTTATTAACCAAGCAAGTATTTTAATAAAAAATAGGAAAATTTAATTTTCAAAACAAACTACTAACGACCATTCCTTCAACAAAAGATTTGTTATATAAAAATTTGTAGTTTTCTCAGTTGATATGTAAACGAAAACGGTTCGACGAATTGTCTTCAAACTTCGTATGTAAAGTATTTGGTGTTTGTTTTAAATAACGGTACCAGCTATTTATTTTTTTTTAAATCACTTATTTTAAATGTTTCCAAGGATTTTGGTTTGTTTTTGTACTATGTGTACCTGCTTGGGTTGGGGCCGAGAATACTGCATAATCAGTTTTTTGAAAAAAAAAAAAAAAAAAAACAAAAGAATAACGGTATTTTATTAAACCCCAATATCTCAAAAACTAAAACTTGATTATTTTGAAGCGATACAAAAACACATCTCATCTTTCAAGAAAGTTTCGTCTGACGCAGTCGTGCACTCTATTTTGTTTTTTCTGTTTTCATAGATTTTATCGTAAACTAATAGTTCTTTTGATATCGTGATGTCGTTAAAATGATTGCAATAGCTAATTAAAGCAAATATACCTTATTTGATATGTAATATATATTCGTACTCAATGTGATTTCAACTCTTTTGAAATGTTGATCCCGTTTTCTTTAAAAAAATAAAAAAAAATAATATAATATCTGCCAAGTGCAGTAACCAATTGCTCAGAACTCATCCACTGTTTTTTGTCCGCGTGGGATGTACAAGTCGAGAGAAATCCCTATTTTGTGTCGAGATAGCGAGCACTTTTACCTAATCATTTCAGCTCATTTAAGCATATTGACAGGCTCCATTCTAAATTTCAATTGTTCATCGTCCGTAGTTAGTAGTCAGCGTCAAGCTACAAGGCACCAGCAAAAATTGTAACTCACTGACAGATCACAAAAAACTATGGGCAACTTCCATTCGTCGTATAATCTTGAAATTTGATAAATTAATAGGATTTGCGGAGTAAACACAAGGAAAATCTAACATTTATGATTTTCCATTCAGCGGCCGTGGTAGCCTTTAGTTTTTGGGACACCTCAATTATCGAAACGAAGACATCCTATTAATAATTTTGCTAACAAATTCTATTTGTTTCTTTAAAGTATTCTGCTACAAAAATCATCTTTTTGGTGGGCTATCCTAAAAGAGCGTTAAATTTTTTTTGATTTTATTAACATACATATGTAACTTTTTACAACTTATTTTAAAATTGATGTTATCTCTTAGGTCACCGATATCCTAAAGTCAAAACCCATACAATCAGTATATCTGTATACATAAGTGTTTTTTAGATTTAAAATAAACCCTCGAATAGTACAGTCAGACGAAAGTCTATTTATTTTCTTTAAATTTAAAAAGTATGTACTCAAGTGCTTAACTTTAATTTGGTAACGGAAAAAGCGGTGCAGGTAAATTGAAGTAATAATTCGGAGAATACATATCTAATCACTATATGCAAAAGTGTTGCATATGCAATAAAACCCTTTAATATTAGATAATGTTAAGTAGCAGGTAATTATATGTTTTATTGCTATAATATTTAAAGGTACACAGGTATCAGGTCCAGCAATACAATTTTGCGTAACATTTCTATAAAATCTGGCATGATGCAAAATATTCATACAGTCGAAATTGTATATTGAACAAGAAGCATCTATATTCTAAATCCAGATCGGTACGGAAATGGCAAATCCAAATTTTGCGGCCGAACAGAGGGAAATGACTATAGCCTTGTACAACAATGTAAACCGTTTATTTGAGAGAGCTCAGCGAATGTTCGAAGGCGTTTACTTCGAAATTTTTGTTGAACCTCGTGTTCCAGAATTGGGCACAGAAAAACGATTCATCATTCATCTGGTAGACATGGAAAGCGATCGGCAAAACGAAAGCATAATGGCTCTTGACGCAAACCCAGCTCTCAAGGAACGTCTAAGTCGAATTGAAAGACTTCAGGAAAACTACAAAATACTAATGGATACGGCACATGAGACTCTGGAGAAAGTGAGAGAGGAGTATCCTGCTGCACAATACAAAATCAATTTCATCAGACGTAGACAAGAGCTTGAACTTGAACCAGTACAAGAACTGGAAGCAGAATTCGATACAGATTCAGAAGGCAATGAAGAGGACTTGGAATCAAACTGGGACTCAGAGTCAGATTGGAATTCTGAACCAGACTCAGGCTTAGACTCAGAGACAGATACACAATCAGAGATTGATTTACACTCGGATGCAGGATCAGAGCCTGACTCAGGAATGGATTAAATAGTCGATACACGAATAACGTTGCTATTTCATAGCAACCAGTATATGTACACGTATTCAGTACACGGATACGACCGATGACGCAGTTAACAATAGAACGCAGCCTAAAAGTGATTAAAAATATGAAGCTATTTTTTATGCTGAAGAAGACTACTAAAATACACCTTTACTCAAAAAATTGTATAATTTTTACTAGTAAAATACAACCAATTCAATTTCAATTCTATTCGCTTTTATTTTATTTATATAGAGTTGGTATTCCAGACGCATTACTCTTATCATGCAACATAATTACTCTTTGGCACACTTTCCTTGAAGCAACGATGCTGAGTGTTATTCGCTTAAGCTTCATTTTTCAACATATCTAGATTTATTATTGATTTTTGAACAGGAATAGTATTATTTGTACACCGAAAATGTATGATGTTCCGTGCATATATGGTTGATTTTGACAGGCGAAATAAAAATAAAAACACAAGCGGATCAACCAATTTTGAGCGGCATTCGCCGCCTGCGGAAGGAGAAATAATGCCGAATTTAAAAGTCACTTTAATAGTACATAGTTTAAAGGTACTTTTAAAATGTTTACTCTAATGAGTACTTAAATTTTTTAATATTGTTATATAAGTTTCTTGTTATTTTGTAATAGCCGTATTAAAAAAAGTCACATATGGATACTGTTGACTGTTTGATAACTATTCTTATTAATAAGCAAATAACATATACATACACTTCTTCAATAAATAAAGTGGTGAATAGTACAATAGTTCATGCACAATTTGCTGTATATTATCCAGCAAAATATTGTAAGTTGATAGAACAAGCAGTACATTTGTGGCGCATTTACTGAAGCCGATTCTTAGTTTATACACACATCAATTCAATAAGATATCCGATCCTTATACACCGTATTCGGCAAGTTAAGCTATAAGTTATTATATAATGAAAGCTAACACACATTTATTAATTAAAACAACAATTTAACAGATGTGTTAGTTAAACATTTCTACATTTTTATATATGAAATATATTTAAATTCTTAATAAAAAACCTGATCGAAAAGTCATATAAGATCTTTAAATTCTTGACCTTCACTTGTTACATCGAAAATGTCATCTTTTAATTCCTGCATTTATTAAAAGTAAAAAGCTGAACTTAATTTAAATGAATAAGAGGTGTTAGAGTTGGCCTTCGGGGGGCGATTTATATTTCGCGCGATAATACATAACAAAACATTGCATTGCGCTGGTTTACATGGTCACACCATCACCATTTACGCAGGATAAGATGCAATAAACGCCAGACTTAAAGAATGTAAGCAATCAAAAATTACTGCAGTCAGTTAACTTTTACAACTACTACATTTTAAATCGCAGTCAAATGACTGGTGGACTATTTTTAGTGAGGACAATTCACACTTCTACTTTGCAGGAAATTATTTGTTTGAAAATATTAATTGATTATTTCATCAAATCAGAGAAAATCACTAATTCAAATACAGCTATTATGTACTTTTATTTAGAAATATCCTATTTTATAAAATTTGGTTTCGAAAAACAAAGTCTTTTACCGTCGCAATATTTTCTGAGATTTATACGATTAAATGTTGCAATAACTCCAGTCTCCGGAACATCTTGCGTTTGCTCATCGATATATTTCCAAGTGCTAGGTTCGTAGGTTGATATTAACGTTTCCTCGTCACCTATCATTTCTCCATCAAAGCTGTCAGGATCTTGACTTTCAACTTGTTTGCGTTCTGGAAAATACCAGCTACAGGATATTTCCTCGCTCATTCCCAAATATGACTCATCATCAAGTTGTTCCTCCATTCCGCCGCTAAGACTAATGGATCCGATGTAGTTCAATACTGACAATATACTTGGAGCTAATGAAGATTGTATGGATACCCCATCAGCACTCATCTGTGATGTTTGTTCGGATTGTGATTCAGGTTCGGAGTCCCATGTTTCGACAAATTCAGTAGGGACGTGTTTTTTGATCAAAATACCCATAGTTAAAATGTACATATATGAAGTACAATTTCTTAGGATTGTTGACAGTAAATAGATGTTAAACAAAAATCGGTTAGAGTAATACTAATTGTCGACTTTACATTGGTCAAGTATTTAAAGACAATAGTGTCTTTGAAAGACTTATGTTATCCCAACATGTACTAATACCTTTGTGGGCAATAAAACTTGGAACTTTTGAACTGATTACCCGTAGTCAGGTATTAAAATACATTGTATTTTTTATGCAATATTTTATAACGTCACTTAAAAAGGATCACTAAATCATATTCTCAGAACTTCCCTAATAAAATACTACTAATAAATATGAGTTAATTATAGATGGGCACAATTTATTTGTATAATATGTCTACATAATAAATATAAAAATGTTTTTAGATGTTTAAGTCCTTTTGCATTAGTTAGCTGATTTTATAGATACAATTGGATAAAGGTACTTGGGACAATAAAAAAAGGAACCATATTTTTTTAAACAGTTGGGCAGCGCGTTATTAGCAGGGAACGGATTTTGTTAACCTTACAAAATAAGGTAAAACTAAACTTTAAAAAAGCCATTAACTTTAATTTTTTTTGATGGATGTCTCCACAACTGGGCAGAGATGAGTGGAGTCCAGATACATCATCGGCTGCAATATTTGAAGGCAAATTAAATGTTTAGCGTTATTTAGTACATCATTTATTTATTTTAATGAATTGAGTCCTTCATTTACAGAAAAGACGGTGTTGAATTTTTTAACAACCTCAGCAACTGGTTCTTTTGCTTTCTGCAATTTCTCGTCTATTCCACTTAAAATATTTGTTCTTCTTCATGGAAATAATCGTTGTTAGTGTTTGTTTGTTACACTCCCGCATATTTGTCATAACAACTTTTGTCCGCCCACCGTTCGTCTTCCTTCTGTCATTCCTTGTAATATAAGTTGGAGAAATTTGTACTTGTTGTTGCGTAAGACATATCCTAGGTATTCGAGTTTTTGTTTCTTAATTTAGTATACAAGTTCTTATCCGTTCTTGTAGAACTTCTTCGTTTGATATTCGTTTTTTATTTTGTCTGTCCAGGAGATGCGTAATATTCTTTGGTATATCCACATTTCGAAAGCTTCAAGTTTTCGTGTTATACATCTTTTCAACGTCCAGATTTCTACAGCAGTACCGACCATATATAGCATTTAAATATTCTCGTTTTAATGTTTTAGTTAATTTCTATACAACAAAAAAGTTTTTTCATTTTATAAAAGACTGGCCTCGCTTATTCTATCCTACACTCTATTTCTTTGCTAGGGTTAGCATCATTGTTCCCAAATATTTGAACTTGCTGATAAGTTTGTTTTAGCGATGTTTTTGCTTAGTCCGTAGTTGTAACCACACTATTGAGCTTATTCATCATATCGCTCAATTTATTTATATCGCTTGACATTATGATAGCATCATCCGCATATCTGAGATTATTGATATTTACTCCATTTACCTTTATTCTACCGTCGCTTTATTTTATAACTTCTTTAAATGTTTCTTCAGAGTATGGTTTTCTTCGATAGTGTTATGAAGGTGGATTGTAACCAGTCTCTAGGGATCTTTCCGTATCTATAGATTGCGTTGAACCAATTGACTAGAACTGGGATACTGTCTTCATCGATAAGCTTCAGTGATTCATTGGGTGGGGTTCCCAACCTGTTGCTTTTTTATTTAAAACATTAAAATATTTAAAATATCTCCAATCGGGCTTTCTTATATTACGATATGCATTTAAATCATAATTAAAATTAAAAAACCAACACTAGAAATCACTTGTTTTTTGCAAGCTTTCTTGAAAAAGGGGGTGACAGAACCTCCGTTTCGCAGAGGATGGAAGGTTGGCTTATCTCGGACAGAAACTCTTCACGGTTTAGATGCTCGTTAAGTAAAGTAAGTAGACTTTTGTAATAGATATGTTTGGATTTTATATTTTATATCCCCTACTCCTTATGTCTACACATTATCTGCCTGGTTAAAAGTTGAAAGTAACAACAACATTTGAAGTTCAAGTTATGCAATTTCTCTTTCCTTTGCTATTACTTAGACTTGATCGTATTTTGTGGAGTGAAATTAGAAATTAAAACCCGATTTAACGATTAGATCTGTTTCGTATTTTGAACACGTACGCGTTTAATTTAGAAAAAAAAAAACAATATCTCAAAAACGAATAGAGGGAATTTGAATGAACACAATTAGCATTTAACATTATTAAGAAAATTAGAATATGTACCTTGATTGAGATATATTTTTTCACATATATATGTACATAAAAGTTTGGATTAATTCAACCATTGTACTTATCGCTGCTCCAGGATAAAAGTAAGGTTGCCATGGAAATAAAAGGAAACTTGAAATCATACTTATAGTATATATTGAAATTATAATGTTTATTACCATCTCTCTTTTGAAAGAAGAAAATATAGTTAATACATTTTCAGAGAAAATTAATTTCAGACTATTGCTTACACATTTTAAATAAAATAAAAAAATTAATGTTTATATTTTAGCATACACTTTTTTTTGTTCATTTTATCGCAATTTGACTTTAATACTTCTTTTCTTTCTTACAAGTTCCACGAACTTTTAATTAAAACACAAATTTATTACTTAACATTCTAACGCCACTTTTTGTTTTGGGGACATGATCATTCTCAGTTTGACTATCATTCAAGTTGACCCTATGCTCGGTTCGTGTCTGACAGCACTCGAACTATACAACCAACTCCTCCTCGGCCAAATGCTTTCTCGTGCCACTGCAGCAAATGCCCGCTGGAACCTTCAGATGGTATCTCGAAACCACGATAAATGTACTTCATCAATATATCTAATAAATCGTTTTGATCTAAAATTTCAATAGCCGAGTCCATTTGGGAGGCCTTGATGGACAGTAGAACCCTGAGTGTTACGTTTAAGGCGTGGTCCTAGAATGCACACAGAAATAGTTACTAAACTTCGAAGAATTATCCATATTATCATACTTTAACATGTTGCTGCTTGCAACGCAATGGAGCACTTTGAAGGACACTAACTAATGCTTCTATGTGTTTTCCTTGGGTCAGTAGACTAGTGATTTCGTTCTCATCCGGTCCCATTGACACCGCTGAATCGGCTTCATCTTCTTTGAAGTTATCTTCATTGTACTGATCGACATCGATTTTACGGAATGCATAACTAGATGTGTTTTTAGCCATGTTATGTTCTGGTGCAAAAATCTATAGATTACTGAGCAAATTGGTACAAAAAATACGAAAATATGTAATGGAAATCAAAATGATTCACAAAAATGCAAATTGTCAAAACTGATAAGAATTCTTTTTCTTATGTTTAATGTCAAGATGAAACTTTAGTTGTCAAGTCGGAGTGTGTTCGAAAAATTTAAAATAATTGATGTTTGTCTGTACATATAACGTCCTTATTAAAAATAAAACGCTTTTAGATCGTTAAACGGCATATCGCTGAGGAACTTATAATTTCGTTACATTCTCTCAAAAATAATAAAACATTTTCCATAAATAGCTTAAAGATGTCTTTACTACTAGAAAATTTATTTAAAAATATTGCATATTTTTTTTTATTACCAACATAGCCTAAATTAAATCTTGACACCCTATTTTTGGTGAACTTTGGAAAGAATTTTCCGTTTCCACCAAAGACTAAACTAAAGATTATAAGATTATGAACCAAAGATTGCAAATAAATCTTGAAGCGTTCCCAGGAAAAAATGTTATTGGTCGGTGCAAATGTAGCACTAATCTAAACAAAAATTAAAAATCGTTACCCAATTGCATTTACATTATGTGCTTAGTACTGGACTTACATTTATTTAAATACATAAAATGGAATTAACATTACTCGTTTATATGAACTGGTCCTTTTTTTGTTAAGCACAGATTATTGACAAATCGTTTTGGATGCTTCCAATTTCATCACAGTATTTAAGTTATTATACGAAAAATAAAGTCAAGCAGTTAAATAGAAGTCGAAATAAACATATGACAGAACTGAATTGTATTTCCACAGGAAAAATATAACATCTCAAAACGGGCCAAAAGAAAATGTAGAACAAACTCTGCTAACACATCCTGCCAGAAACACTCTGTTTCTTCTTAATGCGGTTAGTACCATCATTTGAACAACAGCGAAACTATCGAACTGTCAACAACATCGAAGAAAAGTGACATTTCGTCTGATTGCTTCGATATTTGTAAGTAAAATTATTGAAATACTTTATTTTCTTTATAACTTTTGATTATACCTATTTTATTAATAGCCTGCGAAAATGGCCAAATACCTTGGTATTAACCGTCTGGCAAAGCTATTCCAAATTATTCAACAGAACGGTGGTATTGGAAAAACCTATCTAAAACTTTACAGGTTCTTATATAATTTTAACCTGCCTTTAGACTGGATGTTTATTTTCATTTATTGTCTCTTTTTAGAAATGATGAACTGAAATTGGGATCTCTAGTAGGAACCGATAAGTATGGCAACAAATACTTTGAGAATCCCTATTACTTTTACGGGAGAAATCGTTGGGTAGAATTCGCTGACCATGTCAACATGGAATACGATGGTTCCCAAATTCCCGCCGAATGGTTTGGTTGGATGCATTATAAGGTAGAAATGCTTGTAAAAGAAGTTCGAATACATCAAATGTTTATTTTTTAGACCGATCTTCCTCCAATTCGTGATGGAAGCCGACCAAAACACAAATGGATGGCTGATCATTCTGAAAATTTATCCGGAACAAAGGGTATAAATGAAAAATGTAGTCCCAAAGAAAATTTTTATTGTATTTACTGAAATTTTAGGTCAGTACATGCCATATAGTACCACACGACCAAAGGTTGAAGCTTGGGATCCGAAAAAGTCGCAATAAATATTATTAATGCTGTGTTAGAAGTTCGAAGAGTTGAATATAACTAATAATTCCCAAAATTCAATAAATGAGTTCTGATTACGTACGTTTCCAAGCTTAATTTACCCCCGTGTCCGCAATGTCCATGACTGACAATACTAAATATTAGTTTGAGCTCGTTAATTTTGCGTAAGTAGATTTAAATCAAAAGAATTTGGTGAATAACTACATCTGAGTGTTGGCTTAAATTCTTCCACGAGTTTTATCATATGGGATTGCTGAAACTCGGTCAGAAACTGCGCATTAGTTCGAGTAATAGTCGCCGATGTAAACGTTTCAGTGAGCAGACTGTGGCACTGACTGAGTTCCTAAATGCATTACTGCAACGTCTGCTTCTTTCAGCTTTGCCCGAAACATGTGTCTGAAAATTCTGGATGCAACAAAGCGCGCAGTACTGAACATATATAAAAAAAAATATTTGAATTATCTTTTTAAAATACCAGTATCAATTTTTCATAACAGATAGGAGAAAAACGTATTCAAGTTACTTCAATACGATAGTGGTAATATCTAATGCAATGTGGATTGAAATTAATATTTCATGAATCTTCATAAAACAGTTTTCATATTACATATATACAATGTCGACACCTACAAACTTAAAAAAAAACTGTTATACACGTTTGCCTAAAAAACACATCTATTACATATTGTGGCATAATATAATTTCTACATGGAGCTATTGGCATCTAGCGTTGAAACACAATTCCCGTGAAAGGATTTGTAGAAGGTTCGAGTAACTGCTATATTTTTCCCCCACTCTTGTTTAAATGTACCAGCATGTACCTTTTTGAACAGATTGACCGCATTTCTATATGACAGGGGTTCCCAGTCTATTTAATACTGCGACTCCCTTTAAAGGCTGTGTAAAAGGAATCTGCTATATGGAAATATGCGAAGTAAATATATGTAGATAACATATATGTATTTATATAGATCTACACACACCTGAGACGATTGAATCGAACAAATTTAATGCATGAATTTACGTGCAGCCAGCAATATGTCATATTTATTTGACATTATTTTATTATATAATTAAACAAATACATATATTAAATGCAATAAAAATATATTAATACATTCATATACATACACAACTGGGAGACCGAAAAACACAAAATGAATAAACCTACAAATTGAAAATAAGCATGTTTGTTCAAAAACAACACATCATTATAGCCCCCGTGTAACCGTATCCAGTCACATCTGCCAATGACATATTGTAGTAAAATATCTCCATATAGTGTCAAAGCACAGTCAGTTTTAGAAAGTTCGAGTACCTGCTGACAAATCTCCAGAAATCATTTTAATATAACAGCAGGTACTCGAACCTTAATTATTATTGTGCTTCCACTAAAAGCTGGCAGTACTGTTATTTGGAAACTCTATTTACCACTTATGAAGTAAATATTGTGGAAAAGTTTCCTGTAATACCTGGTTTTCAAAAAATTAATATGTAGCGACCTATACAAGTTTGAAAGTTGTTTAATTTCTATGGGATTTCCATAAAGAAACACAAATTTTTCGTGTAAATAAATAAAGTATTTTATCGTTAAAAAGTGCACCACCCTATTAAAAAGAAGTTTAATTTGCATTTAGAAATACATATTGATAAATATTTAAGTAATTTGAATATATTCAAAATAGAGCAAATAATTAAATCAGTGTAACAATGTCAAGTATTGTTTTAACATTTTGAAAATTCTTGAAACATTCTGGTAAACTTCTTTTGTTTTGATTGGATGTTTGCCAATACATCAAAGGTTTAAGTATTTTTGATAACAGCTGAATTGTGTCTGCGAAATAAATTTTGGCAGTTCTATTACTTATTTGAAATGAAATAGATATTTCTTCAAAGCATGGATTCGATTTTAATCTGTATGCTCAAGATAAATTTATGCAATAGACGCATACATTAGTTACTTTTACTCCTTTTGTGTCAAAGAAAACCCCGGCCAAAGAACAAATATCTTGTGTGGTGTGGTGTTACATGTCAAAACTAGTTTCATACTTATTCGGTTCCACTCAGTTCTCGGGAACCTGTTCATAGTAACTTTTTATTAAGTTTTTTTATAAAACCAAAAACTCATTGTGTAAACTTAAACTAAACTGTTTTACAACCGAGAAAGTATGAAAGCATCGTTAATGTTGGGTGCCCTTGACCAAAATTCAGTACTATGAAACCTATTCGTTCGATGTTAAGCGGTTTCTTTTAGGTTCTAAAACATGCCATTCTTGTCGGTGGCAACCGAAAACGAACTGAATAAGTATTAAACAAGTATTACTAACTCAATCAATTTTCTGTTCAGTCAAAATATAAATGTGGCTAATGAACTCATTGTCGCTTAGGTATATGTACGTGTACTATAATAAAGAGGAACAAAATAAAGTAAATATAAATGAAAAAAAGAATTGCAAAATATTATGTCCGTCCGTTAAAAGAAATAAATGACTTACAGCCTAAATAGCGTATTATATAACTTTATCGATATATAAATATGGAGAAAAGATTTAACGTGTAATGTCTGCTACTGCCCAAAACAATTTAAATGAATTGTGTGTACTCAACGCAAGTACAGGGCAGGCATAGACATTGACATCTGGTTGTCGAACGATGTATTTCTTTCTCATTACTGTAACATAAATTAAGCTAAACTATTTTTAATAAAGCTGGTTAAAGTCCATAAATCAAATTTTGTTGTTTTTAGGATGTATTCTAATATTTTTGCTTGCAAATTTTCTCATCTTGAATATCATAACCACAAACAAATTTACTCAAATCCGTTCAGCTGAAGGATGATGTTACCGCCTTAAGGAATAAATTGCCTGAACTTAAAATTAAAAAAAAAATTACCTCCCTGATTGTTTGACATTAAACGTCAAAGAAAATAGCTTTAGTTTTTTTTTACTTAATCGAGGCAACGAATATACGTTTAATATTTAGGATTAATCCTTAACTTCACTTCACTAAATAATATACAATGGGAGATCGCTATAACATTCACAGTCAACTAGAGCATCTGCAGAGTAAATACATCGGAACCGGTCATGCAGACACTACTAAATACGAATGGTTGACCAACCAACACCGGGATTCTTTAGCAAGCTATCTTGGACACTACGACATGCTGAATTATTTTGCCATCACTGAAAACGAATCCAAGGCCCGCATTCGTTTCAATATAATGGAAAGAATGCTCCAGCCATGCGGACCACCGCCAGAAAAGGCAGAAGACTAATAAATACTTTGTACCCAATCTTAAACATATTTTTTATTAACTAAAATTGCATTTTTCTAAAACTACTTGGCAGTTGCGTACTGTCCCATTATGTTAAACGAAGCAGACAATATTTGTTCTGTCGATTTCGTAAAGTATTCCATCAGAGTTTTGTCCCGTTCCTGCTGCAGAGAGTGCTCGTATTCCATTAATGCCTTCTGTCGGCTGGAGAACTCTTTTTGCAGACATTTTTGCACACTTTTAAGGCGACTTGTGAGTTTTGCAAATTTCAGTTCATTACTGGATTGATCTAAAATGAAATAAAAACATTTGTTTTATCGCCCAGAGTTTTTGAATGTCATAAAATTACTCTCATCTGGCTTTTTCTTCCGCTTTTGTTTATCGACTTTAGCCAGTTCCGACATTTTTGGCTTCTGATCGATTAATTTTGGTGTTGGTGCGGCCTTTGGCACCTCCACAGGGGCTTGAACTTTCTTCACTGGACTGCTGGCAATCGGTTTTACCTCATCAATACTCTCCATTTCGGGTGGAGGACTTTTTATGCCATGGTACTCCGCATCGACAAAACTGGCAATAACTTGACGAAATTTTTCTGGTATTAATAAAATCCGGTCTTTGTTTCCTCGCTTATAGCACAAGTATGCAGATTTCATTTGAAACCACTTTCTTCGAATTTGAGTTGGGCTTTTGTTGGGGAAGCCAAATGTTTTCATTTGATTAGCGATTTCCACAAATGTATAATGGGTGGTTGTTGTCGTCCCTTGTCTAGTGTGCATTTGCCTAACAAGGTTCAACATACATCCAATTTCGCTATTAAGCCAAAAATTTCGTTTTTCCTTCTTTCTTCTCATATCAACAAAGCTAATTCACTACACGAAAAAACCACTTGCTGTAAACTGGAACAACACAACAATTTTTGTAAACGTCATATGTGGAGAGTGATGCCAAGTCGATGATATATAATGCTATGAGACGCATGAAAAGAAACACTTGAATTACGTTGATCAGAATAAGTTCGAATTATTGTAATAGGAATTGCTCAATATTTATTTCTAATTAATTTTTAACTAATCAATGTGTTAAATCATTCATCTCTTATACCAATTAAAAAAAATACCGCAGTAAAATGTGAAACATTAGGAACATTGAAACCAACGCAGGAATATTACCTGTTTTTTATTATCGAAAATTATCTATATGGATAAGCCGAAACTTACAGCATTCTAATAGCTTTGCCCAGCCTAACCTAGCAATGAGCGACTATAATTTTTCTTCAGCTTACAAAAATATTTCCGCATATCATAAGCTGCAGTTAGAGAGAATAACATTGAACACTTGGTTGAGTTTCCCTTTTTTATATCTGCTGCAGCGTATTATACTAAAAAAATGGCATCTAAAAATAGAATTTATTTTGGAGTTTTATTAACAGCAAATAGTAGCTAATAGCGATATCTCTATTTATTCGAGTATAAAAACGGCTCATTTCTTTTGGGATTATCAATGATTTTAAAATTCAAGTATAGCCATGTGGATCGGAAATGCAAAATTTTGTTGTTTAGGGCACCTGGTGGTAAATAGTAAAACAAGTTTTAAGATCACAAATCGTGATCTGGATTAATAGTTAGATCATGTGTAACTGTTGTAGTGTATACAAATTCAAAATCTCTCTATGGAACTATTGTTGATAATAAAAAAGGGTATTATGATTTATTCTGTTTATGACTGTTTGAGAAATAAAACATGACATTTACCTCTTCTTGGTCCAGGTGTTTAAGAAAAAACCCGACCCGCTTCTCAACAACATGTAAATACATACTGATCCCAGATGAGTTATTATACAGACAGTCAGCTCCGAGAGTCTGCCCTTTTATAAATAGTAGTAGTTTACTTGCAAATCTCTGGCTCAAACGTATTCCGTTGTCATCTTTAACAGCTCCGAGAGTCTGCACTTATATAAATAGTAGTAGTTTACTTGCAAATCTCTGGCTCACACGTATTCCGTTGTCATCTTTAATTTTTTTTTCGGGTTCAAGTGGACAATCTGTGTAATTCTTTCGACATTGTAATAGTGACCACCTCCGGATCAGTGAATGTTACTTAATTAAGTAAATGCTTTTACCCGCGCGGAAACGCTGGCATAGTCCGGTTAATAAAAGAAAAACAATTCCCATATTATTTGCGATTTGTTTATTTAATCTCAGAACCTTTTCTCACCGAAAAGCAAACAACAATGTCAGACTAGTAGGTATAGTATTCTTCATTTTTAAATGGAAACAGTTGTGTAAATGTTTGTTTTCACATTTTTCAATTTTTATTAAATTGCTTCTTACTATTTTTTTCGGGAATGATACCTTAAATTCTAAAATGTTTTTTTCCGATGCAATTAATGGGTTATAGTATAATTTTACATACTTTATATTTTTTATTTATTTATGTCAACATACACAGCGGACACAAAAAGACTCTAGATTTATATGAGACAAAGTTACTAACTAGAATTACGATAGCTATGTATAACAAGTGCATTCATAAAAGTATTTTTTTTATACTCGAACATAGAAATAACGTTTTTAGAGAAAAAGAAATCAAAAAGGCATTTTGACTTTAGGTCTCGCAATAACACTAAAATTCACAAATAAAATAACAATGCATTGTTCTCATTTCCACTTGCTTTAACGTAGATTGTTAAATAATAATTATGTATGTTTGTATAAAAAACGGTTAACTGGCGCGCATGATAAATAACATACATCATCCCACGTTTCAGTGTCCCAATCAACGGGTTAAACTAACAAATAAATACGTTCTGGAGTTTTTTTTTTTCAGATTTACCACATGTGGGTTTCTCGTATTTCGCTTATGATGTGATTCGCACGTGTAAGAGCCTGAAAATGTGAAATAAATATGAACATCTAATTATCATATGCAATGGATTTGTTCGTTACCTTCAACATATCGGCAGCTTCTTTCCTTCTTACAGCAATGTGATCCGATTCATTGAGGAGAGTCTCAGCTCTATCTGACTTATATAAATGTGTAACGAGCTCACTCTGGAGATTATCCTTAACGTAATTAACTAAGAAATGCATAATAGCCTTTGGTACGGAGTCTTGAATTGACTTTCGAATAATGTAGAAATATGATTTGATGAGGCGCTCTTCGAAAGAGAATAACAATATTAATAAGTATAACTTTATGGATTAAAGCTAGTACTTACCAATGACATCACAATCCTTTTGCTCCTTGTCGGTGAGTCTTCTCTGAGAGCTATGACTTGGGACATCGGGGAGAAGATTAACAGCTTTAACTGGGCTTGCAATGTTATTATGAATTGGTGTCGTGCTCGCTGAATTTTCAATGCTATCGCCTCGCGTATGTGCCGGTGGGAGCATGTTCGCCAGCCAGTTGCTAGGTGTTGAATGTTCGCCATTCTGAATTTGCTGATTATAAAAAATTTGGAAATTTTTTTGGTATTTTCATTGCCATTCAGTTTAGCAAGTTAGACTTTATGTTGTGTAGCAAAAAGTTGATATAAATATCCTAGCCCTTTTTTAATAAAAAAAAACTTTCGAAAAATTCGATTTTCATAAAAAACAGCTTTGACGATTTTGATGTCATTTTGTTTATTTGACACTTTTAACCTAATTGTTCAAAATACATAAATTTATCAAAACCCGAATTTAATTAAATTTAATAGAAAAAAATTAAGAACTCGAGGTTCGCAGTTTTGTTCAACATAACAGTATAAAAAAAACATATGGAAACAGTATAAAAAAAACATATGGAAAGGCTACAGTCCGCTTGGGTAAAACAGTATCCATATCCCTCCACATGAAAAAGGCATAAAAAATAGAATGGATGACATTTTATTTCGTTTTTTATAAAAAAAATCATAAAAAATAACCATTTTAAGAAATGCCCTCAAAAAGTGAACATGGCCAAAAACCCTGTATAGCTCATAACTGAAGAATGAGTTCGATATATGGGCGATTGCCACCACTTTTTTTTTGGAATACAGTTTTTATTTGTTTCGGTGTTTGTTCTTCAAATCCTACCTCGACGCAACATTTCATAACTCTACGTCTTTTGGTTAAAGAGTTAATAAAAGTGGGCGGTTATCAAGTTCCTGGATGGAAAATCACAAATGTTAGAGTTTTCCCTATTTTAATGCCAAATTTCTGCTCCTTAGTTTTTATGATCTATTAATGAGTGATTGATTTTTGCTAATTTTAGGACCTTTTAATCCAGGAACTACTCATGTTAAACTATTGAAATTTGGTCCAAGCCTGCTTACGTACGTCCCAATAAATCCTTTTAAAATTTTATGACTCTAGTAAATAAAAGTAAGCAAAGTTTTGTTGGGGGTCAAAATGGCCTGAGTTGGTTCCTGTAAATAACGGTGTAGTGCCAAAGTTGCTAGAGAACTTGGCTGGGCACTATTATTATAATATTAAAGGGTGCTACAAATTCTGTGTTTGTATCTAAAATATACAAAAATTCTTGGAACAATTTTTGAGTAAATTAGTGATAGGTTAATTTAAAAAAAAATGCTATGCAGGTACAGTCATTTAAAAAGAAAAAAGCGTCGAGATGTTACCCGAAAAGCGATATGTACGAACTTTGAAGCAAATCCGTCGAACCGCTCCGCCATACGGTTCCCGGTTTGACAGAGAGAATGACGATCTTATTTGGATTTTTCTACAGTCAATAGTAATAGTAATAGTAATATCATCCCTCAGTTTGAGTTCGAAATTTGCGCACGATCAATAACAATAACTTTCTCTTTAGTACACTAATGTATACGAGAAAGTTAAAAAATATTACTTCAAGCATACTTCTATTCATGACTAGTGAGTTGTACAAGTGATGTTTTGTGTAACATCCACTTCCATGCATATCAGTAGTACATTTTTTTCTAGAAGCTGTTCAAGCATTTTGGTTTGCCTTTCCGGAACACTAACTGTTATGTGAATTTAAAATTGCTTTCAATCCAAACGCCACCAACAACAAAAGCTATAGAAATTAAAATACCCTGAACGCATGTGTCTCGCGACACGTAAGTTAAAATTCGATAATACACAAAATATGCGCAAAACTTCTTATCAAATACACAGGTTCTTCAATGATTGTGTAGTCAATTACTGATTAAAATGTCTGCCATAATCAGTTTTGTTTTGCTTAAAAAACGTGCTCAATGAAATCCACATACCTGATGATGATTGTCTTGCCGCTCATGACCATCCTGATTTTGTGCCGTAATTTGTGGCGATGAGTTTACATTCCTTGGCATGTTTGGACGACGTTGAAGGTTCATTTGCATCTGGGCAAATGGTTCAGAGATGACGTCTGCTTTCAGAAGACTTGGAACTAATGCCGCATCCTTGTGAAAATCTGGATGTTTTGTGTTGATGTAAGCTAGTTCGATGGCAACTAAATTCTCTACCATGACGTTAGTTGTTGGCAAACGTCGACGAAGTAATTGTGTCACAACATCGACGATTTTTTCATGCAACTTAGGAAAACTGATTAAAAAATGAAAAAAGTAAGATAAATACAAAAGTCAAATACTCCAACGATTGAGCTTACCGCATCATTTCCTGTTGAACCTCATTGCCGCAGTGCTGTATGATTCGCTGCATCTCTTCGTGAATTAATTCGACACAACGCAGTGATGGCTCTTCCAGACGACGAATTTGGCGCTTTACCAAAAGCTCAAAAGACACTTCGGGAACAAACAGAGCAGGCCTTGGCCCTGTCGCATTACGTATCGCTGTTAGTATATCCATTTTAGATAGCCCTGACAATGGGTGGATGGAATCCAAAGTTCGCCCAAAGGTTTCATGGAAAATGTAGCAAATACGAGCACCGCCGCAAAGTTCGGTTGTTTCAATATTCCGAGCGGTGCCCTCTATGGTACAGCAATAGGCACTTGCGAATTTGGTTATAATCTGAAGTAGAGTTTGGCTCTTGTCAGTGACATCCTCACCGTAAGAGTGCAATAATGATTGGAATTGAGATGACATTACGTTGACACGTGTCTGAAAAAAACAAACCAAACAATCTAAGTCAATTTAAATTATATAGGAGGATGTTTTGGGCTCACCTTGAGATCTGGGAGACAATCCCTAATGTGATGCATCAACAGACGATTAAGCGTCTTTGCTAAGTAAGGTGTGCCATTTCTTGTGGCTAAAGTAGGATATTTGCGTTGCAAGAATGCAGCTTCATCCTTCAACTGGTCCTCGATGTGCTTCTTATCGATGATATCTTGTTGAGATCGATTCATTACACCAATAATGCCCAATTTGACTGGAATAACACGACCGCAAAGAATATCTATCGCATCGGTACCGGCATCCATAAGATCAAGTTTCGTAACAACAGCCAGAGTTCGACGGCCATCTGGGTCAACATTTTTAGCCAGCTTTAATGCTTCACTAGTAGCCATGTCTGTGTTGGCAGCTGTCACCGCCAGAATAATCGAATTCGGATTCTCAATGTATTTTACAACCAAGTCTTTGATTTGTGCTTCAATATCTTCGGGTTGATCGCCAACTGGTACTTTTGTTATACCCGGCAAGTCGACAAGTGTCAAATTAACCACACGCGTTGAGTAGATCTTCAAGTTAATGGGTTCTGGGCAAATGCCTTTGTTGCTGCCCGCAGCACGATCTGTCTCATATTCGATTTCCTGGCGGATCTCATTGAAGTCGGTAAAGGATTTCTTCGAGTGCAGGAACTTTCCCCATTCCTCTGAATTGACTGTGCCTGTGCGAGCAACAAATGGATTACGGAAAATTCCAGTAATACTGTTTGACATACCATTTTCCGCTGAACGATGCTCTTTATCATCGATGGGGGAATATATTAGTTGTAAGATTAGGGGACGTCGTGTTACGATGCCAGTTCCACGTGGCAGAAATGATCGTCCGACTAAACTTTCGATTACCGAACTTTTGCCAGAGCTCTAGAATGAAAATAATTAGATGTGTGAATAAAACGCCTATTTAAAGCAAAAGATTGATATACTATAACAAATGTTTGTAAGTGAAATTGCATTTCCCTTTTGAAAAGGGATAATCATAAATCATACTAAATAATGATACTTTCTACTAAATAACACAAAGTAACTAACTAAACAGCTAACCGAAACGTAAATTCAACAGAAAAGCAATAAAACAAGAATTAAGTTTGACTTACTTGAGGAGTGAGGACCGTGTAGAGTATTTAATTGCAGGAAAATACACTAAAGAAGATTTCAATATCGATCGTCTAGGGCATAGCACTATGACAGATCAAAAGCAATTTTAGCAGCAAAAGTACGGACCGCATTTATTCGGAGAAATGACAGCGTAATTAAGCAAAATTATGTAAAGCACCATAAGTGGACCACCACCTTGGCTTAGAAAAGACCAATTCCTTTTTTCTTTTCAGAATATGAACTTTAAAAATTGTTAAACATAAATAGACAAACAGAAAACGTATTTGCACCTATTACCTACAGCTACAATTCAATGGTAGGTGTGTACCCAAATTATCCATCGTTATTCAACCAGTTTTGCATTGTCGAATGTAATTACAACCGATCTTTAAGTTCTTATTTAACATTGCCGTCGGAGAACTCTGAGGTAAATTTTCGATGATATTTGTACATACTTGGTCAAACTTGCACACAGTCATTACTTTTTTTTTTTATACATAATCTGAACATTGAACATTGACATCGCGCATGACGTTAAACTTTCTTCAATTATCCATCGGGCATCCCAGTCATAAGATGCGTTGACTTTGTAAGACTTTCTCGTGTTACACTATACTCACTAGATTAAGTAGTGAGCTTAAAAGATAACTGAATAGGAAGCCAGTGGTTGCTACAAACCTAATAGGGCTTAGTGGTAATTGCAGTTACCAATCACTTAATCTAAATGTGAATAAAAAAAATCGATACTTTCGTTCGTCCGATGACTGCCAATTGGAAATAGTCTACAAATAGCATATTTATTGCGGGGATGTAAATATTCCATCAAGAGTAAGCCCCCGTTCTCAATCATTTCACTTTTCCGGACTGATTAGTAGCATACTATGGATGGTTGAATGCGACAATGAGCTCTTTCTGGCAAGAGCACCAGCTCTTTCATTACTCTGAATACCAGTATGACCGGGAACTCAGGCAAAAGTTACAGAGTTCTATCTACCAAACCTGTTCAGCTTGTTTATGGCCTCCTCCACCAATTTTGGATATGATAGGTATAGGTACAAGGTAGCACTTTTATTTTTAGTAGTCGCGATTGCGAATATCTCTGTTTGAAAGATAGTGATTTCTCTATCTAAGTATTCAGATAATTTGATCCGATAATCTCTAGATTAAACTCCGGCTCCAGAGAGACGGTTAATGAGGAAGGAGGACTGAAAATCGGCGCTCAAAAATTTGTTTTGGACACATGGAATCAAGAGCCCATGTCATTAAGAGAGATTGTAATTTGTTATTCATTCGGCACTGCAACCCTGGAACTTCATCTTAAGCTCATCCACAAATAATTCTGCACCCCGCACTTTTACTGTAGGCCTTGATCTAACAGGATTCTTACTTGTGGTATATCTTTCATTTGGCGTTAAAAATATGTTACATTAAACAGGGACAAGCAATGTTTCTAGCAAAATATGCAATATGCTTGGTTTGTTTCTTTTTAATTCACAATAATTTGAACTCTTTAATATCTCCACGCTTTCTCTATTCTAGTTGCACCTACTTTGCTTTGCCTCTACGCCGAATACCTAAAAAAATAATTACAACATTGCTCAATTTGTTCGTTGACATCATTGCTGGATGTCCGAAAGAATACGCGACATAATTGTGCTAATGACTTGCAATCACCTTTGGGTAAATAAGTGCGAGTCAAGACATTGACTGTTAAACAACAATGTTTTGGCAAGCATTTTTACTTGGTTGCTTACGGTTTCAAACTTATGACTTCTATCATATTTCTGTGTGAAAGAGTTATCGAACATCCAATTGGACATAATGTCCAAATTTAAAAATGGTTAATTTAAAAATGGTTAATTACGGTGCGCAGTTTATTGAAACTCACATGGCAAAAATATATCCATGGAATCAAAGCAAAGAAAAGGACAAACAAGAATTCACGTGACGATATGATTACGCTATCTTTACAATCAAATCAACATGCATGTCAATTTATTTAGCAATTTGACAGTTTTATAATTGGGTAAACAAAATTTAAAGATTCACTCTCTTTATGCTAATTATGTTATTTAAGACGAGCGAAAGCATTAGAAATTAGAAGATTTTGAATTAAATTTTTTTCTCATAAATTAATTGGCCAGCATTTTTCGACATTATTTGGAAAAGTCTGTTTTGGCCCCAAAAGAAAGTAAACAAGAAATAACAACATCAAAGGAAATGCATAGATACATTATTTCCTAATTTTTTTTTTTAACTTTACTTTGCATGCGACAATATATTGTGTAATGCCAGCCCGGTTCCTATTTATAGAACCCACACTTGAGACTTGACTATGATGGAGAACTTAATGTCCCCAATAAATAATTCCTAGTCATATTTGACATTAAAGGAGTTCCGCAAACTAAATGCAAAAAACAAAATAACAAAGCTTTGACACAATGAAAGAAAGAACCTTCTATATTATTGAACAACTGAATCAATAACAATGGCTAGAAAAAAAAAGTCCCGCGAGCTCAGTTCAATCACTTTTTGCGCTTCAATTGATTTACGATTAACAATTGAAATAGAAGTGAGACAATTGTTTCTATGAAATGCATTCCGTCGCATTGCCGGTAAGTTGGGTTATATAATTCAAATTGGCGAAAATTTACATTTTTTTGGATCAAGTATCTAACGTCCAAATGACAAATCAATTTCATTCTTTAATGCAAAGTGACGGAATTTTCTTTCTCTTGCGCTGAGGGCAATTCCAAACTTACCTGACTGCCTAGCACAACGATTTGTGGTAATTGAATAGAATCCGAACCAACTGTATTGAAGACATCTTGAAGTTTATTAATGACCGGAATTAATGCTTCCATTATTTGCAATGATATCACACACAAAAGCTATACAAAATGTTGATAAATTTTTATGTAAAATTTTCTTAGCTGCTACTTTTTGAGCACCAATGCTGACAAACTTACAAAGTCAATATGTCAAAATAACAGGCTGGCCAATGTGGGGCAAGAATTCGCAATGTATATATCTACAGTAGGAGACGAAATGTTTTCGTTCTCCATAACAGGCGTAGAGGTGGCGCTGAACAGTAACTGTATGTCGTTACTTTTTGAATTAAAAAGTGAGGTTATTCCGACTGCAAAAACTGTATATATATGGCATATTTTTATTCCACAATTTAATTCCATTACAATATTACAAAGTTCTGATCAATTTGTTCTTCTTTCAGAGCAATGCTGGATTTCTTGAGCATTCTAAGAACATTCCTCAGTGAAATCCAAGAACAATTCTCAGTGAAATCCAGTGTTGAAAACTTTGACGACAAATGTATGATGTTGTTTTTTCTGTTCCGGGGAAATCGACATGAGGGTACATAAGGGTACATGAGTTTTGACACATAGTTTGTTACACGCTTTAATATTCAACGAGGACCTCTAGAAGTATATAATTTTTTTATTTACATTATCGGATCTGCGTCAAATTGTCACAAGTGCAAAAGCGATGGCACAGTCACATTAGTCAGTGTAAGTGTCAACCACAAAGAACATGATACATGATTGAGCAAATACAATTCAAATCATGGCTTTAGTAACATGCAAATCAAGCAAATGATGATTTAAATAAGTAATACATAGCTCCACACTACGAAAGTTGAGAGCTCCCCAACGGAAGTTAAATGTAAAAGAAGACGGCAGATAAATATGACAACTTATGACAACTTAATTTAGTAAATTCGAATTGTTTTTAAATTATTAGCCATATGAGGGAATGATAAGGGCGTAAAATGTTTCAATGCTATTTAAAAGTGTTTATATAATATTTTGATTCGGTTTGTAAACAAGAATGTTCAAAAAACTTTGAAAAATACGACGGCTTAGAAACTGATCTATAATTAGTTATATCACAACGTTTACTCTTTTTTTAACTAAAATAATGGTCATCATTCTAATGAGAGGAGCCACTGAATGATTTACGAAAATAATTAGCAAACATATTACATTCAGCTTGACATTCAGATGTTGCAAGAAAAAAATTAACTGCATCTAATTTTTTCTTAGAGTTTTCTTGAGTATTTTTGCAGAGAGTATTCCTTTTATTAACATATTCAAAATAAAGGGTGAATGGTAGTGTCTTGAAATTATAAAACAATGTTTAGTTAAGTTAAATATCTGATTGACAGAGATTTTGTAGATAGATTTAAAAAGCCTTGTGACTTCGAGTTCTTATCGATTTTAACTCCTTCACACACACAATTTAAGTTAAATGCCACTTAAAGCTAAAGTTGGCCGAACTAAACATTCTACATAGGTTAAAAAAAGCCAAGTTATCAACAAAATTAGCTTTGCAAAACAAAAGAAACAGTGGGTACCGATTCCTTTTCCTTCCATTTCATCATATGACAACAATTCAAAGTAAGATATTAAAATTGCGTCAATTGGGCGTTAAAGGGTTAATATGAGGCATAATAATGTTCCAGAATACTACCTTATAAGTAATTACATTAAATTACAAAACGAATTAAACAAGACCGGAAAACATTACTTTGCAGGTGGTCTATCATGCAACGCACTACTATTTAATAACATTCGTTTGAGTCGATATAAATTTTGTTTAATTGCCCCGCTCAAATAAGAAAAAAAAAAAAAAAACACGAAAAAAAGTATCACACATTAACAGTGAAAGATATTTGAAGTGAACTTAACATGTAAATTAATATTTTAGAGTAACAACGATATATGAACGGTATGGCGGTATAACAGTCAATGTGTTAAAGCAACTTTCAGACAATTAAGATTTGACAAACGGGTTGGGCTATCTATGTACTTGACATGTTATTGTTGCAATTCGGGTTGGATATTTTATTTGTTGAATTAAATACTAAGATCAAGTTTACTGATCAAGTTCAAGGCTATGAAATGGATAACGTGTATCGTGATGTCAAATTCAGTGTTGCATGAAAAGATTGGAGACAACAGGCCTTTGATTAGAGTTTAAAAAAAAGATGAGTATTTTCAATGACATACGAGTTGAAGGAAATTGCGTGATGTTCGTCTAATGTATGACTACTGTAAGACTGGTAACACATAAATTATAATTGTAATTTATTCAATGTAGGGATTGAATGTGCGATCGACTGATAGTTTAACACTAAAAACCTGTGCAATAGTACTGAAATGGGTTCAATAACTCGGTGAAAGATTTGCAATATACGGATTTGTCGTACATAAAATAAATATGTATAGATAATTAGTATAGAAACTCTTATCTCTTTCCTAAGGGTTGTAATATTTCTTAATATTGGGCGTAAACTTCTTAAAATATATATTCATTTGTAATAAGCATTAAAAGTTATGCCGCGTGCTGCTCAACTCCCACGCCATTGTCATGAGTCTAGGTTGGGCCACAGGGGTACCTTCGGAGTAATGGGAGGACGGTGGCACGGCTATCGCTAGTCGGACGGGGTAGTTATTGTTCCTCTCGCATTAAACCACCTGCAAAGTAAAGGAGAAAGATAGGAAAAGAACTAAAAATTGCTGACCTCGAACGGACGGAGTATTGAAAGGAAAGAGAAATAAAATTATATAATTCTGGGAATTTCAAAAATGGTAAGGGTGGTAGGGAGTCTAGGGCACATTTAAACACAGCTTATAAAATGTTGTTTCAATATTAAAACTTGGCAATGCCATATCCGACATCAGTAGTCATCGTTAACTTTCTTTGATTCTCTCCGTTGTCTCTTAGATTTAGAGCTGAAAGTTGTTTTTGTATAGGGAAAATGCCTAGTTATTGTGTTTTTGTTGTAAGAGTGTGAACAAACTTTAGTGCGCGATTTTAAAGAGCAAAACGTTGTTTTTTTTAAAAAGGGCATGCATTTGGTATTAGATCGCGGTAAGTTTTTGAATGAATATACCTACGCACTTTCTTAGTTGGTTCAATTACTTGCATATGCCGAATATATTGAAATTGTTGGTACAACACAGCGAGCTGTTATTGTTGCGTTAGTAAGTATATGAACAGAAGCGGCAAAAGGGTTAAGCGGTAAACGAGGTTAAAACCCAGTATATGGTACCGATAAGCCCCACATCGGCTTATCGGCCAGGATGTAACATTCGACAGCTATTACTTTCAGGTAAGAAAGTCTGCTATCGATATCCCTTCAGAAATCAAACAAACGCTTGTCAATCGCGGATTCTTTAGGCAAAGAAGGCAACTATGTGGTAAGTCCCTGCTCCGTATAAAACTCCATATAAGACTTTAGTAACCCCATTCCTGCTCTATGGATCTGAAGCGTGGATCTAAAGTGAATGAAGAGGTTTTTGGTTGTTTTCAAGAAAAATTATTTGGTAGATATTTGGTCCCATAGGCGTTGACAGGTTCTGAAGGGGACGACTCAACAATGAACTCTACGTGCTGTACAGCGACATCGAAATGTCAAAAAACTGAACATTTGAGATATCTGGGGCATGTAGAGCAAATGAACACTATTGCTCCAGCTTCCTTTGAATAGGTCCCTCGATCCTTATGTGTACCTTCCACAATCAACTTTCAACTAAAGGGCAGTTCACCAAAGACCGCGTTTGTTGGAGTGGCTTCTTCGCTCATGAAATTGAATGCTGTTAGATTTCTTTTTGTGGGTTTACGTTTAGTCGTTGTGCAAAATTCGTTACAAAGAATCGATCGCTGCAAACGTGCTCGCAGGGGTCATATGAACTTTAACTTTAATTCCATACAAAAATTTAGTATGTTTATTTTTAAACATTTCAGCCCAATATCTTGGTTCTTTTGGGTTTTCTTTTCATACGAAATTGTCTTTTTTAAAATATTCTATTTTTATATATAAAGGATAACCTAGACTCTCTTAAACAAAATTAATATATGTACATAGAATGTACTTATAATTACAACCATTTAAAATACTTATTAAAACTTTGCTTAAGGAGGTATTCTGGTCTAGAAAAATTAACCTTGAAAAATAAGCCTGTAAAAGTATTTTTCGAAAGTGGAATTATTTTTGGAGTTACAACTGTTTTTATGTAATGCCCACTCAAATCACTCAGACTGCCTGAAACGAAACTCAAAACTTTAGAATCGTTTTTCTCGAAACTATGTTTCTAGTGGACCGATTGCGTTGAAATCTGCACATGAAATCTGCAGATTTTGTTTGAGGAGAACTTTTTCAAACATTTTTTTTCTTACTTTTTTTAAAAAAAAATCTAGAACTGAAAAAAAACAACGGAAAAACCAAATTAAAATAATAAATTGTACGCAATTAATTGCGAATGTATTATTATGATTTACTGTCCTTAATCAATAATGCCAATTTTATAAAGCGAAAATAAGTAATGCAAATTCGCAAATAACCGAACTCTAACGGAGTATTTCTGTCATTACATACAAGTAGATACCATAATAGCTAAACAGGAAAAACTTTACTACAAAACAACAAAACAAGACAGGTTTGGAATTCGCTCCCCGAATTAAATTGTAGATCAGATTAATTTGCAGCAATTTAAGAACCCGTTTCTTAGACAACTGGGCAGCAAATGCATTTTTAATGTTACAATTTTATAGCACGTCAAAGCTTGTCATTAAATGAACCTTATAAAGTTTCGAAGGAAAAATAAAATCAATAGTGTCAAGTTATAAATTAAACATAAGGAAAGGCTACAGTCCGCTTGGGGCGAACAGTATGATACCCTATCCTTATCCCTATGTACCCCAAAGAAAAAAAGCATTAGGAAGATGATGGATAGCATTTTATTTCATTCTATGAAATTTATAGAAAAAAAATTATTTTTTTTCCAAAAACGCCCCCAAAAAGTGGGCGTGGCCAAAAACTTCGTATGGGCGATATATTGAGAAAAATATTGTACAGTATCTACATATCTTGTGAAGGTTGTACAACTTTATCTCTCTAACTAAAGCCTTAAAACTGTTTTTTCTAAATTGTGGGCGTGGCAGTGGGCGTATTTTGAAAATTTTAACACTTTACCATTTCGGAACCCTAGGGAGTATATGTTCCAAATTTCAGCTTCCTAGCATAATTTTAAAGGCCTCAAAAGTTGATACGGACGGACGGACGGACATTGCTAAATAGTCTTAGATTTTGGTCCTGATCATAAATATATATACTTTTAGGGGTCTGCGACGAATATTAAGGGGTGTTACAAACTATGTGTCAAAATTAATATACCCTTAGGATAGGGTATAAAAAGGGTTAAATTATTATTGTCTGAGCTTACTTGTCGACAAACCATTACTAAGCTTTAAAATTCCAGTTATTACAGGAATAATAAAATAAAACATGTATACCAAATAAATATTTTTAATCTTTTCCGATTTTATAATCCGGATTATGTTTTTCTAATTTTAAAACATGCAAAATTCGTCAAATTCCATAGCCGTGAGATAGAAATAATGAACATTTATAATTAATAGCTTTCGGTGTCACAATATTAACAACAGTATAACTTCTTTTATAGTCCAGATTGGTTTCTATTTTTAATAATTATGCGAGATTCAAGTACTTGGGGTTTTTTCTGAGATCCCCACTTTTTATGTCTAACTTGTTAGGACTTGGCTCTTCTTTAACATTTATGTTTTTGGTGTAATGTCTATTAACATCAGCCCACAAGGCCTTGGTGAGATTGTGGTCGGAACTTATAAGCTCGAAACTCTTAGTTTTCCTCCTCAAATTGCTAGCCGAAAAGGAGTCTTTGGTGCCATTCTTATGCTGAATTTTGTACGATATTGGTAAGTGGCCAAATGCATGTTTTTACACATTTGTATGAACAACCCGTCCAATAGTACGAACAACCGATCAAGAAAGAGCTCCCGGAGCAAAACAATATTGGCCATTTTTGAACCTTTTTGAAATGTTCTATGGCGATCGCTCACCCTAACTATACCGATCTGAAGTAAAGAAACAAGTACAGACGAGCTGTAATTAATTTTTCATAGAATAGTAGCAGGCATAGCTCGTGATAAGAGAAATTAATTTTACTCTCCAACTAAATAAAAAACTATTTGAAGTCAGAAAGTTTTTATTAATTACAAAGAAAATATAGGTTATCATATTGAAAAATTGATTTGGAACAACATATTCCGTATTGAGTTATCCTTAAATACTCCAATATAGATGGCGCTGTAAGCTTAAAGTACTTATAAGTCGCCTCGGCTATGAAACTAAGAAAAAAGTATATTCCTGCACCTTTTTAGGCCATGATCAACGTAAATTAAAAATTTTAGCTTTGTAGGGCTTACAATTTCAGAGTAATTTTGGGTCGAACAGACACTCAGTGCAGAGGACAGATAATTGATTTGGCTATTATTATATGGAGGATAAGGTAAATTAACATATCTGATTTTGTCAAAATATTTTACAATAATATGTATCTAGATTTTAATCACATCACAATGACCCACACAAGTTTCTTGACTGCTAAAAAATATAGTTTTCTATATGCTCCCCAACTGATTCGTTTATCCCATCGCGTGCGTATCCCAGTGACAAATTGCTATTAAAAATGTATTTAAAAAACAAGTGTACAGTTACATAAAGAAACAGTTCGACGATAAATTCTTTCCTTTCCATCAGCTGAAAGCATTTCAGCTCAAGGTTTCGAATGGCGAAATTAAGACTTTTTCATCGCAGTGAGTGGACATCCATCTTACCACAAAAGCATTATGCGTAGATGCGGTTCTCCTTTATTCCGTAAGAGAAAACCGCTTGTGTACGATATTATACGATTTAACCAAGTTAACTAATCTTGTTTTTCCATAAGTTTCAACGTTGTTTACTGCGTCTAAGTATATCTTAATGCAGCACTACTTACTGCACCTATATTTCTTGCAAGTGGATGGCTTTAATAAAAAGTACCTACACAAGTTTATGTTGTAAATTTTTTATTTTCAATATTATTTTCATACATAGTCTGAAGCAAACTTTAATATTTGCGGCAGATAGCTAAAAGTAGAAAATCTACTATTTGTTATTAAAATTCAAAAATGTATGCAGATCGAGTTATGTCCGTATGTAATCATACGTAGCATTTAAATGAAGCCAAAAGGTGAGCTAATATTGTGTCCCGTTGGCCCGAAAATTGTAAGTGCAAAGATTTTTGAAATACACCCACTGCCACGCCTACAAAGGTCTTTCCAAAAAATTTATACGTTGACTAAGGAGGTCTGTTTAATAAATAAAGATACGTAGACGGTATGTAATAGATCGCCCCAAGCGGTATATTGAAGTGCTTAAGAGCGATTTTCAATGAGCAACAATCGCGGAGATTAGCTCTAACTAGCAGTGGTTGGATCACTGTTCAGAGAGTAGGCAAATTTTTGAAGCGAAAAAGGGTATAGCTATGTTATCTGTGCAATAAAATATATTTTTTTGTCCAAAATAAAAAAATAATTGTAAAATACGTTTCATGTAGGAAATATGAATGTTTTTTAAATCAATTTCTCAATAACAATTTTAAGAGCAAAAACCGTCGTATATGAATTGCTTAAGGGTTTATGCTTGCATGTTCCTCGCTATATTTTTAGCTTTCTCGCATACATTATTTAATTTCGCAACAAAAACTAAAGTTTAAATATCCATATTGAGGACCAATTAGTGCGATTGATTAAAGCTTTAGTAATAGCAGCCTCAAAACTACATTAGGACTGTAGCCTTTGAATTTTAAGATCATATCACTTTTTATTAAATGACTCAATAGTCATTTAATAAAAAGTAGCGCTTGTCGTAGAAAGAGACTAAAGGGGTAGATGTCACATCTAGGCAATTTAAACATTCGAAAAAAAATCAAACAAATTAACAGGAGCATGCACGTCGTAAATAAAAAAGTGTATTAGGTTTAAAAGCCAAATGTAACCCGGCGAACGTGAACCAGATGCAGTAAAAGCCAGAAAGTAATGATCCCTCATTCCAGATCATAGCCTCGCCGACCATTTCGTGACCATTCGGCATCCGCCGTTTAAAAGTTGTCTTCAGAAGCTTTTGTGCAACATTGGTAGCGTCTTAGTGGTTTGTGTTTTGGATTACTGAGAAAGTACCAGACTCACTGCCCGCTGTTGGTTTCTTTATTCATGGACAATTAATTTAATTTTAAAAAAAACTTTTTTTTTAAATTCGTTTTTCTCAAAACAAAGACGTTGGCTTAGCTATAAACGCAACATTGCCGTCGGCTCTCATGTTCTATCACTGGGTGGATGAAAGCATACATATATATTCCATTAGAAACAAAGGTAACAAGGCATAACGGGGTAAATAAATTTCCTCACATTTCTAGACAAAAAGGAAACCGAAACCGGTATCATTATAATTTCAGATCATGAACACCCTTTCGGATTGACGCACATTGTCATACGGTTGATGAATTTAATTATGACTATGGCAAGTAGTCTTCAATGGAACTCTTGATTTTAAATTTTAAGAACTGATATATGACTCGTGTTCTGACTACTTGATTGGGATTTAAGGAATTTGTAATTTCCTTGAGGATTCAGAATATTTGGATTTCTTTTATAATTGGCTTGGCCATCAAACCATCTTATGGATGTTTAAAATTTAAAAAAAATACTTATACCAATTCCATCACTAACACTTAAATTGAGCTTTAATAGTTGAAAAGAAAATTACTCATACCTTATTGTTAGCACCCCTGAACTGTCTGGAGATAGTGAGTTCTAAGTTGCAAAATTATATTTTCTGAATACTTAAATTGTTTTCCATAACGAATATTAAAGCGCTTGAAGTAATCTTCAAATTAGCTACATATATCATGCATTAACGCTGTTATCTGCATTTGTAACATGAGTCTAAGCCGAGCAAAATTTACTTTATAAATCTATGTAGTTTTGATGACCTCATGTTTAAATTCTTCAAACAATTTTCAAGGAGAGACGAGCTCATTGATAAAGTGCGCTAAATTTCATCAAGGACGATTTTAGTCTGAGCATCTTTAAGCTGTTGCCACACGTGCCTTGCTAAATTCATTCAAAGTTATTTTTAAGTCACTCGAACAAATTCAATTAGGGGGCAATCAAAATGAATGCCACTTTATGTGGGGTGCTGTTCTGCGTAATCAAAACTGTCAGTTGCCTCTAATATACATATTTAGGTATTGACATAGTTGTACTACGGAATACTCAAGACCCTAAAATTACCCAAGAACGAACTTAACATTTCTTTATTAGTCCAGATTTTTGTTAAGGGTATCAAATCGTATGAAGTCTGGCACATAAATAATTGCTGCCGGACAGCACCCGCTAGATTTCAATCAATAAAATTCATGAGACTACGTACTTACCTGGTTTGAATTTCAATAAGTTGTATTCTTAGACGTCGACAACGTGAATCTATGAGTCTGTGATAATTTTTGACAATCACCAGCGAACGTCAGTCACTACGCAATTAGGAAAAAATTAAATCAAGCTGTTGTAATTTACAGTGGGAATTGTGTGGTATCTTTATGGTGTGAGTACAGGGGATTTTTGTATAAGGGTCCCACATTGGACGTCGAATGGAATTCTTAAATAGTTTTGACAGAGTATTGCTATTCATTCTACGTAAATGAATTGAATTCGATATAGAGATTGGGAGTTGTTGTACGGGCTGAAAAGCGATTGTGTTAAGTTTGATTTAATTTTTTGTTACCTATTGTATAAATATATGTGTGAATGAAACATGCTTTAGTTAAGTGTTAACGATTTATAATGGTTCATTGTCAAATTTTGTTAGTTGTGTTGTTTTGGGGAAATTGTGGTATATCAAATTTATTGACCATCAAATAAGGTCGGTGAACTATTGCACAAGGTTATTTAAAATGTGGCTTTATGTTCACTGTATTATGAGGTTTGAGAAAAACAATATAAAGAGGAGCATATTAGAAAATAGGTTAAGCGGGCTGATGTATCCATATTAAGTCTTTGTTTATTCTATTATTTTTGTTTTTATAAAATACAACGACGTACTACAAAATGATTTCTAGGTTAAGGAAGGTTTGGGGCATTCTAGGGGCCCGCAAGGGTCGGTCCTTTTAGGTACCTCTTTATTGACGGCAAGGTTAAATTCAGAATTCGATCACGTCAAAAAATAAAATTTGGAAAAGTCAAAAAAATGCAAATCCAAAGTTTGCCCCTAACTTTTTTGGGTATTATAAGCCAAAAAAGTTGTTGTAGTTTGTTGGATAAGACTATTATAATAATTTTAATTCATTTCATGCACCCAATAACAAAAATTATGATTTTCAGTCTTTCCGAAATGTAAAAATTGTGAACCATGAAATGAATATTTTGTAATCTATAGCGAATGATTATCGAGTGTTAGTTTTTACATAAACTTTTTGAATATCTTAATTTTCCTGGAAAGCAATGCCGTATTAAAAAAAAATGAGTAAGATAAGTGGAAGCAATTGAATGTCAAAAAAATTTAGGGATAACAAAAAAAGGTAAATGACAAAGTAGACTCTTGCCATATTTTTGTTCTGAAGGGTGGTTCAACGAAAACGCACGATCTTAAATTGTAAATAGAACAAGAAATTTTCAGAGAATTATCTTAATATTTTTTATTATGATAGAAGGTTATATGACAATTATTGTGAGACATAACTGAGGTTCAATGTCTTTAATGTGCCGAATTATCTCATCATTTAGCTCTTGAATTGTTCTTGGCTTATTGACGTCCATTTTTTCTTTTAAATATCCCCAAAGAAATAAGTCCAACGGTGTCAAATCACATGATCGTGGCGGCCAATTAACATCGCCACGACGTGAGATAATGCACGGCAATTGAATTTCTCGCGCAAAAGAGCCATTGTTTCGTTGGCTGTGTGACAAGTGGCACCATCCCGCTGAAAGCACATGTCCAGGTCCATTTGGAAGAAGTACGACCTGATGCACCGCCAGCCCATAAACCGCACCAAGCAGTGACTATTTGTGGGTGCCTCGGCTTTTCAACAATAACTAGTGGATTCTCAAGAAATGTCAAATTAAGTTGGTCAAACAAATTAGACGTTAAGGCGTGACTCTCAATTAAAATCGTGCATTATGGTTGGACAACCCTTTCTATATCTTAGAATTTGAAATTTAAACAGTTACCTTGAACATTTGAGATGTTACCCCTAAAACTGTAAATATGAACCTTTTTGAATTCGTAAAAGCATACTTCATTCACAATTTGAGTTCGAAATTTCAGCACTTTTCAGTATCTTTAGTATCTTTACAAATCTATACGAGTTAGTTAAGAAACAATGCATTCATTATTTTTGCTATGAACATATTTTTTAAATAACTTTTTGTTTTATTTTTTTTAAGATTAGACTGACAAATTGATTCAAGTCATCAAAAATTATAAAGATAACAAGGATCTATTATACTGCCTTCATTATAATTTTCGATTACTCTGAACCGAAAACTTACGTAAAAGCTATCAATAAATTTGTTGAGTCAAGGAAAAGTATATAAGTACGAGTATGTCCAACACACTAGATTATTAGATGCATTTAATAAATGTATTGCATTCAATGAATACTGTTTTAGATTTTAAAAACAAGTTTCCTATTATTGTATACCGTTTGTAAATTTTAACATTTGTATGTTTATTGAATATGGTTGAATAATTATCACGAAGATAATTAATATATTTATAAGAAATTACAGCAACTATCGAAAAGAAATTTAAAATACCTGCATACAATTCAATAACGCATCTAATAAAGAGAGAAAGTATATTTACTAGACAAAAGTATTTTCAACAAACAACTTACTAGGAATCTTTCATTGAAATTCAAGTGCATATATGCAAAAAAATATGTAGGTATTAGTGTACAATCAATTCAATTTTGTTATCGATTTTCTCTCTGACTAAGTATCAACACAAATTGCAGTAGGTCAGTGGGTTGATTGAAGTTCAAATATAAGCATATACTCATATTTATTTTTCTCATACTAATACTACAAATAATGCAATGAATATATATAGTAGACTTTAAGATGTATGTACATCTAAAACGTATAAATTATTTCTTTGTCTTCCTACTTATGAAATTCAAGCCTTATATTAAAAACGCTTTGTTTCAAAGCTCAAACTTAGGATCAACTTAATCAGATGGCATTTTACATCGTGTAACAAATTGTTAAATCAATTAAATATATATATGTCCCTTTCACCATGGACAATCCTGATCTTGACTGTTCGCACACAACGCTTTTCATCGCCAATCTTTTTAGGGCGTTCTTCGAAGAGATTGCTCCCCTGAAAAGAACACAAAATTGACATAAAATGTTTTGGCTGTTTGGCACAGATAAATTTATTCAAGTTCCAAAATGTTTAAATTTCTAGGCTTTTCAAAAAACGGCTCTACGTAGTGAGCCTACAATTAAAAAAAAATTTAATTTTATCGATAAGTTAAAAAGACATAAATTGTTGTTTTGACATAAATTACTGAAAAGAAAATTGTACAATTCGCCAGTACCAACTGATGTCTTTAGTTTTTCTTTTAGAGTTACTTAGACACATATATTTAAAATAAATGATTAATTTCATAAAAGTCGTCAGCGCAGTTTACTAACATTATTTTTTATTATTAAAAATTGTTCATATTATTATTACTACGTATTGAATAATTTTTTTATTTTCATTAGAAAAAAAAATAATATTTATTGTGGAATGAAATAATGGAAGTAAGTAGGTAAGTAAGGCAGAAGTAAACTTTTCAAAATTTATTGTATACTAAATCGAAAGTAATTGCAATCAAGTGGAAGTTTTGAACTCTATAGAGAAGTTCAAAAAGTAAATTCAAATTTTATTTGTGGTTTAACATTTTAAATAAGGGTACATGGTGTGTGCAACTTGTGGAACAACGTTTTTTTTTCAAACTTAGCTAACAAGTTATTTGAAATAATTTGTTATGTGATCAATTGTTACTATTTAGAACAATCTCTTTTAATCTATTTATTTGCTTCAGGATACAGACTTTTTTATTTCTGAAAAAAAAAAAGATTTGTTGTCATGGTTTGTCAACTTGAAAAATAAATAAATCCAAGTTTTAAAATTTTTTAGTAATTATAATTTTAAACTTACGCCTAACTTCCGAAACCGTAAGGCAAGGTAAGAACTAAGCAAACGTCTATATCTTTGATGTCAAAGAAAAGTGGAATTATTTATATAATTTAATTTTTTAAATAAATCTATCAACCACGTGGGACAGGTAACTAACTACTTTATTATGTATATTTTTACGCAACAATATCTACTTCAAGGTGTTTATCAAAAACATGTTCTTCAAAATTTTAAATATGTATCTAAAAGTAGAGAGTGTCACTCCCTGATGACGTCATATCATTTCTAATCAAACATTTTATTTGCCGCCTTCCTACTCTATGCTTGAGTCATAACTTAAGTCTAACCTCAAATTGAAAATTGAAATTTTTTTAATTAAATTTCAATATCAAAGGTCAATTCCGCTCAATGAAGCGGTTTAAATAAAATTGTCCCTCAACGATCGGCACGTGAAAAGAACGCGACAAAAAAACTTGAAATCATAATTAGATTCGGCTAGATAAGTTTAGATTATTAAACATTGGCTAATTATCTAATACAAGATATCAATAGTTTTTACTATTGACTAGTCACTAAATAACGGATAAAAAAATGCATTGAGCTAAAAGAACAAGCTCCAGTAGAGCTTGATTGCGTCGATGACGATGACGTTTCACCTACGACGCCGACGACGACAACGACGCGATAACTTAAGTTCAAGTCAAGCTGATGTTTGCCATCGCAATCAGTTTGAGTGTTGAATCGTATGCGAACGGAGTTGTGCGGCATCGCGATCGCTTTTTTATAGATATTTTTTTTTGTACTATTTAATACAAGAGTAACGAATTCGTTTTGTGTGTTAATTTCTTTTTTCAATTAAATTCCCTTTTTACTTGTCTATATCTGTTCTTTCACATATTTTGACACAGCGAGTGCTGAGCGAATCAACGGAGAGGTTCAAATTGTTAGTGTTGTGTTAAATCAGAATTACAAATTAGTTGATTTTGAAATAAAATTTATATAAAATAGAATAAGTGCCTCCGCTACGTGTGAATTGAAAAAAAAAATTAACTAGTTCTAATTTCAAAAGAAAGTTGGTTAATTTAAGATTCTTTCAGTCCTACCAACGTTGTTTTGAAAGCCTTGCAACAAAATAAGGTTCGTATTTTCCATTGATGATATTGGAATTTTATATTAAAATGCTAAATTAATTGATGAGGTTATAGTTTGTGGCGTGCTTCCCTTCCGGCTTTTTTGTGTTAAGGTAGAAAAACTAGAATATATATTTTTTATCGACAGACAACTTTGAATCGTTTGAATATTTATGATGATTTTTGAGCATAAATACAAGTAATAGTCTCACCCTTTTTTTTTTAGTAGGAAATATAAACAAAACAAAGTTTATTTGTCGACCACTCTACGATTGTATCTTGATTTTGGCGCTGATTTATCTTGTCTTTTGTAGTCATGCAGGGTAAAATGCAAGTGAGTTTAAAGTTTAAATTATTGCATTCCATAACAACTTAATTTGTTATTAATTGATGGGATGTAAATCAATTTTCACTATCATTTGAGCCTAAAATTCACTTAAAACTATTTCATTTACATACACATTTTACATAGCGGACGGTTGCGAAAACAGAAGAACAATAAAATATACCTGAGTCTTAGAATCTATAGCTTCTGAAGCCATTGCATTGCACTTAAGTGCAAAGGTATATTTTGACACGAACGAAAGGACCTACAACTGCCGATTTCAGAAGCTTCTCATAACAGCCAGTAGACCTAGATTATAACTTTGTCTGACATGTGAACCTTTTGTCAGTGCTCCAACACTGCGCCCACCGTAAAATACTATCAAGCATTTTACAATCGTACGATGGAAAGTGTACCAATTAATTTAGCAAACAAATGTTTTATATTTATGTAATATCTTTCATTAGTTTGATATGCTTTGTAAACCAATCCCGATAGTCTCAAGTCAAATGCTGATTTGACCCTCTTTTTACACAAAACTCCGTATGTACAGATAATTCAAGACTAAAGACAGCATACGGGATTTAAACAATTTGTGTGTCAATGTCGCCGGCATTTACTTCTAATTGCACTAGCTTTTAAAAGATTCTGATTTGGTTGTTTGTGTCGCACAATTTGTACAAGGTCGATGCTGAAGTAATCACATGGTATGGCCATATGAAATCGACTTGCCATTTTTGACAGATGGAATAGTTTTTCCCATTTGCCTTTACTTTGTTTGTATTTCCTAAATAGATAGACTGGCTTGTGTGAATGTGAGAATTAACAAATAAAATTGAAAGTTTGGAAACGGTTTAGAATTTCAGAAACCGTCCAGGTCAACTCTTCTCAACCCGCATTGAGTATTTTCTAATAAATACCCGCTAAGTTTGCACATTATTGCGAATGTTGCTTGTATTTTGTTTTAATACTGAAATGAAATTGAGACTGAATAAATTTAAAGAAATGTTAAGAAGCCCATCCACTCTTCTCAACACGCATTCAATTTTCACAAGCTGGTAATTCGATATCCGCTTATCTTGCGCATTATTGCGAATGACCGGTTTCAAAAATAAACGATAAAAAAATTGCAGTGCATTGTGCTAAATAATAATCATCGCAGACGTTGTTTGTCTTATCACTTTTGTTTTTTTTTTTGACTGGACGAACCAGAATTTATTTTCTAATGGTTGTTGTTAACAAATAAATAAGACGACAATTTCAAAATAATATTTTAACCATAAAATAAGCGAAAGAAATTTAATTAACAGCTTTCTTTGTCTTAAAAAATAAGATATGAAGACGGTTGAAACCTGTTGACAATTAAAGCAAATTCCGGTAGTTACTTGTTTAATGGAAAAATTAAAACTTCACATACATATAAATTTTTAAATTAGAAGTAAACTAAATATTTTCAAGTCGTATCATGAAAAAAAGATCATTAACCTAAAAGCTTGTCTGGAATTTCAAGTTTTCAACATTCTCAATACCAATACTAAAGTTATAAAAATGTTGCGCTATATATAATGATACTTAAACTTGACTCGAATGTAATAATTATTGCTGTGTGACTTACAACTGGGCTGTAAACGGTTCATGAACAATTTTATTTTATTATTTTAAGCCGTTTACTTTTTATTGTCATTAGAAAGAGAAAAGAAACTTAAGGATTCTTGTATTCGCTTAGTAAACAAAGTTAGTGGTAGTTATATTTTAAGTGAAAATAAATATTTTCAAAATGCACTGGAGATATATATTGAATCATTTACAATTTGAAAGGTTTTAAGACTTCGAGCTTTTAAGACCTCAAATACATTTTTACTCTAAGATTGATCATGTAAAATTTTATCGACCAAAGACCCCACACACAAGTATTAAGTTGAGATAGTATTGCCTTGAGACTAAGATTTTGAAGAAAATTTGCAAGTATCAAAATTCAAAACACAATATGATAGAGCTAAAAAACGAACGTTTTAACATATTATGCCCAACTTAAAATGAAGAATAAAGAATAAAATTAAAAATAAGAATTCACAAAACGATATAAAAGAATATTATTTAAAAATAGATTTATCTACCATTAATATTTACCTCATTTACTTAAAACTGAATACCTATTATTATTCTATTATATATATCGTCGTAAAAGAATTAATTTAAATTAAATAATGTTAATGCTAACAGACAATTCAAGTGAATTTATGCGTGCAAAGCCCATGTCCCTAAGGCAGAAAATAAAAACTTTCAGGTGTTACGGGTCAGATTTGAACCTGAGACCATAGTAAACCATAGTAAACACTTACTTTCATTTCACATGATTTTAAAGCATACATAGAATTCTTCTACTGACATTATTTTTAATTTTTGTTAAGCGGTAAAAAAATAGTAGGTTTTTTTTAAGAAAATGTTTTTATTTTATTTAACCATCCGGAAATCGAAATCCTAGAACACCAAGGCTCAATAATAGTGCACCATAATCAGCTTTAAATGGAGTGAACTTAATTTCCATCAAAAATGGAATATAATCAATTAATATTCTTAGTCAAAATTCTAGTTAAACAACTAGTATACAGTAAACAAGTGAAAATCTTTCCCACATGCCACAGATTCCAAGAGTAAGAACTGTCTTGAGATTCTTTTTGAAAAATAAATTGCAGCTTAAGGTACTGTAGGGGCCGTTTACACCTTATATATATTTTTTTAATGAACTTGAGGATTTTTGGAAATGCTCAAGTATTAAGCCTGATCAAATGAATCACATATGCCTCACATTCGTTTTTTGGTCTAAATCGTATTCAAATTTATAAGCTAAAAGTGAGCATTTCTAAGTAATATTTTTATAGTGCACATTTAGCTTCGAAGTGCTTATAAAATGCACAAAAATTTCGTTGACCGTTTGCTCTAAGTTCAAGCCTTAAAAGTTGTTTTATGTTTTTTTTTTGTTGCTTCAACCTAAATGAACTTTATCAAAATGTTTTTGGCACGCTTTTGATAAAATGTCTCTGGGTTATACCTATGTATTTATTTTGTATATGTGTACACACATTTCCTAGTATAAGATGTGTTGAACGAACGGGCGTGTATTTTACTACTCCGTTGTTGGCAAACCATTTTGATTTTTGAGTTGTTTTTTCTTGAACCCAGTTTTATATAAACCGTATTCAATTTCAGTATGTAGCCATACATTCTAAGTCTATTTTATACCAACAGTATACAATGTCTTGGGGCTGATAAGACGCTTAGTAATCATTGGACTCAATGATTCGAAATACTTTAATGTCTTCCTATATAAACTAAATACGCAATGCATTACATCTATGACTATGTCTGCCTCGACACTATCGCTCGATTCGACGAGTTCATTGCGAGTGGCTGCTTTTTATCAGTTCATCTTGTTCCGCTAATCGAATAGTTATATGAAAATTGAACTTTGTTATCGATGTTCAAACTAGTGCAATATTCAAGTTTGTATTTTCAAATAAAACATGAAAATTGCATAACTCAATGGAAAATAAATTGCCCTTAAAATTAGTTAGCGATTACATTGTAAATATTACAAATTAATAAAAAATTATCGCATGTGTTTTACTATCATGTTAAATGGTCGTTTTATTTGCTGTTAGGAGCGTGAAGGTCGTTTCCGGACGTTTTCTAAAATAATAAATTTTTAATAATTTTTATAATATGTATAACAAAAACAAAGTTGTTATTATCGTTTGAATAATGTGTCATACAATAACGTTTAACCGTGGGTCATTGGTATATGACATCCTTCAAAAAATCCCCAATGACTTTCTTCAACTGATAAGTTTGTTTTGCAATCGCATTCAAGGATCTTTGGAATAACTTCACTTTAGCTCATGACAAAAAAAAAATTGTTTCACTGAAAGGTGATGAAGTGTTTTTATATACAGTGCTAATTTTTGACTCTTTTAGAGGCATTTTTAAATGTAATTGTAAAGAAAGTATGAGATATTATTTATAAATAATTTTCGTTTTGCTTTGGGTTTTTATAAAATTAAAAATAAATAAATTAACCCAATGTTATGAGTTCAATAACCTCAATACAAGATTTGGTAAAAATGTGTGCAGCCCATTTAGATAGGCTGACAGAAAGGCCGACCTACACGCACGGACGTGATTGCGGCGCACATGTTTTCTGACTTTAAGTCGTTACAAAGTATGTTCGAAATTTTAGCAAGATTGCAATAATATTCATTTAAGTGAACTTATATATTATATACGAGTGATTTGAAAAAGAAAACAACAAATTCTATTTCTATAATCAGTAGGTCCTAACGTTACGCTGTTATCTCTGAGAGGTTACTGATCTCCTGTTGACTGAAATAGACTTCATAAGCTAGACTATGTATGGTATCCCAGCCAGACATGCATGGTTACTCGGTAATGTCATGCATGAATAAGACTAGTACATATTGAGCCCACACATAATAATTGGTCTGTCTAGACAGAAATGATTTAGTGATTTTAAGGCCACGAAAATTATACATTTCCCTTAACTTTAACCTAGTGAATTTATTTATTTTTGAATCCGTGCTGAATACTGGATGAGAAATATTTCCAACATATTATCATTTAAAGTTTATTTTAGTAACAGGCCATGGTTCTTTATGCATGCAAATGTGATAGGAATTAAAAATCTTCACCGTGTCAATATGCTTTTATATAATTCCGATTTTCGCATAAAATGGTTTAATAGTTTTATGAAGTACAATCATATTAACTAGAATCTGTCTTAAGCAGATATTGTAAAAGCACACGTGGCGCTTTTAGTAAATCGGTTATTATTTGCTTCTGTTAAATACTGTTTTTTAAATAATTTGACGGCGAGAGGAACCGCTTCAGTTTTAAAAAACTTGGTTGATATGGGCTAAGATATTCATTGAGAAAAAGTAGCAATTGCTTTGTTTAAAACTTTTTATAAGGCGAACATAGCAAACAAAACATTTTATTTATTTTTATTCATAGGAAAATATGCAAATGAGTTAATTTTCTAGTAAAATCAGTGCCTGACGTGGGATAATTATGGTACTACCACTATCTCCAAGTTATATTGGTCCTTGATAGCATTGAACCAGGCAAGTAACTTCATTCCTGTGAATAATAAAAAAATGTTCGTAAGATACTTGTCTTTCAAATTCATTTTATGCTAACCCGGTTTTTTGTGATATGGTTTGCGAAACTAAGCCACATATCTAGCAGTGTAAGGGACTTTCTTGGAATGGACTTATTTAATTTCCTTGATTTTAAACCTCTTACCTTTCTCTTTTAACTCTTAAAAAACAAAGCACCATTTTACCTTTTTCGAAGACTTCAGTTTCAGATTAGAAAAACTTAGAGATCATTCATGCATACTAACACGTAACATTTCCCTCTTTTTTTCTCTCTACTCGACCGATTTTGAAAAATCTTACAACGCAACTGTGAAATGGTGATACTCTCCGCATGAGTAGAGAATACCGAAGAATATTATTATACGACTCGAATCTCCCTTCTTCGTCTCAAGTAATTTTGAATTTTAGAGAGGGTCATCATTCCAACGTCAAAAAGAATTTTTATAAAAGGCGGTTATTTCGAGAGATAGAATTTCGCCACTTCTTCCCTTTTCATTAATTTTTTCGCTTTAAAAACTAAATGGAAAGTATATCTGGACAGTCAGACGCTTTCCTTTGATAGTGTGATAAGCTATAAAGTTTGCTTTTATACTGCGCAGGAAGTTAAAAACTAATAGTTGAATATGTGTAGGTCAACAAAAACATCAAAATTCTCCCAGCTACTGTTATTAATTTGAATTACTCAGCCAAAGTTGTAAGTTGTATGTTCTAATAACCTCACATTGCTGACATTCATGAAAGAACCATTCTTTGCCGTTTTCAAAGTTTATAGCTTTGAACAAACCTTTTATACTAAAATTAGGTTTACGTCATAAACCCACTGTTTTAATCTATTATATATGAGACGAATTTATAAAAGAAACTTGTTTAAGCTTCTGGCATAGTCAAGGGCATTCAAAATATTATATGAATATTCAGCTTGTACCTGAATATAGTTATGATGTTTGTCCAGCGTATCTGTCTAGCTCTTTATAAAATATGATACTTTTTGTAATAAAAAATTAACTAGCCACACACAAATTTGCAACATCCGCATAGTAAAATTAAAATAGTACCTGCATACATTATCTTCATAGGTCTAAGTAAGTTTATGACCCATTATTCTAACAGTCAAGATATATCTAATTTTTTTGAAGAGTTTTCTCTGTTAAATGTTAAAAAAAAACAACTTAACAACACAAGCGGAGCGACAGCAATAAGGATGGCTTAAATTAAAAATAATTCTGACATACAGTTGGCTTTAAAAAAATAATTGTTTTATTGTTGTTATGGTAGAAAGGTTTAGATTTTATTGCATACTAATTAAAATAGCTTGACTATTTGGCTTTTGTCTGGGAATATGCAATTTTTAAGGGTACTAAAACAGAGGTGAAGAATTTACAATTTTTTATGATATTAAGTGACATTTTTAACCTTAGAACTGTTACGTTGAAAAAATATTTAAAAATTATTGTATGCATCTTTATAAGGTCAATCAATCTTTACTGTATTACTCGAAGAATTTGCTATTTTATTCAATGGTTTGTGAGGAAACTTAAACTATACGACATACTTCTCGTGCGATTTAAGATGTTTAAATGATTTCATACGTTAATAGAAAGAAGCCCATACATCTATTTGAAGGCTTTGATTGGGGGCAAAACTAACTACCAGCATTTGAATTTGTTAACTCAATAATTGCATGCACATTAAAAATATGATACAAGTGTGCGAAACGCGAATACAATCTTATCATATACCGCTTAGTAGCTAGCTAATAACTAGTTGTCAATTTCAGAAGAAAACTTGTCACCATAGCCATAAATTAGTTAAGAAAACTAATTGCTAATGTCCGCATTTAAGCTGTCAAACTTCTAAGTAATTATTACAAACCCATACAAATTACATGAGTACTGACTTCCGACGGAGCGAGCGGTTCCTTTGTAAGAATAGTAAAACATGTATAACAAATTAAAAGGAATATCCGCAAAAAATTAATTATCTGCACTTAGTGCCTTTAGTTATAATTGAACACGTAGTGCTTTATTGCTCTGAAAATGAATATTTGCAATTAGATGCACTGTTGACTAGAGATGCACTGGTAAAAATGCATGTCAACACTTAATTCGTTTGTACATTGTTTGCAATGACACGTACTTAGATTTGTCTTTAAGTCAGTTCTTATTAAGAAGAACGAAATGGTTTTGATTAAAGTTAAGTATCTAAAGTAAGGCTCAATTAATTATATATGATATTTGGTATAACAATTCTACGTTCTTCTTTAAAAATGTGATCTTTGTATTATCTGATTATTTTTGCCCTCTTCGAACAGTGTCTATACTATGCCAACATGAATTGGCAGTACAGGGAAGATAGGGATGTTTGCCACTCATTCGCACTCTTTTTTATAAATTCATCTATTAAATAATACTATTAACAAAATATTTTTTTAACAATTTCTTACTATCTAAGCACAAAATACACGACTTAAAAATATAAATTGCACAAAACTAGATGTAAACTCAAAAACTGACCGAAAAACTTCCCCATAAGATGTGTACTGCCAATTTATGTTGGACAGAGTATAAATATTTAAATTAAAACTGTTTTTCCATTAAATACCACATCCGCTGGTTGGACATTTTTTTTCATTGATATCCCCAGAGGTAGACAAAATTGCTGCAAAAGTAATCTCTTTATTTTTAAAACCTATAAACTATTAGATCCAATAATTGTAGTTTTAAGATCTCAAAAATTGAGTGGCTACATATGCGTAAATGTTTTCCCAGACCTGTTTCATTAAAAAGTTATAAATTCGTATACTTTAAGTCCAAAAAAGTGGGTTCGCCAATGCCGTCTGTCAGTCTGTCTATATATGTATGGACAAACGGAATATTTGCTTCAAATTTTAAAAAGTTCTTTTTGAGATTTAAACACTTCCGCTGATTCTTGCATTGGCAAGAATTGGTGCTCTGCTTCTTGATTGGTTTGGGCTTTGCGTTAGTCAGACAGAACCAACTCCATTAGTTGTATAAAAGATTTCGATTGCAGAGTTGGTATTTCATATGACTTAACTTCAGAAACAAAGCTGCATATTTATTTGTTTGCCAAATAAAAACCCTAATTGTGTTTTTGCCCTCAAAAAGTTGCAAAGACCACACGTATATTTTCTTAAAAACAAACAGAAGATCTCCAAAGCAATCACAAACGTAAATTACTTATTCGATTTTGATGACCAACTTGCGCACATGGTAAACAAAACAATAGCAAAATGCCTGCAAAAACTATAAAACATATATGTATGTATATATATATTTAATTGCTTATTTTGTTTTGCTTTTGACAGCATGCATTTTTCTGTCTTAATCAAGCTTTAACTGTGACAATGCTAATTTTATACTGGTTTGCTATTCATCGACTTTGGCGTCGTTACTACTGGTAGATTTTTTGTTTTATTAATTGCTTTATTAATCGGAATTTCTTGTGGTGTTTGAAGTTGAAGTATTGTTTACAATATTTATCTTAAGTGTCATTTTTTGCTTGACATGTAGTCTTATTGTTGATGGATACGTAGGGGCAGTTATTAAGAAGCCTAAGATAAATAAACAAATAAAGTCATAAGAAACTTGTATCTTTATTATTATTATTATTATTAAATGTATTATTATAGTTAATATTAAAGATGATTCGTTCGATTTATTAAAAACCGTGTCATTAATAATCATTCAAAAAGATCGCAAATTTAGTTAAATATATAATGGTTTTTACACCAGCAGCCGGTTAGATGACATTTCCCGCCAATAAATGTAGAGAAACTGACACCTAGAAACTTGTTCAATGATTACCAAATGAGTTAAAAGCGAAGGCAAAACCAATATGTACGGGTTTTGTGTTAATATTTATTAATATTAAATTTTAGAATGTTAGGTATTTTCCTTTGAAGAAAAAAAAATGGGTTCCTTCTTCAAACTACTACGGAAATAAGAATTAACTGAATTTATTAAAACTTAATTTTTTCTTTATCTGCCCTGACAACTCGTTAAATGACTGAGCAAAATCACCCATATCGTCATAAATGTATAACTTGGAGCAAGCTGGGCTCTGGGAGAGCGGTTATTAATATACATACAGTCGCGGCAAATATAATAGGGACAAGTAGTTCTCTTGTAAGTGTGCATTACTATCCCCAAAAATAATTTCACCACTAATACTAATAAAGTCCAGTACGAACAAGGGGGCGAATGGGGTTTACTTTTACCGTAACTCAAAGCCCCGAATATGACAGAAATGTTTTTTTTGCCAGTTATCGATGGGATAACCTTCCAGGAGTGGGATAAACATACATTGACAGCATAAAACATTTTATATATAGGGTCATTTATTTCTCGGTTTTGAAAGTAAAGCTAAATAAAACGCACACAGCGATACATTTCTAATGAAAATTTTCTTTCATTATAAAGTTTGGACTTTGCCATGAAGTGTGAAAAACAATATCATTCCGCCTCGGGAAGATTCATTCCATTCTTTTGATGCAATTTTTAACCACTTTTTCGCACATTTCGGGCGTTATGTCGGCCATTATCGGGGATTATTCCCGTAAACACGGTCTTCTGCGTAGCCCAACAGAAATTATTGGTCGTGTTGTGTGGCATGTTGCCCAGTCTTGTTGGAATAACATATCGTCGAAATTATGATCTTCAATCGCTGGTCAAAAAATACGCCATATTAAGGTGTATCACGCCTTTAATTCCTGCGAACGTCGGGAAATCAACAAATTCGGGTCATCAGGAACACTTGCACTTGAAGCATTCTAGGAATGAATAAAACCTACATTTATATATGGGGATATGTTTGTGTGTTTCCACAAATCTCTATTCTCACCGGGATAACATGACAAGGGTTCAAGGATATCGTGTGTTGACTGTGCAACGTCCAAGAAGATGTAGCCAGAATATGACAAAGCCATAGAAACTCTTTCCTAAAAGCACGAAATTCGTTTTCGATGATGGTTGTCATTTTTACTGGACACAACGAACGTATTGAAAATGCATCTTTCCGATGATGACCTATTTAGAGACTGCGGGGATGCACAAACACACATGAATAACCCCCGCCACCAGTCACTGTGATACCGCCAAAACCTTAGCCAGCTTGAAAAAAAACTCCAGGGAACATTTCCATGCCTTTATGATTTTTAGCAAAATGTGGATGGTTGGAAAGGCACTGAATTCACATCGACGAGGGAAGAAAGAGACTACATACAAATTTATGCAGAAGTTCCATCTGGGCATCATGATGGTTCAACATGACCATGGGCAATTTAAAAGCATAGACCTAGCATTTTTAATAATAATTCCCACCCATTTTTATAACTGTTTTAGCCTCGTTATTATTTCCATACATGTACCATTTTATTCCCAACCACTATCGGAAGTTAAATCTAACCTTCGCATTTTAAATGACATGCCATTAAGTAAAAATCACATTTGCTTATTTTCTTCTTCTTCAGAGAAATAATGGACTTTTTAATGATAGATGTTTTCCTTGTGACGATATGATATTAACAATAATGTATTAATTTAATAATTCAATTATTAGTATTCAAGGATATTTAAATTTTTGTCTGACTGTAAAAGAAAAAAATATGTAATCGAAAAATGCGACAGACGGCATGACGGCTTTTACTGAAAAGCTGAAAAGCGGTCAAGAGACCGTAGGGAATTTGTATTTGAAAGTACTAGGGTGTAGGTCGAAACACAGATATGTACATAAGTAAGTGCTTCGAATAAAGATCACCTTTTAGTTCACTTATGACATTAGCCATTGCAAAACAGTTGGAGCCAATTCAAATTTTTGAAAGGTATATGCATATCATCGGACATGGTTTTTGCTTGTTAACAATATTTATTACTCAAAATTAACATTCAAATCATACCTGTAGTCTGAACCTAAAGCTCTGAGCAGTCTATTTTGTGAGTATATTCATATGTCACAGAAAAAAGTCTTTGCGGCCTTTGTCCTCGGTGCATCATTTACAAATTATGAGCCGCAGAGAAGCGAGTGCAAAATTGGAAATTGGATTTATAATAATTTTATAACTCACTTTGGTTTGATTAAGCCCCGCGTAAAACCAGCAAACACGAACATGTGATTGAGTATTCTTGCATCCGAATACGTTTCGTTACTGATTGCCATTTCTTTTCCGTATGCCAATTTTAAGTATAATACCAGTATTATTATTTTTTCTATATTTAGTCTTATATACGATCGCAACGCATGTTACATGCAACCGACGACGTTTGGATGTTGTCGTATTGAACCGTTGCTCTTCTGATTAAACATTGACCTTGAACCAACTATGTTTGCCACCATCGAAATTACTGCCTGGACTTGAGTTTCCAGTTATATACGTTTTTGTTGCGGACGTTGCATTTGCTATTCGGCCGATCGTAATGATACCATATGCTCTGACGATTGTGCAGCGGGTATTTATGTACCGTTTTAGTCGTGCACGCTGAATCATTGAAAATCTCTTGGTTATCGTGTTGTCACATTTTCGTGTCCTTCAGAACACTTCCGTTACGGTGCCGCAAAAAGGAGAAAGGTGACGCTCGGATATTGCGTATTGTGCTTTAATAAATACTGAAAGAGACTACATTTTTGTGTGAACCGCTTGCTTCTAGACACCCTGTAAATTGATTTTCAAATCTAGTATATATGTCAAGTTCCTGTATAACAATTTTTTACAGAATGGAATCTTATGTCAAAATTAACGTTTTTCCATGTTAAAAAGTTATATCAAATATCGAAACAAATAAATTTTATGTATAAATGAATATGCCATCCTTCCGAGTTTAAAATGTAAAATTAAAGTGGCTTGAGTCGGTTGTTCAGAAATATTTTCAGATTTTCATATTTTCAGAATATTAAAAAAAACATTTAAAAGCACATTGATTGTGGCTATATAGAACAATCAAAAAAATATTTTAGTTCTCCTAAATTATGTAGAAAATCGTTATAAGTACATCTATAGTAACAGCATAGCAATGCAAAAAGGTGTATTTGCGACAAATTGTAAAAATGGCAAATTTTTTCGACTATCGCATTCACATAAAACAAAATTTTGAATGAAAGTCATGTGCAGTAAACTTTAAAGTATAAAAAAACAGGTAAAAAAGGACGTGGTATCCCGTGGTTTTAGTTACTTTTTCTAGTGACTATTTGCCTGTAAGTAATGTCATCAATCAAACGATATATATTATTTTGTTATAGATAAAAATACATTAAAACTTTATATTTAATGAGAATTTTTTTATCAATCAACAAACTGTCACTTTACAGAAATAATACCATATAACATTACAACAAATTACCCATTCAGTGTCTTAGTTGATTTAGATTAACAATACATAATTACGAGAAACAGTAATGTACGAGAATGCTAAAAATAGACATAACTGAATCAATTTCTGTGATTTATAGTTGGAACAATGTATGCATTTTAATTACACAATTTTTTTATTAGTTCGGAATCTTGTAACAATAGCTACTGATGATGGATTTCATGTAGTATGTATATTATCCATTCTACCTACGTATGTACAGTACATTTATGTACGCACAACGTGATGCACTATTTTCACTTATTGATCTGTTTATACATCGCGAAATCTTTTGTGGAGATACTATGACTCAAATTTTTGTCGCAAGGTGCGAGACACAATTTTGTGAAATTGTGAGAAATAGAAACTACTAAAACTGCTTTTTTTAACTTATTGATAGGCAAAGGAAACTGGTGAAGTTGTTATTTTTAAGGTCATACTTAGAAATTCTTGAGAGCTCGGCAATTGCGTTTAATATATTTAAATATGTATGTTTGAAGAGGACAGCTTCAAGACTTAATTTAATAACGAGAATGAATTTTATTCTGCTCTGCATCTTCTCTTTTAGGAGTTCTCTATCTTGAATTTTCTGTCAGAGAATAGATAGACAGTGAAGAAAAAATAATTATTATTTTAATGTAAAATAAAATAATCCCTTGCCTTTCAATGGATTTTATCTTTTATTTCTCGCAAAGTTCATAAAGTGGCATTTTTTATGGATTAATATACATGCGTATATCGTCGGCTTGGAATATAATTTCATTTTTATTATATATGCGATGATTGATACATATAAGACATTAGAAAAAATAAATGAAGACTCATCATATAAGGTCTGATATTAATCCTTAACATTCAATCCTGCTCATATACAAAGTGGACGAAAATGCATGATGAGTAAAACGGGTGAGTAGTCAACTTTAAAACTGAACTGCATACCATCACAACCAGAGGAATCGAACTTTTTAGCAAATTTATATCTTTATATATTTCCTAGAATTTGTGAAAAAAAACTGATTCTTTATATGTACGGTAAAGGGATAGTTAAAGATAAATTTGTTGTTGTTAAGGTTTTAGTTTTAAAACTAAGTTTTTGTTTTAACGAAAAAGTGGATCTTTTGCTGATTATAAATATGAAAACACTATTTGCGACGTCCAAAAACAATCTTAAAGTGCATTCTATTCTACTGTGAACTTGCGTCTGTTTCCTTTATTTACGCTCATAAAGATGAATACAGAATATAGTTTCTAAATGTCAATTATATGTATTTATAGATGCTCGTTTACATTAATTTTCAAAGTTGTTTGTTTCGCTTCTCTAGCTATTACTATCAAATTCTCCATTTAACATTACACAACTTAAATATACTGCCTTTTTAGAATATAATTAATAAACTTCTTAATTAGCTTATGTTAATTAAAAATACTGCTCACCGTAAGTATAGTTTACGTGAAACCACAGCGGGAAGTAAATTAACTCTAATCATAGCCAGTCTAGATAGGTACCTACATATATGCGTATGTCCTTGTTCTTATTGATATGATTAAATCGGTACTATATTGGTACAAAGTTCAACAGCATTGTATACTTGAAAAGGTATTAAACGACTCGTCGCTCGAATCGTGTTCAATCTATGGTAGCTTAGCTACGGAAGGGTATAGGTACCCGGCTTTTATCTTCTGATGATATAATGGAATTTTTTATTTTTCACAAAACTAGTTAGTTTACTTGTACAAAATAAGGTTTTGATTGAGCTCACTAAACTGAATTTACAATATTAAAAAAATGAAACAAGCCAACGAAAAAGGAGGTGACATTGTTTACCGTTTTCCCAAGTTGCAAAATACTATAATTTTAATGCAATTTCCATCGCATTAAAATCATAACGAACGCTAGTAATCAATTTTCCTTCACACATAAATACTTTTCGCTATGTACATATATATATCTTGGAAATTATGCATACACATCAACTACTTTTAAGCGTTTGGTTTTTACTTTCGTAATATGATGAGCAACCTTAAATAAAGCTTCATTCAGAAAACAAAAATTCTTTTACTATGTTCATTGAGACTTTGGAATACATATCTACAACGTTAGTTTTCTGCACTTTCAGCAGACTTGATCGTGAGATTTCACTTTTTTTATTAAGCTTATATTACGTTTTTTATTTTAAGTGCTCGTGAAATAGTTTTTAGCACATACTCTATGTAAAATTTTCTGTTTGCCTATCTGTACTAGATTATCAAATGTCAATTGCAGCTGCATCATCTCCACATGAATTTTGCAGTGCTACACAGTTGGATTGCAAAGGGTGTTTTTATTTATTAAATATCTTCATAGAAAATAGGTTAAAATAATTAGAAAAGAATTTGTAACTTAAACGGGTTTACATTCGACTGGGTGTATCCATTTAGTGTAGTTCAAGTGCGAAAGTTGACAACTTTACGGTAGGTACATGTGAGTGCTATTAAATTTGCAACAGGTATACCTACATAAAATGTGTAGCAGCTGTTTTTGTTACTTTTTTCTATCTAATGTCATTCGTAAGAGTATTAGATAGATAAATAGTTAAGTCTTCTGAGAAGAAAAAAAAAACAAAAAACAAGTTCAGGGTAAACGTCAAGGCTATAGTGTGAGTGTTTTCTTTATGATTGTGCAAGTGAAAGAAACGCTTAAAGTTTGTTCAACTTGTTGAAAATATTGTGATGAATAAATGTACAGCTAATTTTTGCAGTGCGTTGCATTTCTTTTGTTAATTTTCTTCATATACATATGTATTTATGCATGCAAATTTTGCGTTAATTGTGCCGGTATGGGTGTTTTTTTTATTTATTTTTCTTTAAATTATTGCATTAAATTTTGTGGTAGGTAGCAAAGCAATATGACATTTTTTTTATGAGCTGCACAGTTGCTGTTTAACTAAGAATGATGATTAATGCGAATTTGTTTACGAATAAAGAAGTACGTGACACGTTTATTGAATTAACATAGATTGCACTGACCGAAAATGTATTCAGTGAACTTTGAATTATTGTAAGTATTATTGGAATTTGAATAATCCGCTTTATCAATTCAATGTAGGTATGGTGTGCGTATGGGTAGGGTATGTTCATTCAGCAATTTTTGTGATGCCAACAAAAATAAAATTCACGACCCACTTTTTTTACATATATTCATTTTTTTTATATTTTTACAAACATATTTTAGCTGACATTGCAATTTCACCATTCATAGGAGACAATATAGGTAATAATATATTAAAGTTTTCTTTTTTAACCGATATAAATTTTTACAAGAAAGTTGGTTACTTTCGGCTTAATACACTAAAGTTATAACTAAATAATTATTGGTACACGTTGTAACTTATTGGGTGTTGATGTAGACCCTTTTTCATAAAAATGTCGGCCATAACTTAAACTAATATTGAACTGATCCTTCAATATACCCAAATTACAATGAAACGAATTTTGGCTTTTTTCCAAAATTCTTTTGAGCATTTTTTCAAGTTCAGAAAACTGAAAAAAAAAAACTTTACATGCTTCTTCCAAGTTTTTACCGACTTAATTTTCAATACTTTGTGATATGACTTGTGGACATATTTTAAGAAAAAAAAAATCGTTTGAGAGTAAGGGTATACCTCCTATTTATACCGCTGTTACTGAGGATTTAAGGAAAGCATTACCCATATCAATGAAATTAAATTTGTTAATACATAGTTCCTTCTACCTCCGATTGCGGTCTTCTTATCAACGCATATTGTTGACATTAAATTTGTGTAATTTTATAAACCTTATGATAATAAACAAAAAATAGTTTGCATAAGTTTGCGGACAAGCATTTAAGACATACATTATAAGACAATGGGGAAAAGCTTAATAAATTAGTAATAAAGGGTCAAAGCTTAATAAAACACACACAACGACAAATTTTTGATGAACATTTTTTTTAATATTAAAGTTTGAACTTTGCCATTAAGTGTGCCAAAGAACATAGGTTATCATTCGACCGCTCCGAATGTGCCTCCCACTTTTGCAGTAAGTTTTAATAATTTTACTGCGTTGTTCGATTGTTAAGCGATCCATTTACATAAATGGTAAACATTCAACTAATATTATTAAACTTCAAATGACAGCTGAGTTTGACAGGTGTCAAATGTCAGCGCTACCAATCCTACCAAAAACCACAAAATGAATGGCTCTATACATACACCAATTTAATATAAATAAAAAATCGGCTGTCTTCCAAATCAAAATTGGATTCGCAATGTCCTTATCATATAATCTTTTTTTAAATCAAACAGCGTCAGCTAACAAAACAGTTAAATGATATTAATATCATATCAGATATCAATATATTTCTTGAAGCTATAAATTCTTCATTAAACTACATTTTCAGCACATTAAGTTTTAAATGAGTTTTATTTTGCATTCATTTTTATCGTTTTCGAAACAGGCCTTTCTAATGACTTTTCATTTTGTTTTCCAATTGAGATATCGGAAAGACGGTTGTGTTCATATTGTAAGTTATTGCTAGTCATAAATCTATTGAAATCCGTCAAACAGGTAAATATTGATATCCTTCGACATCTTCTTAAGAGATATGTAACATTTTGGAGCTAAAAGTTTAAATTTAATATGATTTTCATTAACATATTTGTAATAATTTACTTGCCTATTTTTAAAAGATTAAGCTTAGTTTTTTTAAGTACATTGTACTTAGGTGCTTGTTATTATAAAAACATTAAAAAAAACTGCCAGTATTTCGGTGTGTCATACTACTGTCAAGATCGGTCACAGAAAGACAGACAAGACGATAAAAAGTACCTTCATTTCCCCTTAACCGTACTCATTATTCAGGACTGCATTCTTCTGGACAATGAACTTATCATGTTTGAATCTACTTAACTATATTTTTTGAATAATTCTCATGTCAATCTTGGTAATATTGTCATTAATTTTAATATAATGAGTATTGAGAATCATGCACATCCATACTGTAATTATAAACCTACAAAATAGCAATTACCTGTGTAATATTATATCACATGCACTTCCGCCAATTACAACAATATTCCACGTTTATACTTCTACTCCATGACATTTCGATTTTTAAATTGATTTTTTTTTTTCAATTAATGTGTCTCATTACGGCCACTTAATAATCTTCATTGCCTTTGTTGAACACGGGATCTTTACTTATTTAAATTCTTTCCAAAACCAATTCTTTGGTTATTTATACGAATCCTGATTCGGAAAATTATTTCCTTGAACTCATACATTGTTGCTTATCTCGAACTCACCTTGCTTGGTGGGCAAAAAAACTCACCTGCACCTTATATGTTCAGGTCTGTAAATACTTTCACATAATGGAATTCCCATTATCCAATGAATGTATTATGTTTGTATATGTATAATAATAGGCAATACACTTGAAGTTGAGTGTAACTTCAGCGCGCCTATCTTTTCACTTTTATGAGTCTGTTTCGAAGCGTCATATTCGCTTCGCTTGGCTTAATCAGACAACCTCCAGTGATCCCAACCTAGTTTAATGATTAAAATGCTTATACCATCCTCAGTTCCAGTCAGTGGCTTAACGTTCCATAACCATGCCCACGGTAAAGAGATAGCATGGTTTGGCAGTGACTCACTTTGCAATTCAATTCTACACGTATAAATTGCATGCTTCGAACTTATTCTTAACAACATTCTTTATCTATTCTAGACCTTGACTTGTGTGATTGATCGAGCCCCAGAAATTTCACATTCACAACCTAAATATACGGGCAAAAAATAATATGCATTTCTTCATTTCCATCAGGCATAACTCATCTGCTTCTTCATTTTCAAGATCAATCCACCGGTCAACGATCTTTATAATTCAGTCCATCGTAATCGCTGAAGAAAAACCGGAATCCTCTTGAATGACTGGGCTCTAAGCCAGTCCTCTCTCTCTAGCCATTGGCTATCAAAAATTGTTTTTGCCAAAGCATCTTTGGCAATGTGGTATCCAATGCCGGTGCAAAAATGTTGTTGACGTTGTTTGTATCTTTTTATCTTTCTACAGTATGCGATCAGTTAACAGGGTCAGATACAATATGTGTAATATAGAAATTAATATTCTTACTGCGTCGAATAATAATAAAGTCGATAGATATGTACGTGTAGGAGGTAGATATGACCCATCAGTTGAACTGTAGGTCAATGTCATTTTCAGATAACGACTGAATATTCAATTGGATATTAAGTAAAGAACTTGCATGAAATAGAGATAATAATAAAACAATGTTAGGTAACGTAAAAGAGGAGTGACTAGAGTAACAGCATTGTTTAGATTGTTTATTTGTATTGAATTGTTTCTTCTTTACAACTGTGCTCGGCGACAAAATTAAACGAACTAACTTCTCCTGTTCTTCAATAGAGGTGATAGCGCCTACCGCGGCACGTTGGGAGCGTCCGATGATATCAACATCGTCCGCATATCCCAGTAGCTGGACGGATTTGTTGAAGGTAGTGCCTTCCGTGTTGATATCTGCCCTGCACACTATCTTCTCAAGAACATGATTGAAGAAGTCTCATGATAGCGCATCACCGTACCCAAATCCGGTGCATGTTTGGAAGGGTTCAGGTGAGCTGTTGCTAAACTGCACATTGCACTGAGTGTTCTCCAGCGTCACGCGATACTATTGGATAAGTTTTGCTGGGATCCAGAATTCGGCCATCGCCATAAAGAGCTCCTGACGATGAATACTATCATGTGCGGCTTTTAAATCGATAAAGAGGTGGCGTGTCTCGACTTGAAATTCAAAGGTCTTTTCCAGGATTTGCTATAGTGTGAAAATTTAGTTTATCGTCGATCTGCCGGGCCCGAAGCCACTCTGGTACATGCCGATTAGAGTGTTGCAGAAGGGTTTGGACGTTCATACAGTACGTTGGATCTTATGATCTTATATGCAATATTTAGCAGTGGTATGCCTCGATAGCTCTTGCAAGACAAGACATAGGATCGCCTTTAAACCGCGTTTTGTGAAATAGCAGCTTAAAAGCTCTATTGGTGGATAAGTCAATTGGCTCAGTTCAATTGCAGGACAATGAAATTTATGACAGCGATCCCAGATTACGCATTTAAATCTGGAGTGAACCTAAGAGCAATTAAACCTCTTAAGTACAAAGGGGATGCGAAAGGGTTTAAGGCATTCTTTTTAAAACAAAAGAATTTTTATGTGTTTCAAAAATCACACCTAGGGCCTCTGCTCCAGAGTTTTAAAAGAATGCAATTACGAAAACGACTTTAATTTGAGGTTGCGGCAAAATGAATTTAATCACCATTCATTTAGCGTTCAAATGAGTGCACTGTTTTTTATATCACTCAATTAAATGCAATCTGTAATGAATTCATCAGATTTTGCATTCTTTCTTAGGGGTCTACAATTAGGGGGTGTTACAAACTATGTAGCAATATTAATATACCTTTAGGATAGGGAGGACAGTATTATTAACGGTGGAAGTTTTCACGTTTTTCGATTATGATTTTAGGTAGATTTTCTTAAAGTTCATTAGAATTTCAAAGCAAGTCCTTTGCGTATAGTAGTAAAAGCGTAAAGAACCTGCAATCACGTATCATAAAATGTTTTACATCTTCAATCGAATTTTCTTTAGTCTGTGTTTAATTTTGTTCAAAGGTGCTATATGAAATTGAAAGTTACTGTTTGTTGTTTGGAATGGGAAAACACGTAAAATCCAAATGTGAAATCGGAGCATAGTGGTGACCACAGATAGATTAAACTCTCAGATATATAAAAGAAAAACATTGCACATTGGAAAATCCTGCAAGAAAATAACTGATCTAGGAACGCATACACCACAATGTCGATTTACTATACGATACCATATGGTATCTATAAACATAGTATAAAACTACCTTGAATTTCCAAGGCTGCATTCGTTTTAATATCTTCTACTAAACTTCGCCCGGTTTAAACAATTCACAAAAGTTGTTATATACCCAGGCGGTTGTTTATTTCCGCTTTTGTTTTTTACTTGTTTTTATTTTTAATGGATAGGCACAGTGATTATCTAGAAGTCTATCTCTTGTTGATTATGGTTTGCGCTATATCGACCATCAGTTTGTGGACTCATTAAAGAAAAAAATGTTTTTCTTTCAAATTGTACTACTTTATTGCTGTATAGTTTCCTTTTTTCTTGGGACTGTACTGGGTTTCTAGTGCACGGTGTTGCAGAACATACTGACATTAATTACAGCGCACTTAAAAAAAACTATTAAGAGTACATAAGATGTCATAGTTTTACGAATTCGCTTACAAAAAAAAACAATATTTCTACATTATAATGCTTCAAGTTATGTTGCTAAATAGTGGTAAAAATAAACTACAAGCAGTTTGCTATTGTGACAGGGTAATAAATCTAATCAGAATTAACAGGTTACTGTAAAGTTAAAATACTAAATTTAATAATTATTTCCAAGAGCCATATCACAATAAATTTGTTTGTTATTTATTTTTACCGCGAAGACAAACGCTCGTACTAACTTGTTGTTGTACCAAAATGATTGAGTTACTTAAGTCTTACATGATGTGTTTGGTTTTTCTTTTACCAAGCGGAATAACTTTCCTTTTCCATTCCGGAAGAAATTGAATGAATAAAGTAAATTTGCTTTTCTTCGATTGTTGCGGTTTGTGAATGAAAAAGCAAAATCTGCTTTTGCGCTTTGGCTTTGAGATTGTGATTTCTATTTTGATTTTTTATTTGGCCAATGCCAACTTGCTGATTAGATATTTCATATGCAAGATTTCATAATTTTTTTATATATAGATAAGTTAGTACATATTATATTGGTGACGTGAAATTTAATGAATTATAATTTTTTTGATTTCAGAATATAAACAAAAAAATTATTGACATTTTGAGCAGATATGAGCTTGGTATAGGTCAAGAAGAAGATAAAAAAAGCCCCTAAGCTGCGCACATAATAATGGCCAAGATGGAGAAGAAAGTTCGTTCGGTGGATATAAACTTTTCGAATTTGATTTATACTGTTAATGCACCTAAACCTTTACGTAAGTATTTATTCTTTCAAATTTTAAATTTAATTTAAGGGGTAAATTAGAGCTTGGAAACAGGGTTTTCTGTCATTAAGTTGAAACCTTTTAAATTGATCTTACGTGAATAAAATAAAGCCATTTTGTACATTTGGTTGGAATATATGTGTGTGTACACCAACTTCACTAATACAGAGTGAGAGAGGTGTGAATATATATAAAAAATAGCCCGGCTTCGCTTGAGTGTTTCCAAATTAGACAAGGAAAACTAGATTCTGCATCCATCCCTAAATAAAATAATCATTTTTCATTTATTGTCTTGCTCAAGAATTGGTTTTTCAGTAAACCATGATTGAGGAAAAAACCATTAGGTCTCCCAATCTAAGGTGGAAAATTATTAAGGGAAACCGTGTATCTGAGGCCTATGGCCACTTTTCGATAGTAAAAGATCTATAGAGTAAATAAAACTGAGCAGGGTTAAGCTTAGAACATAAACACGAATTCTGACAGGGTCTCCTGCGGAAAAATGCAAAGAGACTCAAATTATACAGATATCTGCAGATACTGCGGAGAACTGCATGTTGCTAAGGACATAACACATATACTGTGTGAATGTGAGGCAATAGCGCGCAGTCAAAGAACATTTTTGGGGAAATACTTCTTTGAAAATTTAGAGGAAATAGATGGGCATGGACTTCATGGGCCTTTTAGGTCTCTGCAGGGAAATTGGTTGCTTTCCCAAGGAAATTGTTAAGGGTTTTCTGCATTTTGAGTTGTGAATTCATCTGGTTCCCGCAGGGATCGCGACGGGCTCGTTTTGGTGCCTAGTGTTGTGTGGTGGATTTCATTCTCACCACACCCCTGTTTAACCCAATTTAATATTCACACACTTATCGGTTTGTTTACCCGATCCTCAATCCTTCGTCTTTACGTATGTATCTTGTGTAACACACAACATATTTTGGGCATCTCATCCAAGTCGGTGCCCATGCAAGATAAGCCACGGTTTTGAAGAGGTTAGCAGTGGCATTACAGTTGCTCAACTGATTAAATTTCATCCCATCAGCTTCTGCAGTAGCCGTTCGTAAAAACTCCTAGTATTTTAGTCATGTTTCCAATGATGAAATGTTCTGCTTATAACCCGACGACCACAAAATTTGGTTCTTGTCAAAGAAAGCGCGGGTTCTTAAAATCTTACTGTCGAGTGCACGCCACAAGCCACGTGTTGCGGAACAACTGCTAATTTTGTTCCATTGTTACTCATCGTGACACCGTCAACAAAGCTCTTTGCTATGTTGAAAGTAGACCTCCATTCAAGTTCAAGTCCAAGTTTCATAACTCTACCATTAGCGGTTTGGGCTGTACACCGCTAAGTCAGTCGGTTAGTCAGTCAGGGCAAACTATTTAATTGGTGTAGATTATTGGTTATTATATGGACGCATTTTTACTGTGTAATAAATAAATAATTGCCTTTTGGCCTAATTTTGCTTCAACAAATCTTTGAGAAGTCAGGGCCAAAGAGTCATCAATGTATTATTTTTTGAAATGAAAATGAAAGATGTGAATTGAAGAATCACTTTCAAGTTTCAAACTGCCCATATAACTATGTGGATGTGTATGTATACGAAATTTTTTTCCGACAGTTTAGTCCTTGTGGTGTTCAGACCTTGAATATTCTTATGCGTGATTGCAATAAAACCAGCAAATAATAAACAACCATGGGTGGTAGATGACAGTTAATCAGTTAATATAAAACGAAAATAAAGGTATTAATTTTTAGATCAATAAATTTTTTAATGGTTTGTAAAGTTGCTTAACTTAATTTGGGAGTATGGCCATATAAATGACAGGAAAACAAAAAAATAAATTTGCTTTGAAGCCTATGTTGCAATCGTGTCCTGTGTAAGCAAATGAGTGTAAGCTTTTCAATTAAACTAATGTTCACAGTATATACACGATTCGGTCTTTGTTTTCCAAAATTTAATCAGACTATTATTGAAAGTTATGTTTAAATTTAATTTTTTGTAATCATATGGGTCGTATCTTAAAAGAATATTATCAATTCCATTCTTCGGACAGGATTTCTTGGAATATTAGCAAGTTTTAAGTTGGGATAACTAATCCACATGCACTTTTGACTGTCATCTGTGTAATATGTATAGGAACTAAATGTTATTTTTTAACACACCACACCAATAATTACTGTTAGCATTTCACTTGAAACCGAGTAACAATTTGTACCAATAAACAAATGAGATGGAAAATAATAAAATGTGTGTGCATATAATTAAGGCCAAAAGTTAATGTTCACAAAGTTAGTTTTATATCAGAAATTAAAAATGATGATCATTGCTTTAATTAAAAATGTTGGCATATTGACTGTATGAAAATGATGGTAGGTATCAGAATCAGATATTATATGAAAATAATAACTTTTTCGTACGACTAGAAGTCCGTATTAGTGGGAACAATTATTTTAATGAATATCGTTAGTACAGCCGCATTATCAAGCGGCTATAAGGAACATTTATAAGTAACAATAAACTGCGCAGCAAGTGTTTGTGCGATGTTGTTAGTAAAAACGGCAATGTGACAGGAGTATGAACTTACAAGATCCATTTATTCTCTAGCATTATGATACTACCAAGACATGCACTTCATGTAATCGGACAAAAGTGCTTCGGTTATAGCAAATGGGTCTGACAAGACCTTAGGGTTATGAGCTAAAAGATTTGGAGTTATGAAACGAAATAGTCAAACACCAAGCTAGTTTTTTGAGTGTTAAGACAAACCTGAAAATGTATAATGACAGTAAAGACTGAGCTTTGGAACCTCTCAGTGAAGACTTTAAAAAATGGTAACATACAAATTAGTTTCTTAAAGCCTCGCTTTAAATATTCCAAAGTGAATTTGAGAAAAATGATAGAAATCATCACCATTTTTTCCTGACAGAACTTTGTGTCACAGAAATTTGGAGTCTTAAACATCCACCAAACTTTCCTTTACCTTTATTGGATTGAGCTAGGCTTTAGCGCTTTAATTAACTCCAGCTGTGTTCTTTTGGTAAGATTATATAAAATTGCACAAAAGAACGCTCATCGTCGCTAAGGAAATTCATCAAAACGACTTGGCATCACCAATATCTTTGAAATCTAATTACACTTTAACTATCATTTGTTTGGATTTTCAGTCATAGTAGTTTGCATTAAACCCACGGGCAATCTTCCAAAATAATAGCCAATAACAAAATGTAAATATGCTATCATGTAGGGCATTGAAATTGCGACTTAATAGTATAAATTTGATCTTAATTTGTTGCTGTTGTTTGCAATTTCAATGCCCTATAAATGAGTCTAATAAAGTTTACTAATGTTCAATGTACACTGCTCTGATCGCAAATGGAAACCAGACATATGTTAAGATCCGAGCTATTCTTGAATCACTTATTCGATATCGATCAAATATACACCATTTAGTAATAATATTCTCGCCCTAATCGGTAAAAAAAAGCAGAAAATACTTTTATTGATATTCAAACTAATATTATTTTTGTCAATTATTTGACATTTCCTAAGAATTCATCGCAAAGTTCACCAAAAACTTTTAAAATGGTATTTGGAAGCACTAATCTATATCCGCTTAGGGACTTAGCGCCGATAATTATACCCGCTAAGGTCAGCGTATATAGGCTAAGTTTTTGTTGTATTTAACATGCAAAGTAAAAATAAGCGTATGTACGCTTACCAAAAAAAAAAACACAGCTTCCGTGTAGTCCAGCATAGGTCGTTTGTACGCAGTTTGAACAACTGAGTGCTGCTCATAGTAAAGCTTGAGTCATCCTGCAAAGTAGCCTTTTACTTTATTTGGAATATTCCTCAACCGTTGATGGTGGTCGGTTATTGCCTTCTAGCACATTTTAAATATTTTACACCAGTGAATTCTTCAATTTGAACAACCTCTCGTTGGACGATGAAAAATATTATATGAATGAATATTCGCGTAGTTATACCATGCTTTTGTGGTGGTTGCGTATTCGCTTAGTAATCCAATCCACTAAAGACTGAGCCCACTCAGTATAATAAATATACTTTATATAAAACCTTGATTACCCCATTCCTGCTTTGTGGATTAACAATCATAACATTGAAAGAACTTAAATGACTCACTGCAAATACTTTTTGCCAAGCCCTTCTGTTTAACAACTGAACTTATTTTAGAAAGTAAATGTTTCAACAATAGCTAACCTTAATAATTGCTTCACTTATTAAAATTGGTTATGTAATATTTATTATTTTTCATTTTTTTTAAACGCGGGTAAATGCATTCAAGAACTCATCGAAGTTTCTTTTCGATAACTTAATCAGTTTCATGTTATCGCCAAAATTATCTTTACTCAGCGCCTCGTATGTTTTCAGCTGTTACTCTCCCACGAAATAATAAATAATAAACACAACCTGAGACAATATAAATTGATTAACAATATTTCGTATTCCGTTCTATCGTTATCGTTACACCTTTTATTTCCTAGATTAGGTCACTAGGTTACTCTTTATCAAAATAAGGTCATGTTCGATCACAAACATACCCGGTAATCGATATGTACACATGTTCAAACAATTAAAGTTAATTCTATTTTGTGCACCTTATCTGCGCGACTATTTGGCAGGGCAAATTTTTTATAATTTAAATTTGCAATCTATTGGAGTGGAGTTATTATTATTAAACAAATGTGTATATGGCACATAATGTTTTAAGGTATACATTTATATTGTTATCATTTATCGGTTAATGCGTTTTTTACTGTGCACTCATATATTCTATTTTAAGTGAATTTTAGTAAAAAAAAATTGTTATTGTCCTTGGTTCTATGAAGCCAAGTATTTTCATCATACAAACTGTTCATGCTTGAGTCATTCTTAACTCAATGACCTTCTAAAATAATCACAAAGTGGGCGTAGTTCAAAGTCTAACGATTATATTAATATTTACAATTAAACCAGATAATGATTGTGTGTGGTTGTTAAAAAGTAATTGGGACATAAGATCTTTATTAACAATTATTTATATTTAATGGAGTTAATAAACAATTTGTGTGATGACTCATTGAAGTACATATTTTATTTTGCAAATTTATAAGTGACGCCTTGAAAAGTCAGAATTTTGTACTTTTTAAAACATCCGGTGTACGCATTCCAAGAGCTCAATTCAAAATTGATTATATTTCGGCTCTTATATGGGCCATTTCCCAAAAGATATAAAAGTATAAATTTAAAATCCAAGGAGTCAATCCACGGTATTTATCGATGGTATTATGGACAAACCCATGAACCAGATATTTTGAAAAATGAATAAGTTCATTTGTATTCAAACAAGACAATAACCCTAAGCACCCTGTAAAAGAATGGCTAATCCACAACATCGCGAAACACCTACATACACCCCCCAATCTCCTGACTTAAAACCCATTGAACAACTGTGGAATAAAATAGGAAGGTGATTAAAATAAAGTGCACGACTGCGTCATACGAAACTTTCTCGTTTTTGAATCGCAAAATTAATCGAAAATGAATGGTGACAAATTTATTTAAATCACTTTTTATGTTTTGAAAAATTAAATTTTCTCATAAACGGTACGATTTTGACATAATTGTTCACAATACAAAAAATTATCAAAAACGTTAGAGCCGTTTGTGAGATACCGAATTTAATTAAAATTTAAGAAAATCGTTATAAGAAAAAAGAATTATTTCAAAAATCAAGTATTTTTTTTGCAAAATGCAGTAGTTTTGGTCCCATCCCAAGTATCCATAGTTCAAAAAAAGACCAAAATCCTTGGAACCATTTTCGAGAAAATGAGTTATAAGTGCTTCACAAAAAAAAATTGTATGGCGTTATTCAAACGACGTCGTAATATCATCCCTCATACTCAGTTTGAGTTCGAAATTTCCGCACGATCGCAAAAACTTTCTCTTCAGTATAGTAATGTATACATGAAAGTTAAAAATATGACATTAACAACAGAAATGCACTTAAAGAGATTGTCCTTTCGGAGTCAAATTCAATTGGGCCAGATGTCACAAAGAAACTTGTTGGTGGTGTTAAAAATCTTTTAATTGAGGCCCTTAGAGAAGGGAGGCAACACTAACTACTAACCACTCTATGGAAACTTTTTTGGCATTGAATTTTAAAACACTAAGTTAATTTATTGTTTTTGAAACTTATTTTCATTTTTTCTTATTTTTTATGTCTATACATGAATTTAAATAATCTAATTTAATAAATAATTGATTTCAACCAATAACTTATAATTATAAATAAATAAATAAAATTGCTGTATGGATAATTTTTTGATTCAGTAAACGTCGTATCAAAACGGTTCATACAAAAAATAAATTGCTAGATTCGGGAACCATTTGGATATGCAATTGGTTCTAACAATTCCGTTCGTTGGTATTTCTGACCGTCAGTTTATAAATGGCCGTAGTGCGAAACGGGTGGGGCCGAGAATGCTACCTACTCAGTCTTTTAGAAAATAAAAATTTGATGAAATGGATTTTCTCAAAAAAAATTTTAATAAGTGAATTTGAAATGTTTCAAATGTCAACACTCTTCTTATAACTAACCTTAAATACTAAGAAACCTAAAATTAATCATCCGATAAATTAATTTGACCTGTATAGAATTTATGAGATAAAATAATATATAATCATAACAAAATGTATTTTACAAAGAAACAAACGTAAAAAATAGCCTGTAAGTGAATCCGTTCTATTGCCTTTGAATAACTACAAATGCGAACTAACATTCATTCAGATGCAACTTTCACTACAGAAACTTGGCATATCAGGTTGCACTACATTCGGCTTGGGCCAAAAAATTGACATTCGGTCGGACACTAGAAATAAATTGCTCGGAATAGCTCATGCGAAAAATGTAGGACAAACGGTTGATTAATTTAATATTCGGATCCGGCTAAACCTTCGGCCTTTTTTTGCAGACGCCGAATGTTTTGCCGAAGGTTGAAAATTAGGCCGAATGTAGCCGAATCCGAAGCCGAATGTTCGGTCGGACTTTACTTTTAACCCTTGTATGCACAGCTTACATAACGTCATCGTGAATATCTGTTTTTATGACTTAAATTTGTAATGGCAGGTCGACAACTATGTACATTGAAGAAGCATATAAATGCAATTTTTACCATTCGTTTTGCCTAACATTGCTTTACAAATAATAAAAGCTGTTCTTTCTTAATTAAAAAATATCGAAGTTTTCCCAATATTAGATACTGGTATTAGTAACTGTTACAGCTGAAGTTAAAAAGATTTAATATTACTATTAATCATTACTAAGCAGGTGGAATATAAATCTCTAACGAGGAATCGCTTTCTCAAGATCTTATGATATTTAATTGATGGAAATTAATTTTCGTAATTGACTACAATTAATCACCACGGTACATAGAAAAAAACCGATTCTCAATTATACACCAAATGAATAAAGATGAGCAATGATTCAGTAAAACTACTGGCCTATATCATTTGTTAACAACAATCATACCAAACACTATTGTCTAATTTATTATTGTTGGAATTCCAATTAGAATGTATAACACGTACCTATCTTACTTCTGTAGTTGTCTGTCAAAGTTATGACATTTGAAGTTAATGGTATAGTCAATGTTTGACATTTGAAGACTTGGCGCATAGACAACACGACAACCTAAGAACTTCATGATTGATTTAATTTATAAATATAATGTATGCAAATGTGCATATATATAGCAAATTTGATCTCCTTACAATTTTGATTGACAGTTTTCTGATGTTTTTGCTTGAAAATCTGCTACCGTTACTTCTTTTACGTTTGCCTAACTCTGTACATTTGATTTCTTCAATATGTACCTTTTAATTCCAAATATGATCAGCCTCAAAACTTAAGTACATCTTTAAACCAAACACCCACTCACGATTCACGAATTACATGTGGGATAATGTTTATTTAGTGATTGCTGTTGCTGATCTAAGTCTTATGACATTTCTGCAAAAAACTCATCTCAACTAATTTCGTCAGACATAACATAACGATGATGAATGTATTTGAAATAGGAATCACTTGGTAAATATTTACCCATGTGAGCAAACAGCAAACGCTAAGTGTAAACGCCACTGATTTGTCGGTGAAAAGTATATTAAAAGAACAAACACAATAGTAAATAGCTTAAACTAAAACAGACATGACAATCTCGTATTGGTATGCAAATGTAATGATGATAATTGCTTATGAGAAATTGCGCCCATGAATAAATTTCATAAATTTTATGGAAATTAACAAGGTTGTGACATAATTTATTGGGTGGACGTCTCACAGACTGAATGAGGTGTTAATTAATCCATCAATTAATTCCTATATCTGTAAGAATTTTTTATTGATTTTCTAAACAAAGATCTTAAAGAAGAAAAACTACAATTGTAGAAATATCACTCACACGCTTGACATTTGCGTGGATTTCATCCTCTCTTGGTTTTGGGTGTTTGACTTTAGGAACGCGATGAGACACCTTAGATACCTATGTTTTGAAAACAATACTCAAAAAGTTTGTAATTATTAGAATAAACTTGACACTGCTTCTTGGTCTTCTTTCCTTTTATCGAGGAGATTATGCTCAAAATTATAGGGATCATACTGATCATACATACCTCAAAAAATATCTGTAGGCCTCCCGGATTCATATCACTATGTCACTGATGTCTATCAAATGCTGGTGGTCCTGCATTTGTGTAATCCAGGACTTTTTAGCCTCTTTTTAGCGCTTGTACAAAAACTTTGATTGACATTGCAACTTGAAAGGATTCGTGGGTCCCTCCTTTGAACATGAACATGACAATACCAACTTTGTGCTGCAAATCTTTCGATATGAGTTCTTTGACGTGAGGAAGCCTTCTGATATTGGAACTTCTAATGCGATCAAGCTGACCAGACCACATGAGATCAATGACTACTGCGAAATAGTCGGGTATACCCAAAATCGCACCTACTCCAAATCTAACAGTGAAACCAAGCAGGGGGGTTGCATATTCCATTCGACGATTCTTAATGATTGAAATAATTTTTGATGGAAAATATGTTGATGTAGAAATAATACCATACTTTTGTTTTTCTTTTTTCATAAATGTGGTTTTATTTGTAGTGTGAATGTGAAATAAAATAGCATTTTAAATATGGCGTTATTTCCTAGGGCGCTATTTCACTTCACCGTCAATTTGTCCTTATAATTTTTGTACACTGTCAAACACTTTAAACTGTGTGCAAGCACCGGACGCACAACTGCGGTGTAGAGACACAACTTGGTGTCGTCATCAACGGTTGCTCTCAGATATTTGAACTTTTCACATTTGGGAATCATTTTTCCAATCAAATATATTACTGGAATAGGTCGATGTGAATCAGGGAATGGGCAGTACAGATACTCTGTCTTTGGTGGGTTGCGCTTTTTTTTTTTAAAGGCGTATCACTTGCTACGCGAATAACATAAAAAGGCGCCCACAGACGCCAAAAGCTTAGATTGCTATAATTGCTTCTGTTTCTTAAGTACACCCTATAAAATATAAACTTTATTTTGTTTAGAATATATGTTCCTGAATATGAAAACTGCGTTATTACTAAGAAGTAGAAACAACACGTTACATTACATTGTTATTTACAAAACTTTTCGTTGTTACTTAATTACAGAGAAAAAGAATGTCCTTAAATCAATAGCAGGCACATTTAAATCTGGAGAGCTTACTGCCATTATGGGTCCATCTGGAGCTGGTAAATCCAGTCTGATGAGTATTCTAACCGGTTTTGTGTAAGTTAAAACTTTCAAAAACTTTATAGTGGAAATAATTTTTAATTTTTGTTTTAACAGAAAAACCGGAGTACAAGGCTCAATATCATTTGGAAATACGCCGAAATCTCGGAAATTATGTTGCTACATTCTTCAAGATGACCATTTTTTTCCATGGTTCACAGTCGAAGAGGCAATGATACTTGCAGCACAATTAAAAATATCGAATAACTCTATGAATATCAAAGAGAAGCACATGCTTGTAAGTTCTATTTGAATTTATTCGATTGAATTAAAACAAAAAATAAACTTTCTAAAATTTCAGATTGAACATCTCTTGGATATGTTGAAGCTTACAAATGCTAAACAAACCAGATGCTCAAAATTATCTGGTGGCCAAAAGAAACGCTTATCAATTGCTTTGGAGTTAATTGATAATCCTCCTGTACTGTTTTTAGATGAACCAACGACGTAAGTGGTTATATCAGTTTTCACTGTTTGTGGCCTTAACCATTAAAGACAGAAAGTAATTGCTTAATACCACAAACCAAAACGACTAAAGTCGAGCTTAGTTGGTATCTTTATCCCATATTCTAAGGGTATATTAATTTTGACACATAATATATATTTATGATCAGGATCAAAACCTAAGACTATTAAGCAATGTCTGTCCGTACACAATTTTTAGGCCATTACATTTAAGCTAGGAAGCTGAAATTTGTACTACATAATCTCTAGGGTTCCTCGCACTTTATGATTCGTTATAAGTGCATTGGGAGTTATTTCCTTGACGACGTTCAATATTAAGGAGTGTCAGGAGGGGTATCAGGTTTAAATCCCGACCTGTACCACCTGAAAGTTTTTATTCGCTGCCCCACCTCTTGCGAACGTCTGACAAACATCCAAGAGTAAGAACTGTCATGAGAAGCTTCTCAAAAATAATTTGCTTCTCAAAAATAATAGCTCAGCATATGAGCGAAACAGAAATCTGATTTAATTCTTAATTCCTAACATTCTTCAATTTGTTATTTTGAGTAATGGGAAGTAAAGGCAGTAAAAAACGCCCCAAAAATGTGGTAAAATATAAGGAAAGGTGACAGTCCACTTGGAAAGAAAAAAAAAAAGGAAAGAGCGTTTAGAACATGATGGATAGCATTTTATTTCATTCTATTAAATTTATAAAAAAAATATATTTTGAAAAAACGCCTTCAAAAAGTGGGCGTGGCTTAAAAATTGTATGGGTGATATACTAGAAAAAATAATGGCTAAATATCTTGTTATATAATATTTTTCGTTTTTTATAGTAATTTTCGATGAAAACCACATTTTGTAAAGGCCCCAAAACTTAATTTTGTCAATTTTGGTCGTATTAAAAATGTAGGCTATCTATGTTCCAAATTTGAGCTTTCTCAAAATGTAAGTCCTAAAATCTGGTAGCGAAAGGATGGACATTGCTGCATAGCAATAACTTTGAATGCTAATCAGAATTTGAATAGTAAGATGTGTTACAAAGTGTGTGTCAAAATTAATAGCCTTGGAATAGGACATAAAAAGAGTTTTATGGAAATGAAGTTTATATTCTTAACAACGGCTTAACCCACATTTTGGAGAATAAAAATATGGATAGAGTAATGATCAGCCTTTTAATTTCATAATTGTTAGTAATTAAAAAGTGGTGTGAACAGTTTGTATTTAAATTAGTTGATTATCTTTTTCATTACTTTCTTGGATCCATTTTTCATACATTTTATTTTTCAACTAATAAATTGTTATTACTTTATGACTCGGTTGTTTTTAAAAGCTTCCTTGTACCATAACTTATAGTCTTCACTATCCATATCTATATGGTATGTGTTATATTATGTCAATTATAGCAATTACTCAATTGCTTTGCGAATTAAGATCTCATACCTAAGATATTGTCAGTAGTAAGCTTTCTAACCTTTGATCTTAATTCCAATGGGAACTATTAATTTGAATTTGTATCTTAGAAGTTCTACTGCTTTGCATATCACCGAGTGATTTATGGGATTAATAAATCAGTTGAATAATTTATGAAAGCATTAAGTACAAATTAATACGATTTACTTTATCATATTTGATATTATAATTTATTCATATGACATATTTCTATTTGCAGGGGCCTAGACAGTTCCTCGTCCTTTGACACAATAAGCCTCCTAAGCGAGTTGGCCAAAGAGGGACGGACAATTGTTTGTACAATACATCAACCGTCCTCAACAGTGTTCAATATTTTTAAGCATATATATGTCTTAACAAATGGCCAATGTGCCTACCAAGGTACACCTCAAAACACAGTGAAATACCTCCGAGCGCTGGGTTTGGATTGTCCCGAATATCACAACCCTGCGGATTACTGTAAGTGTTTTAAACATACATCTCTAGGAAATTGAATAAATGTATAAAATTAAATTCACAGTACTTGAAGTCGTTGCCGGTGAATATGGAGACTTTTCTACGGACCTTATACGAGAATCACAAAACAAGATTTGGCGATTTGATAACGTAGAAGAAGCTGAGAATATGAACAGTGTTCAGCTGGTTAAAATGACTGAAGCCGTCCGATCTAGCCAAAGTAATGGTCAATGGCCATCAACTGAATCAACCAAACACATTTATCCACCACCAGAATGGATTAAGCTGTGGCTACTTATTGGTAGATGTCATGTGCAGTTCTTTAGAGATTGGGTAGGTTCTAATTTTTATTTTTATCTTGGTGAGAGAAAAACATTAAATTTTTGTTTATGAACATAGACGTTGACGTACTTGAAGCTGGCAATGCACATAATGTGTGCAATTTTAATTGGCTTGCTATATGGAGATTCAGGATCAAATGCAACTAAGGCGATCTCGAATGTTGGACTCTTCATATTTGGAATTGCGTACTTATGGTATACTACGATGATGCCTGGAATATTGAAGTGTAAGTATATTTGTACTTTTAATCATTTTATTTAAAAAAAAACTATTCAATAAAGTTTCATTAAGTTGACAGTTAGTTCGAAGGGAATTAGGTTAATTGCTTGGTTATTGGATAACCCAAGATTGCCCAAGAGAGTTTTGATTAGCTAAGCATTCTTTCGAAATGGGTTCGTAACGTAATTGTAATTGTCCTAAAAATGTAATAGTTTCTTGTTGTTATTTGTTAATTGGTAATCCAGTCCATCAATGACTTTTCGGCACTCGAAACCAGCTTCATTTTTTAAGTATTCTTATTCACTTATTCGCTTATTCGCCTTAGCACACAATTAGTTTTAAAGGATGAGCCTTCAGAAAAAAAAATACTCCAGCACTTTTATTTGAAGTACTATACTATACGGAGGGATTGGTGGTGTTCAAAATTGTTTGTGAAAAACTGAAAGCACTCAAGCACTATTAATACAGTCACATATAATGCGATTAAACAAATATTTCACAGCTTAATTGGAAATGTTTATAGAAAATGTACTGCATACATTACTTCTTAATGACGTGTTTAGTTTGGTATTTCTTCGTAAGTCGCTATTAAGTTAGTTACGGTATGAAATAATTAGCAAGGTACTTAAAAATGGAAGTATGTCCCAACTGATGTAATATCTAATAGGTAATAAAGTTAACTAACACATTTTTTTTATAGCACGTCGTTAGTTGTATTATTGAACTGTTAATTATAAATAACAATATAAAAATATACAATGAGCATTCGTTTATTAAAATCACTTACAATGCAGGCAGTTCAGTTTGATGACTTTGTTAAGTATTTTTCATTAAGTTCCGCTATCTAAATGTGGTAAGTAAACTTTGGTACCAAAAAACGCTGCGAAATACTGTTCATTGTATTTTATAAAACATAAGCTGCAATTATGTCAGACATGTCCTGGTGTGATCATATCAAACAAATATTGATGATAGCTTGACTAATTGCAATCATGTCAGTTTAATTGTTAGGTACACAATACCATGTATATTATATTAATGTTGCTTACCTTCAAATGTATGCGAACAGACGCGAAAAAGTTAGCGCACTTTTGCTTCTGCAAATACAAGAGAAAATTATCTCATATCGTTACAGTACACATTCATGTAAAGAAATTTAAAACCTCAAAGTTTAATACGTGTTTTTCTTAATTAACCAGAAACCAACAGCAATTTTGCATGTAAAATCTTTTTACTACTTTCTCGATAGAAGAATTTGTTTGAAAGAGCTCACATAAATTTGCAAAACAAAATTTGCTAACTCCATCTTTATTAATGTTTCATTCATATTCATCTACTAAATAAAAATACTATATCATATTTTGTTAGACCATATGCATATGCAATAGTACTGTAAGTTAGTTTTATTTTCGATAACATACTAGATCTGTTCCTTTACTTTTTCAAGTAACTTCCTAAATTTAGAGGATTAGGATAAATTCTCTCAAATTCTCTCAGAAAATGCTCAAGTTATGAAAAAGTAGAGGAACGCTTTTGCAGGAAGTTGTAGTAACCATAACCATACTCCCTGGCAGAAATAATAATAAAAATAAATAGCGATTGACAGGAGAAACAAAAATGTACGTTTTCTTATGGTTTGCAGCGCACGAGTTTAGCATCTCCTTAACTACCACCTTAGCTGATCTGCGTTAAAAATGTGGTCTTTTTGACGCACACGTACCATCAGAGACGTCCGCATCGACAAAGCTCTGTCCACTGTGAAATAACGCCAAACAAAATAAAGCCAAATTCTAAAAATGTATCACTATTTTTATTCGAAAATCGAACCGCTTGCGGAAAGAGGATTGCCATATGCGCCTGCCTGACATGTGTGCACATACCCCGAGCGAAGCAACGAAGTTGCGTGAGCGGTACCCGTCGCCTGCAGAAAGAGGGTTGTAATCCCGAGTAGCGTCCCACATCACCTGAATCATCCATTACAAGTTTACGGGCAGCACCAACAATTGTTGCGATTCCGTAGAGAACTTTACTCATGCATAGTTTGCCAAGTGAGTCGGATATAGAGCCACAAGAGCCGCTTGTGAGTTCAATGATTGTTGAGGCCACCAGCATCCGAGTGAACTCATTGCTTGTGCTTGAATTAATATGACTACATGAATGCAGCATTAAAAGTGTTTGCAGTCAATGCGATGGGGATACATATTTTGTGAAGGATCAACTAGTTAAAGCCGTAGAGAAAGCTATTATACCTACATGTACTTTTTAGCACACATGACTCTTTTTAGTCTGGCAAAGAGAGGTAAATTTCCGATGCAAGGATCTCTTGAAGCGAAAATTCCACTTCAAATTGGTCTAACAGATGTCAAATGTCGGTATTTAAATGTGTCCGTTCCTGTTCCAAAGAAATTTCTTGTACATAATTTAGTAAGTTCTTAATTTGAGGGGAAGTTATTTAATTTCTCGTTGCCTCTCACTCTTATTATATTTATGAGTTGTGGAACAGCTTTAAGCAGTTTTTAGTAACTTTGACTAGTTTGAAGTAATTTGAAAAAATTAAAGGAATAGGCCTACTATATACAAGATCAAGCGTCAGCGGAAGTAAAAGTGTGAGTAAAACAAAGTCGGGTGAAGGAATAAACTGCACTTATTGATGTTAAGAACTTGAAGATGTATCCCAATTCAAGAAGTCTGGCAGCAAAATATCAAATTTGTTGCAAATTCTTTTTTTATATTTAGAAATCAATAACACTGTATGTACTTATATTACAAAACTTACTTTATTTACGGTACTGACAGTACCACGTTGAACTCGAAAAAGCTTTTTGAATCAAATTGATCTCCATTTTTAATCATTCAATATCTTAACCAATTTAACAGTAAGCCCAATGTTCTACTAATAGTAAGCAATTAATGATAAGTGATCCATCATTAGCCTAATTACATCCGCATAAAGTCTGATACATTGATCACCCCTAGCATGTGAATTGATTTCATACGTCTTTTGAATGAAATCAAGGAACACCTGATTGATGGAATCATTAACTATTAATACGTGTACATACGTAGTAGGTGCCTTTTAATGGAAACTCAAGCGATATATACAATGCGGGTTAATTGGAATTTTAAAAGTTTACTTAGAATTGTCTTGGCATTCCAATTACGAATCAATACAACTGAAAAAATCAACGTCACCAGGTAAACCGCAATTATTGATAGATTCTTTGTAATATGTCGGCGTTGTACTATAGGGTTGAAAATCTTTATTAAGATTTACAGGTGAGTCAGGTATAATTACCGTGCCTTCTATTACATTTGTTGTATATCACGAACAAACAAAACGTGAGCTGTTTCAATAATATGGTCACGAACTTCCGAACGATAATTCAACTGAACTTCAACTGAGCCCCAAAGAGGAAATGCTTGTAAATGATTGGGATTAAAATATTAAGAATTTACACCTTCTAACTTTGATTAAACGATAGAAATCATATTTCTATCGCTAAATATCTATATTTGACTGTGGGTTCAGAGTGGCCTGGTGGATAAGTGCGTTGGAACGCTAAGCTGGATCAAATCGCGCCCCGTACCACCATGACATTTTAAATCACTCTTGCGAAAGTCTGACAAACATCCAAGAGTATATAATTTCATGAGAAATTGCTCAAAAATAAAATTGCCATTCCATTTCATGTTAAACAAAATTGTTTCTTCTCACATACAATGGTTGCAGAAGCTAGGCTTGAGGTCGTGTATGGACCGTTTACGCCTACATTTTTTTATGTATGTTTGGCCTTGTTGGAATTAAAATCAATGATCTAGATATAACAGTCAATTATGCTGTAAAAATAATGCATATTCAATAAACAAAAATATTTCACATTCTGCTTCTAATACTTCTATTGAAATACTTTTAATTATTAATATTTATTTCCTTACAGTTCCCCTAGAGATCACAACAATAAAAAAGGAAACGTTCAACAGTTGGTACAAACTAAAAACTTACTACTTGGCAACCCTAATAACGTCAACACCAGTTCATGTCAGTTAAATATAATTTCTATCGCAGTATTTGTAGTAATTATTTTCTCTATCCTCGATTTAGATCATCTTCTCATCGGTGTTTTCAACAATACTGTACTTAATGACCGATCAACCATTCGAGTTGGAGCGTTATGTAAAATTCGTTCTTATCCTCATAACAACGACAATTGTTGCCGATGGATTTGGCGTATTGCTGGGAACTCTACTAAATCCAGTTGTACGTAAACTAAAATTTTAAAAATTATTATTTTATTCTATTTGGAATTCTTTTTGCAGAACGGCACATTTATCGGAGCAGTTTTGACGTGCTTTATGATCATCTATTCCGGTTTTCTGATTCTTTTCGCCCATATGTCATCTATAATGCGTGCTGTGTCTTATACGTCGGTGCATCGATATGCACTAGAAAGCATGATATTATCAGTTTACGACAACGGTAGAGGTGATATGAAATGTCCCCCTGATGTCATGTATTGTCATTTCAAGTAAGTTTATTTAACTAAAAAGTCAACTGTCAAAGTTGATCTTACAACGGCAATACGTTGAAGATGTAGTCAACCCAATTGACATTTTCAATATTTAATGGTACTTGTGAAATCAAGCACTTGACAGTTGAACACATAATGATTTATTCTGATACTTGACAGATAAATTACAATTGCTTGTTTGTTTCGTGTTTTTATAGAAGTGCCAATATTATTCTCAAGAATCTCGGAATGTCAGAGGCCAATTATGGATTCAATGTTACAATGTTGTTCCTGCAATTGCTTGCCTTTAAAGGTTTGGCGTATTTTACATTGCGGCGGAAGCTATACTCTCAATGATACACTGACAATAGGATTAAACGATTAGACATGTAGTCTATATGTAAATATTTTCTTTGCGTACAATAACATTTGTTTTTAGTCTTAAATCGAATATAATAGTGATTTGATGTAGCACAAATATTTAAGATGAATACTATTGTGGAGTGTGATATTTGGTTATAAGATAATATTTTTGTTCTGTTAATTTCAAGTTCTTTTGAAGTTTTATATATTTAAATTATAAAAATAATATGCAAATATATATTATATCATACTGTGTATATTTTGGAAATTGATGTTATTTTTAAGTTTATATAAATAAATAAATAAATTAATTAAAAGAAGGCTGTATTTAATAATATTAATAAATCGGCGTGACATTTGACAAAACACTTTGGTGTGAAAATATAAAAAATGTCAATGCAAAATTGATATTAAGTTTAATAAACGGAAACGGAAGGGACCTGCAAATTTATGGTGATTCGCAAGAGGTGGGGCAACGAATACAAACTTTCAAGTGGTACAGGTCAGGATTTGAACTAGCGACCTCTCGATTAGCTGTCCAACGCACTTAACCACTAAGACACTGCACCCACAAAAGCCTGTCACATCAAAAAAATATATGTTTTCACAGTGGAAAAAACTACGAAATTCAGTAATTATATAAAATTCAAACTCTGTAGAAGTCTTCTCTAATAAAATGTTTACATTATTTAAAAATTGAATAAGGACTTTATTGTTACAAACAAGGTAAACTAATATGTACGATTAGAATTCTGATTTTATTTTATCGTCCAGCAATTTTTTACAAGTTTACTCATGAATAACAATTTGAAATCCTTGCAAATAAGTAAATAGTAATAAAAGTGAAGATTTTGGTGAGGAGTTTGCATCAGCTAAGCGCCTTACAAAAGCCCTAATAAAGCATTGCTCTGTCGAACCTTAAATATTTGTGCCTAAAGGAAATTGAAATGTTCATTGTGATTTCTTTTGCAATTCACTAACCACCTCAATCTTGATCTTATGAAATATGCTGCAAAAAACCTTAGATAATAAATCTAAAAAGAGTATCGTATTAGCCCAAAAATAGCAATGTTGATTAGTGCTGCCTATTTTTTTTATCCACTCCGACCTACATACGTATCCCAGATAAGAGTTTGAATGGGAAAGTCCGAATGCTAAATCTCATTGCAGCTAACTTGTGTAAAACGTAAAGGGATTAGGTAAGTTAGTATACATCTACATACATATTACATCTTTTTATTTTATACAAATCAAGTTGTTCAAACACAACATTACTCATTCTGAATCTTATTTCATTTATTACAAAATAGCGAATAATAAATAAATTATTATTATAATTCCGTATACCATTTTTAAATGTAACGACTTAAAAGCTCGCCGCAAAACATCCGCTGTAATATCAATCACATCTTTTGTTACTTTTAGAAAATGTAAACAAAATCTACTACATTCATTTTTAAACGTCATAAAATTATCATAAAATACCTAACGTCAATCTGTGAAAATTATTTTTGTTGTTTTGTGAATTTATTCAATAAACTTAACTCTGCAATAAAATGTTTCGATCATCAACTTTTGATAAAACGCTTGGTAAAAATCTTTATTAATTTATTTAAAAAAATTTAAAAACAATTTCGATTTAAATCGAAAATAAACACTATTTTCCTGATATCAGATAGTGACTCATCATTCTTTGTATTGCACTTGCACTGCGTTGCAATTTGCGAATTGGAAAAATACAATTATTTCTTAAATTAATTGAACGTTTCTTTTGTTTGTAGAAAACGCAACAAGCCATCTCCGTTTGGAACCAGATTGGCCTTCGATTCTACTGATTTGTGATGCTATTCGACAGAATGATGTTACGTATGTTTCCCCACGTATTCGCCCCAACAAAGTTGACCCTCCTTATTGACCTCATCATCTTGTTTTTTGTGTATATTTTAGGCCGAAACATGCATTTATGGCTATTAAAAAGAAAATGGCATCACCAAATCCACACTCGGCTTGTTATGCTCTCTTAGTGCTGGAGAGTGTCGTAAAAAACTGCGGGCAGCCAATACATGAGGAAGTCTTTACCAAGGAGAACTGCGAAATGTTCAGCACTTTTCTAGAACAAACACCACACGAAAATGTACGACAGAAAATGTTGGAACTAGTGCAGACATGGGCATATGCTTTTCGGTCCTCGGAAAAGTATCAATCCATAAAGGTAAGTTCGTTTTAGATTAGTTTTGCTTTTTTTTTTAGATGAAAGTGATAGTAATTTTTATTTAATTCATTCAGTTGATTAAGATAATAGGAATTATTCAAATATATTTTGTGATTCATTTAGGGCAGTTAATCTGCTTAGATAAGTTATCATTTATTTAGTCATTTGGGTTTGTTTGGGTGAAAAAACGTCCTTGAATTTTAATGCATTCAACGTACCTATGACATACTTTGTCTTGTAAATAAAGAAAACAAAGTCGGTCACCCTCTACTCTGTGTAAAGGTGCGATCAGACTGTCATCCGAACTTGTCAACCGGATGACATGCTTATGTCAGAAAACTTGTTTATTTCAGACGGGACGACCACTTCGGATAAATTCTACGTCGTAGTGACGTCAAGATGTAAACCGTATGAAAGTTTGAATGGCAGTCTGATCGCACCATAAGTACGGGCAACTTGAGAAATTGACGGCGTCGAACGACTCTGGTTTATAAATGTCATTAGCTTAATTTGGTGTCTCTTCTGTGCGGTAGGCGAACCCCAACACTTAAGTGGAAAAGTTATCAGCCCTCATTCCTGATCATAGCCTCGCCCGGAATCGAAAGGAGGATGTAGATGATTCAAACTATCACTCCGATAATTAAATCACACATTTGATTAAATCCGACGAATAAACTGTACTACCGATAACTGTTTATGTTTTTCGCCTTCTGTTTTTGTCGGAAGAACAGCTCCTGCAAATTGACAACAGAATGTTGTTTTGTTAAAATTGTTGGTACTGCAATTTTTTTTGGAAGATTGGAAGAAATCTGCTAACAAAAGTACAGAACATGCATATTTAAGAGCATCTGCTGAAGATATAATGGATCTCTCAGAATAATTTCAGTTTCATTAAAAACTTCCGTCTTCTTCTAAAGCGTTCGCGTCCTCTTTATAGAGAATCTCTTGAATATTTATTGGCTTCTTAAGGAGATCAGCTTGAGGAGGTAATTTTCTCAAATTTCTTTATTCATTTGCTTCGGCGGGCGGTTTTCTGCAATTTACTACATCGCTGAATGGGTCTTCAAGAGTGTTGACTTGTCTTATCTGATAACATCTTCCGAAAATTCGGGGGAAACCGTCAGAGGTAGTTCTTCTCCAAAATAACGAAATCCTGTTATGCCCTCAAAAGATTTGTTGAATTTAATTAACTCAATCACTTCTACTTCGTAGGCAGCAAAATATAACTTTTTTTGGTCCACCACCAGTTGCCTTAAACTCCTAATTGTTGAAAGCCATCCTTTTTTAATTGGGATATCCGATCACTCCATACCCGCAATTTGATTTTTATAAAAAAGCAAATCAATGCATACGGATAATGTACTTATTTTTTTCCACTCTACAAGAACTATAGTAGGTGGTTGTCTCTCGCGGTGTCTGGAAACTGGTTGAATTTTGCCAGAAATTCACTGGTCTCAATTTGTTGTTTTATTTCTAAATTTAACTGATTATTTTAATGAACTCGGTTTGTTGTAAAAAAAACACTTACAATTTGTTAAGACATTTTTGTTATGTTCCCTCCGGCAGATTAAATGATAGGGGTGTATATTAGAATAAGTTAAAATCTCTCAAAGGAGCAAAGTTTATTGGTTCGGTTACGTTTTAAATATGGATATAAAATTCACTAACGTTATTATTACGTAGAATTTGTACTGGATGACAACTTTACGTTATTGCGTTTAGCATTCTACGTTATAGCGACGTCAGGATGTCATCCGTGTGACAAGTTTGGATGACCGTTTGAACGCACCTGAACTCATTGGGCTAAAAAAAAAAAAATGGTGTCGTGTTGTTGCCGTCTTTTCGAAAATGCGTGCATTTGGGATTGATGATACTCTTCTTCAATGGTTTAGAAATGACCTTTCAGAACGTTCAATTTAAGTTGTTTTGGAGGGTTTCAAGTCTACAACTTAATAAATAAATGCTGGTGTTCCCCAAAGCTCGGTTATGTCTCCGACTCTCATTCTTATTTTTATAAATGTACTGTCCGTTACTTCTATTCCGATTCATTCTTTCGCCGATGTAAGTACCCTCAGCTTTACATATGTATTTGTTTCCTGGTAAATGCCACTTAACTGGAATGGCAACGTGTGTTTAAACCAATAGACCGGAGTTTAATGCTTCCAAAACAAAATGCTAACTGCTGTGATTGAAGCGAAACTCTTATCCTTTTACATGAATTACTCATCTACTAGCGAACGACTGCCCATTCTCGGTATGTGTGTTAATGAATACCTTCATTGGAAGGACCACATATTCGATGTCGCCAAGAACGCTGCAAAATGTCTAGGCTTCCTCAAGAGATGAAACAAATATTTCACGTCTTCTGATCTGGCAACAAATTATAAGTCGTTAATTTGCCTCAAACTTAACTACACCTCTCATATCTGTTTCGGTGTTTCAATTTACATATTTGGAGCTACTTAGCAGAATTCAAAAACGTGAGGTGAAACTTATTGGCGATCGAGACCTCGTGAAATCACTTTGTTTGTCGTAATGTCTCCTGCCTGTCATTGTTTTATCGGTATTTCCACCGCAAGTACTCAAACGAAACCGTCAGTTGCATTCCTCTTACTGAATAATTCAACCGCAATATACGATATGCCCGAAATGCCTATCAGTTCACCCTTAAGCTTATATTCCGACTTTAATTTTAGTTAAATATAAAGAATCATTCATCAGCTGTTCTACACGTACCTGGAATGCTTAACCAAGCTTCGTTTTACAGACATTTTACAGACATTCAAAATCAATGTGCATGGGCATCTCCGCCTTTCCTTTCTAATCTCCGAATTTCCTTAATGCTCACACTCTGTTTATTTATACTAAGGGTACCAAAAATCCCTCGCGTGTGCGTAAATTAAAAAAAATTATATTAATGGCCGTAAACGGCCAACACAGGATCTAAAGCCTAGCTTCTATGTGAGTGCGTAGATATAGCTTTGACACGAAAGGAGGGACCTACAGTTTAATGCCGATTCCGAATGGCAATTTATTTTTGAGAAGCTTCTCATCATGAGATTTCTTGGGTTAGGTTAATACAGGGTGGATACAAAGTTCATCACTCAACACTATGCACCGAAGTGGGCCCATCGCGATCCCTGTGGAACCGGTTGAATTTTTAATCAAAACAGTAGACAAAGATCCCAAACACTTTCACTTTTGAAGCAACCAATTACCCTACAATCCACAATCGTCTATTTCCTCCAAAGCTTCAAAGAAGTATATCCTTAAGAATTTTCTACGACTATGTTAGATTGCCGCAGATTCACACAATATTTGCGGTATATCCTCAACGGCCTGCAGATCACCACAGAATCTGCAGATGTCTGTATCTGATAATCCAAGTCTCTTTGCATATTTCGGTAAGGGCGATGTCCTGTCAGGATTCCTACTAGTATTCTTAGCTTACCCCTGCTAAGTTTTCTAAACTTACTGGAACTCTTACAGTCAAGAAAGAGGTGAGTCAACGAATAAGAAACTTTAAGGTGTAACGGGCCGGGATTTCAACCAGCGACCCTTCGCTTACACTTAACCACTTAACCACTAAGCCACTGCACCCATTAATTGCTAAAAAACTTAAATTAAAATTTTTATCAAAAATTGCATCAGATCCCTTTGAAAAACATTGAGAGTGTTTTCTGATTAATTCTAAGGCGTTTTTATCATAAAAATGTTTTTTCTAAAGTCGATACTTAACGAGAAAAAAATTCATCAAGTTTTGAAACAAAAAATGTTCATTCTGGCCTCCATTTTGGTGTACCAACATTTTTTGACATAAAAATAACCAAATATAAATTTGTAGTTCAGAAATGGATGCAGCGATTTAAATTGATTTTAGGCATGAACAAAAAATCGAAAGGGAGAGAAACATCATTTCAAACAAAAAAAAAATCCATAAAAAAAATGGTTTTTCTGCGTATTTTTCCATAGTTAAATTTTTTCTGAGAACATTTTAAACATCACCATTGGAAAGGGCACCCTCGAAAAAATAGGAAATAGTGGGTACTGAATTTTTATTATCTCATTTCATAATATGGGAATAATTCAAACTCAGATGTCGAAATTGCGTCATTTGGCGTTGAAGGGTTAATTTAAATAACAACAGAAAAGAGCCCACAAATTTCTACCAAAATCTGTACCTATTGTTACCTTAAGGTGCTGAATATATTTGTATTGAATTAGTTACTACAATTTCATGGTTTCAGCAAAATTTTTTAGTTGAAAAGTCTTTTGACGTTTAAAACTGCACATAACCATGAAAGAAAGAACGCCTTAGTAGATTTCATTCCTGATTCACTTTATATTAAAATAATAAAACCGTTCCCTCCTATAAATCAAATAATCATTGAAAAGCAAAAATCAAACGGCAACACTGACTTCAACCTCCATTCAGTAGCCCCCATATCACCCCCAACCTTACATAGTACACCCCGTGACACCAACATACCTTTTTTAATTGGAAACTAATCCAATTGCCAATAATGTACATATGTAGTCAGCAGTTGGAAAGTAAATTGCTTCACATTCGGTATTGTATTTTGTTTGTTCCAAATGTCTCTGCCACAGAATAAGGTACCGGTGTCAATGTACGAACTAAATTGAATTCAAATAGTGATTTAGAAAATTCCTTTCAGGATACCATGACTATCCTCAAGGCGAAGGGACACACCTTCCCCGAGCTGAAGGAAGCCGACGCAATGTTCACCGCTCATACAGCCCCCGACTGGGCCGATGGCAAAGTCTGTCATCGTTGTCGAGTTGAATTTTCATTAACTGTCCGCAAACATCACTGCAGGAATTGCGGCCAAATCTTCTGCAGTCAGTGCTCCACAAAGCAGTGTCCTCTGCCAAAATATGGCATCGAAAAGGAGGTAAGTACTCAATGACCTGTGCAAACATTTGTCCCATCAATCAATTGCAAATGTAATGTGCCGTAGGTTCGTGTGTGCGACGGATGTTATACAAGCTTGCAGAAACCATCCAGTGGAAAGCCGCGTCCAGCTGAGAGCGACCTGCCAGCTGAATATCTAAACAGTTCCCTGGCCCAGCAGGTGCAGGTGGTAACAACAATTAAATCCAAGTGTTCATCGAAACAAGCAACTAATGCTGTAATAAAACCATTTTCAGACACCACCAAGGAAAAGCGAACAAGAACTGAAAGAGGAGGAGGAACTGCAATTAGCACTGGCACTCAGTCAATCGGAAGCCGAACAAAAGAAACAGCAGGTGACTATAATTTGTTTACACTAAAAACGTTTGAGTGTATGTGGTGGTATGGTTATCTTTTTTTCCATTCTCGCATTCTCCATTCCAACAGAGAGTGGAGTGGAGTGGAGTGGAATGATTCATTGGCACGAGTTGAGTTGAAAAAATATATTTTCACTTCATGAGAATGCAACACTACCACACATTTTGATTGCGACAGCAGTGACTGACGGTTTGTTTTAAATTTTATTTTTAGACAATTATGCCAACATATCGTCTGACACAGCGATCACCAAGCCCTGAAGCACCGCCACCTCCACCCCCAGTTGTAACTCCGGTAGCAGTTGTTGAAGATCCCGATTTGGCAAAGTACTTGAATCGCAGCTATTGGGAACAAAGAAAGGCCAATGAGTCACCAGCCAGTCCATCGGCACCAAGTCCAATGCCACAGCTGACAGCAACTCCGGTGATAAGCAATAAGGTATGCTTTTGTTTTCGTTTACTTGAATCTGGGAGAAAGTATACTCTGTGAGAATAACAATCGAGAGTTGACGTTTAGAAAATATTTAACCACAGAGAGAATGTGTTGAATAATTGAATGACGTATACGAAATTAAGAGTACATCATAGACGTGCATTGTTTCTTCTTAAATTTTAGAAAATTTAGTTAAAGTTAGTGTCGCGCGTGTCAAGAAATCAGCATGCACTGTTAATAGTGTCGACAATATGTTGGGAAACATTTTTTACAAGTGTTTTGGATAAATTTATGTGACTGGATATTGCGGGAGAGATATACATAACCTTGAACTTTATAATTTGTCAAAATTTGTCTGTGTCCGCGTACGAATTAATTGATTTACAACGAACTCTTTATCATCATTCTGTTATTATTCTTTCGATAAAACCTTATTAATGAAGGTCGGTCCGGTAGTACACACCTCAAGTACGTTGATTCCAGATTAGATTTCAAAAACACTTACAGCTGAAAACATCGACAAAACTTAAAATTTATACTTAAAACGCGTTGGCTATACTGACTACACTGATACCACTGAAAAGACGTAAGGCAACTCGATAAATATCAGTCATACATAGACATCTGCTTTTGAGTAAAAGTGCATACCTAGGGTCACAAATGTACAATATTAACTTCCATTTAAAATAATTGCATTTGATGTTTTTCCTATTCTAGATGATATCAGACGAAATCCAAATCGATGAGTTCGCCAACAACATGCGGAGTCAGGTGGAAATATTTGTCAATCGCATGAAATCAAACTCGAGCCGTGGACGTAGCATCTCAAACGACAGTTCCGTTCAAACACTTTTCATGACTTTGACCTCGTTGCATTCGCGACAACTTTCTTACATCAAAGAAATGGACGACAAACGCATGTGGTATGAACAGCTGCAAGACAAGTTGGCACAAATCAAGGATTCGCGAGCTGCTCTCGATGTGTTGCGGCAGGAGCATGTAGAGAAACTTCGTCGCATTGCCGAAGAACAAGAACGCCAGCGGCAAATTCAAATGGCTCAGAAGCTGGAAATTATGCGAAAGAAAAAACAAGAATATCTACAATACCAGCGTCAGTTGGCCTTGCAGCGTATTCAAGAGCAAGAGCGAGAAATGCAGATGCGTCAGGAGCAGCAGAAGGCACAATATCGCATGGGGCAAACAGCATTTCCTTTTATGGCCAATCCGAATCCACATGGTTCACCAAATCATCAAATGAATAACGTGTACAATCCTTATGGTTTTAATCCCAACTCTCCTGGTCCGATACCTCAGCAGTTCAATCCACAGGGACAAGTTGTGCCGCTGACAGGACAGGTTATCCCACCTCAGGGAGCGATGGTTCCACCGCATACTCAGCCAAATATGAATACTGCTCCGATGCCAGGAATGTATACGCCCGGAATGCCACATACTGCATTGCCAAATCATCCTGGAATGATGGTTAGCGGTTTGCCTCACAGCCCAATGGTTGGGGGTAATCCTGTTGGCCAGCACATGCCTCCACATCCAAACGTGGAAGGGATGCCAAACATGAATGGTAAGTAATGTGAACTTATTTTTTCAGCAAATGGACTTTAAATTTGGTTATCTTGTTTCAGTTAACAGCCCAGCAGGCCCTCAACAGCATCAACAGCAGGCAATGAATCCCCCACTAACCCACGTAATGCTTCAGCGACAAAATGTTGTTCAAAGTCAGCCTCCCATCGCTCCCGGAATGATTGCTACAACCCAAGCACCACAACAAGCGCTTGGTCATCAAATGCAGCAACCTTCTGTTCCCGTGTCAATGCCACAGCAGCCGCCGCCACCAGTTCAAACAACAACTGCTCATCCCGTGCAGGCTGTTGCTCCAGCTCCCATAGAAAATCCGGTCCCAGAGCCGGTAGCAGCACCACCTCAAAAGATTGAAGAGCCTCCCAAAGAGGAGGTCACCACAGCTGAGCTGATTAGTTTCGATTAAGTTTGGAGGGTTTTATATTTTATTATGTCATATTTCCGAGGGGACTATTCTATTTGTCTAAGAAAATATTTTCCGTCGATATTTCATTCCGTAAATAATAAACCATGTCGATGTTATTACTGAAATAAAATATTATTTAGTCATTAGTTTTGTCTTTTGTGATGGCGTCGCTTCGACTTCAATAATCTGTTTCTTTTTTTGTTGAGAGGTGAACTGAATTGACTGCTCTCATTTCTGATTTCCAGACCCAAAATAGGACAAATGTTTCTGTTATTTTGATGATCAATGGATGCGAATATCTGGGGCATATAACCGATGATACCTGATGATGACCAAGGTGTAAGCTGACGACATATGTTTGGCAGATTCTTAGTTCTGGTTAATCGCATAATCTGTAAGGAAGCGTGTGATTTTTCTGATCTTGGCTTTAAGAATTGTATGCAGAATTGTTTCTGGTTTGTTTATCTGCTCTTTCGTTGCATCATATCTTATGTATTTTGTTTTCTACAAACGTACAGCAGAGTTTAAAATTAATACCATCACTGACAGTTTATTCAATGTCTATAAAATGTCCCCCTTTTTTTTATTTCACAAAAAACTAAAATTGCAGCTCTGAATTGTCCATGAAGTTTTTTTTTGTGTTATTTTGGGGGTTAATTTAATAACTATTCGAATCCAGAGTGTTTCAGCGAAATTTAATTGAAATTTTCTGGTGGGAAATTTTATTTGTCCACTACTGCATATACAATATACAGTGATGGACACAAAAATAGGGACAAGTCGTTTCCTTCATCCAAACAAAATAAATATTGCAGCCGATGTAAGTTTTCAGAATTTTGAATAGCTACCTTACAAAATATCCAAAGAAATTTGTGGGCAAAATTTGGTAAGTTTCTAAGTTTAAGAGAAGTAATTAACTCTCGTATTGCCTCTCTATTTTACTAAGGCCGGTTGATATGTTATATTCAAATTTTATTTTATTATTAATATATTGTACATATTTTTCAATGGATATGAAAAAAACCCTAATGTAGATATATTCTGGAGCTGGAAAACCTCTGCCATACACCAAGAGTTTGCTGATGGTACTCCTAATGGTGCAACAAAATAGAATTGGCCTGTCTCTATAGAGAGCAATCATTCTAGTAATGGAAAAATCTATTATAAATCATGTGTAAAGCCGAGATGTATCTATATTATCTGGCCAGCTGCCCTAGACAGCAATAGAAATGCGTTAATATCGCATCATATTTATATTTATATCACCAGACAACTTATGATGATAAATCGACGCCATTGGTAGTTCTATTGTAGATGGTAATACGGCATATGAAAGGTAATTTGGTTTTATTTAAAACATTGCGCTTTTATGTGTTTTGATAAGGCCTCGCGTTTAGACTCGAGAGCTTGTTTAAAAAATAATTTCTTAAAATGCACCTAAACAAATTTCTCCAACGAATTAGCATAGACATAACCCTATTATTGCTTTGTGAATACGTAGCAAAAATTTAAAACTATGAGCTACTTAAATTTAAAATCGATTTAAGAGTAATTGTATTGAAAGAGTTTTAAGCAGTTTTTGAAGTTGCTTGAAAAAGTAATGAAAAATAAATGTTGAAAAAAAAAAAAAATTAAAACTATTCAGTCAGTAGGTGAAGCCACTGCTTTCGTTATCGTAGTAGTAAGAAAGAGCACAAGTTATATGTACAGTGTTGTACATAATATAACATCTTCTAAAAAATGTTCTACAAAGAAAAACAGCCAATTCCACTTATATGTTAAGTTTAGTTTTAGTTTTGTATTTTATTTGAAAACAACATTACTTAAATATAATAACAAATATATATAGTTATTCATATATACAATAATATATGTGATCTAATTTTAAAAATTCCTTCAATTTATATATAATTAGTGTGTATATGTGTTTCATAAAAATTCCAAAAAATTGTTGTGTTCCCTTGAATGGAATTAAATAGTTATTTTTTGTTTATAAATTATTTTTATTTTACATATTCGATAATTTGAAATTCAGTCAATTTTGTATGTATGTCAATTTTTGTCATGTTATCTTTGATCACAAACCAATCATAATGCAAGTAGCACTGTGTGTATACGAATACAATTTAAGTTCAATGGCTTAAAACATTCAATAGAACGTCGTCGATTTTTAACATAATACATTTGTTACAATTTTACAATTATTTCCTTTTTGTTTTTTGACAGTTTGGCGGTTATTTCGATTGACGTTCACTTCGTAATACGATCGTCACCCTTATTCCAAGATGAGATCGAATCGAAAGTTATTCAATTGCATACCTAACTTTAATTTAAATAAACATTGTATGTGTTCATCTTGTTTGGTTTTTATTAAACCCGAAGAAAAGAATTGCATGAAATCGAATAAATTTTGATTCGATTCAAGTTCGTCAAAAGCGTCAAAGTTTCTTTGGAATTTTGTCGGGAATCTAAAGGTGTAGCTGTATTTGGCGTTGGGAAGTCCAAATTTTAATTAGATTAGGAACTTATGTATTATGAATTTATTACATTTTCAAAATAAGTTGGAGCGCCATCGTAAAGGCTATAACCGTTGAATGTAAACCCAAATCTGAACAAGTACAGACATTTTATATTACATTTACATTTTTAACTTAACGCTACATTTCAAAACACAACCACAATTCCCATACACAACACTGTTCGTTTTGGCTAGGTAAACCGACTAGACTAGTCACCAACTTGCAGTTACATTAATCACTGACGAAATGTTATATGAGGCGCTGAACGCGGGCCTCTTGGTCCACCGTCAGTGAAATTCGAGCTCAAATTGCATACACACAGAAAATTTCGATCGAGTTGTCTCGAATGTTTTACACTGAAATGTTTACTGTCTCGATTTCCGTCTGTACCAAAGGTGACATTGTCATCGGAGTTGTGATTGAATATACATTTAGTTTGGCAGGCGCAGTAAGTTTTCGGATAGACCATGCGTGCTGAATGTGGACGGATCGGAACACTTATGCGATGAGTTCCTAATTGAAGTTGTACACTGGAGAGGCTTGATGAATTGCAGTCATTTGACAGTCGCAATGGTCCCAGTGAGTCACTGTCAACGTTGCTTATTAAATCGGGCGTTATGTCACTGTGACGGAATGGCGGGCGGGATTCGTAGGCTTTTATTTGGCCTATAAGCCAGTATGTGCGCATTTCTCCTTTACCCTGGAAATAAAAGAAATTGCTAAGTGATTTTTAAAAACGGGCAAAATTTACAAATTTTACATTACACAGTACATATATACATGTGTTAGATGTATGAATAGTGAGTTAAATATTTCTACTTATGAACATTTGAAAACAGTAATTTATAATAAAAAAAAAAAAAATTATATTGCAAAAAATCAAACTTACCTTAACATTTGTTATGCCTCTATCCGCGCAGTGAAAGCCACCGACATGCTCCAAGAGTTGATATGTCTTCTCGGAGATGTGTATTTTTAAGGCTTCCCCACTACTCTCCATGCGTGACGCTGTATTCACCGTATCTCCAAATAGACAGTATCGTGGCATCTAGAATAGAAAACAAAAATCAAAATTTAAATTCATGCAAATTTTTTCAGATTCGTTAGTTTACCTTTAATCCAACAACACCAGCTGCACATTGCCCAGAATGAATCCCGATTCGAAACTGTGGAGACTCGCCCGGTCTATGGCGAATATCTAGTTTGGTAACTTGTTCCAATAGGTGTAGCGCAAGCGATGCAATTTCTCCAGCGTGTTTATTTCCGTTGCGTATAGGTAGACCCGATACAACCATATATGCGTCTCCAATTGTTTCCACCTGTAAAAGGGCAAGCAAATTTCCTGTCAATCTTTCCAGTACTATGCCTTTTTTGCTGCTTTAACAAAAACAAACAAACAAACAAACACCATATGCCAATTCTATAAGGCATCACGATTTTTTTCCAAATTGATCCTTATACTTTGGATTGCTTTTGAGGTTGATTTACGCGCTGCAAACCAGAACTGATATTATCAGATAGCCGTACTATATGTCAACTTGATAGAACTGTTATTGTCATCGTTTCGCGTATGTTCCTTTAATTTATGCAAAGCTTCAAGATCATTTCCCACTTTTATTTCCAAAATTCGGAGAATAGCAGGAAAATGTTTAGCTTAAAAGCCCTGGTATACTTTTATCTATTTCTTTTATACGTATTCTCCATTAATGTTTGTTAGGAGAAGGCGGTGTTGACGTTTGATCACTTTGAAATATTTAACTCCTTTTTGAAACTGTCCAAAGTATGATAGTCAATCTCGGTTTCATTAAGGCCACTGCTTTGTGACTAGGCGTTGGCATTGTTTGACGAATATGATATTCATCATCGATTAGACCGTAAGATACATGTTTAGAATGTGCTTCGCTGGGCTTCCCAAAATTTCAGTTTAAACCACCATCAACAAACATAAGCGTTTGTGATAATCTAGCCAAAATCCTCAAATTCTTTAACGAACAACAGACGCAAACAGATCGCTATAATTTTTGATATTGATCAAAATTTAAAGGCGTTTTGCAAAGGGTGTTATAAAGAATGTGTCAGAATTAATTCACCCATAGAATAAGCTATAAGTAGATTGATAAAAGGAGTTCTCCTTAAACCAATTTATTTCAGTCAAATTTGTGCACGAAATTTCCAAAGCGAGTTGTTATTAAGAACAGCTTTTTAAGTTTTACAGACGGGAAGAACGGTATTTTAAGGAACCAACTTGACATTTCAAGCTTTGGTGAATTTGTGTAGAGTGCGATCCCAAATCTAACTTTTTTTTAAAAGCTGTAAATGTAGTTTTCGTTCAGATTAAAAATTTTATGGTAAATTTCAGACTTGGGGAAAATGAAACACATTTTAATTTTAAAGTTAAAGTTAAAGGAAACGGACAATTAATTAATTCAGAACTTCTTAAGCGGTAAAGCTTTTCTAAAACGTTCATATTGTAAACACCTAAAAAGAACTTAACTGGTAAATAATTCAAAACAAATTACCTTATAAACGTCATAGTTGGAAATGATCGAGTCGCAACAGGTGTACAAATCATTTAACATTTCAACTACTTCAAAAGGTGTACTCATTGCACAGAGTTCCGTAAAACCGACAAGATCACTGAACAGTATCGTTACACAATCAAAACATTCTGCTTCGACGGGTTCGCCACGTTTCAGTGACTCTGCAACAGATCTAAAGATTGATGAAAATTATCAAAATAATTTTCAATATGGAATAACAAAAAAATAATGTATTTTATGTTAGTGGCGCTTACCTGGGAAGCATTTGATTTAGCAATAAGTCGGTTTTCTTTTTCTCCTCATACAAAAGGTTAGTTCGCTCCTGGACAAGTGCTTCAAGGTTATATGCATACTTCTCCATGATTGCCAACATATTGTCAAATATATTAGATTTCCTAAAAAAAAATTTAATTAAAATAAATATATCAAATGAATTGTCTTTGTTTTAAAAAGAGTCATTAGTTTCATATATTTCTAGCGCTTATCTTTATCTTTAGCTTTATTTAATGTATTTCACAAAGCTACAAAAGAATGAAATAATTTTGGAATATAACTTTTAGATAAGACTTTACTAGATTAGATTTTATTGAAAAAATCATAAAAATGAAAATATATTGAATGACAGGGGCTTTTTTAGGGACAAGGACAGGCATAATAAATTCTGTAGTTTCATTGCTTATTTTAGACAAGTCATTTGTATTTATCCTAAATAACGGATTAATACATTTTGTGTAAAAAATAAGAATGTGTATGTTTATTATTTGAAGTAAAGCATTCATTGAAGTAAATTTGAAGTCGGAAAAACTGAATGCATTTAATTATTGAAGTCTTTGAAGTCAGCGAATACATTTAGTTGGTTCAAGCCTTTGAAGTCCTTGAAGTCAGTTGGTTTAAGTCTTTGAAGTAAACGATTGCGTTCAATTGGTTTAAGTCAATTAAACTGTTATTATTATTTTTTACCACTAAACCCTTCAAAAGATATCAATCATTTGAATGCATTCATTGACTTCAAAATCTTTAACCTAAATCATGTTGGCAAACAAAAATGAGCTCAACTTACAATCCCGCTTGCAGTTCTTTAAGCTTAATCCGAACCAATCGTATATCCGGTCTCACTTCAGGATCCTCATCCCAACACGATCTCAAGCACTGTCTAACATATTCTGGCACTTCTAGGTATGCTATTGGTGGTCGAAACACTCCATGACGATACATTTCGGAATTCTTTACTCGTGCTATAATTTCTAAAATTAAAATGGAATTAATTTTCTAATTAAAAACGAGAATGGAAAGAAATCAGTTGCCTTTCTTTTAATAATAAAAATTTCCTTATACATGAACTTTGACTGTACGTCGGGCACTCACCCTCTCTAGAGTACGCTGTATCACCCCATGGACCCTTTCTGCCAATTATTTCATATAAAACGATGCCAAAGGAATAGACGTCGCCTTTTTGTGAGCCTCTTGGTAATCTGCCAGGATCTCGCAATAGCTCCGGCGCCGTCCATAGAGCACGTTTTAACTCCTTTTCTCGCCTTTAGACAAATAATAAATCAATTTAATGGAAATTGTTGCTAGGACCAACAGCAGCAATCTTACTTATTCGGTTCTTCTTGTCCACTCTTGAATTCATGCAATCCAAAGTCAGATATCTGACACACCCATCGAGAATCTATTAGACAATTGCTGGATCTTAAATTTCCGTGCGATATAATATCCGAGTCGTGAAGGTATATCATCCCCTTAAGGATATCGCTCACCAGCGACGATATGAACATGTGATCCAAGTGTAAATCCTCATTTGCCAAAACATCTTCCAGGCTGCCACGGGCACAGTATGTTATAAAGATTGCTACCGAACCATGATCGATTGATGCTCCAATGAAGCCTATAATGTTCTCGTGACGAATCTATGTTATTGAGGAAGATAATCAGAGATAAAAAAGAAAAGATTGGCATTATTATGTTCATCATCGTCGGCATCACAAAAGGATGCGAGCTACAAAAACCATACATAAGCTTATATACACACATTTAGATTCTTTTTTAAGAGAAAAAAACACATAGAAATCGAGGATACAAGAACGTTTATAGTAATTCTATTAAAACAAACAGCCAACCTCCCGCATCTGTTTGAGTTCCTTCCGGATGGCACGAGTGATGTCAACAGATTTCTTGTATATTTTCTTCATCGCTACAATATTTCCACGGTAGAGTCCTGGATTTGGGGAGAAAATAAAGTATATATTATGAATTAGATAAAAATATTGATTTAAGTGAAGCGGAAAGCCAAGCCAAGCCAATTATTGTTTTAATTGCTCAAATATTTAAAAATTGGGAAATGACTTTTGAAACTTGCGTTCTAAATAAAATCCAAAACCTTGCTGTTTGTTCATTTTAAAATCAACACTGCTTCAAATTTTAACTGAAGGGAAACTAGTCTAGTCAATATGTATCCGTACGTCTTCTTTTAAGCGAATGTTATTGCTCATTGATTGATGGATGATTATTATAATGGATGGATGTATATCTTTACTCAATGTCAACAGATTTGCGACTGTTTATTTCTAAAGTTAACATTGTATCTTAAAAATAAAAGTAGATAGGGATGGAGGAGGTTAGGACGCTTTAAATGTATTTTTTAGAAATTTCTGTATGCATAACTAGTTTTCCTTAGGTATTTGTTAAATTTTCAATACGAAGGCTTAACGTTTTTAGCGTACTATGTTAGCAAAACCAATATTTTATGTAGGGAGAATAGATGTCAATCTGGTAGACGGTCAATAATGACCAAACCTAAACAGACTTGAAAATAATTGTGCATATTATCTCTTTAGTCTAAACTAACAACTAGATAGGGAATATTAATTTTTTCGAAGGACTTTTATTAAACCAAACACTTGAGTTTTTAAATACAGAGCGGCGGATTTGTTCTTCTCAGCGTAACATGCAAGAATTTTCGCATGAGTTTGTTTTATTGTTTTATTGTGTCAATCCAATGCCAATCTTGACATAATAACTTAAAGTTAGAAATAAAATTTGTTTTTAACCCACTTTCAGTCTTTACGTTATTCTTTAGTCTTCAACTCGTCTAATGATCAGCGATAAAGAAGTTTTAACCATAAATAATGAAACATTTCCGAAAAACGCAAAACAGAGATAATAATAATGAAAACCTCCTGCGAGCCCGCTCCTGCAAATTATGGTTGTTCAATTGATGAACGAAAAAGTAAGTTATCATGGCTCTATAGCGGTCATAATTGACTGTAACGTTCTGGCCAGCGTCGTTTTTAAAAAAGTACGGACCAACCACCAACCCATAAAGCACACTAAGCAGTCAGTTTTTGTGGGTGAAACGGGGTCTCAACATGAACTTGACGATTATAATCACTTTAAATACAGCAGTTTTGTTTATTGACGTATCCATTCAACCAAAAGTGAGTTTCATCGCCAAGCAAAATTTGCAAATATGTACGTATTTCGAACAGAATCATGATTTTCATAATAAATTTGCCACAAAATGGCCGCCAGTTAAAATAGTGTTGCCAACTTTAAGTTCTATACCTCTAAAGAAACACCCTTTATCTACATACATATTTGAGTTTTTTCATTGATGCTACTGTATGGGAAATTATCATTGATCGTTTTATATTCCAAATTTGTTTTTTTGGATTTATGAAGCCAAAAATAAGCTTTATATGTGTTTTATATGACTTTCAATAAAGTTTCGATTAATGATATACAGCGAATGCGCTTGATAGTTCTGCACCAAATAGGAATAACAGCATAAATTACTTTTTGTTATTTTTTAGGATATGTATTTTCAGTTTTAAATTTCTGTGGCATTGTATGGCCATATTGAGATATCGCAATGAAAAAATGTAAATATGAAACGAATGTATTTAACGGTACCGTAAATTTTGACTTAAATCGATTTATGCTTATAGTAATGATAAGGAATATCAATACCGAGTTTAGTTTTAGGACACTTTTTCCAAAATTTTTATAATACACTTTCCAACATTTAGTTCATCTGTCGAACGTTCTTTTCAGCTCTCAAATGTTTACAAGGAATGCAATTCCAGAGGAAAGATTATAAAAACTTTTTTATAATCTTAACAACTAGATAGGGAATATTAATTTTTTCGAAGGACTTTTATTAAACCAAACACTTGAGTTTTTAAATACAGAGCGGCGGATTTGTTCTTCTCAGCGTAACATGCAAGAATTTTCGCATGAGTTTGTTTTATTGTTTTATTGTGTCAATCCAATGCCAATCTTGACATAATAACTTAAAGTTAGAAATAAAATTTGTTTTTAACCCACTTTCAGTCTTTACGTTATTCTTTAGTCTTCAACTCGTCTAATGATCAGCGATAAAGAAGTTTTAACCATAAATAATGAAACATTTCCGAAAAACGCAAAACAGAGATAATAATAATGAAAACCTCCTGCGAGCCCGCTCCTGCAAATTATGGTTGTTCAATTGATGAACGAAAAAGTAAGTTATCATGGCTCTATAGCGGTCATAATTGACTGTAACGTTCTGGCCAGCGTCGTTTTTAAAAAAGTACGGACCAACCACCAACCCATAAAGCACACTAAGCAGTCAGTTTTTGTGGGTGAAACGGGGTCTCAACATGAACTTGACGATTATAATCACTTTAAATACAGCAGTTTTGTTTATTGACGTATCCATTCAACCAAAAGTGAGTTTCATCGCCAAGCAAAATTTGCAAATATGTACGTATTTCGAACAGAATTATGATTTTCATAATAAATTTGCCACAAAATGGCCGCCAGTTAAAATAGTGTTGCCAACTTTAAGTTCTATACCTCTAAAGAAACACCCTTTATCTACATACATATTTGAGTTTTTTCATTGATGCTACTGTATGGGAAATTATCATTGATCGTTTTATATTCCAAATTTGTTTTTTTGGATTTATGAAGCCAAAAATAAGCTTTATATGTGTTTTATATGACTTTCAATAAAGTTTCGATTAATGATATACAGCGAATGCGCTTGATAGTTCTGCACCAAATAGGAATAACCATAAATTACTTTTTGTTATTTTTAGGATATGTATTTTCAGTTTTAAATTTCTGTGGCATTGTATGGCCATATTGAGATATCGCAATGAAAAAATGTAAATATGAAACGAACGTATTTAACGGTACCGTAAATTTTGACTTAAATCGATTTATGCTTATAGTAATGATAAGGAATATCAATACCGAGTTTAGTTTTAGGACACTTTTTCCAAAATTTTTATAATACACTTTCCAACATTTAGTTCATCTTTCGAACGTTCTTTTCAGCTCTCAAATGTTTACAAGGAATGCAATTCCAGAGGAAAGATTATAAAAACTTTTTTGCATCAAGAAATCGTTTCTAAACGAAATTGAAACTAAAAACGCATTCTACTATGAAGTTTTGCTAGCTTTCTTAAAAACATCTCGTCAACATACTTATATAAAAATAATGTTAAAGTATAAACAAACAAAATTAAATAAATAAATACTTATAAAAAAGGAAGAAATAAGAGTCTGTCGCGTCCTTGTCATGTTCCTCGAAAAAAAACCAACAATAGGTAAATATACTGAGAAAAAAATTAAGTGAACATGCTTCTAAAAGCACCACGGCACGTCACTGGTAGTGACGATACTTTGTTTGATTTTAATGGGAATCTTAAATGATGCTGCTATTTGACTACAATATAAAATAGAAAATAAAGTCGTACATATTATTTCTTGCTATTCCATTTAATTCGCTTAAGGAAACACTCATAATAATGTATTAACTTAACTTTACCGTAAGTTCATTCATATATATATGACATTAAATCGTATATCAAGGAACATGTTAGAAACCTCAGAACTATATCGATATGGTCAACAATAGGAAGTATTGGATTACTTCTGTTCTTTAATTGGAGGCCATAAAGTAAATCCATTTAACCTTCTTTTCAAATATTATGGCATGATGTGAATAAACTTCTGCCATTTTTCCATTTCGTCAAAAAAAAAAACAAACAAAATGACAAATGGTAGGAAAATGATTGTGTGCCATGACATAAAACAGTAAATTTTGACTACTATTTTGGCACTACTTTCACTTTTAAGAAAGGGGAAATATATTTACGTCGGATTCCCTTCAAATATAGAATTACATGTACTAAACAAAAAGAAACAATTAAACCCGTATTATTACATATTTCAAAATTCGACAACTCCCCTCCCCCTCCTAACTTGGGTGATGGGGCTAAGTAGTTAAGTGCGTTGGACCCCTTAGCCCTGGTTGAAATCCCGCCGCGTATCACCTAATAGTTTTTATTCTCTCTCCCACTTCTTGCGAAAGTCTGACAAACATCGCAGAGTAGGAACTGTCACGAAAAGCTTCTCAACAATGTACAGGTTCATAATTAGCATTTGAGCATAAACTGCAGGTCCGTTAAATATGTGTCAAAACTAGGTGAAACTATCATTGGTAATAAATTGAAACTAAGCACGTTTGTAATAAACCAAAACGTTTGTAGATATTTATTTCACCAACTCGTTTAGGGGTGACTTCGAATAACGGTACTTTGCAAAGCACAAACAATTGCAAAATTTACACCTAATTTACCTTGACTTTTTGAATTGAAACGGCTCCTACGACTTTAATCTTTTTTGTATTTTATTAGGTTGAAGTGTCCAATTAGCAAAATTATATTAATATCGTTAGACCCGTTTTTGAGAAAATTGTTTTTTTTTTTTTAAATTAAATAATTAATTTCAATAAATTTGGTATGGGAGCAAATGCAACAAACTTTTAAATTTTCGAATTATATTTGTACCTATGATGATTTGTATATATATATTTTTTTATAGTGATTTATTGAATAAACAAAGAACAACTACATTCAAATGTTAGTCTAAGGAATTAATTGATTAAAAACAATCTCTAATAAACAACATATTATTAGCATGAATTATTACAAACATACTCGTACTTCTATTCCCTTTTTCGAATTGGTTAATTATTTTCTATCCGCTCAACTAGAAAACCATTATTATTATATGTAGGGAAGTGTAAATCTGCGACAGGCAAAGATTATGTATTATCATATAATTACTATGCATGGGTACAAATGACACTAAAATTGCGATCTCATTGCACGAATACATTCTAACGAACACTGTATCTAATCAACATACATATAAAATTTGTTTATCTTTTTTTTGTTGTTGTTGATTGATACAGAATAAATGTACCCAACGACTCAACTAGTGCTTAAACGAGTTTCATTCATTCAGTACGAAACAAACAGAGAACAACATTGGATAGAAATAACTTGAATCTAAAGAGAATAAAAATGGTCGTTTCTTCAGTGACACTGTACGCAATTATTGCTATTGCGTCATTGCTGGTGTATTTGTATAAACGTCAATATTCGTATTGGGCAAATCGTGGAATTCCGCACAATAAGCCGGCGTTCTTCTTTGGTGACCTCAAAGATCTACAGAAAACGAAAAACTTCTCCGAAGTTTTTAGTGATTTCTACAAAAAGTACAAAGGCACTGGCCCATTTGCGGGTTTCTACTTTCTATTCAAGCCAGCTGTTTTTGTTTTAGACTTGGATTTGGTTAAGAATATTCTAATCAAAGATTTCAATTACTTCGATGATCGTGGCATTTTTCATAACGGAAGAGACGACCCATTGACCGCTAACCTTTTTGCATTGGACGGCCCGACATGGAGGAAACTGAGAACAAAACTAACACCCACTTTTACTTCAGGAAAAATGAAGCTTATGTTTCCCACGGTTGTGTCAATTGCCAAGGAATTTATAGACGTGACAGATGAGCTGATAGCTAATGATCCTGTTATAGAAATTAAGGATATTCTCGAGAGATTCACAACAGATGTGATCGGAACGTGCGCCTTTGGTATTGATTGCAACAGCTTGAGAGATCCTACAGCCGAATTCAAGCGAATCGGAAAAAAAGCGTTCACTGAACAGAGACACAATAAACTTATTGATGGATTGATACAGTGCTGCCCAACTTTAGCGGCCAAATTGCGATTGCGCGCGGTGCTTGAGGAGGTTCATACATTCTACATGAGGCTAGTGCGTGATACCGTTGAATATAGGGAAAAGAATAATGTCAAGCGAAACGACTTTATGGGTCTGCTCATTGAATTGAAGAACAACAAGTCAGCCACAAGTGAGGAATGGACACCTTTGACGTTGAATGAAATTACCGCACAAGCGTTCCTATTCTTTTTGGCTGGCTTTGAAACATCATCAACTACAATGGGATTCTGTTTGTATGAATTGGCTCAGCATGAAGATATTCAGGAGAGAGCCAGAAGTGAAATCAATGACATTCTCGAGAAGTACAATGGAGAGTTCACATACGAGTCCATGAATGACATGCATTATTTGGACCAAGTAATTTATGGTTAGTGTGAAACTCATTTAACTTACTGAATAATTTTTAATAAAAAGCCTTTTTTTTAGAAACTCTCCGAAAGTATGCTGTTCTATCACAGCTGATCCGAAGATCCAATCGAGACTACGCGACTTCGGATCCGAAATATTTTATCGAAAAAGATACCCAGGTTATAATTCCGGTTGATGCTATACATCACGATCCAGAGTATTATCCGAACCCGGACGTTTTCGATCCGGATAGGTTTACCCCCGAAGAGATCGCTAAAAGACATCCGGTTGCATGGCTACCTTTCGGAGAAGGACCACGAAATTGTATTGGCCTGCGGTTTGGTAAAATGCAAGCACGTATTGGCCTGGCGTTTCTGTTGAAGAATTATAGGTTCACAACAACAGAGAAGACTCAAATTCCAATAAAGTTTAATGTGAAGAATGTTTTACTTGGCTCGGAGTCGGGCATATATCTTAAAGTGGAACGGATTTAGAAATTCCTAATTCATCTAATTCGTAATGGTAGTGCCGCATTGATCAATTAAATGAGATAACGACTTCCCTAGTTTCAACTGCATGTTTGACCGCTTGACTGTTTTCGTTATGGCGCAAATGTGGTTGTATTTGATAGTAATTTGATTCACTTAGTGACACAACAGTTTCTTCGATTTTGTAAAGCAAATGTGAAGACGTAATCTTGTATATTTGAGTTATGGTAATGCATTTGTAAATACTAATGCCAAACTTTTTTTTTGTTTTTACTAAGTTCATTAGAAAGAATAAATTAATTAATTAGCTTTCATAATTTTGTTTCGAGTAATATTTATTTACTTTTAATTTTGAAAGATGAAATTTTGAATTATTCAAAATGTTCTTACTAAGTCAAATCCAGAATCATGTGATTGAATTTTTTGTTAGGGGCCTTGTATGGCGAGGGCCGAATACGAAATCTCCACAAAACTGATTCAGTTGTTTCGCGTGACGTTCTCTAGCGTGCTATGCACAGTTCGGCGGTAGCTCATCTTACCTCTTCTAAATAAGCACCGGATTTCGGCAAAGGTGATGCGCTTTCATATGACTCTTTCAACCTTGTTCTTGACCAGATAGCGCGCAAATGAGTACAGGACTAAACAACCATCTGTCGACCGACTAGTAAAAAATCGCAGCATCTACACGAAAGTTTATGAGTTTATCTTGCTTGGTGTGAACATCAATTCCGGCATAGAAATACCCTAGAAAACCGCGGTTTGGTAAAGCAAATGGGTCCAGATTCGACGAAAATAAGCTGGAAAAGAGAGTTAATATTGGGCTTGTTCGTTAAATTAATCCTTGTGTGCAACGAAGGTGAATGAAGCGGAAAATAAAACCGCGAACCGTAAAAATGGTGGAGGTAGGCAAAAAAGCTGAAACACGTCGACTGCATTAACTGGGCCACATCGAGCAATCCGACAATAATACTCTAAATATAAGAAAATCTTTGAATCCCAGACCTCAGGTTCGACACAAAAACTGAACCTCAGTTTTTAAGATATCGCGGATGCCTGATATAAGTTTTTGACTTCTACCACCTTCTTTTACTTTTACTGAATAATTCGCAAAGAAAGGACGGTTGCCGTGCTTAAGACAGGTCCTCCTGGTTAAATAAATGAAGTAGGTGATACACTAAGTACATTTCACACTCTCATTATAATCGGACATCATCATACAAAAATTATAAAATAACAACCAAAAACAAGAAGCCACTCTTTTTAAGAGATTTTAGCTTGTGGAGATACTGTATGCCCAGTAAATTCGATGATAAATGTCTTTTACAAATATACTACGGAAGTTGCAGAAATTTAAGTTTGCTATCAGCTGGAATTTACCAGATGTCGTTTCCTTGGGAGCACTTTTCTTCTCCTGCTGTTAGTTTCAATGCTTTTGAGTTCCTTAAACCCTGTCTAACATCATAAACAACTTTAACCTACATTTACTATTTAGCCTGGGGAAGCATTAGATAATCAGTCCATTCACCTGTTTAGATAGGATCCTTACAGAAACACGAACTCTTTCGCCTAACGGATGAATGGTTGAAGGACGCTTGTGTGGTGGATTTTCTTGTTTGACGCAATTGTAAATAGTTCATATATACCTTTTATGTACTCTAATGCCTTGTCCTTTGTAAGTAAAATGCATCTATTGTAGTTGGTAGCTGTTATAATCAACATCGTATCCTATTGTCTTTGGGAAAATTGCTGTTCATTTACCCAAGCACTTCGTGAAAATTAATAAGCGCCTTATCTATTTTCTATTGATGTTGTATTAAAGTCACGTGCATATTAGTTAACCGCGGAAAGTAGCAAATTCAACAGTGATATAAAATTTGGTACGTTAAAAAAACGTTCGTACTTAGTTTATTTTTCGGTTCTCGTGGTCCTCGTCACACAAATGCCGTTCATATTAGGATGTGTCAATAATTGATGTATGTATATGTGCCTGGGAATGAAAGTCATTTCCTTGAACGTCGTGGCTACACACACAAAAAAGTCTCATTAGAATGAAAGCAATTTGAATGGCGGGAACGCTGAAATCTGAAACAAAACAAAATTTCCCTTGGAAAATCGAATACTTTTGTGTTCTATAGTGCCTGTATTCGGTCTTCACTCTTCCAACACAAATCTCAAATGAGGATTTCTGGCAAAAGTGATATGGTTTGGAACCGAAACGATCGAGAATTCAAATCGAAAGAGGATTTTCGGTGGATTCTTGGTGCAATCCACCCTTTTCTTTCTGACTCACGTAAAATCTACCTGTCTCGTGCGACATGACGATCATTCCCATGAACGTGTAGCCAGGCACTATAAAAACAACAAGAACTGAAGGTGTAAGTCGGTTTTAAACCGTGATAAAACCATGTACTCCAGACCTGAATTCATGACTTTTTAAACCCGTATGAAACCAGTTTCTGTCGAGGATTCATTCGGTTAGATGGTTATTATGTCTGAGTATGGTTATTATAGGTTTCTACTTCTCATCGCCAACGGAGGCATGTCACATGGATGACATTCTGACGTCAGTAAACTGGTCTTTTTCAGACGGGATAACCACTTTAGGATAAATTCTATGTCATAGTGACGCCAGGATATTATCCTGATCGCAAGTTTGGATGACGGTCTGATCGCACCTTAACGCATCATCACACACCACTGAACCGGTTGACTGCACATGTGCATTATATCATCATCAAACTTACATAAAAACAACCGAGAACTATCAAATCGGCTGTCGTAGAAAACAGTGTTGCCAATTTAAAGTTCTTCGCCTCTAAAATACTCCCTTCACTATATTAAATGCAAGGTCTGTCTGTCCTTCCATAATTCGAAAAAGATTTAACCTATGTTTGCGATTTTGTTGCCGTTCGGGGTGGATAACTGCAAGCAGAAGGTGGAAGGCGTCGTTCACTAGTCCGTGAAGTAAGTACAATTTGGGGTTCATAAAGGTTTAAAAGGCGAGAAGGGGGGTGAGAAGCTTGTAATACTCACCCAATTCTAAAAAAAATTTCAATCTTTTCACAGTGTCACGTCCGAGTCAGTAGATGTCACCATTGGATATTTTTGCACCCGAGCGGACCTCTAATATTGTATTTTCAGATTTAATATTAAAATGAATCATCTACGAAAGAACAGAATCAAAGAACACACTTATTCGTTGAAAATGCTACGGCAAAACATAATGCTCCTCAGCTTAAGATTATAATATTATTAACATATATATAATCGTTAGTGCGTATGTGTGTAACATCATCAAAGCCAAACCACCGGACCAATTAATTTTATATTAATATTTTGTTAGTTAGGTTAAATCTCCACCACCAGATGATTGCGTTTTCGGGTTAGGCAAACAAACCGCACCGAAGCCGCATACATATGCAATAAGTTTAATTGATGGTTTCATATAACACATTTATAATATAAATGAAGGTAAATAAATCTATTTTCTTTCCAAAGAAGGACTATCATATGTAAATCATTTTACTTTTTGCCGAAATTTTACTGCAAATCACAGTTTTTCTTGTTGTGTCAATGATTTTAAATCCTAACCTTATTTCTTCAGAAATACTTCTTATAACCCTTTTATTGAATTCAAAACCATTTATTATGTTCGCAGCTTTTTGATATCTTAATTAACAGCTAAGTACATGAACAAAAAAAAACTGGAAGTCGATATTAAGTATTCTATACCCATTCGACAATCCAGAAGTGTGATTTAATTACTTTGAAATGTAGCCATGCCTTCACTGGTCGAGATTAATTATTGATGTTGGTGCTTTTTGATAAATTGCTATGAACAGTGGAAAAGGGCTTAATGATTGCACGATTTTTTTTTAATTTATTTGGAATTAATTTTAATTGAGTTTAATTTTAAAGACAAAGTTAAACGAGGGCTCCCAGGTTCAATTTCCGCGCAATACAACCTAATTTTTTTCACAATCCAACATCAAATGAAATCTGAATATATAATGGTTATTTTATATGTTCAATACTTAAAAGAAAGTTTACAGCTAGTAAGGGACAGCAGAACTTAAAATGCAATAATGCGTGAAACGCATCAGCATTGTTAATTTGCTTGGTAGCAATTAGAAACATTTAGACTTTCACGGATCTCTGACTCTAATTTTGAAAAAAATTAAATGCGTGGCCATGTAACCTTTAGGAAGCGTTCAATAAGTATGTGGAACAATTATTAAGCGTAAAGAATTTTTATAGCCGCCCGATGCCAGAATATTGTTTTTTGAACTATTCGTTAGCCAACGAAAATAAATGTCATTGTAAAACATGTGAAATTACATCCTGCTTAAATAATTTTATAAACATATTAATTTGTTGGTTCATTTGGCTAAGAAAGAAATGAAAGGTGTGAGAATTTAAATAAATAAGTTCTTCGAGATCTCAACATACATAAATCCGCTGGACTAAATGGTATATCCCCTATCGTTCTGAAGAGGTGTTCTTCCACGCTGGGAAAACTAATGCGTAAGCTTTTCTATCTATCCCAAACACTTCTTAATGACCGGCAGTAGGGTTTTCGCAGCAACAGATCCACTGGTGATTTGATGACATATCTAACCAAAAAGTGGAACCTTGCGCTGATATTTCAAAGGCATTTGACAGAGTGTGGCATCAAGCTCTCTTGTCGAAAATTGGAATCGATGATTAGATGGATTAGAAATTACCTTTACGACAATCTTCGTTTGAATGACCACATATTCGATGTCGCCAAGAATGCTGCGAAATGTCTAGGCTTCCTTAAGCGATGCAAGAAATATGTCATCCCTTCTGATCTGGCTAGAATTTATAAGGCGTTTATTCGTCCAAAACTTGAGTGCAACGCTCATATTTAGTCTGGTGCACCAATAACATATTTGATGCTACTTGATAGGATTCAAAAACGTCCGGTAAAACTTATTCGCGATCGAGACATCACGAAATCACTTGGCTCTCTTAGTCATCGTCGTGATGTCGCCTGCCTGTCATTGTTTTATCGGTATTTCCCCCACAAGTGCTCAAATGAAAAAGCCAGTTACATTCCACCCCTATAGCAATTCAACCGCAACTCGTCATGGTAGGAATGCACATCAGTTTACCCTCAATCCTGTATTCGGAGGTACAGTGAAATACAAGGATTCGTTTCTTAACCGTACAATACGAATGTGGAATGCTCTACCTCGCTCTGTTTTTCCTACGCATTATAGTTTACAGACATTTAAAACCAACGTGCATCGGTATCTCCTTTTTTCTAATCCTTCACTTCACTAATGCCCGCACTGTGTTACTTCATTATAAGGGAATCCAAAATCCCTTAAGTGCGCTTACGTTATAAAAAAAAAATACATTCACTTTGGGTAAAGGGAATATGGGTTGGACTGTTGGGCTAACTTTTTCCCGAAAAACATTACAAAAAACTTCAGTCATATATATTATTATATAATAAGAAAGCCGACATTCCCACCGTAATATGTAAGTTATTTTGCGAGAAATCTGTCAATGTAGGTTTTATAGCAGAGCAGCTTGGATAATTTGATAAGTGTGGTGGACTGCCAAGCGAAGGGTCTCAGTTTTAATACCTCTCAGCACCATCTTAAGTTTGTTGCTACTCCCACCTTTTGCGGAAGTCTGACAAACATCCAAGTTATACCTTGTCATAAGAAGCTTATTAAATCTGCTATTTGGAATGGGCATAAATCTGTAGGCCGGTCTATTTGTGCCAAAAATATAATGGTTAGAGAAAGTAGGCTTCAGTTAATGGCTAATATTTATTATATTATCATTCGACCCACAACTCAGTGTTCCATTTATTTTGAACGAACAGGAGGGCCCAAGAGCACAGAGAGTCAACTTAGGTTGAGTGTCTAATAGTTCGTATTTGGTAACCGTATTCTTGTTGCCAAAGTGCTTTCTTTTTTTCTTTTTAAATTTTTCATAAGCTGAGATAGCGTTGTGCATTCTACCAACGAGGGGGAGATCCAAAAAGATCTCGTCCATATTTACCGTAAGGATCTATCTCCTACAGCGTGCAACTCTGGTGAGTGTTCGTAATCATATGTCACAACCGCCATTAACCAGCGTTGTTACATAATGAATATAGCTCCACTCATCTCATGTTCTTGCTGGTAATTTGCGTACATTCGACTTTAAATTAACAGCCTTATTTAAGAACATAACTTAAACTGCCAAAACATTATATATAAAACTTAAGCAACGTTGCTTTAGCGATGCGTAACCTAAACGCCAAAATTTGCGTTTACAGGCTGCGTAAGCTGTCTGTAAAATTTGTTTTGATTGCAAATGTAATTTTTATATTTTCATTAAAATAAAAAAGTTATAAGAGATATAAATGCCATTTCAAATGCGGCTTTTGTAAAGGATATCGATTTAATTAACATCTTTAGTCAACAAATTAACCCGAGACAATGCAAATCGTATAATTCATTATATATATGTACCTTTGTAATATATTTCATAAAAAAATTGTAGTGGAATTGTCAGTGGAATCCCAATTTTTCGACCTTTTTCCTTTATTTTTTGGAGTCCATGATGCTACGCAAAATATTTTAATGTAAACAAACAAAAATCTGCCAAAAGCAGCTGAGTTTCTGCACCTTTAAAGCAAAATATAGTAGAATCTTATGTTTTTTGTACTAGTTTTTAAGTGTCCTTACTTATTTAGGTACAAACCTCGTTTAGTTAAAACACAGAAGAAAATCGTTTATAAATCAGAATTTCAGCAAAGATGCGTAAAGGTTGCGTAAATACTTACACGTTGTTTAACTAAGCAACCTCTGAGAGGTGTTTTAAGGAAATCTAATAAATACGGCTGTAAGTATATATTGCCAACCAATATCTACTAACCAACATTTTTTAAAACATATTTCATCAATTAAACATTCATTTTTTTTAATGTATTTAAGCGCAATAATTTGATCACAAGACAAACCAACTCAACACAGAAATGTTGCTTAACCACAATAATTCTTCCACCTTTGAAAATATATAGCACTGTGAACTCAACAGAAATGCTCTTCGGTTTTGAGTACCAAAACCGCAAGCCAATTATACAATTTAATTTCTATACAAAAGCTTTGGCCACCTCAATAGTGCGCGGTATACAGATGAACAAATTGGCTCATAACTTGCTTACCGATGCTGGTGTAGGCCTTCTTGGTTGTATCCATTCCTCCATTGAGTAAGCTCTGCCGGCATGTTTGAAACTACCAACAAAGAAAAAGAAATCAACAAATGAACACTTACCCACATACGCCTTCAAGTTAACATGTTTCAACTCACAATGTTTCTATTACTTTTCATGTTGAAATCAGGACTGGGAATATTTATCAACGTCACATCCTTCATATCAACCTTCCACAGAAGTCCAGCCAACGTCTGTTCGTATCGGTAATGCCTGCAGGAGATAAAATATAAATAAACTCTTTAGTTGAAGGCGAAGTTTGACAGTCCGGTGACATATTGACTACTTAATGAGAAATATGCCAGCCACAATAAGAAAGAAGCCGATAAATATGCCCGGTGCGAAATATTTCCAATCGATCCTTTTGGCTTTGCATAGCTCGCCGTAGAATCCACAAATCGGTTCAGCCAAAGGTGGTCGACCTTTTAACCATAATATCGGGCGGTCTTGTTTAATGTAACGAAATTCCTGTAAGCAACATATAGGAAGGTGACGGTTGTGTTATAAAACGTCTGCCAAGCGAGTGCTTTACTTACAGGAAGGGTGGACTGCTTGTTAAAAACGAAAAATCCAACAGGTTGCATTGACATCTTGGCCAACGATCCATGGCCGGTGTCGTCTTGTAGCGTAATCACAGTGTAATTACCCTCAGCATCACCATTCGAATCAATGTGTACCTACGGATATAAATAAAACATGCTTGTACACATTCTTAAATTGGGGAAAAGTCTTCAATTTTACATCAAATCCCTGAATAGAATGATACGACCTGTTGAAGATTCGACTCATTACCAAGCGACCATCACGAATGTTGCCACCGAATCCAAGGATTTCTGTGATTGCTCGAGCATAAATCATTACTGAATCGAAAAGATGAACACCATAAATTGGGACCTAATGGATGTCAATATTTTATTTATGATTCGAAAAGTTATGAAAGTTGCTGTGCAGAATTTGTATACCGAAATGTTGTCGAACACTCGTTCATGGTATGGTACTCGGAAGGGATCCTTTCTTGCGTATTCCTTAATTTTACTACATATTTCTCTGAAATTAAAATGCCGGATGCTTTTCTGGTTTTTAAAACAAACCTTGGATGGATATTTACCTAAGATTTGGATTCTGTGGGTAAGACATGCTGATTTTAATGACTGAACGGAAGGAGTTCTTGTCCAGGGATTTGTTCTTATCTCGCTTGATGTAGGGGTCCAGGTAATCTAGATTGAGTAAAGTTAGTGGTTATCTAATCGGTTTGCTTTAAAGTCAAAGTGGTAGTATCCTATTATTTTGGGTTGGGAAAGCTTTTAATAATCGAAGCGTAATGTGGGAGATAACCATTTGAGATTGATACCATGCTATAACGAATACCGTTATGTTACCCTGCCAGATATAGTTTCGTAGCATATTTGATATTTTAAAATTTATCAGTTTATTTTGTTTTTCTACAAAATTTCGACCTCAAAGAAATTCCTGAACGTAGGGAATGCTGACTTTGTAATTTCTCAGCAGCAGAGCAGAGTAGGGTGTTTTGCTTTTTTGCTTGCAGTGTCATTGAAACGCTTACATTGCAAGAATGCCAATATTGTCGTAAATATATCCGTGTTGACATAACAGATGATATCAGAATCATCTCTACCAGCTAAGTCGAGCTCAAAATACCCACTAATATTGGTTTTTACGTGCAAATCAAATGGGAGCCGTGCACACATGTATCGAATCATATTGGCTTTAATGCTGACAGTCATTGAAATGATATGAAATGTCATTTTTATAGCAAGAAGTTGGGAACAGTTGATGAATTTGAGCAGATTACACCGCACAGTTTGGGTGTGTAAAATAAACGTGCAAAATATGCGGTGAATATGGATTTATAAAAGCATACCTACCACACAAGTAATAACATCAAAAAATATTAAATATTGAGAAAAAAGTTAGTTTATTTTAAGGCAGATAAAAAATAGAGAACTGTTTTTCATAACCGCAAAAAATAATAGAATTAAATTGTAACAATTTCGTATTTATTGGGTAACAAAATTCTTGTTTTGTCATAAATATTTACATTAAATTTACAAATGGCTATTAAAGTTGAATTACGTAAACTCAACACTTCGCAGCACTTCCTATTTCCCAACACATCTGCCGTGATCAGCTGTTTTTTTTGGCGGGTAATTAAGCAAATTAGATCTAACTTCATGTGTCTGGCTTACACATGCGTATTCACAGATAGGAAAATTGAGAGCCATTAATAAATATTTTTTGCGGGTTAAAAGTGATAGGGGAATGCAGATTTGACTATCTGGTCAATTCCTCATCTGTGGCTGACATGCTGATGCTTAGTTTTTGACGTCTAAATATTTAGCTTCCTGCATGACGCTTTACTAGTTAAAATAGATATACCTGCACCATGGAAGACACAGACGCATGGAAAGTCTCTGCTTTGTGTTTATACTCATCCATAACAAGCATCCTTCTCTCCCTGATCGCGACTGGAACTTTCTATCGAAATTCACAATTTCAAAGTACCTGTTTAGTGCTTGACCATTCGATTCGAGAGCATTTACGATCCGCCCTCAATTATCTTTTAGTTAATATGACAATTATTTAAAATGATAAAAGAGAAAAACTTTACGACCATAAACCATAACAAAGACATAACCTGGCGGGAACTTGAGACAAAAAGTTGACCAAGTAAATAACAGTTGAATAAAATTCACCTTGAAAACTTTTGCCTCCCAGCTTTTCAAGGACACAAGCAAATTATGTAGGAAAGCCTTCTAGCAGACAGTTTACCAAAAAAATAAAAATAAAGTTTCATTCATTTAATTTAAGACTTTTTCATGAACTTGAGAAAGACAAAGTTTAGAACAACACTATCGAAAGTAGTTTAACTTTAATATGATATAAATACTAGCTGCAAATCTAAAACTTAAGCATTCAATAGATGTTATTGATGTTTTCTTTAAAAAGTTAACTTACTTCTCTCCATGATGTTCAATCGACGTTTCGAGTCATAGATTTCATCATCCACGGATATTATGAGATAGTCCCCTCCTTCGAGTAACTTCCGATTCTGAAGACATCGCACAAAGTCCACCATCGCAATATGTTCGCCGATGAACACATAAACTGTTGGCAAAAGTTACTTAGTTAAATATTTTTCCTACCTTTGGCTGTGAAAGTATAGCTGGGCTTCTACTTACTCCTTGTACTCTGGTATGTTTCGTCGACAATTTTTTGCATTTTAATTAATGTCGTATCCATTGGGATGTAATCGGAAATCTCTTTAAAATGCGTTATAGTCAAATTTTCTAATTCAGCCAGATCCTATTGAAATTGATTCATTAAATGATCATATCGATTGGAGGTGGATAAGTTGGAGTGGGTTATACTCACTTGGATGGCACGAGCAACTTCAAATCCCCAATCGGGCTTGGTCCCTATTATGACGGCGAATTTATCCCAACTAAATGCATGCAAAAGGCTAATCACACTCTTGGAAACCTTTTTTGCAATTCAAGGATAAAAAGTGAAAATACGAAAGTGGGACAACAAGAAGGATGGAAATGAAATTTTACTAATTACATAGATTAAGGGGAATTTAGGGAATTTACTTTGGATGCCGGCGCCAGTGTCCTTGCAAATGTATGGAAAATATTTTTGTTAGAAACAGCAGAGTCAGCACATTTCTGGAAACGACACAAAAAAGGACGATAGTTAATAGTTGTTGTTTAGCGTTATTGTGGAAAGGCATTAGTGTGAGGAATAGTGAGTATTTAAAAAAAAATGGAGATGGAAAATAAGGATGTGAAAATAATTCCCTGGTTTATTTACAAGGTATATAAGAAGGTGTATTGGTTTAGAAAAAAATCATTCACAACTCATTTGACCTGGTTATTAAAGTTTTTTGAATAGGGAAGTCCAGATTTAATTTGTGGAATTTTTAAATATTTCACTATATTTGAGACTATATGAGAGTTTTACTAATGGCTAGCTAGTTTTTTTTTCGTCTAGGGTAGGTAGATAATCTTATATGAGACATGTTTCCGGGTGCGACATTATTTGACCAGTTATTCTGGCTATTTTTTTCATTTTCTATTAAGGAAGTCTGTAATTTTTGCGATATATGTTTCCATCTAAGATGTTCTTGTATGCCCCGAGCGAAATGTGAACTGATTTCATATACGTCACTATGTCCTGGAACTGGAACCCAAATCGGGGTAACCTGGAGCTAATCAATCGAAGGCAGGTCATCTCAGCGTTCTACCACTAATTTGTAAGTTATAGGTATTTGCTGAAGATATAGCCTTGAGCGGTAAGCCTGGCGGATATCAAATAGATCCGCCTGGAGTATACTGTCAGTATCCTGAGTTCTATAGGATTATAAGATGTTCAGAGACAATGAAAATACAACCGAACCTACTCCCTCCACAGTCTTTTTTCGAACCTTTCGTTTAGATTTTTAAATCTAACTCCCCAGTCAACCGTCCATCTTGCCATGCTAATTGGGTAGAAATTGCAGTTTAATCGTTTTTGACATAAAAATAACCAATTAAAAATTATAATTTCAGGCATCGCGATTTTAATTGGTTTCAAGCATAAAAAGAAACCGAAAAAATCATTTTAAATAAACAGAAATTCATGTATTTTAATTTTCCATGGTTCAATTTTTTTTAAGGAAATTTAACCATCATCGAAAATATATGAAATATATATTTTGCTTCCAATTTATCATATGACAACAATTCAAATTTATATGTCAAAATTGCGTTATTTGGGCGTTTAAGAGTTAAAGGCTGAAACGACTTAATCCTAAACCTTACGCTTTTTATTCGAAGTTTTCTGAAGCTTATTTGGCCAGAAATACATTTTGTATGTAAGTAAAACCATTGACATAGAATTTTTATCTATTTCGCTGGTAAAAAACATTTTATAGTAAGCCCACATTTCCAACCTTTCATTCGCTCTACATCATACGAACTCAAATCGTTTGAAGGGCCATATCATGACATTAAACCCATGTTTTGTTGCCTCACACTGAAGTTGTTGTTTTTAAAGCAAACTATTTTCAACAAGGTTTCCTGGGCACATCATCTCTATCGAAGAAGATTTTGACTGTTTGCCAAGCATGCACATATGGTTTAGCTTTTAGGAATTTTTTCATTGTGTGTATACGAAAATGAAGGAGATTTTTTAAAAATTGTCCGTTTCCAACTGATTCAAATCAAAGAAGTTGATTTAGTCAAATGCAGTCAACACAAATGCGAGACATACTTAAAATCTTAAAATAAGACCACAACCCCCAGGTACTAAATATTTAATTAACATGCATTTTAACCGCGGTACTTACAAAAGACATCATTGGAATATTCCACGCTGAAGCAATTAGCGCTTCTGCTGTGCAGCCTTCATCTGGTCCGATAAATGCAGCAATATTTTCATCACGCATTTGGGTCATGAACCTACATATATTAAAAGGGAAATTATTCTTCCGTATACATTGTTCCTATTAAGGAAAATTTCGAACCGCATTACTCACCTAATTGGCCGAACACGATGCGAATCGATTTTTTGCCCAATGTCGAATGGTTTGAAACCTAATTTTCTCCCTGGAAGCAATGTTGGATTTTTATTAACATTCTCGATGGCTAATGGCAGAGCACCTAGTGTTACCTGCAAGAATAAAACAATAAAAACAGTAAATTAAAGATAATTTTTAGACAGAGGCAAACATTTTTGAGGCAAACAAAGAACTTTATCGTTGGCGAACCTATGCACAATTTGCAATTCAAATTTATTTGTAAAAGCTGTAGCAATTTGTCGAGAGTAACTTGTCGATATCGTTTCATCAACATGAGTGGTCATTTTCGAATAACATGCTCAGAAAGAGTATGGAATATATTATCATACTGTTAAGGATACAATACTGTTAATGGTGGACATTTTGTGATGCCGAAGTGAGTTATGATGGTTACTGCAAAGATCCTATCAGTAATTTGTGAGTTATTGGAATAGACTACAAATTGTTGAATGCAAATGAAAGCGTTTGTGTTGGTCAATTTAAGTGGGCAGAATAGATGGTTTGCAAAGGGCATTTTCGTCGTTTAACATCCGTTTAACCAAAATTTTTATACTCAATAGTCGATATAATGATGCTGGTACAGTTTGTCATTATATTAACAGATTTGAATAATTTTCGTTAAAATGTTACAATTTTCCCAGTAGCAGAGTTGGGTGGTAATAATTACTATTATTAATAATTTAAAAATAATTGAATATTGGGCGCTAATATACCATATTTATCCTAAAGGGAATTGCTTTTCATTACAAATTATTCTCTTGGATCTTTGTCAGTCTTTTCCATTTGGAACTGGATAGGTAGTTGATTCAACTAGTTACTAATTAATTACATTTGCATTCATAACACTTCAAATAATTTCAATGTTAGTAATTTTTACATGTCCATTACTGACAAATTCTTATTAAAAAATTGAATTACATGCAAGTACCTACAAGTAATTGGTAATGTAATTGAAAGTATACATTGTAGTTGCAAATGCAATTAAATCGCTGCAATAAAGTTTAAATATAAATAACGTAAATAGTTGAATATCAGTAAACAGTTTAGGTGCGATCAGACAGTCATTCAAAATTGTCATCCCGATGACATCCTGACGTCACTGTGACGTAAAATTTGTACAAAAGTAGTCATCCCGTGTGATCGCCTTTCATCCGGCATGTCATTGAACGTGTGAACGTGACCTAACGGATGACACTGTGTGATGGGGTGTCACTTTTGCAGATGACATGCAGATGACAACCGAATTACACAAGTTCTCTGACGTCAGCATGCCATCTGGGTGACACGTTTGGATGACCGACTGATCGCACCTTTACAGTGTAATATTAAATTATATTTTAGAAATTGAAAGAAAAGGGAAGGTATAAAAATGTCACCACAGACAACATCAAAAGTAATTCAAATAAACAACATTTTTAAAATTAATAAAATTAATAATTACTTTCAACAAAACTAAATATAACTAAAATTTAACAACAGTGCATAAAATGAACATTTAGTTAGCGAGGTTATTTTATTATTAAAAATGTACCGCAAACTGAAAATGGTTCGTAAAACGAGGAAGTCGTAATGAACCTTTGTGTTTCTAGGGTAAAACTAATTTAAATTAAGGTTGCGTGTCCCACATAATTTGAGGACAATTACCTTCGTCGACACAAAGCCACACCAATTTATTAATAAATAGAATAATTGTTTTAATACTCTTTGGAATATTTTGAACTTTCAGTCAGCGTGCTGATATGAGCAAATCTTTATCAAATAAAATCATATGGAACATTTTTAAAATAAATTGTCGTTTCGGATATATGTAGCTTAGTTTGGCATGGGAGTTGTGAGATGGGCGCAAATACTGAAAAGTTGTGCGTTATTTTCTTTTAAAGCGGAACATGAATATATCGAATCAAGAGGAGGATAAACAGGAGAGAAAGTTGCAGGATAAACAAGTAAATTATTTTATGTTATTCACAAAAAAGAATATATGCACGTTTACTTCCCCAGAATTGATACTTTTTCTGTTAAATGTACCTTGCAGTTGCAATGTCAATTAACTGCGAAACAGGAGGACGTTAGTATCAATTATAGCACCGGATAGCACCGGTAACAAGAACAACATTTAAATCGTCTTTGCCTACTCGTTTTGTTCAGATCTCAACAGAATTAATATGTAGTTCCACTTTCCAACTTGTAGTGTTTTCCCACCTTACTTGCCACATTGCTGCTGAAGTTGCTCGTTCTTCTCTTTTTGTTGTTAAAATTGTGCTTGCATATTGTTGGCGTAAGGATTTCCTGCTAAAGTTCCGCCGCGAAGGTATCGCGACCAAAAATTACAGATCGGTCTTAATGCCTGTATGCAAGCAAAAGCTATCTCTTGGTTTAATTTCACACCCAAACCAAGGCAGCGTATTTTATTTGAGCTTTCTTCTCATCGCTACCTGCTAAAGGAAAGGCTATAATAAATTGCCGTTCGGAATCGGCATTAAACTGTAGATCCCTCCATTCGTGTCAAAAAATATAACTTCGTACACACAATAGTTGGAGAAGCTAGGCTTTAGGTCCTGTATGGGCCGTTTACTCCTAATATTTTATTTTTTTATCTGCATAACCAATGCCTCTATAGCCAAGTATGTCTAGGCGAGTGGGGAGAGTACCTCTTGTACCTTGTGAGCAGCCTTTAACTAAAGTCACAGACACTGACACACCTCCTGACGAGGAGGTTATGATTCGACTTTCCACCATGAATCCGATTTATTGGTTTGTAGAATCTTCGATACCTTTACCACCGAATGTCCTGCGAATCTCGCCGTATTCGGTGTTTTCGAAAGCACTCTCAACGTCTAAGAAGGCACATAAGGCAATTTCTTTTGATATAAGTGCTTTTCTATCTTCCTTACAAGATAGTGAAGAACACCAACAGTTTCCTTTGCTTCTCTGTAAAGGGATAGAAGACCCCGGAAAGTGAACTTGAAGTAAGGTTTTATACAAGATAATAAAACACACTGAATTTCTTTTTTTGTATCTCGTGGAAGCAAATATCAAAAAAATGATGTGGAAATTACATGGAAATGGGTAAATTAGTTTTCAGGCCCAAAAACTAGACCCCTCGCTTAGTGATCCAACGAACTTAGCCACTAAGCCACTGTTTCCACTACAAGAAATAAAATAAAACAAAACCCCAATTATGGGAACATTTTTCACAATGGAATTATGTTTGTGAAATTTAAGCCCAAACAAATGAAAAAGTAAAAAAAAAAAAATAAAAAGGAGCTCAATGAAGTGTCCCTCTCCTACTTAGGTTCAGGTATGCCAAAGAGATATTTTACCAAAAGCAATAGTAAAGAAATGCCTTAATACTATTGTTGGATCTAATTGTATTCCTAGAAATAAAATAGCTTCAAAATTTATATAATACCCAAAATGTGACTTTTTATTATTGTCGTTGCACAGCGAGTATATTTTTGGTCTATGTTTCAGCGCCTTTTTCATACCTATCTGATTAGTTTACAAAATTACACATAGCCTTTCAAGATGTAAAACGGTACACATAACTTGTCTGGTGCCTTTCCTCACTTATGATGTTCAGAATTGCTCATGGCTAGTGAATTCATAGGATATTGACAAATATGGTCATAAATTTTCTTCATTTGAGGGATGATAATAAAAAATAATGGCTTTCTCCCAAGTGGTGGGTCAGACAGACATCATAATTTATCTTACGTTCTAATGTGGAGTTTTTATATTTATATTTTCTTTAATTATTTTTACACTCAATCATTTCTATTGATAAATGATTTGTGATTATCAATATTGTGCCAAAACCGTTGGATTGTTATGTTTATTTGGTACCTAATCTATTAATCCTCATTGATTCCTGTTTGGAATGAGAATCACATTCATTCCAAAACAAAATGTTTGCTTTTAATAAATCAGTCGAGTGGAAATTCGGCTAACTCAAACTTGTGAATACTCAAACTGCATGTTTCCTTTTGCACAAATTGATTTATCGAATGTAAGTAAAACTAGCTGAGGCATTTTACGTTAAACTGAAATATCATACAATTACAATAGTTAAAGAGGTTACTGTTTGTATGAAGGCAAAATTTCAAGTAAAATGGAGCCACTTTAATATGTACGTGGTACACGTCGCGGTCGTCCGCAAAAGAATTCGGACAAATTTTAAATCTACATTTTGTTCGCAAAAAACTTTCTATTTGTGGAATACATTCGCAGACTCATTTAAATGTGCATTTATTTTTCAATTGAATTCTGTACGCTATTCAATTGCGTGCACCTTCTAGCTGGAAGCACAAACATGTGGATGTGTTGCTTGTGGTCTTGCTATTGATACTTTTTTTTCACTATTCCTTTTCCATGTACATATTCCATAATGAATTGGTTGGATGAAACAAAAAAATAAACCTTTTTGGATTTTGGTCTGTTATTGTACTTTGGATACTTGGGGGTGGGGCCGAGAATACTGCATCCTAAGTTATTTGAAAATATGTTCTACTTTTTGTATACTGCCAATTTAAACGTACTTTAATTTTTGAGATCATTTTATTTTTTCCATATAACGATTTTCCTCAATTTAACTTAAATCGATTATCATAAGCCGCTCCCATGAATTTTAATCTGTTTTTATATTTTGGTCAATTATTTTAAGATAATCAAAATACAAAATTACATAAAAATCGTTAAGGTCATTAGTTTTGAAAACCTAATTTTTTAAAACTTAGAAAGTGCTTTAAACAAAATTCGATATGTGATCAAATGTTAGCATCCTGTTTCGATTCAAAAATGCATTTCATCTAGCGAGAAAATTGCGTAGGACGCAGTCGTGTACGTAATTCTGTAATGCATAACCATATGTGAACTAATTTTGATAACTACAAGAATTTTTTTTAATTTTTCATAAATTTTATTACCCTTGCCTTCGCCCTCGAATCAAGTAAAATACTTGCATAATATTTATTTAAGTCTCTTAAAACCATTATCTACCATTATCTGCCATTAAATTAAAAATATGACAGGAATTCAATATAAATTTTCGATTCCGAATTAATCGTCTTTGCAATTAAATGGATGTATAGCATTACATATTTAAAATGGCATGGCCATAATTACACGCTTATATGTATTACATAATTGTATACAACAAACATAAAATGTGACAATTAACATATTAACACTTGTTTTAATACCGCTACATATTAAGTTTTATGAACCAACACAGTTGACACTTAAATATTTCCTCGTTATGTACGGGTGGAACATTTTCATTTAGTACTTTATCTATATATATGTGTATCTATCAACGTCCAATTATTATTAAAATGGCGTTCTTGGTCTAGGGACTGCAGTGTTGATATTAAAAATCCTTATCCTTATGCATGTCAAATATTGAATAATGATAGTGATCCATTATTGATATTGGCTTTATTCGGCCAACACTTTTACTTAAGTGCCTCAAGAAATTTTCATTTCTTTGCATTTATTTACTGTCTATGCCATTGAAAGAGACATTTTGATTGATTGCATTAAGGCTTTAAGTTTTATTTATGAAGGAAGTATCAGTTATTAATATCATGCTGTTCGGAAGTATTGAATATACAGTAAACCATAAATCGTTTTTAAACTTTCATGCACACACTGATGGACAGAAATATATGTACACTGTGTCTTTAAATGAGTATTATCGCTATATTACAACTTGCAACATATACACCCCGAGCCGGAGACTCTGAGGAAAATGAAATTAATTGAAAAGTTGAAAACCTACTTTTTTTATTATCATAACTTTTTCTGGACTTATATTTACAATGAAACGAAGTTGTTAAGTTTTCTTCCGTTATAAAATTAGTTCTACAAAATATGTTGGGTATTAATATTTAATTTTTGAAGTGTGAAAGTAGGCCGCTCCATTATACTTTTTTTATTTCGTTAGAAGCCCAAGAGTAACATTCTATTAGACCTTACTTTTTTCTTTGACCACCCTGATGTACTGGCAAACATAGTGTGCATATATCTTTGTCCATCAGTGTATGTATAGGGTGATTCATAGTGAGGTTTGATTTTCAACAGGCTTTTTTTACAGTTCATGCGTGACTTCTTTCATAGTGCTTTGTCATTTTTGTTCAGTATTGTTTGGCAAGTCATCATGGAAAGACTCACACTTTGAGTTGTATTTTCATTGAATGGGCTTTGGAAAAACCCAATACGTCATTTTATCGTGAAATTTTGTTCACTGATGAAGCCCAATTATGGCTCAATGGATAGGTTAACAATCAAAATTGCCGTGTTTGGGCCGATGAGCAACCCGAAGACTCCCAAGAGCAACTTTTAAATCTATTAAAAGCAACGGTATGGGCCGGTGGAATCATTGGTCCTATTTCTTTAAAAATGAGGCAAATTAGAATATTACCGTCAATAAAAACCGTTGTCGCGCCATGTTAACTATGTGCTTCTTGAAATTCAAGCCCATGGTCTCTGTGTGTTTTGGTTTCAAAAAGACGGCGCTACGAGCCATTCAGCGCATGAAACAATGGACTTGTGGATATATCATTTTGGTGAGCACTTACTTTCACGTTTTGCTACTGTAAATTTCCGTCTAGATCATGCGATATCACACCCTTGGACTATTTGCTCTGGGAATATATAAAGTCTTTGGTCTTCAGGAATAGCCAGCTACGATTCACGCTTTGGAGGTAAACATTACTCATGTTATTCGCGAGATACCAGTCGCTATGCTCGAACGAGACACCTTAAATTGGATCACTTTACACGTAGTCGTTGCCATTATTTACATGATATCATTTTCAAAAAGTAAATGCAATGAATTGTTCTTTTAACCGATAATATAAATTTTAAGTTTGTGTTTTATTTTATATTATAAATTAAACCACCCTTTATAATTAAACATTTAGTCTATCCTAATACGTACTGACTCTGTTTACAAGTTATTGTTAACGTACATAATATTGAATGTAGCTACAACTATTAAGCATTTAATTTTTAATCACATCTTTGAAAATAATTTGGAATTCTAATATTTTTTAAACGATATAAGTAAGTGCTCAAGGCATGCACTCCTTTTCTAAAAAATATATTTAGAAAATGTCTCCAAAACATAAAGGGTGTGTATTTTAACTCACTACTTACATCTGTCTGTGTCATTTTTATTCAGCAGCTCAATACTTTTTAGAGCATTTGCACCATATTACCGCCGACATAATCGACCATCTAAAACCATTCCATTCACTGTATTGTTCGTCGACATTGAAAGATGCAGTGTCACCATTTGTCATTCCGAAAATTGCACACCATCTGTGGGCTGGTGGAGCGTGTTATGGTCAATGTCACTCACTATAGAGCCATTGTTAATGACTGTTTTATTTCCCGATTGAATGACATGAATGTGTAAGTGATGGGATTCCAGCAGGACGGCCGGCGCTACGTGTCATACACCAAACGAAACAATTAACTCATACAAAGAAACATTAGATTCACACATAATTTCGCGTAATGGACCTGCAAACTCTCCAGAATCATGTGATTTGATGTTTCTGGATTATTTTCTTTGGGAAAACGTAAAGTCGCAAATCTTTACTAATTAAGTAACAACAATGGACATATTGGAAGTCAAGATTTTTTTCTTATTCAGGAAATACGTCCACAAATGATTGAAGAAATGTGCGAAATGGTATTTTTTCGGATAGGCAAGCCACTTGATCAAACAAAAGTAAATTTGTATTAAAATAAGCATTTATTTTCCTTAATATATATAGATGCATACAATTTTAACGCCATTATTTGTCAGTCAATCTGTCAGGCTTTAGTCCGCCAAACGTATTTTTTTTAAGTTTCTCGTAGTTATTGCTATCGTGCGGAAATTTCGAACTCAAACTAAGTATGAGGGATGATATTACGACTATAGAGAAGTTACAAAAAGTCCGCCAATGCCGTCGGTCTGTCTGTCCGGGCACCGTATGACGAAACGGTTCAACGAATTTGGTCAAAGTTGATATATAAGGTTTTTTTGGGTTACATTCCGGGGCACCTTTTTATACCCTATCCTAAGGGTATATTAATTTTGACACATAGTTTGTAACACCGTTTAATATTCGTCGCAGAACCCTAAAAGTATATATATTTATGATCAGGACCAAAATCTAAGACTATTTAGCAATGTCCGTCCGTCCGTATCAACTTTTGAGGCCTATAAAGTTATGCTAGGAAGCTGAAATTTGGAATATATACTCCCTAGGGTTCCGAAATGGTAAAGTTTTAAAATTTTCAAAATGAGCCCACTGGCACGCTCACAATTTAGAAAAAAACCGTTTATAGGCTTAAGTTAGAGAGATAAAGTTGTACATATTATAAATTTGTCATACAAAATTTTGGCCACGCCCACTTTTTGGGGGCGTTTTTTTTTTCAAAAAAATAATTTATTTTCTATAAATTTCATAGAATGACATAAAATGCTATCTATCATCTTCCTAATGCTTTTTTCTTTGGGGTACATAGGGATAAGGATAGGGTATCATACTGTTCGCCCCAAGCGGATTGTAGCTTTTCCTTGTGTTTTTTTGCTTTATTGTGTGAATTAACGGTACCTGCCATACAATTTTTCACTATTTCACTATTTTATTAGAAAATGGTTCTAAGGATTTTGGTCTTTTTTTGTACTAAAAATATTTGGGATGGGACCAAAAATACTGCATACTCAGTTTTTTGAAAAAAAAAATCGATTAACGGAAGTTTATAAAACCGCCAATATCTCGAATACTAACGAAGCGAACACCAACAAATTTTAATGTTTTCTTATACTATTAAGTCGAATAAATTTGCAAGCTCAGATTTTTGAAATAATTTTTTTTTCATGAAAAGATTTTCTTAAATTTAAAATAAATTTGTTTTCTCGTAAAGGGCTCTAATGATTTGGATAATTTTGTATTTTGAACAATAATGTTAAATGTGTCCAATGTACGAAATTACATCCAAATCGTTGAGAAAATCTAATTTTTGAAATCAAAAAATTGATGTAAATAAATTTGGTTAAGGCGATTCCAGAACGCATCTCATGTACCGAGAAAGTTTCGTATGAAGCAGTCGTTTATTTCATTTATGTCGATCATCCTGGGCACTATAGTTTTATTATTACAGTAATTTTACGTGAACATTTTTTGAGTTGCATATTTCTCCCCTACTGACAATAATATTGCTAATAAACTTACAATTTATTGTTCATTAAACGAATTTATTAGCTCAACGTTAATATTCATCAACTCAAATTTGTGTTAAATGAATCACCCCAAAAAACATAAATGCTAAAGAATAGCTAAGGAGGCTGCCACGCCCCCTGGATGGAAAATCACAAATGTTAAATTTTTCCCTAGGGTTTCTCCGCAAACCCGTGCGGAGTTTCATAGTGCTTCATAGTTTTGATGATCTGTCAGTAAGTCAGTAAGTCAGTGAGTCAGTGGTTATTATTTTTGCTAATTTTGGAGCCTTATAACTCAGGAACCGTTAAACAATTGAAATTTGGTATGGAGCCTGCTACTGTGCGTCCCAATAAATCCTGAAAATTTTATGACACTACCGTGCCCCTTAATAGTTTATTGAATATGTGTTCCTTAGAAAAAAACATTGATATATATATTGAATAATGAACGCAATTTATTACATATTAAGACAATGAATAGTTTTCGTTCACCATTTGATGGAACTACGTAAATAAAGAGAAAAAAAATCCTGGATTAATGAATAAAATTCATAAATTATTGAGGAAAGTTCGTGTATCTACTATCTAAAAACAAAATATTTTAAATCATGAGAAGAAATTATTGAAAGATGATTCTCCATTTTAAAGAAAATTGTAACCGGACGAATTGTAATAAATTTTCTTTATATTAAGATACCTTTTTGGTTCAGTGCAAATACCCAAATGTTCTTCCTGAAGTTTGGACTAGACTCTATTTAAATCAAATGTAAAAACATGAGGACAATTTTCTACGACGTATATTAAGGAGTGTTACAAATTATGTGTAAAAATTAATATACCCTGGGGATAGTGTATAAAAAGATAGATGATTTTTTAAAGCAGTAGCGAATAGCACTGGTTGTATTAACAAGGAGGAGTAAGGGGATAGACATATTTATTATTTCGAGAGTATTTATCTCTTTTACCATTCTCAGCGAGGAAATGCATTGAATGAGGATAGAGTCCAAAAGTTGCTACTTTTGGTTATATTAAATTATGTAAGAAACGTGAAGAAATCGGGAAAGTGCATTGAAGTTTACTTAAAGAAAAACGAGTTAGGAAATATTAATGGGTGTACGTGATAAGAAAATATCAGAGCGAAAGCTTTGAAAAATTATTCCTTAAAAAATTCACGAATGAGTTTCTTTTAAGCTCATTGAGTAAAAAAGAATGCATTTAATATTTGTGTCTATTTTTCTATACTTGCATACAGCTTCTTTGACCTCTAGGCTGGGGCGAAATGTTTTTATTTAAAAAATTTATCTCCGGAGGCAAATGTATGTATGAAATATTTCACAGCGCTCCCAGTGGATATTGTTAAATTTCTTTGAATTATTATTTCTGCTACCAATGAAAAGTTAAACAGTATTTGCTTGGACAATGGATCCTTAGGGGTTATAAAGGTATTTTCTCATTTACATATTCACTTGAGAAAACCAAGTATGTATTTATAAATAGAAGTTTCACTTAGCTTCTGAACGAACCACTCCCTGTGTGAAAAGAAAACAACTTGTTGTCTACATGAGTTATACAATTACATATTTCAATTTCAATTTCCTTGAGGATTTTACCTATATAGTATACTCTATATACTAAGTTATGGTAGCTATCTTCTATCTTAAAGATGAAAAGTATGACTTCTATTTTTAACTAAGATGTGTTTTATGTTTAGAGAGACATGGACTAAGAATAATTATGAAAAACGCACTTTGATGAACCAACCAGCAATTGTTGATCAATAATTCTATCCTTATTATAAATGTAGCTTTAAAATTTAATTAAAATTCCCTTGGTTTATTTTCAGCTACCACTTATCTTCCCGGTGATTCAAAAGCTGAGCAAATGTAATTGATTTAAGAGTGATATTGTTGAAACAAATTAGACAGCTTATTAACAGATTTATTTTGTTGTTGGGTACTCTTGGGTAAAAGAGTGGTTTTTAGATGATTGGAAGTGCTTCTTAGTTTTGATGATCTATCAGGGAGTTACAATGTAAGTCAGGAACTACTTATGATGAAGAAAAAATTCTTAAAGTTTAATGTTTCTAATTTTATAGTAATCCAAATTAGGGGGCGCGTTCAAAGCAACATCACAGTGGACCGGATTTTAGTCACTATGCCATCCAGATCATTCTGGGACGAAGGTGATCTCGCGGAAGATGAATTGATCCACTTCTACCCCGATGGATCTAAAACTGATAAAGGGGTTGACGGTGGCGGTTTCTCTCACAGACTAAATCTTAGTCTCTCATTTCGTCTACCCAATCAATGCAGTGTGTATTAGGCGGAAGTCATGGCGATCAAAGAAGCCTTGTCTTGGCTGAAAAGAAACGTGATAACCACTAGAGACACCCGAGTCTTCTCTCACAGCCAAGGGGTCTTGAAATCGCTAGATTCAGTCTCTCTAAAATCGAAAGTGGCCCTAGAATGCCAATCCTCTCTTACGGAGTTGTCGAGGCATTTCAAAATTCACCTCAGCTGGGTGGCGGGGCATTGAGATATCCTAGGGAACTGCAAGGCCGACGAGCTAGCAAACCACGAAACCACAATGATAAAGGTTCCTTGGGCATTCCAATTGCTAAATGCAAAATAATGCTCAAAAGCTATTGAGAAAACTAACCTTAAGTGGACAAGTGCCACAACTTGTCTAGCGACAAAACGGATTTGACATAAGCTGGATCTGAAACACTCTAAATGTTTGATCTCTCTAAAAAGACTGCGCGTCAGCTCTACAATAGGTGTCATCACTGGACACTGTCTTATAGGTAGGCATGCTTTTAGACTTGGCATGTACTCAAATGACTTCTGCAGAAGTTGCATGTACGAGGAGAAAGAGGAGACAATCCTACACCTTCTTTGCACTTGTTCTGCTCTCTCCGGCTGTAGTTTAATAAAAGACTTGAATCTTTGTCGATCGAAACAAGAAAAAAAATGCAGAAACCTCATTTGCAAGATACAAAAACTATTCCTATAAAAAGTTTTGTGAAGAGGTCGAATCGTGAAGTGCAACTAGTAGGCTTGTTAAAGTTTTCCACAGAAACAGACCAAGTAAACTTGATGCAATCCTTAAATCTAATGGTACTTACGCTAAAACAAAGGCGGATACCTTAAGACTCCTCCTAGAGTCTCACTTCGTGGGAAATTAGGTTACAACGTGTTCTTCAGTTGTTCACCCTTGAACCAACTAACACCACGCGGCTTAGATGGTATATTGCATCACGCTATCAAATGTGCTATTGTAACTTTTGAGGGTTTGTGTTCCGGAATCCCAGCCAATGCTGAAACAAACAAGGTTTAACCCCTTAATGCCACAACTTGTACAACATGAAATTTATCTGCTCAGAACTCGGAATATTTTGCCACCAGTGTATTCTAACTGCTCATAGTTATAATAAATGTTCGGTAAATAACTCTTTCTAATAAGAAGTTTTGTATTCTCTGCGCTGCATAACTTAGTTGGTAGGATTGAAAGTGCTCTAGCCCGGAAGATCGTGCATCATAAAAGAGGTAAATAGGATGTGCCCGCAAGGTGGAGTGTTGTCTCTCCATTATTCGGTGGTGACATGTCTTCTCTCGGCTCTCAATATCGCCGTTCTTTCTATTGATTCAAACCAGATCTCCCTGATTGATGTTTGGTGCACTAGAAATTGGCTTTCTTAAAACTACGGTTGTTTACTACACGAGAAGGAAGGAAGACCACTGGTCTGACCATCCCCATCTCCGATGAAGTCAAATATCTGGGAGTTATCCTCGACAGAAAATTTCTATGATGCCAAGCCTGTTGAATCGAAAGACACAATTTAAACTTTCAACGAAAAGTGCCACTTACTTTTAGAAAATGGCCCTCAAAAAGAACCCCAATATTTTTATCTTCATGGCAACATTGTTGTGGACTTATCGGATACGAATTGAATTGAACAAATATACGCGAGGAAAAGTTTAACATTCGAATTAAGAAATTAATTTAATTTGTGGTTAGTTTTACATGTGACTGAAACAGGCTTTCGCGAAAACGTGTTACGGCCTCTTTTTCCAAACTTCAAAGAACTGCCTGTCTCAGCGTTCTACCCCGTCAACTTCGGCTTCGGTCAGACTCTGAACCAGGAAAGGAATGCCATAGTATATTAATAGATGGATTCGAAACCGAACAAGGGTCTAGTGCTGGAGGCTTTGTGTACGAGAATATTAGACTGCACTATCCCTTAGGTAAACATACGTATGTTTCCCAACAAAGGTATACTAATAGCCATGCTTTATTTTCTGACCAACAGGTGGAGGGCATGAAGCATTTGTATTTGCAGTGATAGCCAATAAATACAGTTAATCTTGGCTGGATCGCTTATCACACTGGCATATAGGGAAATTAAATATCCAATTAGGTTGCTAGGTAATGTTTAGAAGAAGGTTTCTCAGGACCGGAACATGCGTTGAGTCTGCCTTCATCTGTAGTCATATCTTTCATTGATACTTGGATTTCTCGTGAACAAAGGTTTCGGTGGCGCGATTGAGATGGGTGCAAACAGACCAAACGACTCCGCCCAGACATCTGCAAAAAGTCGGCGACTGCAGGCTGCTCGTAGGCGACCTTTCGGGTCACCAAACTTTTCTTAAACACACCACCACCTGTCCTACTTGTGATGAGGCCGATGATAAAGCGAGACACTTCCTCAAAGTTTTCCTGCCGTTGCTAGCATCAGGTGGCGGATTTCGGGGCCGACGTGGTGAGTACCGAAGATCTAAGATCTTCATCACTGGAGCTACATTAATGTGACTTTAAAGAGGAATATTATAGTATTCATTATCCGGATCATTATATGGGATCACGCTAAAACTAATTAATCCAGCTCTACATGCATGTAGGAGAAAAGAGGAGACTTGGAATTTTTCGGCGGGTATTTGGTCCCGTCTGCCAGGAGGTCGAATGTACAAGATAACCCAATTACTTAAAATCGTTGATTGAATCGAGTTAGTTGAACTCGTTTGCTTAGTTTTAGGTATTTTGAATCAATGCTTACCTTCAGAATCGATGGCATTGACGAATAAATTTCAGTGACTGATTTTAAAGTAATGTAAAGCTTTTTCAAAAATATTGCTATAGCTGCATGGTTTCTTCAAATAATGGTTAATACAATAGCCAATTATTATTTTTTTAATCTGAGTTTTTTGAATTATATTATTGTTATTTTACTCCTGTAATTAATTAATTCTCTAATGAATGCAACCCTTTACAATTCTGCACTTCACATTACATACCAAAAATTCTTCAACCGCAATAGCCGTTATCTCCAGTTTTTTAATATTAAAAACCAACCCGTATCTGCATTATCTTCCATCCTTTTATCCTTTTCATCCGCGCTATGTAATTATTTCTATTAAATGTGGATTAGCGTCAAGACCCACCCGCGGACCAGTAGGGATGCAGTAATGTGGGAGGGTTATAACTCACATAAACCTGTTCATAAACTTGTCCATGAAAATAACATAAGGATATAAAAAGTCACTTCAACAGGTGAGCATTTTATGACAAAAGGAGCTTTATCATTACTCAAGGTCAGGTACCTGCATTTTATTAAAAAAAAAATGCCGCATACTTGTTTCTAGTTACAAAATTCATTCCTTGACTATTGGCTTGGCTTCTTTAGTGGGTCCTTCTCTTAACGTATTCAATAATGATGTTATTACTGTTTCTATGGCTGACATAATATTGAGTAGTCACCTTCATCTTATGACATATTATTCAGATTATATTCCCTGCGAGATATCCATCCCTTTAAGTACATGAATACATAATTAAATCAAAAACAAAATTATAATAAATTGAGTCTCAAAAACCAAAACAAACTTGAAGTTAATTTTGTTGGCCAATATAAACAATGAGACGCTTTCTGACGTCAGACTTCGTATTAAGTCACAAAAAACCTTCGTCAAACAGTTTTTGTGACAGGTGATTTCAATATTCGTTTAATCGTTCTGGGTAAGGACACCAATCAATTAAAGCAAACATGAGTGGTTTCATGTTCTCAAGTGTTGGGTAAAAATTGTCTCAAAATGTGACAGACACCCTCCCTTATTATTAGATTAAGTTAAATGAAACCAATTTTGAAATTTTGTAGTAAAAACTAACTTATAAGCTAATTAAATTCACTTACATTCTCAAGTCTAAAGCAAACAGCACATAAAAGGATTACATTGTTATGATCAGTCATGGCAAGCCGTGAAACAGTTATAATTACAGCCTTCAAATCTGGTGGAAGCAATTACAAGCTCTTGTTGTTTCACGTAAACAATTCAATATTATTGACGTAAGCTTGGCAGCCTAGCGAATAATATGTAAACAAAAACAATTTACAACTCTGAATGATTTCTTATTTGTTCAAGCAATTAAGATGCATTTTTTTAACTCCACGTGCTCATCTTGATTAAATATTAAAATCAAGTAATACCATCAGAAAGAATAAATCAATATTCAATTTCCTTTGATGGCCATATTTGTGGTTAAATTCCTGAAATTTCTTTCTCTTTATCCCTTCCTTGGAAGGTAAAATATGTACATCTGTTGCTCTCTTCTATAAAAACCACCTTTCTCTTTTGAACTGATAACACTTTGTTACGCCTTATGCTCCTGTACCAGAGGTTGTTTCCTAGACACCGAAGTACTTTGCTTAATACATTTTTGTACAGTCGATTTAACTTACCTATGCAAAATATATGGATACTTGCTACTCAATTATGTCATAATTTTTTTTCGTTTTTAAATTTGCCTTGCCATAATCGTTAAGTAGCATACTACATGTTTTGCTCTTAATAAAATCATAAAAGAACATTTTATCTCTATCTAATACATTGAAAAACAATTTAATCATTTCCCTTGCAAACGCTTGGGTTTTGTGTTGTCATGCTCGAATGTTCTTTTTTATGCTTTCAAACGTAAAAAAGTGTCATTACTTCTAGTTTTATCTTTTGCCTGATAGCTTAAGGAAGTTGCTATTATATGCCTACATCAGCATTCGGTAACCCACGTTCATCGTCCACATTTACGAAACCCACAAGGAGAGTATATTCCCATGACGTAGACGAAATAAGTCTATGGGTGATTGGGTTTTGTGTATGGGTTTATATATAAAAAAAAAGAAAACACCCAAGGTGATGGATTTGCGTAAATAGTTTGCTATTAATATAAATTGCAAATGGCCTAGGAATTTGGTCAATCTATTTTTTGTTTTGTTTTTGGGCGGGACACTAAGCTAAAAAAAAAAGTTTTCAGAACGCCATTTTTATTTGAACCTTTTTCAACATTGGGGTTGAGTTTAGAGTCATACGGACGTGGCTTTTGTCTACTAGAAAAGGTAGATCATTTTGTTACCTTAATTTATGACATTAAAATAGTTGAGAAACTTGTTTAGGAATATTTCATTTTAATAATAATTACACATTTTGCATTATGAGCTTTAATTACGTTGAATAGTTCCTTATTAGTTATAAGTTATATAGTCCTGCTTCTTCTTTGGGACTCCGAACCCTGATCTTTGATCTTTTGGCGATTCCAAAATAAGTCGAAAGCGATTGTTTAGACTTAAGAAATAAAGAAATAAATGAGGTTTTCAATCAAAACGAGATATTTAAACAAAAATAATTAGTGATTAAAAAACAAAAATTTATTGCAGGTACTGTTATGTTTAGTATTATATCCCAATTTAACATTAAGTGGGAAAAACCCTATAGCCTGATATTTTTATTAAACCCTCGATTTTAAATTCGGTTCATAGCAAAACTGTCTTTTTACAAGAAATGTTCGTAAATCATTAAAGAAAACATAAAGAAAGGCTACAGTCCGATTGGGGCGGACAGAGTAGTTGTATGGCCGATGTATTACGTGGCACCAAACTTTATATGTATATATATATGTGTGGAAGTAGGCGCATCAAACATTTTTTTACATTTAACCATTTCGGAACTCTAGAGAATATGTGGTCCAAATTTTAGCTAAAAATGTGTGCGACGGACATTGCTAAAAAGTCTTAGGTTTTGGTCTGGGTCATAAATATTAAGGGGTGTTACAAACTATGTGTCAAAATCAATATACCGTTAGGATAGGGTATACAAATAATCAGCCGAGATATACATATGTTTTTGGCGAGATTTGAACGAACTTCATCCACTTAAACAAATAAGATGTCGGATAGAGGTAAATAAAAATTAAAATAAAATAAATAAAAATTCCGTTAAATAGCTGGGAGTGGGAAGGTTGTTATTCGAAGGAGTTCTCGTACGAATGTAAAAGCTATAAAGATTATGCTTTCCGATAAATGATTTTTGTAGATTTTTCAAATATAATTTCGTTAGAGGCCTTTTGTTTGAGACATGGTTGTAAGCAGAGTCCGAAAATGGCAACGCGTCAGAAGAACCTAAATATTTGCTCTTTATACATAAAAAACCTACATTAAACAAATAAACAAAATAAATAAAATTAAATGCTGTCGACAATCATCCATCATCGTAAGTTAAGGGCCCTTAGCACATTACTTTTATCTGTCTGTGTGACGGCAATCAATGCAATATCGTCAATGCTGATGTAAACAGTATCGTCGTGCATATTGACCGTTATGCAAAGAAAACAAAGTAGTGTATTTAAGAAAAACAGTCTTTACCCCATCGATAAATATTAGATGTGGGATTACGTTGTACTGAGGACTGATACAGAACACGGTTTTCCCTGGATCAGTATTTTGAATAGGGTATTGGTCTCGAGGGGCAAAAAAAAAAGAAAGCATATTGAAGTATTTGCTGAAATAAAACAAATACACCCATAATAATAAACGTGAGTTAAGGATGAGTACCCGTCTGTATTGAGTTAGGTGCAAAATGTTGTTAATAAACAAAATTTTAGTCTAATTGACGTTTTTAAACTGTAATCTAACTTATCTCACCATCGAAGGTGGTTTAGCGATGGTTTAGTAGGCAAATGTACAAATTGTTTTTTTTTAAAATTTCGTTTTTTTGGTTGGTACAATGCTCAATTTTTATTGTCTCCTTTTAACTTTTACACCGATAGAACATTAATTTGTTTACATTTAATTTGAGTACTGCTCTAAAGATAAAGAACATTTTCGTCAAATATAATAAATGAATGTCGTTTTTGAGTATGTATTATGCCTAATTATTTGATTGTCTGTATTTAAGGTTGTTGCAGTTAACAATTAAAGTGGTAACGGACAACATTTCTAAGGTTTCATAGATTAAAAAATGTTAAATCTACCTGTTAACTGTCACACAAGCTCAAGTTATAGGTCGTGAATGTATATATTTTCGAAACATTATTTATTTAAATATTATGCTTGGAGGAAAGTTTTCAAAAACCTGAAAGTTATATACCTTAACGTACACTTGAAGTATCTTCTCTTATATTTACGTATGAGTAACATCAGAATATAACAATACTTACTTACTTAATGGGCTCCAGATGCGTGAAGAGTTTCTGACTGAGACAGAGGAACCTTCCATCCTTTACGGTTCCGGGCAAGCTGCGTCCAGTCATCCAGACCAAGCGCTTTGGCAGCCGCGATGGCTTGGTCTTTGAAACGGACGTTTGGTCTTCCTTATCGTCTCGAACCTGGGGCCTAGGATTCATAAATCCTCTTGGCTGGAACATTATTGTCCATTCTCTCGATGTGGCCGAGCCATTGTAGTCGACGTTTTTTGACTTTCAGGACTAAATCCACGTTTTTTACAGCTCTTGGAGTTCCGGGTTCAATTGGATCATTTTTGCCGGGATACCGAATTCGGCCATCGCCACGTAGAGCGTCGGCTGCGGCTTTGAAGTCGATGAAAAGATGATGTGCCTCGACTTAAAATTCGTTGGTCTTTTTCAGGATTTGCCTCAGTGTAAAAGTCGATTTGCCGGGCCGGAAACCCCTCTCATACTTGCCGATTAGTGTGCTGCAAAACGGCTTGAGTTGTTCACGCAGTACGTTGTATGATCTTAAATGCGATATTAAGTAAGGGTATGCCTCGATAGTTCTTGCAAAATATACGATCGCCTGTCTTGTAGATAAGGCATATGGAGTTTAAAGTCCAGTCATCGGGCATGGTTTCTTCCATACTTACTTGGTTGAAGATTTGGTGCATGCATCATACCAAAGCAATACCACCATTTTTTTTGAGTTCCACTGGCAGCCCATCAGAGCCAGCAGACTTGTTATTTTTCAGATTTTTAAAAGCCATAGCGGGTTACTGGACGCGGGTTCTCTTCTTGCCGTACCATAACAATATTGAAAAAAAATTATTACCGGTGAAATTAATAAAAATCGGAAGAAAATATAATGGTATGGTGGGGTCTACTATCACCCCAATGCAAGTTATATCCAGTTAAAGTGAAAATGTCCGATTTCGAGGTGGAACTACTCTAAGTGATATAACTTCAAAACTATTAGATATAGCTACAAAAACCACGTAACAATTTTTTTTAGACCTAATTAAATTAAAAATTTTGTTTGCATCGTGTGATTTTATACGCCAAAACAAATTATGATGCCTTAAGTAAAAACAAAAAAACCACGACTTTCAGCTTTTCATTTTAACCGCATTTTTCTCAAAACATTCGCTAGTTATTCTTTTTCTATTTCCATTTGACGAGGTTATAACGAGGATTATAAGAATTAAAATCCCTTCTAATTTACTGCATTTCACCAAGTCCACCTTTTGGGCTTCGCGGAATGTTATTCCACAAAGCAGGAGGTGTCCGACAAGCTATGCATTTAAAAATGATATAAATGCAACGTGCAAAGTAAAATTATTGTACATAATGCAGAACGAAACTCAATGCAGCGAGTGTGCAGATTTTAGCACTTTAAAAGGTTTCACTGGTTTAATAAAGCCACAAGTGTATTTCTCCCAATAATTACTTTTTAGTACCGTGTAGCACGAACGATATTATTCATTCAAGGGATTAAAACCTTTTAAAAATTACAAACCAAAAAGAACGACTAGTCATAACTAATACTTGACTTAATTCCATAAAGCTAAGCACATCTTTAGAAGCTACTTTACTTACCAACTTATCATTTCAAAGTGAACATGTAGCAAATAAGGTTACAGCTTGTTAATGCGAAACACTTATGAATTCCATTCCAATTATCCTGAAGATGATGAGTTCACTCATGATGTAATAGCCTTATGAAAATGAAATGCGTCGTAGACATTACAATACAATATCAAGTCCATTATTCTATCATCCGGCAGCTTATAATCTCTCACTTTCACCACCACGATTCCCTAAACTATGTGCGTGGTACGCTTGTAAATGAGCTATTTAAGCATTACACTCTTACGTTTAATTTATTTAAAAATTCAAAGAAAAACACTCACATTTTGTTTTCCTGGAATAAATGTTATGGCTCAAAGTGCTGTCGACGATGGAAGGCAATCAAGGATTATTACCTTTAACTTATCTGAATGCATTTGCATTGAAATGTTGTTTAAAGTTTCTGAAAGCGGTTAGGAGAGAAGTTGCACAGTTTAGTGTGACCTCAATAGTTCGTCGTCCTTATACGAGTCACATTGGTGAACAATGGTATTTAATCCGCTTATCATCTATGTATGTATACGTAGATAGGCCGCGAAAAAGAGAACAGAAATTATAGAACTCATATGATGTGTGTTAGATACTTATATATTTTGTGGAGATATTGATGCATTCGCGCTTAAAAAATGTCAAGCGAAACAGATTATGTAAATTCCGATCGAAACTTCATGTCCCGGAAAATTCATAATTTTATTGCAGTCGTATTTTCCCGTTGAATTGATTCTTATTTTACTACTATGGGCAAATTACATATCCGATTTCCACATAAACACACACCCGATAGGCCTTAGTGTATATTTTGAGTTCTCATTATGAACATTCACATAACTTAGGCAAGCACATTTAGTCAACGTGTCAGCGAATTGAATTTTTCCGGAAATAGAATAATGAAATAAATTTACAGGCACGATTTCCATGCTCCATGGGAGTTCAGTTTTGGAATTCTGCGCGCAAATTCGCAGAAGTGATTTATATTTAATATTTCTTTGATGGCGGGGTACTGTTCTTCGTTCATCCTTTGTTGAATATAATGAATACCAGGAATTTTTTAGGGCAAAAATACAAAGTTGAGCATATGTCTGGCAAGTAAGCAATTTATTGAATAACATCTTTAAGTTTCACATCCCCCATAACGCAAAACAAAACAATAATCTACCCATATTGGAAGTAGATATCATAATACCTCAAAATAAGTGATCTATTCTTGTCCTTCAAGCGCCTTCCTCTTCACAAATAAAGGTTAGACCATCAACTCTAAGTAAAACAACTTAATCAACAAAACAAACACACACAGCATATATTTCTGTACATACAATTTCCAATCGAATAGATACGTTTTCGGGCACATTTGCTGAAGGATACATTAACAATAAGTATTGAATAATTCATTTTGTTGCACAATATTCTGCGTATATATACAATTTAAGTGTGTTACTCCACACAAGTTGAAGGTCTAACGGAAAAGCGGTGTTCAAAATTGATTTCATACGTGCATACTTCCTTACTGAAATATTGAATATGTAATACCGTTCTCCTTCATATTTAATTGTGTATAATACTGCAAGATACAAGTTATGTTGCTAGTTCATAGAACTTATTACCTATCCAATTATACCGTAATAGAACTCGAATATCAGTTTCACGTACTTTGGGATCAAGCGGTACGTCAGATTTCATTCTACTTGCTATGCACGGCACATATTGTTTAATTGGACTAAGCATAATGCGTATTTTTTAGATTTCACATTTGTGTGCCAGAAGTAAAACCATGGTACATGATCCGAGTCTTAAGGGCTTCTGGGTCTATTGTTACTGAATTCAATAGAACACTTTAAATGGATGGCAGATTAAATCAATTTTTATAGGTTTTTCACTTTAAGGTAAAAAAATGAATTTCCTTAAATTTTAAAATTCATAAATCAGGAATGTACAAACACGTTTCTATATTTTTGCTATTTTAGAATTTGGTTCCAAGATGTCGTGGTAGACCCATTCTTAAGAAAAGCGAAAACAAATGTCATACACAAATTTGATTACGAAAACACACAGTTCCGCACATAAGCAACGAAATGGCGGTAATGTTAAATACGACTACTTTTGTTAGAATCGTTGGTGTATTGCAATTACTATTTTCGTTTTAGTTAATCAAGTTTAATTTATGCATTACAAAAAAATGTAATAGAGTCCATTGGAATAAACTGGAAACCAATCGAACATCAATCCGACTCCAATGACCATTTTAGTGGGTGTTTATTACTATTTGTACTGTGGCTGTCAAGTTATACTATATCCTCCTTTTGTCATGTCCTCATTTGCCCTCATACTGTACCAACGATCATCTTCATATATTTATCAGAACCAAAAAAAGGTGAAGAGTTAAGTTTACCACATGCTTTGGATATTACTTTATCGGTCAATGTGGCGCATGCCAGGGATGGAAAATAAAAGTATTTAAATGTACTAAAAAATTGTACTGAAATCTACTTTTCGAATGAAAAAATTATTTATATGCAAAAAAAATATTTTATTTGTTTAAACATAAACAAAAACAATTCATTAATACTCAAAAATAAATAAACATAGATATATGACTTAATTACAGTCCCTGGGATCTGAGCCTCAACCAATAAGCCTCTCCAATTAGCGCGTTCTTTGTCTAACAGCCTCCATTTGCGCACTTTAAGTGGGTTGACGTCCCCTTCCACTACTGAGCGCCACCCAAGGCGAGGCCTTCCTCTACTGTGTTCTCCCTATGTCGAAGATTCTGCGGGCTAGAACATTTGTGATGATTCGCTCTACATGTCCCCCAAACTCCCAGTGCTCACTTTTTTGACCAGGTCGATGTCGCTCATCCATAAACTGTCAACGTATACGGGACCAAACATCTTACAAAGAGTTTTTCTCTCGAAACGACCAAGAATATCTTCATCCGTTAGATAGAGTCCATGCTTCGGAACCATAGAGCAGGCCTGGGATTGTGAGAGTCCTATATAGAGTTTCTTTAGTTGTTCGGGAGAGGGCTTTACAACATCGTTGCCTTTTAAGCCCAAAGAAACAGCGATTGGCAAGCATTATAAAGGGTGATTTTTTAAGAGGTTTAGAACTTTTTTAAAAAAAAAAACACAAAAAATTCAAAAAAATGAATGAAATATTTATTTGAATCGATAGTTTGAACCTTGCAATTTAATGTTTAAAGATAATTTCATGCAAATGTTGACCGCGGCTGCGTCTCAGGTAGCCCATCCGCTGAGTCCAATTTTGGCATACTCTTTCACACATATCACAGTGCGTCAATCGAAGCGGGCTTGTCCCTATACACATTAGCCTTGGCATACCCCCACAAAAAATAATCTAATGGTGTCAAATCACACGATCTAGGCGGCCAATTGACCGGCCCGAAACGTGAAATTAACTGTTCACCAAACTCGCCTCGCAATTGCGCCATTGTTTCGTGTGCTGTGTGGCATGTGGCACCGTCTTGTTGAAACCACATATCATGCAAGTCAAGAACTTCCATTTCGGGCAAAAAAAAGTTTGTTATCATCGCTCGGTAGCGTTCACCATTGACAGTAACGCTGCGATTCGCATCATCTTTGAAGAAATATGGCCCAATAATGCCGCCGGCCCATAAACCGCATCAAACAGTGGCTTTTTCGGGATGCATTGGTAGCTGTTGCAATGCTTCTGGCTGATCTTCACTCCAAATGCGGCAATTTTGCTTATTTACGTACCCATTCAACCAAAAATGAGCCTCATCGCTGAACACAATTTTTCGATAAAAAAGCGGATCCTCGGCCAGCTTTGCAAGAGCCCATTCACCAAAAATTCGGCGTTGTGGTAGGTCGGATGGCTTTAGTTCTTGCACCAGCTGTATCTTAAAAGGCTTTACGCCCAAATCCTTCCGCAAAATTTTCCACGTAGTGCTGTAACAAAGGCCTAACTGCTGGGAACGGCGCCGAATCGACATTTCGCGGTCTTCTGTCACACTAGCTGATACGGCCGCAATATTTTCTTCAATACGCACATAAAATGGAAGCAGCGCGCGAGGAACATTTCGAACCGAGCATTTGTAAGACGATCCATGGTTAAATTGCAAACCAAACTGAAGCTGTTTGACAGTGACACAAGGTACTAAACACACGTCAGCTGTCAAACCAGTGTTGCCAAAACCAAACCAGCTAAAAAATCACCCTTTACTTCGTTTAAACAGAGTTCCTTACTACCTCAAAGCTATAGCTGTCGATTGTGACATTCTGGCCGATTTGTTGGGTCCCTTCTTGTTGTCAGCATATACTTTGTTTTGCCCTCGTTTATCGCTAAATCTACTTTTGCCGCTTATGCTTCTATACTTGCAAATGAATGAAAAGTGACAGTGACAAGTCGCTGTGTTCTTGCAATAAAATCATTGCAATAATATGCAACTAATTGAACAGACTTCTAAAAGATCGCATCTCTTATGTTGGCTTGTGAGTTTGGCACGATTCTTTCAAGTACGATATTAAATAAGTCACATGACAGCGCGTCGCCTTGCGATTCAGGCAACTTTTTTGACATCGAAGGTATCGGTTAGGTCTTTACCGACATTGATGTGGAACGAGCTTTCTCCATAATAGCCGTAGCGTGAGTATATGTGAATGCAACCAAAGAGTTGACAAATTCAGGAGTTCGCGCAGTACGGCAGACAAGACCATATAGGCAAGTGATGCTGAGGTTCCATTCATCAGGCATATATGTGAATGCAACCAAAGCGTTGACAAATTCAGGAGTTCGCGCAGTACGGCAGACAAGACCATATAGGCAAGTGATGCTGAGGTTCCATTCATCAGGCATATATTCATCCGACCAAATCTTAGAAATCACTTGGTGTATGCTCTCTACCAAGTCATTTCCTGTTGCCTCAAATAGTTTGGCGAGTATGCCGTCCGACCCGGCAGCCTTTTTCGACTTAAGTTTAGATAAGTCGCTATCCTCATTTTGGTTGGGTTGACGAAATTCTTGTCTTTCATCATCAATATTGAGTGATTTGCTCTACCTGACAGCGGAATTTGTGTCGTTTTCGCCGTTAAGCAATCCGCAGAAATTGTTTTAAAATATCCTCAAAGGATTGAAGAAATTTAAAAACGAACAAAATACAAGCACTTTGAGTGATGTACAATAGAAAAAATAAATTGTACTGAAATAAGGCAAATCAAACTAAATTGTAACGATTTCGATACAATTGTACGAATTTTCCTTCCCTGAGACGTGCTCTTTTCTTTTTCAAATAAATTTTCTTGATTTATTTTTCCCTTGCGGTTTTCGTTTTTGATACGTGTCGAAAGTCCAAGTTCGCTGTTGTTATACTATTATCTACGAATTCAGCTTACGTACAAATTTAGATACCTACATTTTGTGCATATTGGGGCACGAGCAGCACGAAAAGGGCTATCAAGCTTCTCCACACACAATTTGTAAGTGTGATGTAATATATTTTTAACACGAATCATTAATTTATATTATTGGATGTTTATCAGACTTTTAAAAGACGTTGGACACTCCCTCACTGAGACAAGCGCACTAAGCATGTATGACCACTTTTAAATCAACTTTCGTAAAGCAGCATCTATCACATGTGATATGACTGATTGAATGGACTATTTGATCAAGGGTTTAAGGACGTTTATGAGATAATAAAGTGTTTCTAAGAAATGAATGAAACTTGAAAAATGAGTATCCACATAATTTCAGCGTATGCTTTCTAAACAATATCTCATCATTGTTATCATCATCGATCATTTTGTAGCCATTTAGAGTTGGGTCCACAACAATTATATTCCAATTTTAGTTATGTATTTTTCCCGGCAAGTATGTAGTTTAATATTCGAGTCGTATTCAAGGGCTGTAATAAATGGCATTTGCTTTGAAATGTTGTGGTAATTTGACTTAGAGAGGTAGGACTATTCTTGTCCGTTATGCCGCTCAGATGTAATATTAGTCCAATGTTATATATTATGCAAAGAATGGCAATCAAATAAATTCACATGCATGTATCGCCTTGCACAACTTTATTTTGAGGTGAGAATATTATATAAATTGTCTACTCAGCTTTATACCGTACCGATGTCATAACAAGAAGAGGAGGAAGGCTTTGAAGCCAATGTAACATTCCACTTCTTAGGAATCAACCAGTGCCAATGATATTGGAGCATAATCCTAGCTCCTTCAACCATTGTGTATGCAGATATTGTCTCGACGGTTTCTACCTCGGAGTTGATGTGATTTTGCAATCGCTGATAGTGAGACCACTTCCGTCACCATTTCTACTTGTAGGTCACGGTGCAAATCGCTATGTACTATACAACAAAGGGCAATTTATTATTCCACGAAGGACTTTGTTTTGGAATGTCTGTATGGTTTGAATATTTGTTTTCTTTGTGCAGCCCCATAAATGGATGCCGTACTTCCAGACTAACTATTTATACAGCAAGATTTTGTTCTGGATAGACATATTTGAGTCTCGTCCTAGTACCCAGTATATTTTCCTATATTTAAAGTTAAGTTCTTCTCTTTTCTTTTTAATGTGCTCTTTCCATTTTAGCTTTACGTCCAAAGTCATTCCAAGCTGTATTGGCATAGGGTACAATATGATTGGTAATGAATATCGCAAGATTATTTATCTTGTGATTGCGCTTACTCTATTGACTGCGTTCTGCAATTTCACTGTCGCCTTTACAGTGCGTTTATCACGTGCTTATATTGCAGCAGCATCTGCAAAAGTAGCCATCATGGCATTGTTGTTCACAGGAATATTCCTGGTATACAACAGATATCAGGTTGCTCCTAAGACACTTCCCTGTTGGAAAAACCTACGCCATTTTTTTTTTTTTTCAGAATATTCTTGTTCGTATCGGTCTGGGAAGAGTGCATCTGAAATATAGGATTTCAGTGTTTCGTAATACTGTCTAGGTAAATGCCTATGCAGTATTTACTCAAAGCCCTTATGCCAAAGCTTGTCACAAAGGTCTGAAAATAGTGGATGTCTTTCATCCAGTGCTTTTCCCAATATACATAATTCTGTTTACTTGGTGTATGGCGAAATGTTTATATCTAAATCCAAACTGATGCTTTGAGATTAGACTTATGATTTTGCTAAGCTTTTGCCATAATTGATGTAAGGGATATCGGTCTATAAGAAGTAACTCCTGTTCGTGGTTTGCCTTGCTTTGGTATTGCAATTACTTCAGTTTTCACTGATGTGGGACATATCGGGACATAAGACATGCGTTTATTATAAATTGGAGTTTTTTTTGGGCTATTAATGGCATTTCTTTCAAGACCTGGACAGTTATTAAATCCTAACCTGGTGCATTTTTATTCGACAACTGGTGATACATGCTTCTTACTGCTCTGAGCCTGACAAGAGAAAACTTTTTTAGATGGTAGGGGTCGATTTTAAACCTGTAACCTCTAACTTAGTAGTCCAACGCACTTATCCACTGCAAGGAAAATTTAAATATAAAAAACGGGAGTTTCGAATTTGGGATCACGAGAAAACTGATCCAGTTATGCAGCGAGGCGATGAAAAACATGCGGTGCAAAGTTCAGTTTTATAAAAGCTCTTTTGTTTTTTCGTAGCTTGCACCGCATTACGATAAGGAGATGCAACTTTTGAGATCTCAAGGAAAGAGACAAAGTGCCCGGGGGAGCAGAATATAGTAATATGGTAATAAGTAAAAAGCTTCTTTGAACATTTTATTTATTTTATGTTCCCTTACTCTTAATAGGATAATATTTCCTATCATCATCAAAGCTGCTGATATTCTTTGTTTAATGATACGTTTGAAAATAGGGAGGCTTTTGTAACATATATGAACAATAGTACCGGATGTAACCGCACTTCGCCAGAAATTTTCAGGTCCCTTCCGTTCTTGTTCAAAAATAAAACTCACATATTCGAATACTTGGAGTAACTTCTATATTAAATATTCGCTCCAGTGGTTTATTTATTTTTTTTATTTAATATCTCTCAAAGTATGCTACAAAACAAAAATTAAATACTGCGTAGAGAAAAAAATGCTTTGACATACCTACACATAAAAGAGTATCATGAAAAATAAAAAAAAAAACAGCAAAAAGTAGGGACACATTCATTGCCTTGAAATGCTTTGCAATTGAAACCCTTTTTTGTATTGTTTCCTAAAATGACATGTACCTTTTTTATTTACGTCCGGTCATCAACTTTTACTCCAATTCCATCCTCAGCCTTATTGTATTATATTGTATTTTACATCACAGCCATATTAATCAAATAATTACGAAAATGTCCTGAGTCAACATTTCAAGATAAAATAAAGTACAAATAGCAAAATGGAGCATTGCCTTCATAGGGAATTAAATATAAAGAGCAACGCATACGTTATAATGAGATTAAGCATATAAAAAGAACCTCCAACTATCCTTTTCGTAAATTGTTTTAGCTACATACATACAGAATTACAAATTCTATAAAAACTACTTAGTTCTGCTTAATACCAATTGGAAAAAATGCTTGGTATAATCTCTGCCTCTCTAGCAAGTCATCTACCGATGCCTACAAAGAGTGCGGCGAATAGATCGTTCGTCCGAGACTCCACTACTACTGGTTTTCAGTTTAAATATAACTATCCTCTCATGACAGCGGAATTTGTGTCGTTTTCACCCTTTAGAAATGTTTTTATTGATCCCCTCTGTTAGAATCTAATTCTCCGGACATGTTTTTTTACCTTTTGGTAAAATTTTCGAACATTATTCGTGGAGTAGTACCTCTCTGCTACCCCGACCCCGCCGATGTTCTTCCCTTCTGTTAGTCGCTAGGGCTTATGAGCTGTTCTTTTTCCTTTTGTCAGCGTGGCATGTTGTTTTTTTGCATGTGCTTGCCAGCACCTTTCATTGGGTGACGGCAAGGGTTTGCTCAGGTATTATATTCCCTAACTATGTAAAATTTTAGATTATCACGTGCAGCGGCTTTAGAATTAAAGACTTGAAGATATATGCCGGAATAATTTTATTAAATATTTTGTTGTTCTATATTGTTTGTCACAATTACTCAAAAAGCCCAACAGACGACAGGGTGGTCTCTTCTGTTATAAATATGCGCTGCTAAGTCAGTGTTACCTTCGAAAAAATTTAGAAGAAATCCACCTGAAAAAAAGAGTCCGATAAAAACTTAAATAAAAACACAATTATTTACTAACTTTGAGCTTGTATTTCAAATTCAAGTAGGACAAACAAACGTAACGTCTTTTCTAGACAAAATGAAAATATAAGTAAATTATGGTATACAAACTTAATATCAGTTCATTTAAGTTAAAACTAAGTAACAAAAACATTACAAGGTATATTAAGGGTGATTTTTTTAAAGTTAAGTTTTTTTAAGTTTTTGCAGCACTGGTTAGTAATGGCGTCCAAACGTCATCTGTCAAAGTGAAAATTTTTCAGTATACTCTGCCATTTAATCATGGAAAGACTTACAAACGAACGACGATTGCAAATTATTGAAATTTATTATCAAAATTCGTGCTCTGTCGAAAATGTGAAAATCCGCTGTCTTATCGAAAAAAGCGATGAGCTCTGAAATGGATAGTACACAGCTCGTGAAACAATGGAAATGTTGAAGGATGAATTTGCTGAGCCGCTTATCTGTGAGTTGGCCGCAGAGATCATGCTATTTAACGCCTTTTGATTATTTCTAGTGGGGTTATGTAAAGTCTTTAGTCTATGTGTAATTCAGGCCGAAATGCTCGAAAAAGTGATACAAAATTGGACCTTCCGAATGGACCATTTAAAACGGACTCGCGGACAACATTTACATGAGGTTGTCTTTAAAACGAAAATGGGAAAGGCCTATTTATCGATTATAATACAAAATTTTTTTCAAAGCTCACATACACACGCTGCTGTCCCCTCGTGTTCAGAAACTGGACAAAGAATCTATTTTGACTGTTAAAAGCTCTAAGAAAGAATTAACAAAAATAGGAAGAATTTGCCAACGAATGAAAAAAAATTTGCATCGGGGTCATCTAAGCGTAAGATCAGTAACTAGTGACAGCTTTTTTGTGTAAATGTATTATTTTTTTTCGAACTTTCCCAAAGTGTGCCACTTGGAAGTTAGAGGTCTGTCTAAAGGCTTAACTACATTTGGCAAAAAGTGACTTTTGCAAAGCTCACATACATTCACTGCTGCCCCTCGTATTCAGAAACTGGACTAAGTATCTATTTTGACTTTTAAAAGCTCTACGAAAGAATTAACAAAAATAGGAAGAATTTACCAACGAATGAATACAAAATTTGCATCAGAGTCATCTAAGCGTAAGATCAGTAACTAGTGACAGCTTTTTTGTGTAAATGTATTAGTTTTTTTCGAACTTTCCCAAAGTGTGCCACTTGGAAGTTAGAGGAATGTCTAACTTTCAAGAAAGTTGCTTTGTGAAAAGTTGAGAGAAAAATACAAATTGCAAACGGTGTGGAAAGAGAAAAAACATTTTCGTGTGTGTACTTCACTTTTTACCGAATGTAGTTAAGCCTTTATTTAGAAAACATTTTCTCAGCGCACCCGCTACATTGTTTAGACGAAATTGAATAAATGTTGGAACAAATACTCTTCGAAATGGTTTCTTAAATTTCCCAACACGAACCAAAACTTTTCAATGTCTTGAATTTCAAAATAACTTTTTAAGTTACAATCCAACGCTTGCTCTTTCATTTCAAGTAATTTGTATTCTTCGATAACTTTTTCGGGATAAAGAAATATATTCAAAAACTTTTGGCAAATCTCACTATTGAGCAAAATAATTTGGTCTCAATTGTTTTTAAAAAACAATAGCACTAATCCGTATCGTCGACAATAATTTAACGCACAGTGCACTAGACCACAGTACACTAATGACATAACATATCACAGAGATAGAAAAATAACATTAATTCCGTTTTTCATTTTTCAATTCCAGTTATGTTGTATTCGACGAATTCAGTATAAACTTCAGACAATTTAAAATTGTATGGTCGAATTTAAAAAAAAAACGTACCATAGTTTTAAAAGGAGTCCAATTTCGTTGATTTTCAGAAAATTTATTCACGGAGTCAGGACGTTAAAAAAGAGTCAAAATGTCTCTAAAGAGTCCACGAAGGTAACAAATTGCTGAATTCGTCAGTCAATTAGTAAGGATAAAATATTTTACAGGTATAGATTGATCGATTGATAGCTTTGATTGGTGTTTAAATATGAATTATTTATTTTATATTTAGAGTCATCGAATTCTGTTTCTTTTAATCTATCACATTTTTAAATACCTTAGAGTGGTAACACTGTCCAGACAGACCCAATTCGATAAAATATGTATCATTATTACAGAATTTTTCTTTCCGCTTCAAACAGGCAAACAAATTGCATGAATTATTAAATTGGTTACATCTCCTATACGTATGAATTACAAGAAAATTATTTGCATAAGCTCAGAAACTTTACCTGCCTTTTGAATTTACCTTATCTTAAATTTAATTGCAACATAAAATGGGATAATTCATCATCATCATATGCTATGCATGTGTGCACAATATATCAGAATATAATTACAGAGTTTGCTGAAGAGGAAACATAATCTAAGAAAGTGGTTTCATAACATCAACTTGCGGAAAGGTCCATATCATAACTTTGGGATAGACTTATTTTTATTTCAGGTGTTAAAATGCAAATGGTTATATACCAGATACATTCCCTTTAAAATAGTAGTTTACTTAGTAGCACTTTATCAAAGTAAAAAGAAACCCAAAGCTTTTCGAATGGTGTCCGCTTTCCTCCATAATCTTCGACTTTGGTTGCAATTCGGATTTACTATGAAAAACTTCGGAGAAGTTAAATTTTTCATCTCCTTTTACATTTGTAAATCTATTTTCGTAATGTTACTTCGAGTAGGACGCCCGATCGACCTCATTTTGTGACATAAGTTAAAAAGTGCTTCAACGTCTATGCCACTCAAGATGCATTTTAGTTCTTTTTTGCTTAACAGTCAACCACGGATGAAGAAAATAACCATGTCATCTTCAACGGATGCATTTGTAATGCAGTGCAAAGAAGTTCGTATTGAAACTCTGCAGATATATTTTCTTGAAGACTTTTCATGACAACCTGCTTAAATATGTATGCTGGTGTTATAAAATGAATTCCAATTTCACTTGTATCACGAAATATTGGCAACAATACTTGTTCTCTCATAATGACAGATTTGACTTCTCGTGAGAGGGCTAGAGTCGAATCAAAAATCAGTGAAACAGAATAGCTGAATATTAAAACTTTCTCTTTTCACAAAAGATATATTATCTTGACAAAGTTAAACAATAGAGACGCCCACAAAAATAACATAAATAACTCAGCTAACGGTAAGACATATTTAAATGCTTTCGTGTTTTATATTAATAAAAAAGTGTCGACCCAATGTTTCTAAAATAAGGATTCTCTCTTAAACTCATTATAAAAAAAAAAAATTTATACACCGTAGTACCGTAGTGTTGGCTCAAGCTATCATTGTTGTTATATTTTACACGCACAAGAACTGAATCATGAATGCATACATATTAGTAAATAACATGTCTGAATATACTATAGGCAGAATTGAGAGTTTGTGAATGGTAGCCAGCAGACGACAGGATATAATAAAGTAAAGAAAAACACAAGAAGTTTAGCTAACTATGGAATGAAGTAAAATCTGAAGACATTAAAGCTGAAAGTATTTATGGATATACGAACAGACGTAGCATTTCAGCTAATAAAGCTGGCTTATTATTTGGAGCAATTCTCGGTCCTTTGGATAAAGTATGTCTGGACGATGGAAACTAAACTATTCTTGGCTTTTTGCCAGTATCTTTGGCGTTTGCCACCCAAAAGAGTTCAAGTACACATGTCAATTAGAAATCAGAAATCTTATTAAATGCACACATGTTTAGTAGAGTAAGCTTTCAGGCACCTACATCATTGCTAACTCCCGATACCTCCTAAGAATGATAGGTTTAGGTTTAAGTTACATGTGCGCCTTCCCTAGCACTAGCTGGCTCTAATAAACCTTCAACCGTCGATGACACTACGCGAGAGCTTTCCAACGTCCCGTGTCTAATGAATATACCATCTTATGCAATGATACCGTTACTTCGGCTAAGTAGCAAAGTATTCTCTCTATGAATGTACTGCCTGCTCTAGGTGCTAATGTGGTGAGTGCTGAACATTAAATGCGTTCTCGGATTCTTGAAAAAGTTGGGCAAATTACTACATTAGAAGGATTTACCTGTCTGAAAGTATAATGGAAAAATTTCTGAATCTGAGTGCATTAGCAGATTTAGAGAACTACTTCGCATACAAAAATATATGTATGTCTTTATAAGACACATTCTATTGTAGGGAGTATATTTTAAATGGAATTTGAGAAAGTGATTGTGATGCAGCCATTACTTTCATTTTTACAAATAACATCATCTCCGAAAATTTGTACTATATTTTGATACGAATAGAACACATTTTGCATCACATTAAATGCACCGCAAACGCATCAGCAAATGAAGGTAGCACGAGTGAACTAGAATTATTACCATAATAGATTTGTTATAAAAAAAATTCGTCATGGCTTCCGAAGTGATATCAATACCTAGATGAATATAAGCCCCGATTCCAATGTTGATTTTTCGTTAAAATTTATTTTTCGTTCCCTTTCGTATATTGTTCATGTCTAAAATCAATAAAAATCGCAACGTCAATGTCGCGAGGTATTTGGCAAAATATTTTTGTTATCAATGGTTATTGCGCAGTCAAAAGTAGTAGCACGTCCATCGGAAGGTCCACGGGCATGGAATCAGTTAAATTACATCAATGGTAACTTAGCTTATTTGGGCAGCGGTAATTTGCTATGCTTTCAGTCTACTTTCTAATTCGTGGCTTAAAACTGAAACATTTGGTCTTTGACCTTTGATATCTCACCAACTAATGATTTATTTTTAACTGTTAAATGTTAATGGAAAACTAATATTAACAAGATTTCTTATAGTTTAATAAATTGGTTAAGATTTTTCGCACCTCCATGTTTCTTAGTACTGAGAATTGACTATTAATTTGTCTGGAGTAGTGCATTTTATGACATACAAATGCAATTTCATTCACATTAAAAGCTCGCTTCCTGTTGTTGGAGAGAGCACTTTAGCAACCTTCTCAACCCATAGTTTGGTTATTCCACACGACTAATGATTGAGTTTTTGGATTAAAAAAAAATATTGCAATTTTAATTAAAAAAGCAATTATGTAACCAAAACATTTTGCAACACGGGCTACGACGATGTGTCAAAGCTTGGGAATACAGCTTTTTCTCAGCAATGGAAACATTTATCCGATATATCTGAAGCGAATATTCCGATTACCATGAAAATATGCCAAATTACGTGTGGCCATAAGGTTTTTTTTTCCAAAACATTGTTTCAATTTCATGCTACAAATCAGTAATTATTTCTTATGTATAATTCTCTGCAACAATTGACCGTTCATGGAGAACCTTTATTAATTGGTTTAAAATTCATTTTAATGTATCTAAGGAGTTAAAAACACTGAATTAATAACTTAATATATAGTAAGTGTATTACATAATCGATTGTCTCGAGCTCAAACTCGCAGGACAATTCGGAACTTAACGGATTTGTTTAACCGTTAGGTGAAAACTATATCCACTTCTTCAGAAACTGCAGACAGCTTTGTAAAGTAATGTACTTGCATTACCCACCGGATTTCACCAATACGCTTTTAACGTTAGGTTTACACTCTACGCTGTCTGGGAATTTTAAACGCTGGAGTTTCAGCAGATATGTAGCCGCGTTTCGGCTTTATTATTATACGCCAGCAGACCAATAAAGCAATATCGTTGTCAAAACGGTATATAATTTTTTTTTAAATTTTAACTCAACGGATATAATATGTATTTAAATTCAGAGGAAAGCTGGTATGCCTGCATTTTTTATGCGTACCTTCCAGAACCGTCCCTATGAAGAACATGCCAATATTACAATTTTTGAATTATGAAATCCGATAACAAATGTTTGGGTCAATCAAATTGAGTGGACAACCTGGATGGGACTTAGTATATTCTAAGATAAAGTTTTTTTTCTAGTTATTAACTTTCTCGTATACATTAATATACTAAAGAGAAAGTTATTGCGATCGTGTGGAAATTTCGAACTCAAACTGGGTATTAGGGATGATATTACGACTATAGAGAAGTCCAAAAAGGTGGGTCCGCCAATGCCGTCCGTCGGTCTGTCCGTCCGTCTGTCTGTCTGTCCGGGCACCGTATGGCGAAACGGTTCGACGGATTTGCTTCAAATTCAAATTTGTTTAAAATAACGGTACCTGCCATACAATTTTTTTTGTGAAAATTACTTATAACTATTTTTCTAGAAAATGGTTCAAAGGATTTTGGTCTTTTGTTGAACTAAGGATACTTGAGATGGGGCCTAAAATGCTGCTTACTCAGATTTTGAAAAAAAAAAATAGATTAACGGTAATTTATAAAACCGCCACTATATCGAAAACTAAAGAGGCAAACTCAATTAATTGCATATTTCGATTTTTGAAATATTTATTTTGAATTTTTTGTTCACATAACGGTTTTCTTAAATTAAATTCGATTTTTCAAAAACGGCTCTAACAAGTCTGCGGCTTGCAAAGAAACTATACTGCCTGTTGAGAGTATAGTTGCAGTGCACATCCACAGGATTATTTTGGTTTTTGGATTGCCAAAAACCCATTTGCATGCATAGAATGCTTTAGCTGATTTCTGTACTCTATTTCAGCCTGTAAAAAAGGCATCAGTTAAATGTGTAGCCTTTTAATCTTTTGATGGTTTTATATTGACCATTGCTGCGCAAAAAATACCATACTCGCCACAAAAATATCATTATACTATAACAAACAAAACACAATGCTATTTTTTTTATCTTAAATGATAAATGTCTCATAAATTGTCTCATTAAAAACAGCAAAAGGGGCAACGACAAATGGCCGCCTGATTGATTGATATTTGATTTCTCAAAATCCTGTGAGCAACCAATCGAAAGGCGTTCTCATAGTGAAATCCAACGAGATTAATGACACAATATCCTCTGATTTAAGTCCGAATTAATACTAAATATGTTATCAATCGATGTGGCATGTGGAAGCCATAATAAATGTCACCTACACGAATATACTGTGAACACTTCACATAAATGTCACCCATATTGATTGGTTAAACCGATCTCATTAAGGATATTAGGCAAGTTAAATTCTTTAATCGCAAGCTGGCTATATATTATATCTAGAATACATATAGATGATTAGCGGTGATGTGAAATATGTTAACAAGTCGAAAAACCTACGAAAGAAAATGGTATGGTAGTGAAGTCTACTATCAACCCACCGCAAGTTATTTCCAGTTAAAGTACAATTTTGAGGTATGCCTACTTTAAATGATATAACTTCAGATATATTAGATATATCTAAAAGCTTCAAACCTGATTTAATAATACAAGAAATGTTAACAACAGCACGTGCCCAGAAAAAAATTATAAAGCTATAAGTAAAATATTTTAAAAACAAAATACCTTTTCCAGCTTTTCATTTCAAAAACATTTCTTCAAGGATAACAGGTACTAACAATGTTTTCTCAATACGCGAGATATGACTTTTTATTTAGGTCTATGAATGTATGGCAATTTGTTATTGATTTCTTAAGGCAATGTGGCCCCTTCCCTTCTTTTTTTAATGTCCTACGTTATGATAGGATTTATAGGGATCATAACCCTCAGACTTTACTGCCACTCTACTGTGAGCTTGTGGGGTTCACCGGTTTCACCTCAAAAAAATATCTGCAGGCCTCTCAGTTTCATATTACTGGGCGCGGTGACATAAGACCAAATCTCTAATTTAGAGAGAAGTTCGGCCTTGAGACGCTTAGCCCGGCACTCTTTATTAATATGTGTTTCAATAATTGAAAATTAAGACTTTATACAGGCGAATTGTTAAAAAAACTATGGTCGTCGGTTTTTTATAAAGAACATGTGTCTCAATTGAGCTGTACTATAAATACTTGAAAATTTGTAAGTAAGGCCATATTGGTAGTACTTTTAATGCTGACCACAGCTTTTAGAATTATGCGACCAACAATAAGGTGCTTTTATATTAAAATCAATTCGAACAAACAATTATTTCACATCATGCACACACAATGTGCTTCTTTAATGCTCTTTCATTTATTTATGAATTCCTTAAAATTCTGGAAACATGTCCCATCTAAATACTCCGCGAAGAACCCCAACCGACTTAACAACGGCATCGTTAACTTTTGTCAGCTTCGTTAGCATCAATAAGCTGCTCGATTGGAGTGGTATTACAACAAATCATAGATATCTCCCAAAAAAGTTCGCTCAATCAAAAAAATGTTCCAAACTAGTCAAAGAAAATCCGAAAACCATGAGAACCATCCAAAAACGACGTATTTATTTCCGTACACTTAAAGTCTTTCAACCGGCTGAGATGGCTTTTGACATATGTAGATACCTATATAAATATTGTATCTAAGATTTGCGGATTTGTTTTTTGTGCAACTTAGGGAGCAAGAGAAGAAAGGATACACTTTTTTGGTAGAGGTATACAAAGCCAACGACATACAGCGAGTACAGCAAGTTGCACTTTATTAAAGGACGTGGAAATTTTTAAAACAAAAATATGTACGTACATGTCATTAAACTGTCCCAAATAAGAGGTATAATCCATCTTTGTGTGGAAATTCCCAGAGTTGTGGCGAAAAGAATCGAATGTAGTAAACATTTTTTTTTTATTGAGCTAAACACGACTTTATTTCCAATGAAAACCGATGAGGTTTGGATGATGTGCGTATGAGCAATTACTTTTTTAACTTATCCTAACCCATTCTCTATTCATTATAGCCTATTCTAAGGGTCTATTAATTTTGAAAAATGGTTTTTAGCACAGTTTGTAATATTCGACGCAGACCCCTAAAAGAATATATATTCATGATCAGCATCAAAACCTAAGACTATTTAGCAATGTCCGTCCATCCGTATTAAGGGTTTTATACCTTTAGTTTGGACCACAAAAAAAATCAAAGCGCCTCCACAATGTTCTCTCAACGCCTTTTAATTGGAGGCATATAGGGGTATGGATGTACTGTCAAGCGAACTGCAGCCTTTCCTTATGTTTTTGACACATCTATTTGGATCACTCCTAAACGTTTTGTCGAATTAAGCAAATGCCGTATTAATTGTGGTGTGCCTCAAAGTTTAATAACTGGTCCTTTGTTGTTTTCTATGTTCATTAAAAAATTACCACTTGTTATACATAATTTGTTTTTCATATTTATGCTGATGACGTAAAAATGTATATTCACGTTCCTGTTGGATTGATGGACGATGCTGCTGAAAAAATTAACGAGGATCTAACTTCTTAAGTTGCACGGTCTTCAGATAGTTGTTATCTTATCTTATCTTTAACTTTTAAACCCTTCTAAGACTAAATCACATACAATTTATAAACATTTATTGATGTCCCACCTGCCTCCTATTTTATTATATGGAGTTAAAGTTGAAAGGGTTTCTAATATAAAAATTTCTTGGCATTGATATCAATAGTAACCTCACTTGGAGCGATCACATTAATTCGGTGGTTTCTAAAATCTATGAAGCTCTGCGGGGTCTTTCAGTATGCGAAGACACTTCACCGGACGACTTTAAACTGAAATTGGCAATGTCTCTGATCGTAACCTTAATTATTGCCTGCACTGATGCTATCTCAAGGCCTAAACTAAACGTTGTGTATAGTTGAGGATACATTATCACGTTTCGTGCTCTTTTCACAAAATATTTATTAGGCGCTTTATTTTTCAAAATTTTAAGTGATTAACAATCTGTTTATCTTTGTAGTAAAATAGTTTTTCTCACATTCGCTTCGTTCTACCGGTTTCAGACCCTCAGTATAAGAACTATTATCGAGCACAAACGTTTTTGATGTTAGCAACATTTTACTTGATTTTAATTTATATGTTATATGTTTTTAATTTTTCATTTGCTTTTAGTTTAATTTAAATTATCCCATTTCTTTCTTTACTTAATGTTTTGTTATTATTACTTTGTTAACTTTAAATCATTGTAAAAACAGTCACGTAAATTGTCCACTCTTATCCAGATTTTAGAATTTTAAAATATATCTTCGCACACACTTTGGTTGGAGACGCTAGGCTGGGTGGTTAATGTCTAATATTTATATCTATTAATACAATGGATGTGCCAAGGGTACACTCATATAATCTACATTCTCATACCGAAGTAGCATGGCAGCTTTAGCCTTTTTGTTATGTTCGTTCGCTAGGCTTAATAATGCACAACATTCCTTATGAAGCATGGGGGAATTTTAATGTTAACGATACCAGTATCTATGCAAACTATACTCTTTTGCCTTAGCTTTTACTACAAGTTTGCTTTAATGACGTCTCGGGAAAACGATTGTTGCTGCATATACAGCACAATTTTTTATTGTATCATATTTTCAATTTAATAAAAGATTACCCAAAGGATTCTCATTTAATTCCATAGTAAACACTCACACACCTCTTCTTCATTAAACAGAAATAGGATAGTGAAGGTCTTTTGCGAAGTCACATTAATTGTTCGGCAGAGAACATAGTTGGTGTCTGTTTTACATGCTTAATATAAGATTCACTGTTGAGAGACTTTAAACGAGCAGTTTCCTGAGAAAAAGTTGTCTTTTCTCCTGCTTAAATGAAAGGGAGATACGAGCAATTGCAATTCTCATTGTTAAAATTTAGTCGAAGGGTACGTACTTGATTGCAATTAACCAAAGGTTCCAAGAGATGTCGATATAAGCGCCTTGACTGAAATATAACCATGTTTTTCTTTTCTTCTCTGGTGTTACATGGTTTGATTAGCAGGGGTCTAACCATGCCGAATCTCCAAAAAACAAAAACAAACATTACCTACTCACCTACTCGCATTATAATTATGGTTTGAGCAGTCCTACTTGAGTCTAGGTGGCGGAATATTTTATGTGTAACTTGAATTTATGTCACAACTGTTATAGTTCTTAAGTTATAATAATGAATCATTCTCCAATCTATGTGGCGCTGTAAAGTTAAAGTGCTTATAAGTAGTCTCGGCCTTGAAATTAGGAAGCAAATATCTTCCTGCACCTTTTAAGGCCATGATCTACCTATATTCCAAATGTTTACTTCATATCCATACAGATTATGAAATGACAGAAAATTTACTTGGCTATTATTTTATGAAGGTTATATGTACATTTTTTTCTCGGCAAAATGTGTAATAAGAGTCCCCTATTGAACGTGAGCACGTGTCCACAATAAGCAAATTTATTTGGGATATGTTGAATAGGTTCATACGTACATAAGCTTTTTATAATGAAGTCTTTCGATGAGGATAGTAAAAAATAAATTGGTATACTTTTGTGAAAAAAAATAGACCAGACCAGAAACTGCTCCATTGTACTCTCAGGCAGATGCTTCATTTGACTTTAGTAGTTTACTCGACATTTTGTAAAAAACAAAAAGAGCTTCCACCACAACTAGAACTTGCTATATATGTACATATTTTAAAAGTAACAATAAACCTTAACATTACACAAAACAGACAGACCAATATTAAAAGAATATGTTAAAACATACAACAAAAATACAGATTCAAATATTAATTTGGTGATAAAATCTAAAGAGATTTTTATATTGCGAACCACCAAGGCGTATACGTAACATTTGGACGGAATTGTGAAACTTTCTTGCACAGCATTTTCTTCTTAGTCAAATTTGTTTTACGATCTTCTGGAATAGGTAAGTACCATTTGAAGGCAGTCTGGTTAAAGATAATCGAAAAAGTTATAAAAATATCGATAAACGGAAATATCAAATGAAGAGGATATATTTAACAACTAACTGTTTTAGTTTTACTGCTCACTTCATAGGAACTTGTGAAACTATACTCCATGTGGACCAAAGAATGTACGTACTTGTATTATGCATGAAGTGTGATGATTGTGTTGAACTTTGATTTCGTTCAAAAAAAAATCCTTATTGCGGAGTTTATTGTTTGCGATTCGGCAATTTGCGGAAGAGAATTAATTGAATCATACTGGAAATATCATCGAAAACTTTAGTAACATATGGTGGAAAATTATTAAATATATTTAATAACTGTAATCAATGTGACTGTAATTTATTGCAGTGGTAAAATTCTTTGTTGGGGCGGCGCCTAACCACTCTTGTTCAATGAAGTGTTAAATTAAAGACAATTTTTATGATGGTGATGGTTGATGATGCTTGATGATGGGTCAGAGAAAAGTTTCAGGCACTGTCTTTTCAAAAAAAAAGAAAATATAAAAGCATACAAAAGGAAGACCGAAGTTGTTCTTGTCATGTCAGAGATCTTCTATACGTTCTTTTAAAAAAAAAACATATTAAAGATCCAAATACTTTATAAAGACTTAACGAACTACATATAATCAGGTTTTATAAATTATATATTTAATAAGTTGAACTTGAAAGTAACGTTGACACCACGCAAGGAAAGTGCCTGCATCAAGAAGCAAAATGCCTTAGGTGATCTGAGGTATACTTCAGATGAGTTCTAGCAAAACTTACATACTTTAACTTTGTTGCCTAAAGATTTGTGAATTCCTTTGATCATCTTTAGACTAAACCAGAAACCAAAGGCGCGGTTTGCTTTAATAATAATGTTTTTTATATTTATGTGTATGGGGATGGAAATGACTCGGCCAATTGGTTCTTTATAAATGAAATTATGTGCCTCCCTCAAAAAAGGCGCTTACAGAATGAAGTTACAGCTTATTATTTTTTATCACCAGGAAAACCCATTTATTGTTTGTCTTATTGCAGTAATTTAACATTAGTGTTGAAAAATATATGCTTTAAAATTGGCATGATAAAAAGTAATAAACCTAAGTGACTTCCTTGCACCACTCCTACGGTTACCAAAATATAGTGGAAAGAACGTGATTTCAATTGGACAATCATTTAAATACGACTAATTTCAGGATTCAATATGCTTGACCCTTGATTTTAAAAGAATAACGTTGCAGGAAGTTTAATTGAAAGCTTTACTGAAATCTGCGGTTATACCTGCCTTCATTGTATTGGATACGAACTCTGTATAATTAATAGTCATAGATGTACCTTTAAGAAACCCGTATTACTTTGAAAACTTTTTGTTTGCTAGACAAAATTTTTGCAGTTATGAAGAAGTGTTTCAGAAACGTTGTGTCAACTGAAGACAGTATATATTAATAGCCATAAAAGAGATTTGTTTGGCATTATTATTTTTTTTTTTCATTTCATTTTCATTTTTTAACAAAAAACTATTTAGTGAACAAAGAAAACATAATGACAAAAATAGAACATATTCCATTAGAAAAAGTGACATGCAAGTAAAAATATTAAACAACAATTCGAAATAGGCAATTATTTGTAATGCCTTTAGAAAAAATACTTTAAACAATGTAGAGCAGACAAAAATTCAACTTTATTGATATAAAAGTCATTCAGCCGAGATAGGAATGCGTATTAAGTTCCAAAGAATCGTAATGTATCAACGAGTATGTTCGAAAGTTTGCAAAATATAGTTGTGTATGCGTTTCTAAAGAATAAAATGCGATTAGGAGAAAATGCAATGATATACCGTAAGTTTCATCTTTAGCTTTAAGAATATAAAATAATAACTAAAAATACCTTCAACTTTTTGAAGTAAAACATGTGTCGTATCGGTAAAATTTGTGCATGCCTAAAAATACTCAATAGAATATGCTAGACGCTTAGAATTAAAAACTTTCCTACTGCACATTTTTGCAGGATTGTTAAGGCTTAACTACATTCGGCAAAAAGTGGAAATAGTGACTTTTTCAAAGCTTACATACATACGCTGCTGCCGCTCGTATTCAGAAACTGGACTAAGTATCTATATTGACTTTTAAAAGCTCTAAGAAAGAATAACAAAAACAGGAAGAATTTGCCAACGAAAGAATGAAACATTTGCATCCAGAGTCATTTAAGCGTAAGATCAGTAACTAGTGACAGCTTTTTTGTGTAAATGTAGAAGTTTTTTTCGAACTTTCCCAAAGTGTGCCACTTGGAAGTTAGAGGTATGTCTAACTTTCAAGAAAGTCACTTTGTGAAAAGTTAAGAGAAAAATACAGATTGCAAACGGTGTGGAAAGAGAAAAAACATTTTCGTGTGTGTACTTCACTTTTTGCCAAATGTAGTTAAGCCTTTAGTTGCAATATTGTGAAACTTTATTTTCGTAAACCTCAATTAATATTTATTTTGACTAAAGAAATGAAACAACAACTCGTTATCGTACCCCAACTGCAGCTGTTGTCCTTTCACAGATCAACGGCACGCGTGTGTGTAGTATGTATATATATATGTATATGTGTTCTGGTGGTAACTGGTCGACAAAGCGCGATGAGAACACTTCATTTGGGTGCATTAAATATGTAGATAAGGCAGAGGCTTTTACAATATTATTGCTGTAAGCACCACCCAACAGATTACTTAATTTCTTTTGTTTTTAAATTTTGAATAAAATATCCCAATACAAAATTGATTTAAGGTATTTTTAGAGGCGATAGAGAGAAAAGTAAGTACTAGTTCAATACATATTCTATCGTGTATGTGTTCGTCTATTTGTATTTGTATTTGTATTTATTTTTAAAATTTTCTGTACAATAAGAAAATAAATTCTTTAAGAGTGCACAGTTTAAATAAGGTTTTTAAAATAATTAAAAGTTAAATAGTAATAATAATAATAATAATAAAGCATTCAGTAAGGGGGAAAAAAATAGGATAATTAAAGTTAAACTAACAGCAAAGGAAAATTAAAAACACGATTAAATTAAGTTTTGTAAACTCTTAATTATAAAAAAAAAATTAAAAGTAAAATTGGGCTAACATCAATGACGCGTACTAAAATGGGAAAAAACTAACGACAAAAAACGTCTGTGCTCGACCATAGTTCTTATACTGAGGGGAAGTTGGTTATAAAGGCGAATGACAAAAATAAAAAATTGCCTACGTGATACCGTACAAGTGTATACGAAGGGTCTGATACCGTAAGAACGAAGCGAGTGTGAAAAAACAATTTTACTATAAAGATAAACAGGCTGTTTATCACTTAAAATTTTAGAAAATAAAGTGCAAGCTCTATAGTTAAGAAATTGGTCCAGACTGCATCCTAGTATTTGGCGAGAATAGCTCGAAACATGATCATATCTACGCAAGTTAAACACAAATCTAGCCACAGAATTGAATGCAACGTTTAGTTTTCGCCTTGAGATAGCATCAGTGCAGGCAAATAACTCACAGCCATACATTATTAAGGGTACAATCAGAGCCTTCGCCAATTTCAGTTTAACGGCAATTGGTAAAGTGTCTTGGCATACTGAAAAACCCCGTAAAGCTCCATAGATTTTAGAAACCACCAAATTAATATGATCGCTCCAAGTGAGGTTACTATTAATAACAATACCAAGATTTTTTATTTTAGAAACCATTTCAACTTCAACTCCACATAATAAAATAGGAGGCAGACGGGACATTAATAAATGTTTAAACAAATTATTAAACTCAATGTATTGCTTAATTTGAGCGCTTATAATTAACTCGAAAGCCTTAGAAAGAAAAGGTAGGATGGCGATGGGTCGAAATTCCGTGCCTTTTCTATTTTTTGGAATAGGTATAATTTTTGTTTGCTTCCACTGATTCGGATAGTTCGAGGACATTAGGATGGTATTGAAAATATATGTAACATATTTTAGTATTGTAATAACTCGGCATATAGAATATTAAACTTACTATTCTAAGACCTATCATTCAACTATTCATAAAACCGAATTAGAGTCGATGAATGCAAGAAAATTAGCAATTGAGCAATACAAATTCTAAGCAATACATATCAAATTTTATATGAATTATTTTTTTTTATAATAAACGCGCACTAAAGGTACTTTGTATACCCTTATAATGAAGTAATACAGTGCGGGCATAAGAGAAGTGAAGGATTAGGAAAAGGGAGATACCGACTCAAGTTGGTTTTAAATGTCTGTAAACTGTAATGTGAGGGAAAAACTGAGTGTGGTAGAGCATTACACATTCGTATTGTCGCCTTCTTGGCGACGTCGAATATGTGGTCGTTCCATCGAAGTTTGTCATTAACGCACATACCAAGGATGGAAAGCGATGCAAGTGCCATCCATGGATAATGGCAGAGTATTGGGGTTTCGCTTAAAAGACAGAAGACAGCATTGTGTTTTGGAAGCATTTAATTCTTTTCTATTGGTTTTACCCCACTTAAGAATGCTCTCAAGATCAGAAAGCAGAGACAAAACCGAGCCTTGGGGGACACCAGCATTTATTTGGTGAGTTGAAGACTTCAAACCATCCAAAACAACTTTTATTGAACGGTCTGAAAGGTAATTTCTTATCTATTGAAAAAGGGTATCATCGATCCCAAATGCACGCATTTTCGACAAGAGAGCTTGATTCCAAACTCTATCAAGCGCAATGACCTTACTTAGATATGTCATCAAATCACCATTGGACATGCTGCCGCGAAAACCGTTTCCGCGATTCAAGATATTTCATAAGCTGGCGATTTATCAGCGTTTCCCTGACCTTGGAAAGAAGGGACTTAAATGCAACTGGTCGGTAGGTGGAGGGAGAGGGAATGATGATATGGTATTATCAGAATGATAGGGGAAATACCATATGGACCAGCGGATTTATTTATGTTAAGTTCTTAAAGTAATCTCGCCACTGTACGAGTACGTAAGTGGATTTGTCCAATTGAATGTTCTACGCGCTCGAGTACAGGGGGTGTCAAAGCACCTCCTTGGGAGCATTGAGCTAGCCGCAAAATAAGCAGCAAGCATTGAAATCGCCCGGAATGACGATTTGAGTACTAATATGAGTAATAATATGAGTTGCCTCTGGCAAAGGTTATGAATCATTTTTGTTTCCTAAAAGCATTGCGTCTGCCCTAGTAATTTTGGTACCGCAAGTCACTGGAGAGGTGTTATTGCTTTATAGTTATAAATTTATATAAGAAACAGTTGGTCGTTTCTCAACTTCTTTACGGGCATCTTAGTCTCTTGAAAATATTGCAAAACAACAAATTGAATTAACATCTTATTTTTGACAAGAATTTTGTTTGCTTTTCGGTGTCTAAAATTTGTATGAAATTGCTTCTTTAATAAAAAAATTTCTCCACTCCAAAACAAATAATTCTTGGAGTATTTATATTTTCAAGAATCACCTTTATATTTATATATTCAAGAATTAATCGTTGTTTTATTATTTTTGCTCCATGACTTTCCTTTCTATATTTCCCAGAAGTGTATTCTAGTGCATTTCATACCAGCATCAAAATAATTATACCGCAAACATTCTATGCAAAATGGTAGGCATAACATGAATATATTTTTTACAAGAATTCTCCGACTTTTCTATTAATGCACTCAGGAACCATAACCCAGTACTTCTATATAGAAATGGAATCGGACCATGTCCTATTCTTAAGGACCATTAATAAAACATTTTGACCTACGATCGGTATAATATTCTTTATCCATTCAAAAACAAACAAAAATCATAAAAGGAAAAGGTTAATATCAAATTTTCAGACCGAAATTACAACATCAATATTAGATTATGAACCTCATCCAAATTCAAATGATAATCTACGACCTTCAACACTGCACAAGTGTTCCTTCTGTAGCCTTATTTTCAACGATAATCTATTTTAAATTGGTTGATATGCATTATTCCACTTGGTATGTGTTTAAGACTGTGCCTATAGTGTGTGAAAATTGCCTATAGGTCACATCTCACTTTCAAGCTTGTATTTGTTTTTATTCAATAACAAAATTCATCAAATCGACAGAAATAGCGTCTCAAATTTAAGTCGCCATAAAACATTATTTTATGACAGAAAGTACGAGTTTATAGAAAAGTATAAACATATTTTTTATTTTAACATTGTGTCAGTTATTAAAACATAAAAATATATGCCACGCTGATTTCTATAGACAGTCTAAGACTGCTACTGTATTCAAACCAAACCAATTTATTACTTCACTTTTATAGCTTGTAAATAGATATTAAATAGGTCAGTTTAAGATTTTTTGATTGGTTGGTCCGTTCTTTGAATGTTGTATTAAGGTTATTTCCTGAATTCCTTAATTAATGAATTACTTTATTAAAATGTTTTCTTTAAATCTATTTTTATTATTTCACTGATAGAAATCGATTTCAATAATCGTTTCTACAATTTGGAACACAATCGTCAGTTTTGCTTTCAATGATCAACTCTAACCTTAAAACCTATACCACTGACAGACATTTTTCAATGATTGCTATAACCGACTTGTCAAAAAAGTGTCATGGGTGCTAAATAACCTGTTATATATTTTATTTTACATTTTCTATGGACATTTTCAAAGAAAATTTCAGTTAGGCGTGACAAAAAAACCTATGTATTAGTATATGTAGTATATGTTCCCAATTCAATTTCAGCTTCCTAGATTTAATTTAAATTAAAAGGAAATGTATTTCCAAACTTAAAGTACATATTTACAACATAGCAAATTATAACACAAGTAGGCTTCGGTCGAGTGCTAATAAAATATTTAGGTATGGTAGGAGGCGCTTACTTATTTTACGTTTTTAGAGATAAAAAAACATAAATTTGCTTAAAATAATTCTTCATCGACGATCGCCGATCACTTCTTGTCATCTTACACGTAAAATCAACTTGGTTATATTATGGAAAATCGGTCATAATTTACTATTTGGGGTATCGCTTAAAACTTATTATATGGAGGGCTAGCACTAGTTATATGCCTACTACGCCACATCTGTATAAAACGTCTTTGAAGTTTGTTTATTCATTACTCGTTCAGCTATACCAAATAGTCTTAGAAACAAACAAATTGCTGTTGTTCTCTAATCAGAAATTACTTTGGCTCCATTCTGTTTTTCAGAAGAATTATAATTTTGTTGTTGATTCCGTTTCTGTTGCAAATAAAATACTGCGTAATGATTCAGCCGTACGTGACAAGGTAATTTTGTTTGATAATGATTAACCTCTGTATTTGTTAAGAGCATTGCCACTTTCAATTTAGGTTGTGTCGGTAAAAATGTTATAAATATGTTATTGTTTTCTAATAGCTAATAGCCAAAAACAGATCTTCCCATTAGATCCCAGAATAATTCTTTAAAATTCTTTAAACTTTACATAACCCGGAAAAAAATATAAAATTGATTTCTCTTGGGCTGTGTTACCATAAACATTATAAGGGTGCTAAAAATTCCTTTTTGAGGTGCAAATTATAAAAAAAAAAGTTTCGCTATTTCGCATACGACGCGACGCTTCTTTGCGAATAAGGCACAGGTATTTTGTTGTACAAAAACAAATCAATAGATATCACAATATCTGGAAAGTCTTAACACCTCATGGCGTAAACAATAAACGGAATGCATAGAATCCATTGAATTTACTCACCCAATCTGTCAGCAAGGACAGCGAGCTGCCAGGGCTTAAATGTTACGGAGGGATTAAGGTCGATGAGAATGAGTGGCACGAAGATAAAACGGTCGCAGCTCTCTAAGCACGATGTTTTAGAAACACTGCGATGTCCAATGATGAAGGTAAAGGACTTTATCAACAGAAAACACGCAGTGCAATGTATTTCGTTTTGTATTTTTGCATCCTGTCACCAAAACAGTTTCTATATAGAGTACATCATTAAATAAAATGTTTATTTGAAAGGAAATAAATTAACACAAAACCGAAAATAATGTGCTTCATTACTGGTTGAAATGTTTTAAGTCGAAGTTATTATAACTTTTTGTGAGATGACATTTTCCAGTTCATCAGAATATTTTATGCTTTTCGCAGAACTGTTTAATACTATAAAAAGCTCTCAGATAAATGTTTATCATGATCCTAAATTATTGTTTTCGTTTTCTTTGTGAAACATGGACTTTTGTATTTTGAAGTTTCTTAAGTTTTGTTTTTTTTTGGATAAACAAAAATTCCATTGAAAGATTGATAGGACGAAAATGATGGATTTTTATAAATCCCCAGAATATTCTCACACATTATTATACTATAGAGAAGTCCAAAGCGGGACCGGCAATGCCGTCCGTCGGTCTGTCTGTCCGGGCAACGTATGGCGAAACGGTTCGATGGAGTTGCTTCAAAGTTCGCTTATAACACTTTTGGGGTGACATCTCGCGTCATTTTTTGCAAGCTAGGCTTGTACGTGACAACAAAAATATTTGATTTTATTAACGAACAACCACGAATCCCGGAGATCGGAATAGAAGATAAGTTTTTCTTCGAAATTTTAACCAAGAACGAAGATAACATCAAGTTCCCAGAAGATTTGTATCAATGCACATAAAATAGGTTAAGGATGCCAGAATACTTTGATAATCCCGCAATTGCAAATGAAAGGATGTTTAAGGAGTTGTAGCGAAAACTTTTAAAAGTTTCACTCATTATCTTTCGCCAAGAGTTTGCTATAAATACCATAGTTCCACATTTCAAAGAGCACACAACAGCTGTGGAAAAATGTTGTCTTCCTCTTCCGACTAATCCACATCTCGGAAGTGGTACAATATTCCCTTGTTAGAACAATGTTCTTCGTAGGCTTTTGTCCACAGCTAAATGTGGGCTGAGGAGATTAAAACGGATCAAATATTCATTCTCGAAAAGTTGCGTTAATAAACTATCGAGTAACCTGCAGATGTTATGCGATGACATGCATACATATATTTATTTTATATCTTTTCAATTAAGGAACTGTAAAGTGCTCAACTGTGGGTGAAAACAATGTATATCATCCAACTGTATGTTTTAATCTTACGATGAAACAATTTAAGGATCTCCTTAAAATAATATGAGCTATAAGCCTTAGGCCTCAAACGAAATTTTAAGGAAATTGGTCAGACATACGAGCGAAAAAATACTGACGCAAATTGCGGCACACGTTTTTAGGGACTTCCTTTGGTCTATAACCGTAGGTATAGCATTGAGGAGAGGAAGTCCATAAAAGTATATTTAAGTGATGTTGAAAATATTTAAGCTGCTAAGTGAAATTTCAGGCTGTAAAGAATATCACATAAATTTACAGAGTTCTTTAAGAAACGCACAACTACAACGTGCGGAGAACGTAAAAGCATAGTGCTACCGTAGATGCTAAAAAAAGTGTTTGATTAATATGTTTCGCACAATTTGTTGTAGCACATTACTTTTTGATGATGTTCAAATTGAATGGATGAGGAAAAAGTAAATGACTAGTTACAGTGTGCAAAAGAAAGGAAATGAAAAATTGTTGGTCCGTTAGGTGAAAATATGAAAATAAATCTTTGATAACTATTTAGTTCGTGTGTTTGTCTTTCACCTCTAATGATGTTCATACATTTTTTTATTTTTCTCATGAACTTTAAAACGTATACTAAAGAGAATGTTATTGCAATCGTGCTTAAATTTCATACTCAAATTGCGAATGAGGTATGAAATTACGAGGAGAGGAGAGGATTATAAAAAAAAGTGAATCCTTTAAAGCCTACCATTGGTGTGTCTGGCAGTTTATAAGCCTCTTGCCGTAATGGGTTTCTGAATTTGCCTCAAAGTCGCTATTTAAAAGGTTTTTGGCAATTTTAGTTTATCACTCAGAGTGGCAAGTAAATAAACCCAAATCTAAGGCCTTGGGTCTATTCACGTGTTTTAAGTAATCAGGGTGGATAGAGTGAATTAAATCGTAATTTACATTTTAATTCATTTAAGTTTAAACATCGATTTTGATATGTTTTTGTACTTTAAATGGGACATTGGGTATAATCGGAGGAAGTAAATAACTGGGATACGTTAGGTAAACTATGATATATTAAAAGCGGTCCAACTTGTTATTTGCACTAAAATTTCCATTTAGAATAATGTTAACGTAATTTTAATACGATTTCAAAATGTATTCGATTCGTATGACCCAGTTTATCCTTAAAAATATATCATGAATGACGGTAAAAATATATGAATATGTCTAATACAGGAAAACAGCAAAAATAATTCCCATACAAAAACCTCGGAGAAATCCTTCCGCAGCTTGTAGTTACAGACCCTTAAGTTAACTTAGTTCTTTGAGCAAATGTCTTGAGAGACTTATTAAAAATAAAATTCTGTATCATTTAAATACGCATTCTATCCTTCTAGTACACCAAGTACATTGTATAACAAATGATATAAAAAGTAGTCTGATGTTAGAGAAAAGCACTGGTATGGTACTACTAGATGTCTAAAAGGCGTTTGACACTTTGTGGCACAAAAGCCTAAATCGTAAATTCGTTTTTATCTGAAAGATTTCAGTAAAGTTTCAGTAAACAATTGCTTTTCTGATCTACATGAAATACTGGCAGGTGCATCACAGGGATCAGTCCTGGGTCCTTTTTAATTTGTAATATTAACTTGACAAACTGTAAATCAGCAGACAATACATCTTTGTATTCATTAGATTCACTTAGTTTTATCATTGAAACTAACTTTCAATCTGCGTTGGATACTGTACAAACGTTCTTCAAAGATTGGAAAATTAAAATAAATAATGGAAAGCCTCAGGCCGTCTTTTTCACAAGGAAAAGGAAAGCATATTTTTTTTGGCCAGCCATTCTCCAAATAAATGGCATACCGACATGAATGGAAATCTATTACTTAGTATTTAGGAGTTCACTTAAAAAAAACACTAACTTTTGAACTTCATATACAGGAAGCAATTAACAAAGTTAGCTTGGCTATACAAATCCTATTTCCATTCATAAACTTAGTACCGAAAAAAAGCTTATCATTTTTAAAGTTATATTCCAAAGTATTGTGTTGGTGACACGTACACCAGTTTTGGGCATATGTCCGAAGTGCCATATACTTCGATTGCAATGAATGCAAAACAAAGTTCTTAAAATGATGCTAACTCTACGGAAGATTTCCATATATCAAACCATCAGCCCATGGCCAAATTGTAAAAAAACCCATAAGTAATATATAAACACATCTTGTTATTTAATTATTTTGTTAAAATATTTTAATGTTTTTTTATTTAAATCTAGCATTTTATATAAAACCCAATAGCCTCTTAAGTGGCAAAACTTACATTGCTAAGTCGCATTAAAGCTGATACATATAAAAATTAAGAAGTCTACGACGAATTTATATGAGTAAAAATTATTACTTTTGAGATTATAGTGTAATGAAGGTACAAACCGAAGGTACAAACCGAAAAAGGAAGGCAATTTTTTGAATAAAGGAAATAACAAGTTAGTCGAAATTTCTATTGTCAGTATTCAAACCAGAAATTCATTAACTGAGAAATTAATTAATTGTTTAAGCTATAAGAAAATGTTTTTTGTTTTTGGCCACACATATTTTTTTATAAAGAAAAAGGAACATTCACTACTGATTTTTTTTAAAATGGTTACAATGAATTTGGTCTCTTTTTGTATATATGTATACTCAAGATGGGGCTAATAATACTGCATACTCAAAAAAAATAAAATAATTTTACTTTACAAAAACGCCAATATCTTAAAAACTAAGGGGAAATTATAAAAAAAATAATATTTTATATACTATTACGTTGAACAAATCTGCGTTTTATGATCTGTTTTTGTGAAATTGGGGCAATTAGGTTAAATGGGTCAAATGTGCAAAATTACATTAAAATCATTAGACCGCTATTGAGAAAATATTTCTTTTTAAAATTTAAATAGTGGCGATTCAAAAATGCATTTCATTTAACGAGTATGTTTCATATGACACAGTCGTGCACTTTATTTTCGTATGAATCGTAAAAAATTAACACGCTATTTAGACAAAAAAGACTACCGTGAACTTCATTTTACAATGACATTTTCGCAAAAAAATCTATCAGCGATAACTTTTACTAAAAGGCCACTTGTCATCAAATCACTTAGTTGGTCATCGTGTACTAGTACTACTAGTTTATCTAAGATACTATCACAAGATATTAAATAAATATATACAAGTCAATAGTTTTTAAAAAACCGATACTATTTAAGAGTTCTCATTACTTAGTTGAAGTTGAAACACATTTCAATGAAGCATTTCCAGCATAGAAAATATGTCTCTGGAGCATTTATAAAAGAAAAAAAAATATATTGAGTTAAATATTTTTAAATTATTTAGACAAACAATGTGCGGATCGTTTAGATATGCATCAACATCAACACAACAACCAAAAAACTTAATTAAAATTATGCAACTGCATTATTCATTTTAATAATTCACATAACATACGAAAATATCCAATTAAAATATCACTTCAAAAAGTAATCCACTTAAAATATACAATACACCTGTTACTCTCTTGAGCTCATTCACAACACTAATGCATGGTTTACGAAACAAAAAAACACATTAATTGTGAAACTTTTCATTTACTACAAAACAAATGTTTCGACAATGCAACTTCCCCATATCATATTTTAAAATGTAAAAGTAACTATTAAATTAAACTTACCCTCATTTGTGTATACTCCGCCAAAAAGCCAATGTATATCGTAGTATCACCTTTGGCTGTTGGTATGGTTGAATTCCGTGGTAGTGATTCCAAAAAATTTAAAATGTTGCCAAAAGCTAACCACAGTAAAAAATATTTCTTCATCATTTTTTTTTTTTTTCACTTAAAATATATATTAGAAACCAATTAGTAATAATATTTGGGCAGTGTTTATTTATTTTATTAGTAAACGATTTGTTGTTATTGTCGATCCTATTTTTCACTTTCTGTCCATCAAACAATTAATTACACATCCGTGACCTTTCCAACATTGGAACGCTGAACGATAGAAACACTAGGGGCAATTATACTATTTCTCGGAGTTTCCTATCAAGCACTAGAATAATAATACGATTTACGAGACACTTGCATTCCGCGACAACTACACACGACAAGCAGATAAATTGAAGAATTTTCTCTATGCAAACCATGAAGGAAGGGAATTTGAAAAATTAAATTTGCAAACGACTGAAAAACTACACAAGAAGAAGAACAATAGCAAAACACTTAGTTAACACTTCCGAAGCCAAAGAGCCATCGCATTTTTCACCATCCGACCCGATACAACTGTGCACTCGTTTTATGCTTGAGATGCTATTCGATGTGAGTCCTGTCGTCGACTGAATGAAATTTAAAACTCATCGTGCCTTTATGTTTGCCAGGAAGTTCTTTCCTATGCGATGAGCATGAGACCACCACACGGCACCGCACTCTGCGCGTTTCATTTGTCTGGTGGTGGATGTTGTCGTTGTGTCGATGTGGATCCTACCCTACATCCTACGACCGACGAGCACAAGCAGAGAAAATACGCAACAGTACAAGTCAGTTTTTCCTAGGAGGATGCCGTGCCGGTTAAAGAAGAGTTGTATGTATCTCTGGATCTAAAAGGGAAATTGGGAGCTCGCTTATATTTACTAAATGTATTCGTGGGAAGTTATTTTGTACACAACAATTTTGTACGGTAGACTTGATACTTTTGTTTGTGAGTTTACCAAAATGAATCAAACAATTGTCGGACAAAATAAAATGAAAGCATAGGTCATGTCCTCCTGGTACGCTTTTCTCTTTCAATTGGCGTATGAAATGTACATCAATCGGAGAGAATTTTATGTGAAATCGAATGGAATATAAATTGGTCTACATCGAATTGTCTACAATCACAATATTATAAGCTATAGTTGCCCAGAATAGCACCAATTACAATTACTTTAACAGTAATAAGTAAGGAGAACTCTCATCTACTACAATCAGTTTAGGCCAAAATTAGCTAAATTACAAATTAGGCAATGAAAAAACACCAAAGAGTTCTCTCATTTCATAAATTTTAAAATTGGTCGCATTGTGACAGTGAAATGGAATGACAGTGGGGAAATCTCGCTGTGTCATAAAGAATTTCTTCTTTGGAGTACATGCCCTAGAGTAAGCATACTCAATGGCTGGGATTTTTATACAAAAGTTGTACCTACATATAATTGAAAAGAATTCATAGAACTTCGACGGCAAATAATTAAACTTCAGGAAAATACTGCTCTGATAGACAGGCTTCAGAAAAAAGAATGAAGAGGTAGTCAAACTTTAGTTACTTAGAAAAATTGTATATATATTATTTATATATTTAACAACAGGGTTTACTTTTTTTTAATATTATTTTTCAGTATCCGTTGTTTCGTCCATCGTTTGTTGCATTTTCTTCGATGAGCTCAGATGCAAAACTAAATAAACTTAATCAGAGAAGTACGCATTAGTCGTTTAAGCTTTTCAACTTCTAGTCTCCCGGAGACACAAAACACCTGAGTAAATCCTTACTTTTGTTTTCGACCAAAAGAGGTAGCGATTAGCGCAATTAAAGAAATTAAAGACTGGAATAAATGGCTTCCTGCGTTACAAAAGGATTTAAAACTAAAGGCTCCACTATAATTATCGAAGTCAAAGACGTTCTAAAGCACTGCGAATGTAATTTAATTGTCGTAACTTGCGAAATATTGATCTTAGCTACGTTTCTGCATAAATATTAGACAGGTTAGCCATGTTGAAAACAACTAAATGTTGTTTACGCCTAAAATGATAGTTATACCAGCTCCTACTTTTAACTGGTTTATAATTTATCCAAGTGATTTAATTATTCGAAGCTTCTGAATGTATGCAGAGTAACTAAATAGAAATTGGAGAGCAAGTTGTATCCATGTTTATGGTCCAACGTACGTCATTGACAGCACTTTTGGACAATTTTGACATATGACATTTAGGTTCTTCCATTTGCTTTCAACAGTTATCATTATTTTTCTTTCAAAAAAGAATCCCAAGCCAGAAAAGGAGACGTGAGTATGATCATGTGTAGTTAAGAAGAAAACGTCTCCGATGACTAGACCACCATCCTCAATATCTCCGACACTTTGTCTTGCAATGATTATTGAAGCCTATTGTCGTTTGATGTCGTATATAAAATCTCATTCCAGTATGTTACTGGGTGAACGTCTCAAACCAAACTAGTATAGCTTTCGACCGTAGACAAATCTTCACAGTAAGGCAAATTCTAGGATAGACAACGAATTTCAAATTTAGACACACATAACGCGATCGTCGGCCGATCCTAGCTGAAGCTAGTTAGTCTTGAAGTAATGAAGAAGATAATGCATATATGCTCTCAAGAAACAAACAAGCATCTGTTTACCGACTAGGACAAGTATCACTCTTGATAGAAACAACTTCGAGGTAGTTACTTGGGGTAAACATCAACTCATCGCATGAAAACTTGGTAAAAGATCAAAAAGAAGTTCTCCTCGGAAACATAAGTATAAAACTAGTGCCCTAAAAGATGAAATAAATGGTCTACGGAACAATAATGGGCTGGTACGACAACTTGTAAAGAATTTTGTAACATTCAAGAAGACTTTTACAACAATTTTAACTATGAAAGACGACAAGTGAAAAATTGTTAAAATCCCATTTTTTCTTTAACAGAACTCAACTAGTGTTACGGAACACTTGTCGAAATATGATTCATTGATGGCAGATAAGTTTAATTTGTCAAAAACTGATCCACTAGCAGATCTAATATTGATAACGGTGAACCTGATTTCATGTCCGATGTTGCCTACAGGTCACATTGTTTGTTTAAGCTTGTAAGTCCCGTAATTTTAAGTTTTCCCTAACGACTTTTTTCTCAGAGTAGCTTGATATATTTTGCAAGCTTGTTGGTAATATTATATTATAACTATGCTTAGTGATACAAATTTGATCTTCGTGGATCGCACAAGTAAAATTTTTTTAAGGGAAAAAGTGAGTATACAAAATTTTAAGGAAATTTAAGTGCAAAACCAAGAGTATGGAAGCAATTAAGCAGAGGTAGGAAAATAATGAACAAAAGTCAGTAATTTTTTAAACAGAATGTTGCCTATAGGCAGCATTGTTCCATAATGTTCATACATAAGATATTGCTTTGTTATAGATTAGAGACACGTTCAAAAGCTTGACCCAGCAAGAAATGTTAAAACAATTGCGTATTCGAATGGGAAGATTCTGCATTGTATGGTATCGGTGTTGTTGAATGCTATAATAAGCATATGGGAGGGATTGCTCTTGCCGACATGCTGTTGGAGTTATACAGAATCAATCACAGTTCAAAGAAGTGGCATATGCGAATCGTTTACTGGTGCATAAACTCATTAGTAGTCAATAGTTGGTTGTTCTATCACAGAGACCTGAAAAACCCATGCGGAGACAACAAATGAATGGCACTACTAAACTTTCAGTTGATATTGCTAACGAGTTACTCAACGCAAAAAAAATAACAATACCAACGCAAAAGAGGTCGCCCATCATCAATTCTATAAACAGTGCAGTCAGATTTACCATCAAAATTGCGGAACCTGCAAGAGCCCTACGATTTGACGAAATCGTTCACTGAATGAAATGGGAATGGGGATCAACAGACAGATTTAGGCTATGTCAACTCTTATCAAAGTGCTTAAAGTGCTTCAAATGTAAAGTTTGTTTCGAGTCATATTATACTTAAATTGCATTAAAAATTAATAAAAATATCAATAAAAAGCCGAAATTTTAATATGTGCGTATTTTAAAATTTGTCCACTATTGACCAGCGGCCAATCCGGGATACTTAGGGCTTTGAAATCGATATCAAGTCATATTTAGGTCTAGATTAACAACTCCATCTCTATGTAAATCATAGCCACGCCCTAGTAAATTCGGGCATGAAAGGGTTAAATATTTATAAACAAAGAATTTCACTCATTCAAAGAATTGTGAGATGGGCGAATCACGCACTTTATTACTTGTACTAAGATATGGATGTAGTCCAAAAAGCCAATGAATGGCTAGTATATTGTTTCCTTGCCTCTGACATAGACTCTTTACGGGTGGGATATTGTAGTAAGTGTGAGTTTTCTGATTACGATTTTGACTTATTTTTTACCTGTTTGACCTCTTGGGCTTTTTTTTATAGATAATTAATTATTTTCAATCTTAAGGCAATCGTTAGGTGGAGTTTATTTTGATGAATCATTTTTTTTATTATTTATAAGTGATTGAATATTGAATTATTATAAGTTTCTTGAAGTTAAAACACAGAGTTAAGAATAATTGTCTGTTCGCGTTCGTGGGTAAGGATCGACTGCTCATAGTCGTCCACGTTCTGTCATATCGCAGGGCCGCCACCCTACTCCTATAGCTGTAGATTATGTTTGAAAACGTATTATTACTGAAGGTAATCTGAGAGTTTATAGACATTCGGTATGATAAAGCAAAATGAAAAAATTGCAACGAGATGTTACCCCGGAAATTCTAAATACGAAGATTGAAGCAAATCCTTCGAACCGTTTCGCTATATTCGCTTCCGAACACACAGACAGAACAATCTTTAGTAATAAAGTTAAACCAGAAAGTTAAAAAATTAAACATTATTGTTCGGATATTAATTATTTATTATTGTTCGGATATTAAGTAAGACTTATTTCCAAAGTTTACCCAAAGAATCCAAAACAAAAATGATGTGAAATGGAAAAATGCTGTGATAAGAGCGAATAAGGAACGACATAGAAAATCGTTATGCTACAGAGTTGTTGTTTTAAGACTGTGATGTTATCCGTGCATATAAAATAAAATGGTGTTAATTTTTCGCTCATGCTTATAGTGGCGATTTCCAAATATCTCACATATTTGAGGATATTATCCTTCATTAACCCACATCATACTATAAATCGATACATCCATATGTATCTGCATAAACTTATCTTATATATGTAAGGTACATGCATAAAAGATATGTTGCCAAATGTGTAGCTAAATAAATGTGCTTTAAGAATGGGTATGAATACGTGAGTGGTAAGTCTTCGCTGTGAAAGTCTTCACATATTAAACTAGCCGCCGTAATTATTTATTGTTCTGATTGAGGAACTAAAGTGTGTAGCAGTTATGTCGATTCATTGCTTGTTCATATTTTTTATATATATAAATTGACAATGTCATTTTCAAAATACATTTGGCAAAACCTGCGGGCAATTTCCTACAAAAAGGTGGTGGATTGTATTTCCTTTCCAACAGTTGCTAAATACATACATATATGTATGTAGTATGTGAGTTTTATTTTTCGTTCTTTTCAATTTGAGATGATTGCATTGTTAGCAATTGATGATGAGCTTTGGATATACCTCTGTTCCCTCTGTATTCCCTCTGTTTGGCAATAAATTGTGAAAATCCTTGTTGTCGTGCGTGTATGGTAGGCTTTGAAAGTCTTGTTAATTATTGCTTTATCTTAATATTTGATTACTTTACCATTAAATTTAATTGTTGCTTGTTTAGTTAAGATGAATTGTACATTTGTTGAAGCACTTGAAAAGCTAGTAGCATATTACTTTCGAGAACTTAATTTTTTGTTTAAGTTAAAATTTGATGGTGGTCCTTTTGCATGAACGATGAACGATTGCTCTATTTTTTTATGAGAATATTCTATTTACATATTTTGCAACAAGAACGGACAACTTTAAAACAGGAATTCTCTGTCTTTATTATTAAAAAGGAACGATACACGCTAACATTGAGTTTTTTTTTTTTTTTTTTTTGATAACTGCGACTTTTGTCACAGGGAGCTTTTGTTATATGTGTACATATATTTAGTGGGAGCAACGCAACTCATAACCACCCCCGGTATTGTTGTAGTCTTTCGGCAACTTAAAAAATACAACTGTTTCAGTTTTTTATCCAAATGAATCCATTGCATGCACTGAAATTTGGTAAATAAAAATATACACATTTCTTAACATATTTATTGTAGCGTTGAAAGACTGAGTTCGATTGAACAAACTATGTCACTTAGTTTTACTATTTAAAACATTTATTTCCTTCAATCTGCACGTATCCTATCTTATTTCAGTGGTTGATCCATCTAAAGTAATTGATGAGATCGAATCTTTGATATTTGTCGTCGTACGAAGTTCAAAAATGATCTATGTATGTAAGCTAAGACGAACGTTGCGTATGATGATAAAGAAACTCTATTTGAATTGTTTTGGTGGTTACGCACGATGTAATTTGTGGTGGTTACACTACCGCTATTTTTCAATTTGTGTCTTGTCACTCTGTGTAACTGCTTGTATAGAAAACCAGCCAAATACTATTTGGCCAAGTTCATATGAAACTCTGAATCAGACCAGTTAAATAAAAACTAGTACAAAGTTTTTCATTACAAGTGCAATTTGTTGATAATTGCAGTTGAAAATTACTAGTACCTCTGTCTGTGTTTTTTTAGAGACGAATTTTCATAAAACACAGAACACTGTTTTAATTGATTTCCGGCATGAGGCCGCCGACGCTGGTGCGTACATGGCGCAATCTGGATGTCAAATTTTCAAACACAAATGAAATTTTGAATTATAAGCAAAGAACTATGAAGATCTTAAAGATCCTAAAGGACCATCTATATGAGAGCGTGCGAACGAAAATTAATTAGCTTCGCTAATTAACGTACGTTAAGCTCATTAAATTCTCAATACTCTGCCATTGGTCTCTAGTGCGTATGTCCCATTCACAGTGATACTTTAGGGCAGTCGCCCATTAACTAGTCTTACATGTTTCTTATGTCTTGCTGATTTTATGCAAATTTTAATGTTAAATTTACATATAACGAGAAGAAATGGATGACTGTTTTTCTCAAAAAATATAACAGAAATCATTTGAAACATCAAAAAAAACAGTACACCATATTTTCCTCACAATCACCTAATTAATTTGCGAAACAAATATATGGACGATGTAGAACTAGAGCAGAACAAACGTTTGAGTAGAACAAATCATTGTGAATTGGGCATTAAACTTGGAAGGAAACACATTTATTAGAGAACTAAAAGAAAATATTGCAGTACATCTATGTGAGAAATGGAGAGCTTGTGAAAACTTTAGGATCATCTACTACCACAGTTGCTATCCTTAGGTTAGTCGTAAAGCAAGGTACTTTATTGAAAATTTTTAAAATAAATAGTTCGTAGAAGCAATATTATTTTGAATAAAACATAAAAACTTTTGCAAAATAGCTAGTTTTATAATACATAAAATACTTAAGAAGTCTTATCTTAATATTTCTATTATGATAGAAGGATCTATGACAATTATGTGCGAAACAAAATATCGACCAAATGCTCGCCACGGCTACGGTGGCATACCTCTATCTAATGATCCATAATTTCCAAGACTCTGAGACATAATTAAGGTTCAATGCCGTTAATATGCCGAATTATCTCATCGTTTAGCTCTTGAATTGCTCTTGGCTTATTGACGTACACTTTTTCTTTTAAATATCCCTACAGAAAGAAGTCCAACGGTGTCAAAGCACATGATAGTTTGCCAATTAACATCGCTACGACGTGAGATAACGCGGCCATTGAATTTCTCTCGCAAACAAAAACATTGTTTCGTTGGCTTTGTATCAATTAGCACCATCCTGTTGGAAGCACACATCGTCCAGGCCCATATCCTTAATGTCTTGCGACAAGAAGTCAGTTATCGTCTCGCAGTAGCGAACACCATTCACGGTAACTGCTTGGCCGACTTTATTTTCGAAGAAGTACGACCCAATGACGCCGCCAGCCCATAAACCGCACCAAACAGTCACTCTTTGTAGATGCATCGGCTTTTCAACAATCACTCGAGGATTCTCATTTTCCCAAATACGGCAATTCAGCTTGTTAACGAATCCACTGATCACGAAAAAAATCACGAAGTACACGAAATGCATTTTGATTTGTACGCCCATTTTCTAAAAGGCTTCAACAATCTTAACACGCTGCTCAATTGTATACCTCTCCATGGTTGAATTTGTCAAACACTGTAACAAAGAAATGTCAAATTAAGTTGGGTAAAAAACTAGACGTTAAGGTAAGACTCACAATTAACATCGTGCATTATGGTTGGACCACCCTTAATTATAGAGATTATAGAATCAGCTTTTGCCGATTCGCATTAAAGCGAATTTAAAATTATCAAAAATTCACATTATCACGGGACTACTGGTGTAGGAAAATAATTTCAAAATAAAGGATATTAGAAACATCTGAAGTAGTGCTTCAAGGTAAACGCATAGTATCGGATTTAAGCAGCAGAGCTGCATTAAGTTTCGATTTGGTTTTCCAAAAAAAATGTACACCCTGATCGTAGTGCAATTCCACGAACCACGTCCAAAGGCAATTTCAATTAACTTTCCAATATTAAAATGTTGATTGAATTGAGATATTTTTTGAGGTCAAGGCGGCTAATAAGGATGCTGTGAAGTGAAATGGTTATATTTCATTTACTTGTTGTCATAACCTGATATTTAAAAGGAGAGACTAAAAAAGGGATATGTCTGAAGTTCTAATAAAATCCTCTACTGTAATTTCAAGAATATATTTATACCCTATATTGAGTGATAATTTGAAACATAATTTTTAACACTTTAGAACATTATTCGTCGTGGCCCCTTAAAGGATATTATGATCAGCATAAAAACCTAAGATGATTTAATAATGCCCGTTCGTCCGTCCGTATCAACGAGGCTGTAAGCTGAAATTTAGTATTTGATTTCACGCTCACAATGTAGAAAAAACCGTTTTAAAGCTAATGTTGCAGAGATAAAGGGTTACGACCATTACTAGATAAATAAGTAGACAACAACATCCTTCCCACGTTTGCCGTATAAAGATTTATGCAAACCATTTTCCATAGAATATTAAGAAAAGCGAACATTTTTTCTAATTTCAAAAATTATTTTGTATTTTTACAGATTTCATAGGAAATAAAATAAAATTTTACCCATCATGATAATATCGCTTTTTTCAGCCCATTTGTTCAAACTTTAGCCAATTCGAAAGTATCAGAATTTGCATAAATTCTCCGGGCAATCAGAGCTGTGGGCTTAAATGAGACTTTAACTGCCCATTAGGCTACATGAAATATTGTGTTATGGTTTCTAACCTTACTGTCTTCTTACAATTCGACATGAAGCTGCGAAAAAAGTTCAGTTCAGTTTCCACTCCTGGACCATCCGCGTCCCACATTCAAAAGCTCTGCTATTGACGACCGATAGCGACTCGTCAAAATGAAACACATCTGTTTTGCATTCTTACGGTTAGGTCTAGTCGTTGCCAAGTGCCCTCCCCACAGAGAGTCTGGTTTGTATGCATTTCGCAAAAATCACAACCGCCTTTTTCACGATTCGAGTGAAAACAAAACTGTGGTAACCTTGTGGTGATGTGGTAACATCACTCAACGCAAAACAAAAAAAAATCAGCTCGAAATTACATTCTTCAAACCAAAAATACACACTGCCACTAAAACAGCAATGTCAGTAACAGGACAGTCGCAAAGAAAAATGTGAATTCCGTTATTAGTGCAATTGAAAACGAAAATCAAGGAGCAAACAATACAACTATTTTTTAATTTTTTGCCAGTGGTATCCTCTCCTGGGTTCGTGCATGGTTAGGTGATTCCATTTATTGATGAAGAAACTAAGTGCTAATGTATCGGTGATTGAGAAGGGAGTAGCTAATTCGTTTGGAGTAAAGGTTGCTCACTTCGATGAAAGTACTAGGAAACCTTCAATACCTTAGTACAAAGCTAGGGTAAAAGAGTATTCAGATCAGAATTATGTAATGAGGTTAATGCCAGATAAAACTGATATTACAAACAGTAGGTACCTACCTAGTCTCACGTCATTCTACAGTTTGCAATGTAAACGAAGGCAACAAACTGCGTCTGGTTTTTTAAGCAGCCGCTGAAGTAAACGGCATGTCGCTTAGTTCCATGCAACTAAAAGGTTCAGTCGAAGTCACACTGTTAATTTTATTTGGATTTCTTTAAAGAAAAGTAGGTGTATGAAGAGACGTTCGTGAAATGTTTCTTCACAGCGGTTTTTATGGAAAAATTGAGATCAAGCACGCCAATCAGAGACCTGTTGCATGTAGGAGCTCTCTTTGGTCAGCTGAAAATATAAAGAATTTAAGTGCCAACAAATAAAAAAAAACATTCACCCGCGATCTGTTAAGGCAATTACAGATTGTCACTACGTCAGTGACAAAGTTCAACAGTACGATATTTCCAAGAGGCAATTGATGTTGCTAAAGCAGAGAGAGTAATTTATAGCAATGCAGACGTCGAAATCAAAGGCTATGTGTTCAATTCAGTCGACTTTATACATAATGGCAAAGCGATTCAGCTGCAGAAAAAATTCTCGGATTGCATTGGGTTTCCAGTGCTGACATATTTTGCTTTGTTTTATATTTTCGTGTGATACCTCAGGCAGTTTGAATGGGAATGATACGTCCTACAAAGAGTCAGGTGTTGAACTTCACCGTATCTACATACCTGTAACCCGTTTGGTTTATTGGAAAATGTCACAGTAATTATCCTCGCTTTCTTAATGACAGTAGTAAAAAATAAATGTCTGTTGAATCGAATTAATATCAGAGGGTATTTACATATACGAAGTGGTATAGATGATGCAACCAGCTTGACAGTGTAAATGGTTTTAAAATCCAAAGATGTTTTGACTTCCATTTGATCTGTTTAAGGTCGCTGACGTGCAACTTTACTTCACTTCAACCAGAGAGGTCGCCTTTTTTGCGGAAGGGTATTCTGGTAGGTCCTTTTTAGTATGACAATGGAGTGATTTGAGTATAAGTTTCCATTTTAAGACTCTATAACATATTATCGAATATTACACGAAACGACCAAACTACATCTATATACGAAAATTAAATCCTAAACCATTTTAAAGACAAAATATGTTCTACTATTGGTTGACGTATGTAAATGTGAATTCAGCCTCTTTTTAGTCGAACAATTTTTATGTGATGAGAGTACATGCATATGAATGAGCGAATTCATTCGGAAGTTTAAATCATTTTTAGCGGAACCAAGTTAAATTTGCACAGAGACAAAATTCATTATACTTACTTATTGACCCGGCAAAATTTCATACAGTCAACCGATGTTTGAATTATTGGTCAATGGCGCCTACCGCTTGTGGATACTTCCACAATGCCTGAATTGCACAGACAAAAGGGAATTTGCAAATAACCTAAAGCGATAGCCAGTGTCGTAAACAAAAGTATTATTTTCGTCCAGACTTGGTCCAGAGAAACGAAAATTCCAACAAAATATTTCAAAAATAGAAATGAATAACTATGTAGGTATGTGTGGGATGAACGCTTAAACAACGGCACAAGTGAAACAGACTTATTTCCCGCAAGATAACAAACTAACTAGGAAATCCACGAAATGTTTTACGGGTCAGTAGAAAAATAAATTTTAGAAGAAGAGATGCAGTATCGGTTTTACCGAAGCTGTTTGTCTTACTTACCATCCATCTGCACTAAATTGAGAAAAAAATTTGTTGAAGCTAGAAAAAGATTCATAATTTAAAATTCCATTTTGCATAAAATACTATTTTTAACAAAAAAAAATGCACCTCCCTTTTTAAGCATCTACACAAGCAGTAAGAAGAATACAGAGGCAAACTAAACAAGCCACCATTAAAAGTACATGGAAAATCAGCAGCTAAAAACCTTATCTAATTATATAATCAGGTCTATAAATAGCCAACTATCTACAATTTATTACTCTTTTTTAAAAAATGTGTGTTTACAATATTTATACAATTGTTTTTCTTAAGTCTAGGATAAATCTAATATTCTGCGAGCACTGATGGGGCTCTGCGTTGTGCAAATGATAGTTTATTATTACATTTTTATTTTAAAAATTATTTTTGAAATTTATTTACATTTTTTGATTGATTATTTGTCGTACAGCGTGAGTGGCGCCGACGGTCATTGGTGTGGTTTGTTGGGGTGGGTTGGAGATTTAGTTCGTTGGCTTGTATTCTTCTTGGTGTTAGATGGCGTGTCTGTGTTTCCATTGCTTTCCGGCAGATCGTTAACCACGGTTGTATCGCGTTCCAGCAACCACGTAGAAGTCTTCGAATGAATCTTCTTGGACTATTCCAAGATCTGGTTCAATTAAAGCCATCACGTGGGGATAGTAATCCTGTATTGATGGAGTCTCTGAAATGATATGAATCAAAGGGTTGGGATGGGGGATCAGCAGCTAAAAACCTTATCTAATTATATAATCAGGTCTATAAATAGCCAACCTAGAAGGAAGGTTAATGTCCGATTTGATTTGTTCCAAAGGTACAGCGCCGGGACACATCTTGCTTGCAAATTTAACCTTTATATGACTGTGAATAAATAACATTGAACCCACTACCGCATGTGAAGGCTTTTCGTATTTTTGGTATAATTTCTGCAGCGCATCTCACTCTATAACGAATTACTTGTTTAAATTTTTAAACATATGAAGCCATATATAGCTTGGTTTTTATTGATGGTACGAAAAAGTAGCTTAAGACCAAAACAAGAATTTAAGATTTTATTTATTTCCGCAACAGTAATTAGATTATAGAATTTAATTTATTTAATATACATATATAAAACGTATAGGCGTGTTAAACTGGCGAGATAAAAGCATTATTGTCTATTCGGTCCGTACAGCGAGCCATGCAGTCAACGTGTTTTGGGTTTTTTACTACAGCCCCATCTTGGTACATCTCAAATGGTTCAAGGTTGTATCTTCTTTCGAAGGAGCTTCTATAGGCTTCTGTAGAGCATACATTTTGTCCTTCGATTAAGGCGTTTTGAATCCATTTGATTTACCAAACTGATGTATCAGCGGTTTCCTAGCATCGAATCTTTATTTAGTTTTCATTCATGAAGTTGATGTTTACATCGAGGTAAATGAACTACTTAAATAGCCCGAACTTTCTGCTATTAACAGTGAAATTTTCTCATAGTTCTAGACTATATCTAGTCTTGTCTTATCTAATCTTAGCCTTTGTTCAACATCAACTAATTTCGCTTCTTCAAAAGCCTTGAGGGCGACCGGTGATGTCAATATCGTCCGCATACCCCTGATGGCACTGGGCTGATATGTTGAAGACAGTGCCTTCTGTGTTCATAACTGCCCTGCGCACTATCTGCTCAAGAACAGGTTTCCTTGGTCATGTGGAAGAGTTTGCGTTCCGGTCTTAAAGCCAGCAGTAGCAGCTTTCTTACAAAATTTCCAGTAGTTGTTTAGATTGCGTGACTCTTCGATTTTATTGTGCTGGGAGTCGGCATACTCTCCCTCTTCTTTCTACGCAGGACCATTTTCTCCTCCCATCACCTGGCTCTATGCTGCTATTATTTTCCGCTGTAGCTTTTCCATGTTTTTATCATATCATTGGCTTTTTCTCTGCGGTGGCTTGGAACTTAGGGTGGTTTTGGCTATTTATTTGATGATGTCGCGATACTTTAGTGTCTATGGGAGGTGAATGCATAGCAAAGAGTCTCTCACACAGGCGCTCTTTTAAGTCTCTGGCACCAGCTTGTTGCAGTGTTGTCGCTGAAAAATTTCATAAAAAAAAACAGCTGCAAAAATGTATCACTAATCATTTAATAATATAAAACAAAGTTGTAATTCTTTGACTGGATCTACGGAGCGAATGAATGAATGGATTTTAGTATTTTTACAAGAATCAGGATCGGACATTTAAAAATATTTAATTTTGAGTTTGAAAGACCAAGTAATAATTAGAATTTGAACAAAAAAAAATTGAAATTCTACGTGTAATTTTGAAATTTTTCGTGTAATAAAGAATATAATCTGACTTAAGCTAAAAAAGGGCCCATTTTGATAATATTTGAAAAAGTGATGGCCAGGGGTACCGAGCCTTAAAAAGGGGCAATTTGGCCCCTAGAGGGGCCAAACGGCAACGCTGACTTGTTGTGTGGGAATCCTTAGCTGTGGAAACCGTATCAACATATTGCAAGCTGCTGCAAATTCGATACGAACTTCAAGATATTCACTCGAATATCTCCTGGGCAGAGAGACAAACAAACGGACAGATTATTGTACTAATTTTGAAATTTCAGCAAGATTTGCTTAAAATTTTCAGGATTTTCATTTGTATTTCTGGTTCTTTCCAGTTTGATCCATGTTCAAACAAAATCATATGCTAATTCCAAGATGGGTATCTAAATCAAATTTATAGTTTTATTAATTAGCGGTATGTTCCCAAGACAAACATGATCCTTTCATTTAAGTAAGTTGATTTGGTATCAATTACAAAACACAAACAGTTTCTTAGAAATTGTACCAAAGCTTATCATTAAAATAAAATTTTCGATAACTACGCATGCACAATTAATAGAGAATAAACCATTAATTTATTTCTTTTAATATTTTTCTTTCGGATTTGTCAACTACCTATTGCATAACCCAAATGGATTAATTTACCATTATCCTTAGCTAATGTGCCTACGCAGTTTTGCTAAACAAAGAGACGAATTTTTACTCATTTCACTTAATAATAAGAATGGAATCAAAGATACATAGAACCTAAATTGATTATCTTGTAAATAAGGACACATCAACGTAACTATGCCGTTGTGAAATATAGGTTATTATCTGACCATGAACAACGTTTAACCCCACATTTGTCTTCTACAAAAACATTGGACACATATTTGTATGCACTGTATGTATGTATAAAACTCGAATCTAATATTAGGTCCTGCTTTGAAAGGTGATCCATTAATCTCCACAATTCTATACATTAACCCCCTGAAGATATCCTTGAAGAGATTATTGTCCATGAAAATTCGACAATGTATTCGCTTCATTTAAATGTGATATTACAATGAATCGAAATATTACGCATCTCGTGGGATGAATTGAGTTAAAATATTTTCAAGTCGATTTCAAGTTTCTTCCTACTATGTACATAAATATGTAGGAAACACTCTTCCAGTTTCTTTCACTAAAACATTTTGAGATGGTTACTTTTTTTAATTTTAATAATATTAATATTTGAAAATGCCGATTTCAAAATTTTACCCATATCTTGGGAAAAGTGATATAGCTTTTTATTTGATACTTAGGCGTAAACTAATATGCATGTAGGCCATGCATGGGAAATATGAACGTAAGATTTATTTGGTTACTTCAAAAATTTACTGCGGGCTCTTATCATTTGAAGCTCTTAACATAGATTATATTTACAAGCCGACCACACTGGCTTAACTCGATCGCGAGTGTTCAAAAAAAAAAAACAAGAAGAAAATTAAATTTGCAAAAACTCAAATATAAAATAATCAATCATTCTTCGACGATTAGTTTGATTAAGAAATAGTTTTATAAATCAACATTCTCTCACACATATCAGTTTTTTTTACCTGCTTTAATTTGTATAACATTTGTAACACATTTACTCAGACACCTGTTTCCACTTGTCGTTTTGTAAATTGGCAAACGACATGCTATTGCTACTTTTTGAAAATTAGAAAATGAAAATAAATAAAAACTGTTTTTCTTTGAATTGACCGGGATCATGACAAGACAAGTGAATTGTCAAACTAAGAGTCAGACATCAGTCATGTCATTAATTGACATTGAAATTAGATTGACATCTTGTTTTTCAATCTTTCTCTTAACTTTCTCTTTAGTATACTAATGTATAATAAACGTATAATATATAAAAATTAAATAAATTATAGATTCAGCAGAACTATTGTTTATTGCTCAGCTCGCAGAAGGCACAGAAATACGATTTTGGTATTAAAAACTTTATTTGAACGAATTTTACTTTTATATTTAAATGAAAATATTCCAATACACGTTGACTTTATTTCAAATTGAAGCCTAATTAAATTTTCACATTACTTTTTTTTTCTTTTTCTATTTAATAGCACTTGACTGCTATCACTGCAGCTCAGAAACCGTCGGAAGCGAAAAGTTTTGCGGCCAGACTCTTCAGGAAGATAGCATTCCTGAGGTTCTCGAAAAGTACAACCTGAGTGTGGTAAGAACTTGCAACGGAACATCGGAGCATTTAATAGCAGCTTGTCGCAAAACTGTAGAAGAAAGTAAAATTAAGAAAAAAAATTAAATCCTTAGAAACGAAAATTACTAATATTTCTTTAAACTTTTCCAGAGAATGGCATCGCAATCACGAAACGCTTCTGTTACTATACCAACACGTCGGACTCTGTTTACTGCAATGGAGCCCATGAAGATAGCCGCGAATTCTGCCAGGACTGCTTTACCGACAAATGTAATTCCGCTCCAAATTTAATTGCTCAACAATTAGGCTTCCTAGTCATTATTATTCCTTTACTTCTATCGAAAGTGTTACAACATTAAAACGTAACACATTAACGAGTGTTTAACGAAACAAAAGAAAAAAAAAATTGTCAATGCCAATAAGCCAAAAAATTCATAATTAAGAGCTAAATTTAGTTAAAAAATGGTTTACGTTTTTAGTATTTTGAAATATTTTTAATTGCAAATCTGCTTATTGTGAATGTTTATTCAAGAAAATAAGACTAACTAAAATCTTGTCGCTTTGTACATTTGAGTAGGTCCTTACAAATTAATTTCAACTTTGGTTAATATAATTAAGAATTAAAGTACTTTAATATAAACTGTTCAATTAAATCTGTCTGACACTCGTAACGGAACGTAATCTCAAATGAATTCACGATTCGATTTTAGTAACTCCAGCTAAAATGTACCTACGATTTTCTATGCATTTAAGCGATGGTAAGGAAATTAAAAAACCATCGTTTTTGACTATTTTTTATATTTTTAATATTTTTTATGAATCACAAGATTACCGGGTATCTAGACAAAAGGATGGACATTTGTATGGTAGGTACCGTCATTTTAAATGATAAATCATGAATAAAAAACTTGCACTTTCAGCAAGCTATTTAAGGCAAATTCAACGATTAATTTAGAAATCTGGAAAGATAAACGGACAGACAGACCGTAGGATGATATTGGAACTTGTTGACACTTTACTAACGTATACCAGAAAAATAAATTTTTTGTTGTCGATTGACTTGATCAGGAAATATTTTAACGGCAAGCCTTATTTACCTTAACCGAGGACAACCAACCAAGCAGGTTATAATCGCCCACACATTTGTTTCTTCGAAGTCGTCTCCTACTTTTTGTGTGTTGTCATCTCACGAGACAAGAAAAACAATGCCAAAGCGTCACGCCAGAATATGTGCACTTTTAGAAAACGTACAAGTATGATTTTGGGCTTGAAAGATGAGCATTTTATGGCTTTAAAGTCCAACGTAAAAATTCTCGCGAAGAAATAAATTCTTGAAAATTTTTTGTGTTCATACAATCTTTTATTTATTTTTAGTTATAAAATTAAATATTTAAAAACTATACATCGCAACAGATTTGTTTGTGATGCAAAGGTTGCTTTTTTTGCGCAGTACATACATTTACACTGTGATTTGAAACGTTATACATTGTATCACTACATTAATATTGTATACTACATAATATATTAGGAAACGCTTGTCGTTGCAGTAATACAGCAGTACTGCATTTAGGAATTCAGCCTTAGCATTAGCACATGAATGACACGAATGAAAAGCCGAACGGCAATTAATTTTTGAGAAGCTTCTCAGGACAGTTCTTACACTTGGATCTATGTCAGACGTTCACAAGAGGTGGGGCAGCGAATAAAAACGTTCAGGTTGTACAGGTCGGCATTTGAACCAGCGAACTCTCCCTCAGTGGTCCAACGCACTTAAACACTAATCCACTAAACCCACTTTTTGCCTATAAGTTAAGTTAAGCTAAAACAAAATTTAAATTTGAAAGTTGTTTGATAAGAAGAGGTCACATTTCCTTATGCGTTTGGCACAAAATCAAACTAATATTTCTTACACTTGGCAAAGCCCTCAGCGGAAAGTGGCAATTTATTGAGCAGTAAATTTCGAGCAATTTGTTTTGAAAGTGTCATTGTCAAGTCTTGTTTGCTGCAGTGTTTTACGTGTTTACTTTAGATGTAGTTTGAACATAAACAGAATTTAAACAAAAGTAGATTTGGTGTTAAAATAGTGTTAAAAAAAAAGAAACTCTCGTGAATAATTTTCTCCAACTGTGCGCAATTTGTCTGTACGGTTTTTATTTTTCATATCTTTGAGCCTATCCTGGCATAGAAGCGTTGAACTTTTGAAATTAATATTTGCATTTTAATATTAGCCATGTTTATTTTTTATCGCTCTGCCGCTTAGAAACGTCGCTTGCCGCTCAGCGACTGCGTGGCCATCAAACTATAAAATTGCATACGTTTTAGTTTTTGTTTGCCGCTTACCGCTTACCGCTTGCCGCTCAGTGCGTGGTCTTAGGCTTAGAATATAATTTAAACTAACCCATTAAATAGACACATAAATTACATATAGCCAATAGTACTTTCATTTGAAACTATTTCCATACTAATTTTACTAATTTCCCAGGTTGAATTGCATTGCATAATAATATACAGTTTTATATTTAATCTAAAATTGTGTCAATTGCTGACACTCAATTCCCACTCCCAATCGAGAATTTTAACTAAAACATATTTATTTCATACAAATAAATTCAAAATAATGTTTTTTAGTATTTATTTTTCTCTGCTCTAGTTGCAATCATTGAAGAAACCATCGTGGGAGTACACAAACCAATTCCAATAATGTATTTAACTTTTCAATGAGATTTATCTGTTTAATGTCGTACAAAATCTAAACTTCGTCTCTCGTGACCACACTGCCACATTTTTAATGTTTATTTCAAAATAAATTCTCTTCTGAGACACCGGGCAGATGGTTAGTGGTTCCATTCCAACATCGCTCTTGTTTATCCTGCAGCAAAATCGACTTGCAACGCAATTAAAATCTTGACCGGTTCTTTCCATTGACTGGGCGCCGCCGTATAGATAGATATACGTACCAATGAAAAGGTCGATGACCATACACAAGTGCGTGGACTTTTCCTACAAGGCCTAGCAATAATGTGATGATTTAATTTGATAGGTAGACAAACAGTTAGACATTTTACCAAAGCTTCATAATGAACTTTAGATAGGGATGCCAAGTAACTTTTTGTCAGGAGCATTGCAGGACATACACATTAATTTTGACACAAGGCTTGTTACACCCTTTATAATGCAATAAATGTTTTGTTTATCAGCATCAACATTTATGCCTTTTCACTGGTTTAGAGGCCAACTGACATTTACAAAATCAGTTTGGAGGAAATTGGAAAAGTAAGAAAATACCGTTGCAAATCTTAAACAACAAAATATGTTCTTGCAAAATATGTGGATACTGACATCCTTAACAACTCTTTCAAATAAGGTTTTTTGCCAATAAAGGTTTTGTTTTTTAAAAAAATGTTAATTTTAATTTAATAAATTTGAAACGAATAAAATTGTATAACAAAATATTTAAGCAATGTTTTTTTTAACATTTCACCAGTATAAAGTTTTTGACCATGACCACTTTTTTGGGGCTTTTTTAAACGAGGCCTATTTTTTCGAAAAATTTAAAAGAAAACAAAATAGAAAAACGGTCTGTTTTCAATGAATTTTCTTTGGACGTTCAGAATATCAAACGCTTTGCCCGAAAGCGACAGCCTAATGCCTAATGTTGTCTACCACTATTTGTCCTGTAAATTATATTCTATGTTCGCCATAAACCCAATTCGATACTTAAAAACCTATTGAAAATGTATTTCAATGTGTTATGATTTGAAATCATCATGGCAGCCCTAATTGTAGTTAAGAGTTGCGACGTGCTCCAATCGGTTTCCAAAATAGTACAGGAGACCTTCCTGTGCGATGTGTGTTGTGCGTCATGACCGTGTGCGGTGTGATGACAACGAAAAGTAGTATTTTGAATCCCAGACGCAAAAAGAAAAACAACTCTCTAAATGCTAATTGCATCGCATTCAGGATCAGGGCGAAATAAATTGTAGATTAAATGTTCGTTCTACCCCTACTGTGGGCATATAACGTCTTGGGAATTTTAATCAGTTGGAAGCAAATAAACAGAATGAAAGCAACAATAAACAAATACGAAAGATTTTAAACTTGAAAATACGCCTTTTAATGTGGAAACAGGAAGAAGGATATTTGCTGAGATATGTGCATCGTAACCTTGAACCATGAATGGAAATCAGATTGTAATTCTTTTGTTTATTTGTGCCCACACAAGACAAAGTTGTCTTGTTCATGGTTGTTATACGTAAATGCGTTTTAAAGCACGAGTGAAGGACAATCTCCATGGGAGGCAAGTGCATACGTAGCTGTTTGTAAACATAAGTATTCATTCGTTGATTAGGAAATAATTTTCAGTTTAAATACGAAGAGGATCGAAATTATCTTCATTGTAAGTGTACATGGCAGGAGCCTAGAGCTTTACCCATCAAAGATGTATCGTATTCATACAAATTGCCGATTGCCCACGTGGCTGAGATATCTTACAAATTGTGTATCATCTTTGGTTTATAATGTTATTAGTTTCTCGTGCTGCACTAGCAAAGAAGCTTAAGAGAAACAGATTAAATTATGTTTATAAATCCAATGATTTTAACCACTTCTCTATAAATTGATACAACACTAAGCTATCGATGGCAGCTGGAGTCCTATTAGTTTGAATTTCAACTTTATCGTTTGGTTTAGTTTTAACTTTGCTTTTTCTTCTTATTCTTCTACATTTGCTGCAGCATCCCAGTTTTACAGAGCTTGCATGCTATCTTTCGGACTATGAACATTTTGCTGGGCCATTTTATTAGCCAAGAAAAGTCGATTTGAAATAATCTTAACACTCTATTGGTTTCCTTAGGCGGCGGAGGATTGACTATATACTTAACCATACAAGGATGGTTTAAAAAATATTGTCAGAGGCCTGTCTCTAATGGAAGCTTTTACCGGAGATCCTGACAAAACTTTCTCCGAATCTTTGACGATCAAGTTCGTCGGAGATCTCGTTTCCCTTGATTGTCAATGCTGTTCAGTGCATGTTCCGACCCAATTCAAAGAGTTTTCGAGTTGAAGCTATAACTTAAAGTGGATCAAGGATTAAGTTAGGCCTTATATGCCGCTTGGCTGTCATTACAGCCACAAATACTTCGCCCCTACACATTTACATCACAACAAAATGTATAATCATTAGAATAGTAGAGATCTTCTCTTCAAAAAGCAATACATATATGCCTGACGAAGAGAATAGCCCCATCACCTTAACCCTGACTGATTTTGGATGCAGTGTCATTGAAGCTTCAATGCATTTTGTATCAAAAAGCGCTTCGTTTTTAACTAGAAATGACAATTAGTGTTCATATCTTTGAAGTTTAGTAAAATTAGCAACAACTTATTTACGGGTAAGATTATTTCACGATGAATATATATAAGCCTCCATAGCTTCCAATAAGGTTGTGGACCGCTTACGCACAGGATTTTCCTTGCTTATAGGAATGTTGCTTTTAGAAAGTGGGTGGATCTTAAAGTTACTTTGTGCTCGTGCAGCTCAACCCGCCTCTCAATGGTCTAAAATTCTTAGCGATGAATTGGTCTTCCTTCAACTAAACTATTAACTTTTCGATAGATCCGAAGCCGCATATATCATATTGAAAAATTGCTAGATATATTCCACTGGTGCTAAGCAATTTGAAAGTTTAAATCCTCAACAGATGCGTCAGCGTATTTTATAGCCCCACAACCGAAGCAATACACCAGCTAGATCGTAGTACGTGTCTATTTTCTACCATGTCTCCAGTTATTGAGAAGGTCGCTTGCTATTTGTGAGCAAGCTTCGATCTCTTGCGAGGCATTTTTCGATTTTTTTTTCGATCTGCAAAGATCCCAGACTTGAATTGATCTTGAGTATCTTATATAGGAGCCTTCTGATACTACTTTACATTCAACGCAAAAAGTCGTTCCTCTGTGCTTCTTGTGCAGGGCATTTCTAACCGGACATATGAGTACCAAATAGCTCTCCACTACATTTAGGACATGAAGGGCTTTGTCCACCTTTTGGTTCAACATGAATTTAAAAAAGGCCTCGACGACAGATTTGTCTAGCTCGTCACCAAAACAGCAGTCGATGACGAGCGCTCTCTTTTTCGGATCTCTTTTCACTTTCTAGGTTATGGTTTCGCATATTAAGGTAAATGCGATGTATTCACATTAAAACTGACTTTCTAAGTTATAACCGAATTAAAGTATCAATTCATCAAAGTAAGATCGATCTACTCTCGTGGTCTAGCAGTGACAAAAGTAGTCGCGCGGCCAACACTCTTAACTGTAAGATCAGATATGAAGTCCAGAAGACGGTTTCCACTAGTCACTGTCCCAAAAACTTTTTTAACATTAGGATAGCGGCAGATAACCAGGCCCTTCCACACTAAATTATAGTATTCCATGTAGTTCCGACTCTACCGTTAGAGGTACAAATGATTTATTCATTGACAAACAAACTTATTTAAGCTTAGCTACAGAAAGATATTTTGACATAATAAGACAAGTCCTGTGCCTAGATTTTATTTTAATTCACTTATCTCAACACACTTTTTAAAATGGAAAAGTTGACATTTTTGCGCATAAAATACTTTTATTTGCAAAAAAAATCGTTTAATTTTGAATTTCCACTTCCGGTTTCCTTCACACGTGTTCCTGTTGTTCCTCTTGTATCGCTTTGCTTAATACTCCCGGTTTCCTTTACACATTTTTCTGAATACATTGCATTTTGTCGGTGGTATATTTGGAAATATCAGACATACCCCCGGGGTTGTGGAGTCAGTACATTTTTAGACAAAGGTTAAACATCCTTATTTGATTGAAGTAAGTAACAACAAGTAAGTATATTAATTAAAATAAATTATTGCCTAAATGCAAATCCCACGATGTGCTAAAAAATATTGGTAAAATTATAAACAAAAATAAATCCTCCAACGAAAAATTTGGTTGTCTTAATAATAATTTTAAGTTAACGTATGAAACTCTTTAATGAAGAACCTTTGTTCCCTTTATGAATAAATCGTTTACTCCAAATGGAGCCTATTGTGCCTTCTCTGGAGGGGTCCTAGAGCAATGGTTTAACTCCGGAGGAAGTCAGGAAGACAAGAATCTTCTCTGGGCTTGTTGGTGTGATGATTTCCTCACCGAGGATGTTCTTCCTGAGACGAAAGTGAGCCGGTCAGTCCATGAGTATGTGAAGAGAGGATTCGTCACTCTCTAGTGTTTAAATATCAGTGTTAAAATATCTACTCGTATTTCAAAAATTCTTAAATATTCGCCTTTGAAATTCACTGTTCAACTGCACAAACATATTATATTTCAGCACAAAAATAATACCCTACCCTGAACTTAACCATCAATCAACTTCAATGAAAAGAGTTTTCCTATGACCGTGACAATTATTATAAATTATTTTCAATGTGCACATGAACGTGAATTTTTCAGTAGCTATCAATGTCAACATACATTTTGCATAAAAAACACACGACTCGTGTGACGGCTTTCCTACATACATACATTTCATTCAGCTCTCGCCACAAGCAGCTTTTCAACCTCAAAATTGTTGAATGGCGGATTGAGTAAATAGCTACCCCAACCCCACCTCTTAAAAAATCGCTCAAGGAACTTGAAAAGTTCTACAAAAGACCAATTTAAGGATTTCATTTTGAAAGAAAAATTCATTCAATTGAAATTGTCTACATAAGAACCACGAACACCTTCTAACGAGAAAAGTGTATAACCAACCATTCAAATGTTCAGAACCAATACAACTTGATATTTTTTTGATATTCTCTGGGAGGGACATAAAAAAAGCACTGCCCCAGCAAATTCTTTGAACAACTTGTGACGCGTCAATAAGGACGACGACGAAGGATCTTAGAAACAGGATTAAATTATACATCAATCATTTCATTGATGTTTGAGCGTTTTCATGTTTCATGGAAGAAAATATCATATAACTTCGAAAGGCTGGTACTATTGAAGGTGTGTACCTTTATTATTACATTCATTGGTAGTATGCGACACATTTGTGATGACTTCTTTAGTACGGCTTATGATTGATTTCATCGGAAAGACGCAAAATTAATTTATTTATCGATGTAATTCAATTAAATCGTCTTCTATTGTAATTTAAATCGGTAAAATATTAGAGGAAATTCAATACGAATTACGTCATACCTTTGATCTTGTTATACCAATATGCTCTTTTTGACATGTCCTAGTATTGTTTTACTAATTACGATTCTTTATTTATTTTATAGCACCTAGAGTGACACATTTCTAAAACGAATTTTAATTTTTATTGAAAATGTTGAAAGTAACTCAATGATATTTAAGAAATTGCGATGAAGCCTCCAAAAGTGAGGTTTCAATTACAATCGTCTGGCGCGATGTACAAAAGGAAATGAGTATTTTTCTTCTAAAGGTCAGGTAGTATATATAAATATATATATATGTCTTTATTTTTTTAATGCCTTAACAGAGCAGAACACAAAACACTATATTCACTAAGTTTATGGTATTAGCCTTGCTTTTACAAAACCGTTTGATTTATATCAATAGCTGTAGCCGCCCGGCTTCGCCCGTGCAAAATTTCCTAAACTCATGTTGCTGAGGTAAGAAACTTGTTTATACCTATGCATGAAATTGTTCATAAATAGTTTCAATCAGGGTTTTACTATTCGCTGCAACCCGCTTTATTCTATATTGTGATTGGCAATAATTTCTGGACGTTTACCTTCGCCAATATCTTAGAGAATTTTAGAAACTCCAGAAAGTGCTCTCATATTTAGAGTCAGACGAAGTGCCTCCAAGGAACTTAACATTTGAGACATGAATTGATTTGATCAGAGCGCGTGACAACTGGTATCTGGTTTTTGTTTTGTTCGCTTGTATCCGGGGAGGAGAGTCGCTGCTATGCCCGAAGATGCAACCGCTACAGCAATTTAAAAATCGGAACGTAATTTGTGAATGAGTGAAAACAAAGTCAATCAATCCTTTTTTTTGGGAATCCATGGATAGATCGAAATAAAATAGAGTAAAGATTGTAGCCCTAGTTGTGATCTGTGATCCTGAAAAAATCCAACAGCAGAGGTTCAGTATTTTCTTAGGTTTTTGTATTTAAAGACAGAAAATCAAATTCAAGAAATTTCGAACAGAGCTATTTGATTTATATACTGATAACCATCCTCACCGTATGGCAATGAAATAGGATACTGCAATGTATCGTAACAACGATTCGTTTCACGTATACGATCCAATTTTGTTATTTTTACGATGACGAATAATGATGCTGGGTTGGTGTTGATCGCCGACAATAACTATCGCTTGATCATTAATAGTTGAAGTAAAGTGCCACATTCAAAATCATCATACAGAAATCTTTCAATTTCATCAATGCCTTATTATGAAGCTCTAAAATATGGGGTAGAAACACTTGGGTTGTAGAATTTTGTTTGGATTTAAATTTTTTTTTCTAAACCATCTACATTTGGCGCCTTTCATTTAAAAAAAAATGCACCCAGCCAAATTCTAAATAAGACTTTCATGAGCTTAAGCTAGCTCAATTAAATATCTAAATACTCATAAACAGTACAGCATGAACATAATGGGATTATGCTCGGTTTCGTCATAAATTTCGTTGACCTGAGTGGGCTTACGAGAGTGTAAATTAAATGAGACGTTCAGCAAGGAAATTTTACATCACTTTAAATTGTCACAATATATTTTTAATTCATTGCAAGAAACAATTATGATAGTTTAAAAGTTAATTTTCAACATTTGCTAAATTTGCGTAATTTTGTTTAAGTTCATTATGGGTAACTAGAACTTTTGAGAGAAATTGAGTAGACTTTTCGTTCGATTTCGACGTCGTTTCGACAGATTTATCCCACTTAAGTCTATTATGGTTGGCCCTTAAGGTCACACACAAAAGTGAACCTTGTTTTTATATATAGAAGTTAGACTATTTCATTCAAACAAAACTGTAACTAAGCGATTTTAATCGTGACAATCATATGACAAACTTTGCAACTGTAGCTGGAAAAAAACATCATTGCAAACTCTACATTCGATTTATACGCGAAAGCACGTTTATTCTGAGAGACTTTAACCAGATATAAAAATAAACATCAGGAGAGCTGACAACTGTCAAAATTCGTTGACCAACCGTACGAAGTAGCCCGAATAGTCCACAATTTTTCTTATTTTTTTTTAGAGAGAAACTGATAACTCCGGATACTTATGTTCTTTAAAAGTCAACTAGACTTGGATCGTCAACTTCCATAAGAGTATGGAATGTGCGATAAAATGTGCGGAGACCTTTAACTTCATGTGCTACTCAAAAACTTGAGTCTGTGCTCAATTGGTACAAGACAGGCATTACCGCGATTTAATAGATACGATGGAGGAGTTTTGATTTGTAGCCTACCCGAAGTACGATGTCAAAATTAGCTCGGGAACTTCAGTGCTAAAGTCGGGAAGAAAAACATCTTTGGCAGATTAGTTGTCAAGCACAGCCTCTATGAAACGACAACAGATAACGGCTACCGACTTATTTATTTCTCAGCAGTTTGTAAAAGCAGAATGCGGAGGTAAGTACCACCTTAGCCTTTTATGGGGAACCTTTTTCTTTGCAATTATAGAATTTTAAATTGAAAAAAGGTTCCTTATACAAGTTTTTTTCTTGCTTTATTTTACCTGTAACTATATATATGGAGAAGTACATGGTGTATTGGACTGCCAGTCTTTTGAGCGTGCTCTTCTAATACGACATTTTCTTATATCCGTTATCTACAGTAGCAGAAAATGTATATGGTATTATAGATTTGCAATTTATATTTCTTTCTTCGAATAAGTTACAATTTACAATTTTCCAATATTATAAATTCTAGCCCACTCCAATTTGTTCAATATTATAAAAATTACCCTGGATAACCCTTTGTGGGTAATATATTTTCATTTTTAAAAAATTCAGACGCATACTTGCTCCTTCCATAAATGAGACATGAGATGCCCATTTAAAAAAAAAACTTGAAACACCAAGTCTAACAATTTTAATTTTTTCGACAAACGTGCAGAGTTTCAGATCAATACCACTAATACTTTTTCAATATAAAGAAAAGAAAATTCTAAACATATACAAACATCTCATCCCTCAAATACGAAATACTCCAAAATGAAGGATTATTCCTAATCTTCACATCACATTAGAAGTTGAAAGCGTATATGTACGTACATTTTTAATTGAGCAAAATAAACTATTATTTATTTAGGACCACACTTTCTAAATTTAAATCATCTCATTAGAAAGCATCTCGTGGCTCTCTTTAGTCACCTGGCAAAACCGCACGTCTTTGAAAATACAATCGTTATCCCATCCAAATACAATGTTTTTTTTCAGTTGTCGGGTCAACGTATTCACAACAAAAGCTTAAACGAATTTCATCCCAAAGGAGATTTTCTGCGAAATACTAATTTTGCTAAATCGAAGTCTTGGTCGATCGATTCGCTCCTTTCTACCAATATAATTACAATATTGACCTTGAATATTTTTATTGTAACAAGTTTTTGCTTGAGCATGAGAATGATTTGCTCTGGAATAAGTATTTTATTCACCACCATTTCATTCAAGTGTCGTGAAGGAAAACAATTTTTTTTTGTTCTTTGGGAATCATAACAACACTACGTAGCACGTGTCTCGTTCCCATAATAAAACTCAATTTAAAAACGTATTTCACTTATAAAAATCAATCTCCTCTCAGTTTATTCGTAACTTTTAAGGACATCTCTATTAATAACACCAGCATAGGTGGTATACTCATTTGAGGTGCCAGTCAGTGCGATGAATTGCTCAGCAACCTCCACTGCAACGCGCACTTGAGCCTCGGCAGTACTGGCGCCCAAATGTGGTGTAGCAATAACTTTAGAGTGCTTTATGAGAGCTTTTGTCACCTCAGATTTGGGTGGTTCTTCAGGGTACACGTCAAAAGCGGCACCGCCACACTGTCCCGACTCCAAGGCTGCCAATACAGCGCTCTCATCGACAATTCCTCCACGTGCGACATTCACCACCTTAATACCTTTCTTGCACTTCCCCAAGACCTCCTCTGAAATGAGATCTGCAATTTAAATGAAAAACAATTAGCTAATCTCCCTAATCCAATCCGTACAAACATTACTTACTCCTCGTAGCCGGTATCAATGGTGTGTGTACTGTAATGTAATCAGCAAGTGGCCAAATCTGTTCGAGGGACAATTTTTCAATGCCGGCTGCCTTCGCCTCTTCCTCGGTGGTAATAGGATCGTAACCAATTATCTGCGAAATAATCATTTCAATGTGTACATTAGATTGCACTGATACAGCAACCCATCTCTGCCAGACATACCGTCATACCCCAGGCTCTCATTCGAAGAGCTACCTCACGTCCGATTCTACCAAGACCCAAAATAGCTAGTGTCTTGCCATACAGCTCGGTGCCGCTATACAACTTCCGGTCCCATCGACCCTCCTTCATGCTCTGTCCAGCCGGTACGATGTGGCGGGCCAAAGCTCCAATTAGCATGCATGTCAGTTCACAGGCTGAAATCGAATTGCCCCCCGGAGTGCTACAGCAGAGGGAAAAGGGAAGAACAAGATATTTGTTTAATTCAAATAAACCCATCTCTCGTTTGGTATTTTATTAATTTTGCTCCCGCTCCCACTCTCGCCTTCGTCATTAGAAGGTTGATCCCACTTAAAGGATTAATTCCAGCAACTCAACACACCGAAGGTGGTTTTTGGTGTATCACTTGGTGTTTTCGTAAAACGTTTATGGGTGTCTATCATCGAGGGAGTCGTCTGTGTTTGCTTATATTCTGTTGGGTGTTTTTTTTTTCCTAACGGTACATATGTATAGATATACTCACTTGAGGACAATAACATTTTGTTTTGTTGCGGCGGCAACGTCAATGTTATCAACCCCGGCTCCGGCACGGCCAACCGCTTTTAGATTTCCACCAGCAGCCACAGAACCAGCCTTAAGAACTTCTTCGGTAATTTTTGTGTCTGAGCGAACAATTACTGCGTCATAATTCTGTGGGATGGAAAATGATGTGTTTGCGTTAGAAAATCATTAATCAACAGTGTTTTGCTATAAATTTGGATTTAATCAAGTGCGATCATGGAATTCGGCATGATTAAGTATTATTTGAATATTGATTTATTAAAATATTGATTTGAAAGCGTTAATAGGATCGGATAACTGTGTACATGGCAGACATTTATGTATTTCATTCAGAATGACAATTAATGAGTTAAATAGTAATCAAAAGTTAATTTTCACAAAATTAACACCTTATCATATGTTATGTATGTTATTTGGTGCATGTATATGATTCGGGATGGGAACACATCCTGAAAACCGAAATCTCGAAAATACGAAATCCCGAAAATCCAAAATCCCTAAAAGACAAAATCCCGAAAATAGACTGGCAGGTAATGGAATATGGGGGCATACTGTTCCCCATTGTTCCATTGTTAGATTTAAAGTAGGTGCGAAGTTGGGTATATCGAAAGATTATTTATAACAGAATAAACCAAGATTCTTAATATGTTCGATTTTCGGATTGTAGCTTTTCGGAATTGTGACTTTTCGGGATTCTGTGCGCCATGAACACTATTTATGTTTATGCCACACACATTTGTTTTGAAACTGAATCAATTTACTGACTTAGATTACGTTAAAAGAGGTCACGTGACGAGCCAGGTTTCTATAACCGAAAGGTAATGTTCGATTTGTTAAGATCCCTATAAATCAAATCATAAAGAGGAAAGAAGAATCATGAGTTGAAGCCATTCATGCGATTCAGCGAGTAAAACCAAGTCACCGGCGTAAAAAAATAATGCTTATCGGTCCAGCAATTTGTACTTCTTTTGGCAAGGCGTCAAATATATAAAAATTAATATAAAGCTAACACTGTGTGCGCGAAGATATATTTTTTGACACGAATGAAAGGGACCTACAGTTTTATGCCCATTCCGAAGGGCAATTAATTTTTGAGAAACTTCTCATGCCAGTTCTTACTCTTGGATGTTTGTCAGACGTTCGCAAGAGGTGGGGCGGCGAGTAAAAACTTTCAGGTGGTACAGGTCGGGATTTGAACCAGCGATCTCTCACTTAGTGGTCCAACACACTTAGCCACTAAGTCAAATATATAATTAATAAAAAATGCAAAAAACAATGGCGATAACGACGAAATTTGCCACACTCCATCCTAAGGTTCTTGTGACAAATGCTCATCAACCCATACCGCCAACAGAGTGTTTTTACCTTATCCTAAGGGTATATTAATTTTGACACATAGTTTGTAACACCTCTTAAAATTCATCGTATACCACTAAAAGTATATATATTTATGATCAGGACCAAAACCTGAGACTATTTAGCAATATCCGGCCGTCTGTATCAACTTTTGAAGCCTTTAAATTTATTCTAGGAACCTGAAATTTGAAACATGTACTCCCTAAGGTTCCAAAATGGTAAAATGTTATATATTTTTAAATACGCCCACTGCCACGCCCATAATTTAGAAAAAAACATAACCAACCAATCAAGCTTAAATCAAAGAGATAGAGTGTTACAACCATCACAAGATATGTAGGCACTCTTCTCCTTTATAAGTTCGTCCTCCTCCTCCTTTATAAGTTCGTCATATAAAGTTGTTTGCCACGCCTACTTTTTGTGGGCTGTTTTCTTCGAAATTTTTTTTAGAAACCGAAAAAAAATGTTTGACAAGATATTTGGCCAATATTTTTTCCAATATATCGCCCATTCAAAGTTTTTTACCACGCTCACTTTTTGGAAGTGTTTTTGCAAACATTTTTTTTTTTTTTTATAAATTTCATAGAATGAAATAAAATGCTATTCAACATAATCTTAATTCTGTTTTCTTTGGGGCATATAGGGATATGGATAGAGTATCATAGTGTCCGCCCCAAGCGGATTGTAGCCTTTCCTTATGTTTGCATAAAGATTTGGTAATATAAATTATTTTCAATGATTTAAGTCCAGGCAATAGAACAATGCTCCTCGATCAATGCTGCAAACAAAGTTCTTTGTATTACTGCTAATACTAGACATAGCATTTTGGAATTACTAGCCTTAACTAACTTAACCCTTTAGTTCCCAAATTTTTGTTTAGTTTAGTTTAGTTTGAAGGTTTAAGCTTTAGCTTTTCGCAATCTTCAATAAAAACATCAATAATGTGCCCGATTAACTTAATAAATTTAATAAAGGATTTAAATTAATTTTATCCCAAAAAAATACCATGTATATTTTTGGCTATATATAAGATATATATTTAAATATTCATTATCGAAATCGGAGCACATTTTCTGACGTCAATAAACGTCTGACCAACCAAGAAGAGAAGAAAACAACGAATAACTTTCCATGAATTAGTCAAGCATGAATATCAAGGTTGTTTTTAAATTTGCATAAAATTTTAAATGCACTTAAATTATAACCTTATCCTAAGGTTGCTAAGCAGAGGAGGGGTTTATTTAATTATTTACCTACTTGTAATCAATTAAAAAGTATCCACCTGTTCTGTAATCACTAATTTGATTGGGAAAAAAAATAAACACAAACAAGGAAAACAGAAAAGAAAGACGCATTGTCTAACTCACATCGGCACTCGTTGTTGTTGCTAAATGGGAAAAAAGTAGACCGCTTGTTTGGAAACAGACTTTCTTTTTAAATTTCATTAAATATTTTAAAATAAAAATTTGAATTTAAGCTACGGCTTACAGCAATTTAAGGGAATATAAAATTGTTAAACATCAACCGTTTGAAGTTGATTTTGTCTATTTATAGAAATTATTTTTCTTGTTAGAACTCAATTTGGTGTGTTCGGTTGAAGCAACATGTGTGTGGAAATTTTATATAATAAAAAATGTATTAATATAGCTAGATGGGATAAAGGTGTCCGCTTAACTGGCAGACATGAGGTAATCAAAATAATGTACACTAGTTGTAGACGTGTGTTAATAGGTACGTTGCGTACATGAATTTGAATTGAATTCCTTTAAGAATGATTGCTTTAAATTTATTTAATCTTTTACAGCCTTTTTCTACGCAGCTTTAAGAAAACACATGGGAACATCACTCATAGAAAATGACAGTAGATAACAAATATGTAGCTCTAAATTATGTATAAGCTCGGTGAAACTGACTAAATATGATATATAATATATATAATATAATATATGCTCGGAATGAAAAACGCTTTATATGGAAATTATAGCCAGATATAAAGTAGTAAAATATAGCTCACATTGCTTGAGAAAGCGTAGCCTTATCACTTAGAATGGATAATATGCGGAGGGTTTCGCGCTTCAATGACAGAAGAAAGCATGTGTTTGGAAGTATTATATTACACTCATTTGATTTTACTTGAGTACGAGCGAGCATTTTACTTGACACTTTTTTACTTTCTCCTATATTACGTATACGTATTAAATGTATTACGATTACAGAGAAGTCAAAAAAAGAGGGGACCGCCAATGCCATCAGTCAGTCGTCTGTCCGGAAGCCGTATGCCAAAATTGTTCGACGGATTTCCTTCAAAGTTCATTTGTATAGTTTTTTGGAGTAACATCTCGGTGTTTTAACAAATAACTGTAATTTGTAAATTCTAATGCATTAATTTTTTTTTTAACTGTTAAGTTGAACAAATCTGCGTACTCCGATTTTTGAAATAATTTTTTTTTTTTTCATATAACGCCATTTTCTCAAAAACGGCTCAATTTTTGTATTTTGGACATTTAGCTTAAAAGTGGCAAATATGCAAAATCAAAAAAAGGTCGCGGAAACGCTTAAAATTTGTCAACAGAAGATATATCTTGTAAAATTCTCGATGGGCAGCAGTACGCTTTTTACAGTAACAAGTCCACTGTGATTTTATGACGACAATTGGAATCAATCTGTTCACCATGGTTGCCAAGGCAACATCGTTGCGCTCGATATTTCAAATTCAAATTCATTTGACATCTTTTATCAAAAAGTTGTGTATTTCGAAAACTATGAATGTTGAGATCTTCCAGTATATCTACTCTTACTAATACATATTCATAATATCCATCCATGAACATCGATGGACAATATGTCTGCATCAAATACTTCCGCTGCTTTTTGCATTTGAAACACCAATGAGATGGGTTTTTCAAAAAAAAACAACGACCCGAAACACAACATCAAAAATGCGAATGAATGGTTTTAGGTCAACAAAATGTCTTTTATGGACCGGCCTCTCCAATCACCTTACCTAAACTCAAAAGAGAACCTTTGGGCAGATACAAAAAAAAGTGTTTAAAGTTTCAAAACCCACAAATAATAATGAACTTTGGGCCACAGTGAAGACTGCGTTAAAAGATATATCATTGAAGACATGTCAGTCATTGGTGGATTCTATGAAGCGACATTGTAAAGCTGAACTAAAGAATAAGAGGTCTACAAAAAAACTAATAAATTGTTACTTTGAGTAAAACTTATAATTTATAATATAAATCACGTGATTGATTTGCATCTAACTAAGCTGTAACTTTAAAATATTCTGCGTAATCATGTTCTATTATCATAGTTCATTTTTCGTGTTAGCTGTTTATACTTATATGCCTGTTATATTTGTTTAATAATGTATATACAAATAGCTGCACTAAGTGGTGAGCCTGTGGTTGCACTTTTGGCGCCGGCAAATTTCTGCTCGTGATAGTTGCTTGCGATACAGGTCTGATAGTGTTAAAAAAATGTATGCATGTACAAATTCGTTTTAGAAACATGAATACTACTATCTTCTTTGCCTTGAAGAGAATGCGAAATCAAAACAAACCTTCTGTTTTTATTTCAGAACATAAATTAAAATTTAGGGGGCTTAAATAAATTATTCTATATTAATTTTTATAAACAGTATGTATTTATTTAATTGAATTGTTTGGTTTTCTATTTTCCAATGTTACTATTTTGACTGCAACTGTATATACGCCCGTTCATTTTGAAAGATTTTTCAATCATTGAAAAGAATCGTAAAGTATGGAAAGAATAGAGGATTATATTAAAAAATACATAGACAACGAATTTCTAAGCAAGTTGTTTATTGAGAGATACATATACATATATCCAATAATCTAAATAGTCAAATCTCAAATAACTAATTTATTAATTTTTTGCTTAATTTTATTTACCAAAAACACTTTAGAGACCATTCCGCTAAAGCAAAATGTAGCGTTTCCATATGTTTTAGGAATTGAAGAACAAAATATGTTGTTATTGAAATAGCTAACAATATTTGTAAGATAACAATTGAAATAACAACAACAACAATATGGTTGAATGATTTATTAAATGTGTCTTCTGTCTCAAGTAATAATATGTACTATACGTATACAATCATTATTGTAAAAAATGTAGTGGACGCACTAATTAGTTTACTAGCTGATCCGTCCTGCTTCGGTCAAGTATAAATAACATATTAAGGTATAGTATGCTCATACTTATTATTAAGTTAAGGAATTCTATCAGAAACAAACTCTTCAGCCAGCTTAGTCCAAGAAATATTTTTTATGTAAACGAATGGTCTTCGGTTTCTTTACCGGAACTCGTTCCCGTTTATACCCACTATCATTGATTGAAGCCAATGTGTGCAAGCGAATTGAAATATGAATCTTTTAATATATACACTACGTCACCAAATAAAAATTAAAATTATAAGATCAAAAATAAATAATTGGTATTAACTTGTAATATAGCATTATTTTATAACAAAAAAATTCAAAAACAGCAATATTAAAAAAAGTATCGCTCCCATCTAACCTTGCACAACAAAACGTAAACGTGGTTTCCGTACCCAACAACACAAAAGCAAAGTGCCGTCCACGTTGTAAACAAAAAAAATTGCTGACTTGTTTAAATCAATGTTGATCAAATTGCGATATCATTTTCTTAATATGTCTGTATTATAATTTTAAAATGAAATTACAAATTTTTATTGTGTCTATGGTTTTTTTTAGCCAACGATTTTTAGAGACAAAGTAAATGGCAACCGTACTAAACGATCGGCAACCATATATTGACAATCATATTTTTCGATCGGTCTACTTTAAAACAAAAAACCAATTAGAAGCACGCTTCTTTAGTGACTTATTATTCACAGACAAGATCTTTTATATAAAAAAAAACGCACTATCTTATCCGATAACCTGAATCATTTGAAAGAAAATTAAGCACTCCTATGCGCATAATTAACTACATAGCAACAAATTAAAAAGTTCATACCTTAACTTCCTTGCAGAGTTCCTCCTTTGACAGCTTTAATTTATAATCCACCTAAAATATTTTAAACACATAAATTATCTTTATAATCTTTCAAACATTAAAATATCAATTGCTACTAACATTAATTCCATTGCTCTTCAAGAGATCAACACACGCATTATCTACCGCATCACATACTAAAACATTTTTTATTTCAACCGGCATATTGATGAATCAATTATAGTATGACAAACGACTTAGCTCAATGGAATTCAAATTGCAACTGAGGAAATAATAAACGAGAAATGTGATCTGAAAACTGGCTTGATCCACAACCACATTTCCCGCTTACCGCCTAAGTAATAAAGTCCCACATCTACATTTTCATTATCTTTCAATCCAGACGTTTTAGTCAATTGACTAACCCAGTTGATTTTTATGACATATACTTCTCAATTTGTTATTATTATTGAATGTTTTACTACAAAGAATAAATGAAACACTAAACTTAAAGTACAGTGCATAGAACTATATTTTCCGACTTCAAATATTTAGTATGCAGTTGAATAGTAAGACTAATTTTAATTAACACAGGTTAGATCGGGTATTTCGCTAGTACCAACGTACATATTTTGCATAAAGTTCAGTTTGACACTTTTTTTTTACTCCTATCTTTGTTCTGGGGTAAATAACCTATCGAGAATTTCAAGCATTGAAGATAAGAATGTTCATTTACGCTGAAATTATAAAAGCATGGATATGCCTTATCAAGTATGATATAGTTCGATTAAAAGCGTCTCTCTGTTACGCATACATATGAAGTAGAAATGGTGCGATCAGTGAAACGCTTTTTTCTAATTTCTTGCACAGAAATGTGTCAACTTATATTGGGTTGTTTTTAGGTCAAGTTTATATTTTTATCACTGCGAACTGCAAAATGCAAAATGTATACATACTTTAATTTTATTGACAGCTGATTGTTGAACGTACTGACAGCTCTCGCTTTAATTTATTATGTCAAACATTTGCATTAGATATACATACTTCACTGTAATATGTAAATGTTGATGGTAATAGAAGTACATAATGTTTTACGAAAATATCTAAGGGAGGGAATGTTTGTCTCAATAGTCAGCTATAAAATTTAGATTTATAAAGTTGTTCGACACGCTGAAATGTCGTTATATGTATCGGAAGAGGTAGGTAGATAGGTTAAACATTTACACAAAGTTATAATCTCAGTCATATTGCCAGGTATTGATGTATATAATTTTAGTATTTCTTACCGTTGCGCGTTGGACTGTTAAGTGAGAGGTTAGTTCGTTTTCTACCTGAACTGCAGAAAAACAAAAGTTTAAACAAAAAGAACTCTGTCCAATCCTGTGAAAGTCTGACAAACATCGAGGAACGTAAACTGTATGTTCTCTGTTTCATTTATGCCAAAATCAAAGCTTTGCTACGAATATTGCTTGTGAATGTGGATAAGCTAGAACCTACGACCTTGACCCTCTACGGAATGGCCTTGTTTATATATGTTTAATATTTATTTTGCAATAAAAGTTCATCCCAGATAAGAGATACATTTTTGTTTGTATTTTTTCGAAATAATTTCAGTATTATTTTTTCACTATTCCATTTCCAGGAAACGGATGGATACAGTCACTGATATGGCTAACACAACATAGAATTCGTCGCTAAATGTATTTTTGGTGAATGCGAATCTGTTCACTTCAATATGTGAGTGAGTAAAGACTGTTTTAATGTCAACCAATAAAAAGAACCGCCACAACGGGTTGTGAGCCTGTTACGTAAAGTAAGTTACTTAAGACAAATGGTTATTACGTCACGTATGGATTGTTTAACATCCATAGCTTGGAAGCTTCGAGCAAAAAGCTGAATTAATGGTTCTTTAAGCCATCTGGTTTATTCTCAACTCATGTTACAAAGCAATATTTCTAGGTTAGACAGGTACTAGTTTGAAGGTTTTTACTTTATGATTTTACCTTTATGCAAAGAAGATAAGCTTTTTAACTGTTTTATGCAGTTTCGTGCTATGTTATTAGAAGATGTTTGCTTGTTTTTGTTAATAATTTAATTTTGTAGCATTCAAGTGCTTAGTCTCGCCCTCGTTTACTTCAATATTGCCTGCAACTTGATCGAATTCCAATTTGAAATTCGCGGCTATGTTTGCCGCTTTGTTAGAATTCTACCAACTAGATAAATTTTCCAACAAGGTAGGTTGGTAGATTTTCTTTCGACTTGATTGATTTTATTTTCGTGGGCACTGAAGCCCAGATTAAAGTTCCACAAAATCAACAAGAAGTCGAAGTAGATTAACAGAGAAAAATGAAAATCGACATTAACAGCGGCAGAACCAAGGCTTTTAATAATTGTATTTTGGGTTCAGTGGCTTACTGGTGAAGTGCGTTGGAACCCTAAGCAATAGGTCGCTTGTTCAAATCCCGGCCTGTACTTTCATCATTATATTTTAAGCGTAATTTTTTTTAAAATCGAACAAAACACTCAACTTTGCATCAAATATTCAAATTGTTTATTAGAATCGATAAATAGGCCTTTTCCATTTACGTTTTAAATGCAACTTCATATCCATTTCAAATAGTCCATTCAGAAGGTCCAATTTTGCGTCACTTTTTCGAGCATTTCGAGCATTTATTCCACGAATAACGCGTGTTATGTTATCCTGTAAGGCTTCAATCGTGTTCGGCTTGTCCACATAGACTAACAACTTTACATAACCCCACAAGAAATACTCAAGAGGTGTTAAATCGCATGATATTGGCGGCCAACTCACTAAATTCATCCTTCAACATTTCTATTGTTTCGCGAGCTGTGTGGCATGTGGAACCGTCTTGATGAAACCCCATTTCAACCAAGTTCAACTCAGCCAACTGGGGAAAAAAAGGTCGCGTATCATGGCTCTATATCGTTCGCCGTTGACGGTAACGTTTCTTTCACGATCGTCTTTGAAGAAAAATGGACCGATGATGCCACCAGCCCATATACCACACCAAACTGTCGTTTTTTCGGGATGTATCGGTAATTTTTGTATCCGTTGAGCCAGAAATAAGCTTCATCGCTGAACACAATTTTTCGATAAAACAGCGGATTTTCATTATAAATTACAATAATTTGCAATCGTTGCTCATTTGTAAGTCTTTCAATGATTAAATGGCAGAGTATACTGAAAACTTTTCACTTTGACAGATGACGTTTGCTCGCCACTAACTACCAGTGCTGCCAACCTGAAAAATTTAACTCTTAAAAAATCACCCTTTAATAGATATAAAGAAATTTTAATAACGACGTGTGATTTTGAAAGTCCTGAAAAAAGTTATGACGACAAAAATTTAAAAGAAATTGACTTAAGTTTTTCAGTTATTCATTTCAAATGTATTTTTCTTAAAACAATTCCGTTGACTAAACTTAGGGTGAGTTGGTTAATTTTTTACTTTGTATTGGACATCATATTTTAAGGAATTAATCTTAAAAACAAACTCATCTGCTGTTTATAAACATGTTGTTCATAAAACCAATTAAAAATGCATGCGTGACACATATGGTAGGAAAAACTGGGTATACATACATACGTGTATTTCATCCAGCTGTCAGTTAAATATGTATGCCGAAGGAATGGATCCTTTATTTAAAAAATCTACCATGACCATTTGTGCAAGCTAGAGGAGCTACATATGTATACATTCTTATATTTCAATTATTCATTAACGTTATTTTTAAATAAATGCTTTTCCCAGCTTCACCTTTACCTACATATACAACAGGCAATATTCAATTGCGGATCGACGAATACGAAATAAGACAATATGAGAGGTCTAGTATAAAACCGGCATAAATTCGCCTCCTGTTAACTTGTTTGTTTTTGTATTTTTTGCAAAAGTGGGATGGGATGGGAGAATGCAGCAAGCATTTAAAGCAGAAAACCGGCACCTACGAAGTATTGTGTGGTTGCTTTCTCCTACAGGTTTTTTGCGTTTCTTTTTTGATGGGTCAAAGACTTCAGTTGTTGTTGTTGACTGTTTTTTTTCTTTCGTCACATACAATTTTCGTGATCTTAAATTTCCCTATGCTAATTTAATATTGATTACACGTGATTTTAGCTTAAAAACATGTTTTTGAAAGAGCAAATTGAGATAGTAGTTAGTTACGTCGGATGTGCCAGGCGACTTTATAACAACGACACTGCCCCTTTTTCCGTTATTGCCATACAAAACTGATAACGTGTTTGTTTTTTTTTAATCTTAAATTGCATTCGAATGCAATTCAAATTTGCTTTGCTGGGGTCCTATTGAGATTAAACAAATGATAATGCAGAGTAATGGGGATGATGCAAACAGAATTTTAATTGAGGCATACAATAGTTATTGTATTAATCAATGAAACAATGTGTAAGTTTTTTTCCATATTAAACCCATTTATATACATATAAGATAGTTATTTTAAGTCTATTCCAGTCAACAAAGAGTAAGATATAATTTAGATTACCAAGTAAACAAAGAAAAAGTTATATTTCATAGTTGATTGAAAAACTCATGCAGAATTGAAACTAATGCAAACCTATATTCTTTGATTTATAGGGACTGCCTTGCCAAGTTCATCCACTACAATAAAGTACTACTACTTACTATAGATACGTACATTAAGATAGGCAAATAATAATATTTTATAAAATTGTATACAATACAATTGATCTTGACAGCATTCTTAAGTGGGGTAAAACTAATAGAGTAGAATTTAATGCTTCCAAAACACAATGCTGTCTTCTGTCTATAAAGCGAAACCCCAATACTCTGCCATTATCCATGGGTGTCACTTGCATCGCTGAAACCGAAAGGCTTTCCATCATCGGTATGTGCATTAACGACTAACTTCGTTGGAATGACCACATATTTGATGTCGCCAAGAATGCTGCGAAATGTCTAGGCTTCCTTAAGCGATGCAAGAAATGTTTCACCCCTTCTGATCTGGCTAGAATCCACAAGGCGTTTATTCGCCCAAAACTTTAGTACAACGGTCATATCTGGTCTGGTGCACCAATAACATATTTGGAGCTACTTGACAGGATTCAAACGTACGGTAAAACTTATTGGCAATCGAAACATCTCGAAATCACTTGACTCTCTTGGTCATCGTCGTAATGTTTCCTCCCTGTCATTGTTTTATCGGTATTTCCACCATAAGTGCTCAAAAGAAATAGACAGTTACATTCCCCTACAGCAATTCAACCCCAATACTCGCCATGCTAGGAAAGCACATCAGCTTACCCTCAAGCCTGTATTCGGGCGTACAGTGAAATACAAAGATTCGTTTCTTAACTGTACAACGCGAATGTGGATTGCTCTACCACGCTCTGTTTTTCCTACACACTATAGTTTACAGACATTTAAAACCGACGTGCATCGGTTTCTCCTTTTTCCTAATCCTTCTCTTCCCTAAAGCCCGCACTGTGTAACTTTATTATAAGGGTATCCAAAATCCGTTTTGTTGCGCGTATATTACAACAAAAGAAAAACGTTTTTGATTAAGAATATGAATATTTTGTCGTTTGCCGTCTATCACAGATATAGGTAAGGTACTATAATAGATATATTTCTAATGCGAAAATATCTACAATCTCGAAGAGAATCAATGGAGCAAATTTTGATAAGCTGTTAAAACATCTACATATACATATTATAACACGCTATTTTCAAATCTACCGTTATATATTGCACACCTCCTCCCGTTTCTTATAAAACAATTAATAAGTTTTTCATTAACGTGCATTTATTCTTTGATCGCGAACATATTGTAATCAGTATCACTATGTTAAAACTGTTAACCGAATTTTATTGCAACGTTTAGTGGAGAACGGGACTCAGAGTAACAGCTACAGAAGAAACAGGGATCTTTTAAACATTAAGAATCTCGTGAAAGAAAGATTGTTCGTCTTCCACTGGCTTGTTACCTAATTTTTGTAATTTTTGTTCTTTGTGTTAAATTTCATGAAAACATTTACATGTTATCTAAGTTGCAACATGTTAGAACCTGTCCTAATCCCGATTTTTTTTAAATATTGATTTTTTAGAGTAAGAATTTAAGTTATTGATTTAAGAGTGAACTACGTTTTTTCATTAGTTTCAAAAAAAATTAATCGATATTTTCTTAAAAAAATGCTTCATTGTTTGAATTGTTCTTTTAACAATACTCACCGGACTATGTTACAACTCGCCGCATACCCGGTGTAAGTTAAATAACAATTCATGACGGCGGCCATGAAAACCCATATAACTCCTTATATGTGTGCATCCCATTTGATATACATGTAAAACCCCATGTAAGTTCGAATTATATGGTCAAAAACAGCTGAGGTTCCAGCATAAAAGGCACTTGATTCAAAATCAAACAATCTTAACAAATAAATAACAATCAACACATTCAAACTCTCTCAAAAGAAATGTATGTATCTTATTCTGGTTTTTGATTCGAACCACTAAATATAGCGCGAGGGTGTTTTTGTGTCATTTGAAATGTTCAAAGTAGAATGTAAACAGAAAAATCTACTCTTAAATGTTAAATTTCGGTGCTGTGTAAATATCGCATGTATTATAAAAGAAGAGTTCGTCTTAAGCAACCCACCAGATACCACCACACATTAATTTAACCGCATTATCATAACTCTTTTAAATTGGGAACATTTTCTTAAAACTTAAACTAGTGTACTTACCTACTTCACGAATTGTGTGTGCGGATCAGTGTTGTCACTTGGAAAATGCAAAATGTGGTAGTTTTGACGAAAAAATGTGGTAGATTTGAAATACCGGAGACTGACCGCACCAGAGTGAAATGTAAGAAAATAACGTACACAGTTTTTCTGGTACATTACGAGAATGCCAATATATCAGAATCAGTCAAGGCGATTTTTAACTTAATTGGTATATAAAATTACAATACTATTTGGATCAAACTCACGCACATCTTTTAATTTTTAAAATATTGGCTCGTGATTCAAAAACGAATCTAATAATAAAGTTTCGTATTACTGGTAGTACACAGTCGTGCAATTAATATAAATTTACTGAAATACGATACTTATTTCGGATGTTAAGGTTTAAGTTTTGGCATTAACTAAACGTTATAATATGTCTAAACAATAACCCAAGCCTTGTGAAATTTTTTCACGTGCCGAATTCTTGACACTGGTTTTCGTTCACACACTGAGCTACAGAGACAAAGTCTGTTTGCGGCAATTGTTGAAATGAAAATTATTGATCAATTTTAAATAAGCGAAATATTTAACATTGTAGTAAATAGCGATTATAATTTTAAAACATTTTTTTAGCAGGTATGGTTCCTTTCTTATTAAATGCGAAATTTTAACTTGACTGACTTAACAAAATGCATTCAGAAGGGCTTCTTCTTTAGTTTTCGTATGTAGATGAAGAAGCATACATAGGAAGAACTGTTTAAAGTGGAGTGATAAAACTATTTAATAGTAGTAAAATTTCCGAGCACAGTGGTAGATGTAGTAGATTGGACATATATGCAGATAAAGTGGCAATTGTAAAAGTAAGAAACTTATTATGCCCCATTTTAATCAAATTTAAAACACCTCAATTGCAGCAAGACAAAAACATTTTCAAAACAAAAAAAAAATCTAGCTAATAATTTTTTTAATTAAACGAACGAAGTTTTACGAAAGGCTTTTTGTATCTTATATTCGCATACACTTTAAAGGGACAGTCGTTGTCAACTTCCACTTTTGCGTAAATAATGATCTGAATACGTTTATACTTATAAATAGATACCATGGTATAGTAATACAGGGTATGTTTGACAGCTGAGTGTTAAGTCATTTCGAATACGTAACACGAAAAAAATTGACCAGTGAAATGCAGCATAACTTGTATTTTTATACAATTCATGAATACCAATTTTTCGTTTCGCAATGATCTAAAACTATTGAAATTAGTTTTTCTATACTGGTCGAAAGACTATGACGCAATTCTTAAAGCAAACACACCTAGCTGTCATTTGTAAAGTATTTCTCCGCTTCAATCGTTATTCGTTACTTTTGACTTGCGGCTTTTTAAAAATAACTGTTTGTTTTAATGTTGCACGAAATAAAAATTGAACAGAAAGACGCATAAATGTTTTATTAATTATCAAAATATTATTTTGCAAGTATAATTTTACTAATAAACCATGTCTGCAAGTAATATACAAGTTGCAATCAAAGTTCGTCCGATACTCGGCAAAGAAAAAGAACAGAAACAATCCAGTTATTGGAGAGTTTCTGGAAACTCTATTCAACTCGATGGACAGCCGGAACCGTTTTATTTTGGTATCAAAACATGTTTTGTTATTTCAAAATGTGTACTTAAGTAGTATGAACGCATTTCAGATCATATATTTGACCAGGATGTCAATAATCAGGTGATATTCGATACAATGGCAAAGCAAATTGTAGATTCGGGTATAAAAGGTTTCAATGGAACTATATTCGCTTATGGACAGACTTCATCGGGTGAGTGCAAGCATTTTACGTCAAACTATGAGGAATAGTTTAGTTCAATAACACATTTCAGGAAAAACATATACAATGATGGGTGAGAAAACAAATCCCGGTGTCATGGAATTGGCCACAAAGGAAATATTCAAGGAGATTGAGAAAGCTTCAGATCGACAGTTTTTACTGAGGTAGGTCTTTATCGTGGCTGGCTATTGTCGGTAGTTAAGTTAGACATCCCAACGCTCCCTTTTGTGCATTCAAAATATCTTACTGACTGAGCTATTCCAGAGTTGGGTACATTGAAATCTACAACGAAAAAATCTATGATCTTTTGAACAAATCAAATCAAGACCTCAAAATTCATGAAACCCCCAACGGCGATGTGGGCGTCAACTGCACTGAGTACATTATAACATCCGAGAATGATTTGTTAAGCTACTTGCGCATGGGAAGCAAACAAAGAAAAAGTGGAGAGACCAATATGAACGAACGTTCCAGTCGATCGCATGCCATTTTCCGTATTGTAAGTACAAGAAAAGTCTATTCCCAGTCTGGTAATTTTATCTTCATATCTTTTAGATAATTGAATCGCGAAAAACTGACAACACCGATGACGACTCTGTCCAAATAAGTATATTGAATCTCGTCGACTTGGCAGGCTCTGAAAGGGCCGACCAGACTGGAGCTACAGGCTCCCGACTAAAAGAGGGAAGTCACATCAATAAAAGCCTACTCTTTCTTAGTTGCGTGATTAAACAGCTTGCTGAAGATTCTTACGTCAGTTATCGTGACTCCAAGCTAACGCGAATCTTGCAAGCTTCGCTGGGTGGCAATGCATTGACAGCCATAATTTGTACCATCAATCCAACAGCAATTGACGAAACCCTATCCACTTTGAGGTGAGTTTTAAAATAAATATTGGCTGCAGAGTAAAAAATAATTTCGTTTTAGTTTCGCCAATCGCGCGAAAGTAGTCAAAAACAAACCACAGCTAAATGAAGTGATGACGGATGCCGCTATGATGAAGAGACTCGAGAAGGAAATCAATCGCTTGCAAATCGAACTGGAAGAGGAGAAGACTAAAAACAGTCAAGTGAGTATAGAAAAATCAATCTTTACCCGAAAACCGCGCTCAAATAACCTTCCTAGATTAAAGTGGGCCAACTACAAAAACGTATCAACGATGAAATCCTCAAAATCATCAACAGCAATTCATCAAACTCATCCAAGACGGCGACGGAAAAACGTCGCCGAACTTGGTGTCCATCCTCGCTGCCGCCACCCATAATAGAAATAAATTCCGACTCCAATCACCTGCCTCAACCGACAATGGCATCACAAATGCCAACCAAACTACAGTTACCCAAATCTGTGATTAACTTTACGCCGCATATAACTCTCCGGGACGTATACTATCAGGAGCAGTTTAAAGAAATGCAATGTTCGCCGAGCATCGAAGAGGAATTTATACCCGCCGAAGAGGCATGCTTCGATGATATGAGAACGCCGCGCTCTTCACCATCGCTTCACTTGAAAGCAGGCTTCCAGACACCAAAACAAGTGTTGAATCTACGCACGACCAGCCTTACGCCACGACTTACCGAGAAGGAGAGGTAAGTTTTTTTTCGTTTCTCGCTTGTCAAGTGAAATATTGAACGTTTTTAGTTTGCAAAAAGTCGAACGGGAACTTAAGGAACTCGAGGCATTTACCAATTTGGAAAATCAGTTAAATGTTGACCATGACACGTACAACACGCTAAAGTACAAATTGGAGAATGCTGAGCAGGTAATTGCGGGCTACGAAAAGGAACGAGAAGAGTTGGCATTCATTAAAGTTGAGTACATTGAGGCAACTACGAACCTTACCAATTGTCAGAAGAGGTGAGAGTTAGTAATTGAATAATTTGTCTGTGTATGGAATGTTAATGTTTCACATCGTATAACCTTGTTTGTAGTAATGTATGTATGGCTGTAACAGTTTTTGATAATGTTCATTTCAAGTTACATTGTTACATTTTTTTTATAAGCTTGAGGTTTAGTTTTAAAATTGTTCCGTGGGAGGTATCAATCTATCGGTAAAGAAGCTACCATCGAGATCATTAAAACGGATTTACTGGTCGCGTTTTGATAGACAAAGGTCATTATATTTTATTTAAATTAGAAGACAATTTTATTTTCTTTATTAAATAGTAGGACAGTGACTATAAAACTATAAATAACTCGCCTAGCCATTATTGGGCGTTACGAGAAGCGTAATTTTCAAACCACAGAATTAAAGAAGAATGACAAATTAGGATGCATTCCTTGCAAAAGTAGAAAGTATCAACAGGAACTGCGGCTAAAAATGATTGATACACCGGGGTAATCGATGTAGCTACGCAAAGCATAAACAACTCCTTGAAAATGCGTAGCACAATGCCTGTCTCTTATGGATAATAAACACTGCGGTGGAAAAAGAACCTCCTTGAGATTAGGAGGAGAACCAGAGCTGTTTTTAATAGAGCGAAAGCTACAAATTCTGGGACTGGAAGTGGTAAACGCACATCCGGGCATACATTCTGTACCGACATAAAAAAAAATGCAACGGAATCTATTCAAAGAACCCGCTGTCCTGTACGGAGACTTAAATATATATTACAGACCCACTTTCCGGAATGAAATCCAAGTTAAAGTAAAACATAAGGAAAAGCTACAGTCCGCTTGGGGCGAACAGTACGATACCCTATCCATATCCCTATATGCCCCAAAGAAAAACGCATTAAGAAGGTGATGGATATCATTTCATTTTATGAAATTTATAAAAAAAAATGTTTTTTGAAAAAACGCCCCCAAAAAGTGGGCGTGGCCAAAAACTTTGTATAGGCGATATATTGGAAAAAATATTTGCTAAATATCTTGTTAAACATTTTTTATGAGTTTCTATGAAAATTTTCGCTGAAACCAGCATTTTAGTGAAAAAAGCCCACAAAAAGTAGGCGTGGCAAAAAATGTTATATGACAGACTTATAAAGGAGGGCAGTGCCTACTTATCTTTTCAAGGTTCCAATACTCTGACTTAAACCTTAAAACGGTTTTTTTTAAATTGTGATAGAAAATTGATACGGACGGAGGGACATTGCTAAATAGTCTTAGATTTTGGACCTGATCATAAATATATATACTTTTAGGGGTCTGCGACGAATTTTAAGGTGTGTTACAAACTATGTGTAAAAATTAATATACCCTTAGGATAGGGTATAAAAAAGGACTTTAAAATCCGTATTGGGAGTTCTAGGAGTCATAGGACAATTGACGCATTCACTCCCTCCAAATCTCCTGGAGAGAAGTGATGGGCAATTTCCCAAAGATGAATGCCTTCACAGGTCCTTAAGCGTCTTTTAACACACAGGCTGGAAGGCTTGGCGTAAAGGTGGTCTTCACAAATTTCAGACATAAAACTTCCTTAATTCTGAAAACCAACATCCCAACATTATATCAAAGGATGGGAAGTTAAAAAATAAAACCCATGAAATTCAAAAACAGAGGTTACGGTCATTGCCTACGCAGACGATGTTGTACTGCTTGCAACAGGAAAATTCCCATCAACCATAAGAACTGTTAGAAAGTCCCCAAAAGACCGAACTTGCGCTGTTCACAAATAGATAGAATATAACACAATTGAAACCACCTCGTCAGAACCTTAGTTGAAATTTAAATGTCAATACATGAGTTCAGAGGCAGCAATTGGAGATGGTAAGTGTCTTAGCCCAAAATAATTATGCGCTGGCATACAACAATTTTGCGGACAGCACTTACATATGACAATATTGTATGGTAGCAATCTATGTACACGTATATATATAGCTACAATTTGTTTAATCAGAACGATTTTAACTGGCTAGGTTCATGAGCATAGGAACATATCGGGCAACGAACGGGCCAAAAACTGGCAAAAAGAAAATGGTCTGCAATTGACTAAGAACCAAGGTGCTTCAACTGATTAATTTTCACAAACAAGTTGAATACACTACCCGAATGCGGTCTAATACCAAATGGAAGACATTGATCAGCTGGGACATATCAAGAAGGTTATGGCCAAAGTGTAATAAAAGCCTGACTAAAAAATGTCTCCAGTCTCCGTCTCTTGCGGAAAAAAACACTATGTACCAAGAATTTGAAGAGCTTTCCGATGTCGCGCGCAAAAACCTTATTACGCAAAGATATATAAAAGCCGTAGGGGATTTGTTTTTCGGGAAATCGATTAATTCAAACCTTTAAAGAGTGATTTAAATGCATTTGATCAAATTTTACCATTTAGAACAAACTCGAAATATTAAATATATTCTTAAATATATTCTTCACTGCTTAAAGTCTCGAAATTATCAAGTTTGAGCATTTTTAAAATAAACCCACTTTAGAGTATATAGTTTTAAATCTAAAGAAGAATTAATTGAGAGTTAAGATAAGCTATTTTTCCCACCCCCATTTTTGCTGGATGTTTTTTTTAACCAAATAAAACTACAAAAGCATACTCATTAGATGTTAGTCACCTTTCCAAAAGTTAATCAATTTTTTGTATGCCGTCTTAACTAAACAGTAAAAATGTGTGTACATATTTATCTGAAAATGTACAAAATGTTGTGTCAGAAGTTGTAGTATGTAGTTCTTCTCTCCTCATCAGGAATGAGGGATTAAAACCAGAGTTGTTCTCCGGTTCGACTTAGAAAAAAAAATTATGTTCTTTTTTCGGATATATCACTTAGGACAATCAGAAAATTGTGTTGTTACCACATTCAACACGTGCATGCTCCTGTTGTTTTTGTTTGATTTTTCATTTACGACACCGGTGAAGATTGCCTCAAGATAGCAAATCAATTTTTTCCGGTTGAATTTTACGTATCACTATAATGGTGACGTAAAATATTGCCAAATTTTAAATAAGGTTCCTTTGGCAACAACAACTTCGTTGCTCCGCTCGGGGTTTGTGCTTTTCTTCAGACAGGCACCTATGGCAACAGTACCAAAGTGGACCGCAACGGGATTAAGGGGTTTCCACCTTCTTTTCGCAGGCGGTTTGATTTTGGAATCGAAATAATGCTTTTGGAATTTGCCTTTTTTTCATTTGACGTTATTTCGCGTCACAGAATATATATAATTGTATGTATGTATGTATGTATTTATTTATTTAGTATATATAACTATTAAATTTAATTAACATAGAAAAATAAATAAATAAATTACAAAATATTAGACTTAATGTGTAGTTAGTCAACAATTTGTTGAACACTTTGAAAACATTCTCATTCATAGTAGTAGTAGGTAATTCGTTAAATAATTTAAGACCTTTGTAAATAATAATCATATTTGAAGTTCTAACGTCTCTATAAAACTGTAAATGAAAGTCGGAATTTGACTTCAAATTGTAAGGCTGGACGTTGTACATATTGAAAATTTGATGAAAGATAGTTCGGCAATAGGCGATGTTTCACCTTATAAACAAAGATTAGGGCGTTGAAGTGAATTCGTTGATTGATATTCATCCATAGCAGACATGAAACCATTCACTGGATTGGCGTGTACCACATTTCACATGAACAGGACGGAAGAGCAGAACTCAAAATGGGGTTTTATGATGGTGTTGTATTACACAAATTGTTGTTATGTTATTTCGAATTCTTCTTAGAAAACCGATCATGTGGTTTTAGGTTTTATATAAATCTAGGTCAATTTCACTAATAATTGTTAATGTTAAGTTTAAGTTCGTTCATTTCCAACCATTTACGTAGATTTTTTAAGTCATTTAGGGCATCATCTGCAAATAACAATATCTTAAAGCATTTTAGAATATTACCTATTTCATTTACAAACAACAAAAACAAATATAGTACCCTTGATGACATTGCACTACTTATTTTGGTTCATTTTTTTCTATTTTCTAAGTTATTCTCCTTAACATCATATTTAAATAACTTTAGCACCATGATTTTACGATCAATCGTCTCAAATGCTCTTTGAAAGTCTAGAAATATTGCTATAACATTGTTACCTTTAGCCAATTTAGCGACGTTTCACACGAAAGACCTGATCTAAAACCAGACTAATTTTCCATCAAAATGTTATTGTTTACCACAAAATTAAATAATTAATTGGGGCCTTATATCTTAACTGGGACACAGCTGCACAAAAGGTGTTACAAACACCGGCAATTGACGCAAAATATAAAGAAAAATGTAATAAGGCACTTAACGTTACCCTCGTAAAATCCTCAACGAATTCTGGCTGTCCACCTTTAAACAATTATTAAATGATATCCTCTTTTTTCCCAGTATCAGCAACAGGTAACTGTAGAAATTAAAAATACTTATGTATCAAAAATGTTGATAAGTGAATATATAAGTTTATTGTTCAAGCTCTTCAGCCCTTCAATATGTATCCTAATTACGGTTCTAAAATATCCAACATCAACAATCTCCTATTTAAATTTCAAATGCGCGTTCCATAAATAAACTTTTCCTTTTTCCGCTGCATTTATTTATAAATAGTATGAATGTCTAAATAATTGCTGTTAAGTGCTTAGGAATTGCATGCTTTTACTTAGCTACACGCAAAGAACCAAAATAGCCAAAATAGTTCTTCAACAAATTCAAACTCATCTTGTCATCATCATGCAGAACATAAAATTGTCTTCCATAAAAAGTTTCATTTCCATTGCTAATTTTGAAATGCAAAGACGCAGCCACCAGGCGGCTTTCTTCGTTCGTCTCACATTCCACGACATTCTCTTGTTTACATTGCAAAAATCAACCAAATGACAAGCACAAAGAAAACTGTCTGCTAAATTCCTAATAAGAAATAAAAACAACAACAAAACACAAACGTCAGAACCGTGTACTTCCAATTCCAAGCAGATAAATACTTTCGGCCAAACAGTAGTTGTCATATCACAATCATATGATAAACTACGTCTAAGAGACCAATCGTTGATAAGAAGTTTTCAAGTAAGTTAAACACTGTTTTCTGCCAGTTTATATCGTTTAGTTACACAATTTTGCAAATTTTATATAATATGAGGACGTGCATCTCTCTCCATGAAGTCAACAAGATATTGGTTAGGGCATTAGACGCAGTATAAGTGTGGGGAATATTAATTGGATTATGTTTTCTTTTTGCATATTTTACCGGTCAGGGAAGTGAAAAAGAAGTCGCAAAACAGGATTGAATTCTTCGCATACAAATGTAGTCATTAATTAACCATTCAATTATTATTCTTTTAAAAAGTGCTGCTCTCAGGTGGAGCCAACAAAACAAGTAATAATCGAATTGCAAATGATACAAAAATACAAAAATACCATCGGACAGTGTTTTTTTTTTTGTCGCTCATATGAAGAAAACAATTCTCATTCTCGTCGTACGTACGTTGGTTGGTTGGTCTAGTTCGGAGTGTGGTTCAAGTGCATATGCATATTTAATTGAACTGACCTACATTGATTGTATTCTTACGCAGATGTGTGAGATATGAAGTAGAGTACAGATTGGGATGGTAAAGTGGAAAAAGTTTCACCTCTGCGGCAAAAAATATAAATACACTTATATGGAGTGTACTTCATTATGTTGTTGAAGTAGGAGTCTTGACGGTATTTGTTTTTGAAAACAACTTAATCTGCATTTTGCTCTTAATAATGTGGTAGACTCATCTAATGGCTCGTAATCTTCTTGAAGACTTAAATGTTTGGAGTAGGTATTTGGGTTAGAGTTAAAGAGGGGACTCTGTGTCCCGATGATGTGACTTAATAAAATGATTATTAAAGATATAATGTGGGCACTAGCGGCGTGTTCCTACAGATGCAATATTTTACATTACTGTAAATGTTGCCGCCCATTAACTGAAAAGTAAAATCGTTTGTTCAGTTTTGAAATGTGGTCTCTGTTTCACAATCAGACTATTTTAGACCAAACATTTCCAGCCTCAGCATGGGACAGACATTTTTCTTCGTTCGATATAAAAAAGTCAAGGTTAGATTAGGTAAATTGATTCCCTTGTGGCGATGCCATTGCTTCACTTAGGCCATCAGCTATATGCAACCCTATCTGTTAAATTTTAGAAATTAGCCGCTATTACTATTAATTAATCTCAGTAAGAAGTCATTGTCGAAGGTTGTCAACATGCTGTTTTTGTGGCTGGACAATGTCGCATAGCAAGTGACAAATGGATTCTTTATTTGCAACATCCCTGCCGCATCTGCAGTAGTAGTATAAAAAGTCTAAATAATTGCAAATGAATGAAACAAAATATATAGTTACGGCTATTTTGACCGCGTTCATCTTGTAAACAAGGAAAGGTGAAGACTAACCGCACTACAAACTTTAAAACTTATGGATGAAGAATTGATTCTCGACTTCACGCAATATCATTTTAGCAAGCTATTTTGGTTTACACTACGCCACCTTGTTGCTTTTCGGTCACTACATTACCTGTTCCGCAACCCGGTGTGCTCGAAAACGACTAACTTTACCAAGTTGTAAAGCATTATGGCACAGTCTTCTATATCTTCTATATCTTCCATCCCGTTATCCTTACTATACACGATCTTGAAATGGTCATTAAACACTTCACACTCCCTCTATATGCTGACGATATGTATAGTCAAGGTCTCCATTCAAGCGTGTTCATGTGTCTTAATGGAAAGTTTTCAAGACTCATTTATTTTACTTCCCTATCAAAACCGCTTCAAATAGAATACTCCTAAAGATCGCATCTATGTCACCGACATAACCACCTACTGTTGCTATATTGTATTCATCAAGATTTATGCCGTCTCATTGACAATTTATATGTTTTTCACGACAAAAAAAATATTTAAGGTTGAAAAAGTGGGGTTAAAACCAAAAATTAAATTTTCCTCCGCACTTCCAGTTTTTGAATATTATGCTCTATTGAAGCCGATACCTACGTCTTTAACAGAAATTTACTTTCAAAGCCTGCTACCCAGACGGAAAGTGGCCCCGAAAGTTTCGTATGACACAGTCGTGCACTCTATTTAAATGTCAAACTAGTTTACCTCTTACAATTTTATAGAATTAAAATGTCGACCCAACATCCATTTGAAAAAAGTATATACACCGGCTCTTGTTTTTGTCATCATTAACTTAAAACTAAATGTGTTTGCTAACAGTCTGAGAAGTAATAAAAATTCACTAGGCACAGCAGCAGTTTTGACTGCTCGAATTCTGAGTTTAATTGGTATTACAACTTTTTCTTAAAAAATCTCGCCGTTGTCTTTTATTGCACATTTAAGATAATATTGGTGTTGCCGTAACAAGAGATATGCAAAATTTAAGTTGTTGACAGTTCTCTTACAATATTATTTATACTTTCTACGAAATAAAGTCCTTTTCGCAAAACATACTCATTTCACCTGTTTTTCTAGGTGTCGAGAGCTTGAATCCCAAGTGATAGATCTTACATCGAAAGTATACCAACTCGAATTAGAGACCAGTGCATCTGAGGACATCAACCAATGCAATTCACGACAAATCGAGCGTTATGAAAAAGAAATCACCGAACTGAATAAAAAAGTCACTCAAATTGAGATGGAAAATCGAGAAGTCGTTAGTTTAGAGTTTGAATATCAACAGCACAAACATAAAACCAAACTCAGGGAAACTGAACTATTAGGTGCATTGGAAGAAAAGCAGAAAGAAATCAAGCGACTTGAACAATCCCTTCACACGGTTACCAATGAAGTGTTGAACAATTCAAAAGAAGAACTACGTCAAATATCTCAAGGCGTGGCCGACGCCGAGACTGTGTGTGTTAAATGCAAGGATCTACACCAATTGCTCACAGAAAATAAACAACTCACTCAAAACTTTGAAAAGCTCGATCAAGAATACAAAACATTGCAAACGCATCTAGAGAAGTTGTCCTTCGAATCTGAGTCCGAAAAGTTGCGTGCCGATTCATTAGAGGCAGAAAATGATGGTCTAAACAAGAAAACTGAGCATTTGCAGTCACTGCATGGGACTGTTGCAGATCTTCAGAATCAAATAGGCTCCCTCCAAGCAGAAAAATGCAAACTGGAGACGGTCAAGATCGAGTTTGAAGTCATGTCTAAGGAAAATGCAAATAAAATAGCTGAAAGAATTAGTATATCTCAAGAAATTGAAAAGCTAAATATCCAAAAAGATAACCTTTCTGTTGAATGTGTTAAATTACTTGCTGCCATCAATGTCAATGATGAATTGAATAAACTTCGAAAAGAAAACGCATCTCTCCACTCAGAGCTGCTAATAATGAAAACGAAGCTAGAAACGACTCAATCAGACTACGCTCATCTATTGACTGAAAATCAGACCAAATCTGCTAACTATGAAACACTAAATATGGAAGTCCTATCGGCACGTAACCAACTGCAGACCCTCCAGGGCGAATATAAAGACATTCAGCAGAAGTACGAGCAGATCCAAGCTGAATGCAACAAGCATGAGGGAACAATCGGCGAAATACAATCAGAGTACGCTTCAATACAGGAAAAATATCAAGGACTGCAGAGGGAATACGAAAAACTCGAAAACGACTCCGTCCAATCAATAGCTGACTGTGATCGAGTGCAAAATCAGAATGAGAATCTCGAGACTGAAATACGTGATCTGAAAATAAAAGTTGAGGAAGCTCAACGCAAACTCTTGGAGAACGATAGTCTACAGTTGGAGTTGGAATCACTTAAATCGGAAATGAATCGTCTGCAAGGAGAGTACGAAAAAAGCGTGGCACTTAAACGCAAATCGGCGAGTCCCATCAAAGAACAGAACGGCATTGATCTTCGTCAAGAGAATGCTCAGCTAAAACACGATCTGGAAAAACTGCAAACGCAATTCAATGAAATGCAAAAGGAGTACGATGATATATCTACGCAGTTGGTTGATAACTTCGCAGACTATGAGACTCTCCAAGGCGAGGTAGCAAAACTCGAAGACGAGTTGAAGAAGTATACCGCTTCCGCAGACGGAAATCAAGAAGAATCAGATGACTTCAAGTCGATGAAATTGAAGACCAAACAGTTAGAAGTGGAGAACTCACATTTAGCAAAGGAGAACGCCGAATGGAAGAAAACGATTTCCATGATGACGGATTCCATGCGGGAGAAATGCGACGAAACCGAGCAACTAGTTGTTCAGCTCGAGGAAGCAAAAAATCTATCGGCTCTCAGTTCTGTATCGCCGAAAAAGTCCGCTGCCAACTGCAAGCAGTTCATTGAGTTGGCTGATACTTTTTCGGAAATAGAAATTCCAGCTGGAAATGGCCGCCCCAGGCTGTTTCAAGCTGCAGGGTGCCATAAAATGTTTGCAGGTTGCAAAATGATTATCGGCAGCATTAGCGAGATTACTCAAGGGTCGTTCAATGAATTGCGTGGCACGATAGAATTTGCTGTGGACCATAAGCCAGACAACGAAATTTACGATTCCCTGGAAGTTGAGGACAACCTGAAAAGTGCAAATAGCTGTGATTCCTTAGACGGCACCGGCCGGCAACCACACGAGGCACAAATCAATGAGTGGGAAGACGAAAAGTCGCAGCTTTTCCAGAAAATACGTGAACAGGAAGAATCAATTGCAAAACTTAAAAGTCAAAACCAGTTGCTTGAAGGTTTGCAAATTGACGTTGAGCAACTGAACTGTGAGAAAATTCATCTCCTTACAATTGGTGATGAAAACAAATGTAAAATAAACGATCTAAATGATATTATTACTCGCGCTGAAAGTGAGAACAAAAAATTAATCGTAGATTGTCAGCAGCTGAAAAAAGCCGTCGAGTCTGAGAGTGCCATGGAGGGTGTTTCGCGAGAGATTTACGAAGAACTCAAGCGACAGAATGAGGAGATGTGCGAGAAATTGGACAAAGTCGAGGAATACGAGGAAAAGTGTGCTGAATTAAAAGAACAGTTATTGTCCCTGCAGGCGAAACTTGGCGACGAAGAGAACGTGAAAGAGTTCAACTCGCAAGATGCATGCCGATGTGATGAATACAAAAGTGAAGTTTTCAAACTCGAAGCGATGGTAAATGATTTGTCTGAGCAATTGAAAATCAAGGATGATCTTCCCACTCGTTTTGAGTTGGAAGACACCATAACTGAATTGCACGATCGGCTGCAAGCATGTAAATGCGCCGAAATGCAAGTGGATGATGAATTAGGTGAAAAGAGAGACGACAAAACTGCGAAATATGAGCAAGACATTTGTGCGCTACTGGAGCAACTGAAACAACAAGAATGCAAGTGCCAGGAAGTGCAGATCGAAATTATTGAGCTGAAAACGTCACTGGAAGAAAAAATCAAAGAAACTACAGAAGGCGCAGCAAAATACGAAGACCTGAGTGGAAGGTTTAAAAAATTGCAAATCGAATACGATGAGCAGGAAAGTCAAATTGCCTGCGAGCGCAAAAAGGCTGCCGAATTGGATAAAACTCTGGTGAACTTGGAAAAAATGGCAGAAGAATGCACAATTTTGCAAAATTCAGTGGCTTGTCTAAGTCAAACAATCTCGTCGCTTGGCATTGAGCGGAACGAAATTCGAAGCCAGAAGGAATCGCTAGAGAAAGATTATAACACTCTGAATGAGAAACTGCTAGCAATGGAGCAGGAGTCAACTTCGCTGAAGAAGAATTCCCACAACGAATTGAGTGAGTTAACTGCTAAGCTTATGATTCTCATAGAGGAAAAGAAAGCCGTACTGGAAGAGTGTCAAATTCTTAGGAACTCGGAAAGAAGCCTGCACGAGCAGTTGCAGAAACTCGTCCAAGACCATGAGTTGAGTGTGAGAGATAAAGAAAGACTAGAACGAGAGTGCCATGAATCTAACATCGAAAAATGTGAGTCGAACTCGAGAGAAATGTGTGAAATACAGCAGAAATGTAACCAACTGAGAGAGGATCTTAACGCAGTATCAGCAGAGAAGGAGCGAATTACAAAAGAGTTTTCCGAAGCAAACCAGCAATCAAGCAATGAAATTGCAAAACTGAAAGAAGAATGTGAGTTCAACTGTAGAGAAAAGTGTGAAATAAAGCAGAAATGCGAACAATTGAAAGAGGATCTTAACGCAGTATCAGCAGAGAAGGAGCGAATTACAAAAGAGTTTTCCGAAGCAAACCAGCAATCAAGCAATGAAATTGCAAAACTGAAAGAAGAATGTGAGTTCAACTGTAGAGAAAAGTGTGAAATAAAGCAGAAATGCGAACAATTGAAAGAGAATCTTAACGCAGTATCAGCAGAGAAGGAGCGAATTACAAAAGAGTTTTCCGAAGCAAACCAGCAATCAAGCAATGAAATTGCAAAACTGAAAGAAGAATGTGAGTTAAACTGTAGAGAAAAGTGTGAAATAAAGCAGAAATGCGAACAATTGAAAGAGGATCTCAACGCAGTATCGGCAGAGAAAGAACGGATTGCAACAGAATTATCTGAAGCAAACCAGCAATCAAGCAATGAAATTGCAAAACTAAGAAAAGAATGTGAGTCGAACTCGAGAGAAAAGTGTGAAATACAGCAGAAATGCGAACAATTGAAAGAGAATCTCAATAAAGTATCAGCTGAGAAGAACCGACTTGTGGAGGAATTAGCTGTGGTAAAAGAGCAACATGAAATTCTCAAAGAGAGTCACAAAGAAGAGAGAAACCGGCTCGAGGTGAAATGCTCATCGTTAGTTAGTGAGATAGACGTGCTTGTGAACACCAAAAATGAACTCCAATCAGCACTCGACAAAACAAAGAAACATTCCGAATTTCTCCTGGAACAAGGAAAAGATATGGAGGAACAATTGAACTTGGAACTTTGCACAGTTCGTAACTCGAACAATTCAATGGCCCAACAAATCGACGAATTGTACGAGAAACTAGAAAAGGCCGAGAGCGACCTTAAATTGGCCCAAGAACCTTCCGATAAAGATGATGTTATAGTTCTCCTCACAAGCACCAACAATTTGTTGAGTGCAAAGAGCTCCGAACTGGCGACGAATTTAGCGCTTGCGAAAGAAGAGCTAGAACAGGCAAATCACCTGCAACTTGCTATCGAAAAGGGAATTGCCGAAAAGGATGAGCTGATTGCCCAGCTATCCACAAAGTGCTCAGAACTGGAAACAAGTTTTGCCCTGTTGACGCAGCAGTTGAAGGACTTAAAAGACGACAAAGATACATTGATAACGAAAGGCGCAGATCTAGAGAATGAGTTCTTACTTCTCCAGCAAGCATTGGCCGAATCAAATCAAAGTCTTTCTACTGAAGTTCATCTCAAGGAGGTTTTAGAAAAGGCCAAAACCGAACGAGACGATTTAATTGTTAAACTAACCAACAACAACAATTCTCTTGTCACAAAGAGCAATGAACTTAAAGAAAAGTTAGCAATCCTCGGAAATCAATTTGAAGAGTCCAAGCGACATTTATCCGGAGAAGTTGTAAGGCTGAAGGAGCTCCTTTCCGAGTCGAGTCAAGTGGCCCTTGATCAAAGCTCACATATTGAAATTCTAACAAATAAAATTCAGGTACTTGAGGCGAGCATTAACACCACTCAAAGTGCTACTTCTGAAAGAGACGCCCTCCAACAGGAGCTTGATAAAATCCAAGCTAAATACGAATCCCTCGCCCGTGAGCATGCAAATCTGAAACAACGTCGATCGTCTTTTGAAGCTGAGTTGAAGTCAGCCAAAGATTTTGAAGTACAAAAAACGGCCCTAGAACAAAAAGTAAACAAATTGCAAATTGCCCTTCAAGATGCACAACTGAACTGCAACTCGCTGAATTCAGCAAACGAAAAGCTAGAGTTAACAAATAAATCACTTGCCAAACACCTGGAAGATGCAAAGAGTGAATGCAAGACGTTGAATAATAATATTGCGAAACTACGAGGACAAATTGAAAAATATAAGATCGACTGGGTCGAATGGCAATCGAAGGAGACTTCCTTTATGGAAAGAGTTTCACAACTTCAAGGGAATATTTCCAGCTTAACATCGGAAAATAAAACTCTCCAAGCGACGCTGGAAAATGACAAAAAGCTCAGTTTGAGTAAGATTTCCAGTCTTGAACAGAAAATTGAAGCACTGCAAAAGGAAACAAACACCAGTTTGTCCAAATCGATTTCGCCGAAAAGGGAGAAGGCCATAGATCATTTGTTGGGCGAAAATCATCAGTTGAAGGTAGTTTATTGGGTGCATCAAAAATATATTGGTATGTAATTCATTCTATACACATTCTAGGTAAAGAATATGAACCTAATGGACAAGCTTGACTCGTGCCAGAAATCACAAAACGAAGAAAGAAAGAACCGCAGATTAAGTACACACGACGAGAGACGTCGTCAATCGTTTTGGGATAGCAATCGTGATGTGTCCACAATGACTGAGCCAACAAGTGAGTACATTTTATGTTTAATGTTTTGTTTTTGTCAATATTAATTTCCAATTCTTAGATTCCGAGTGCAACTGTTCCGAACTGGATCGCAAGTTGACCGAACTGAAGCAAAAACTTCTCATTCGTGATAGCCAAGTTAATACTCTCTCCATGGAGCTGAAGAATCATCCATTGAAAATGGAGAATGCAACGCTCAAAAAACTCCTCAACGAAGAAGAGTCCAAACAACACAAGCTTCGTCAGGATATCAAAAAATGCCAGCAACTTATTGTCAGTAAAACAAACGAAAGAAAACACTGTGAAAAATGTTCAGAAGCCGCCAAAAGGATTATAGTAGAGAGTAGTACTCAAACAGCTGATCGGGACGAAACGGAATGCTTTCGTAAGCTGCTTAGCAAATATGAAGATCTGAAGATGATTTGTCGGGTTAGGCACACTAAGATAAAGGAGTTGGAAGACGCCCTATCCAAGGGAAAAGAAAATGAAGGTGAAAACTCCTCATCACCTCACAACCAACAATACAGAGTAAGTAGTAAACATTGGTCATTGGTGTCATTTATATTGAAATCCATTATTATCTTTGCAGCAAAAGTACGATCTCCTAAAGAAGGAATTAAAAGTTGTACAAGAAAAGTATTGGGAGGCAAAGATGCTTTGCAATTTGCGATCTGAACAGATAAAAGATCTTACCAATCAAGTGTCGAAGAAAAGCTAGATACGCGGCTGCAGTATACAGCAAAATTTTATTTAATGTTGTTTTATTTTTTTTTTTGTATTTAAAATGCAACATTTATTGTACAGTATTACCATAAATCATACATACCTTTGGGATTGTCTACTTATTTATTTTAGATAGAAGAAAACAAAACTAACTTAAATACTACATTTTTTTGTATTTTCACTTTGAAAAGGAACAAGTCACTATTTTAAGCTTTACATTCTAATGGGAAATTAATTTGTTTATAAATAAATAAATTTGGTTTAAAAGTTGCAAAACTCTTTGTTTGTTCATTTACATCAAATTGTCTTCCACGCCATCATGCGAGATGTGTGTTTTTTTTTTTTTTTTTTGTAAAATACTTATCCTGGATTGAATCACAACTTCATAGATCAGGTAGAAACAGATAGACCTATGGTTTTTAATGGTGTGGGCGTTGAAGGTTTAATTCCCAAAGATGAACAACAATGCACGCCACCCTTTAAAAAAGAGAAGAAAAATATCTAGTTTATCTAACCTCTAAACGGAAAAGTTGTTTTTGCGAACGTTAGATCTTAATCCTAAATTCGATGTTGATGAACAAGTTTTACCAATATGCTAGCGATTTGTACTGGAAACTTACCAACAATGAATATTTTACATATGTCGATTTTAAGTTAATTTTCTTTCTTGTAGGATTTTATTAGAATTTTGTCTCATAACAATATCATTAAATAAGAAGTGCGAAAATAAGATCCGCAATTTTGTTCCTACATATGAAAAAAATTCAGGTCAATTCCTGGTGTCAGCTGTCGGACCGACCTTTGTCGGATCTTGAGTCGTGTCGAATTTTTACCTTTATTATGCAACGACACGACTCACTGCATTTGAGAAGACACGACTCAAATTTGAAGTAAAATCCGAAGGGCTGGCATCACTACACTGAGTTGGTTAAAGGGGGAATGATAACTGTAGTGGCTTGATGAGGAAAATCAGTATGCATTTACATCACACATAAGTAATTACACAGATAGACAACTGAAAGACTCGTTCAATTGCCTTTAAATGTTTAGTTTAGTTAAGTTTGTTGGTATTAATTCAATACTTTACAAATTCAATCCAAATACTATAATAATGTAATATACATATTTACAAATTTACAAATTTATTTAATTCAGACTTCTAATCTCATTATATATTTCTTTTTACAAAATCTAGACTTAACTTTTAAAAATTCTAAAATGTTGTTCAATTTTTATTTCTTTAGGTATACTATTAAACAATTTAAAACCTTTATAAATAATTATGTTTTGAGCCCATAAAAAGGATTGATTGCATAATCTAAAGTCGTTTTTGTTTCGCAACTGGTACGGCTATGCATATCCAACCGTCTGACCATATTTGATTTTAAAAACAGCTAGCAGCGTATTGTATTTTAGCCTTTGCCTTACATTCAGCCATTTTAGCGCGTTCAGCATACAAATTATTGGCGTAAAATGATTGCACCTCAGGATACTCCTCATAGACTTGTTTTGAAGCTTCTGGAGCCTTTCTGTATGACCTTGATTGCAGCATGAAAAAAGTATTGTAGCGCAAAACTCAAAATGAGGTTTTACTACAGTATTACAAACCATTATGGCTGCCATATTTTCGTGTTCGTGCATGTTTAATTTCTTATCAATTACCAGATTTTTTATGCTGTTTACGTTTTCAATAAGTCTACCATTTATCTCTATATTCGTTTCACTAGCTAGATTTATTTCCATTATTTTAGTTTTTTTTTTTTTCGTTCAGTTTTAATTTGTTCATTTTTAACCATTCATTTAATGTACATAGCTATATATCGTGGTCTAGCTTATGTCTGCATTCATCGACGTTCTTTCCCTCAGCATAAATCAATGTATCATCAGCGTATAAAAGAATTTTACAAAATTTTACTATCATAGGCATGTCATTTATGTAAATGATAAAAAGTAACGCTCCTAGAATCGAGCCTTGCGGAACTCCTTGTTCAAACTCAACACAATCCGAAACGTAATTTTTAACTTTTGTTCTTTGAACCCTTCTTGTCAAAAACGATCTGAACCATTCCAGTTGTTTATCTCGAACCACGTACTTAGACAATTTTCTCAAAAGTATTTCTCTATCAATTGTTTCAGAAGCACGTTTGAAATCTAAGAAGAGTGCTATTATTGTCTTTTTCGATCCGCCACCCTTCCATTCGTTTACAAAGTGGTTAACTGCTGCTTCACATGAATGATTTTTTTTATATCCATTGAAAAAATTCATCCCCGGCGAAACTCACAGTTGACCAATTGGATGCGGTAAAGCCACAGGATCAAAAAATTCAATATGAAAAAAAACACATGTTTTCAAAATGAACATTATTCACATTAATAAATATTTTATTTTATTTTTGTTTTTTTTTTTTATTTCAATATTATACGTTAGTTAATATAACTTTGATGGTATAATCATAATGGTAAAATTACACTGCATCAATTTTCTTTTGTTGTAATTTTATAACAGTCAAAAACACTACATAAAAATATAATTCTTATTCTTACAGCTAAAACTTATAAAATCGTAAACAAATTATACAAAAAATATAACCAACAAATAATAAAAATTTAAAACAACTTAAAATTGAAATAAAAATAATTATTAAATTAATATGCCATACATTTTGTTTTTTTTCATTTGTTATAGTTTCTGCTTTTACAATTCTCAATATGATGATTTAAGATCAAGTTTAACTAACGAACTTTTTAAACACATTTAAGAACATTATTATTACGTATGCACATTAGTTTTTCTTTCTAAAAAATTAAGATGATTGAAATTAATATATTTTAAGTGTTCTTAAATCTAATCAATAAAATATAATTATTTTTTTTTATTACATAGAAAATTGAATACATACATATATAAGTTTTGTTTATAATTAATATAATTTTACTTGTTAACATAATAATTGGTCAAATTCGAATTAGGGATAGGTTACTTTAATTTTCAATTATGTTAAACAATATCGTCGTTTTGGTTTGAAATTTTATAATTTACAATAAATATTTTATATTTATTTTGTTAAGAAAAGAAAAATATAAATAAATACAAATAAACATGAAGTATGTGTGTGCGTTGATTTAAGTTGAAAAAGGTCGAGTTTTTGTTTTGTTTTTAAGGTTTATTATGTAAGTAATATTTATATGGAGAGATTATGACATGCGATATACATATGTATGTAATTAAGAAGCGCATTAGTCGTATGAAGGCCAATAGAACGAGATTTGACATTACTGCTGGGAATGTAAGATGGTAAAATTTTCGATATTCACTGAAATGCTTAAAAAAATATTTTATGGGAGCACTAAAACGTATGTAGTTCGAAGGAAGAACAAAATGAATAAAAGTTAATGCCAGCAACTAGCAAAGTATTGTGACATGCCCAAGATAGAGCTCAATGCTGATATCAAGCGAACATCTTTTTAAGTAGATACACCAAGTAAAAAGAGTAAATTGTAATGATTTCTGACAAACTCTGAGTTATTGAGAAACTGTGCTCGATTTCGGTTAGCTCTAGTTAATATTTCCCATTCTACTGGCCAAAATAACGTGATATTTATTGATGTGTATGTATTTCACCCATTTGTTCTCTTCTATTGTTTATTTAAACCACTTTAATTCAAAATAAAAACAAAATAGAATTCTAAATAAAAAAAAAAAAAAACAAAATATATAAAAACACATTTACATGACATTACAATAGTTTAAAGACAAAAGAGTACTACAAAGTTATTACATATATACACATAAAAAAAAATACATACATCATGTATTTATAATATTCCCTCTTTTATTTAATTCGTAACCCAAGTTAGAGTTCACAGCGAGGTTGAAAATATAAATTAAAAACAAAACAATAAAACATTGTCAGACCCACATTTCTTGGTAAATTCGGTGGAATATTTTTTTATTTTTTTTTTGTTAAATAAAAATATGTTTTGAATATTTTATTATTAAATACAATACTTAAGTAGTTTTCTTTTGTTATTTCTTTCATTTAAATTTTCAGACTTTTTTGTTTACTTTTACTTTCATTAAGCATTAAATATTCGAATACAATTTGAACGCAAAAAACAAACAAGCGCTGTGAAACTCTCTTGTTTTTTCAAATAAAAAAAATAAAATACAAGTACATCAAATATTATATACAAAGGAAATATAGTATTTATTTGAAGACTGCTCTGCAAGAATGTACTGAAAGTAGACACTGGAAACTTTGAAAAGAATTCTTTGTTTGTTTGCTGTACATTGAGGTGGTAAGAGGCAGGGGCATATTCCTCGAGTGGTGTGAACTAAATTTAAATTTCGCATCGAAAAATAAAGAACATACTAATGGAGGGATGAAATACAATAGAACGTTCTGCATTGCGCGAAAGAAAATTTTATTTTTAAAACGAACGGTTTAAATTTGCTAATGAAATGATGCAATGGCTCATTATTGGTCAATTATTGGAAATGCTGTTAATATAGCAAAGATCCGCACAAAATTAAAATACAAACTTTATGCCAATAATTACAGTGATCATTGGAAAACATGAACTAATGAATAATAATAATAAAAGTTGTTCTATGATTTAATGCCGGAAGATATTATTGGAAGCAGTTTTCAATCAAAGCTTTTTATATATTAAAAACAATTGCCAACGTCCTGCAAGCGAGATTACATGCGAATACTTTCACGCGCCTCTTCTGCCCGACCTCAAAACTTCTCATACATACCTACGTATACCGTCCTACCGCTCGTCCTTGCAAAACAGTTTTCTTCTTTGAAATCAAAATAATAATCAAACATCCATCACCAGTGTTGTTTCAGTAGATATTGATTTTTTTATGAATCGTCATCCGGCACATGTGGCACGTTCGCAAAGTTTCAGCACAAACACTGCAAGCTCCATGGCCACATAAAAATACTACATCTCTTATTCGCTCCATGCAAATACTGCAGTAGTGACACTCCTCGTATTCCTGTACTTTGTTCTCCAAATAACGCAGTCGCTCAGCTGAAGATGTGCGCGTCGTATCCTTACCCGTTACCAGTCTTCCATTTAAGCCGATACGCTTCTCTATCATCATGCCACAAGTTAGGCACTTCTTCATCCTCAGACCACATTCCTCGCACGAGATTTGATGTTGACACGGTTCAAATTTGACTAAATGCAATATCTCGTCGCAGACTATACATTCTCTTGGCTCAGTGATGAATACCGTAGGGGCAGCCGGTTTATTTTGCTGTTTACGACTGATATGACTGCCAGTCGCAGTAGTTGGCGGTGTTGCAGCAGGCGACTGAGCATTATCAAACTTATTGCTCTTACTCGGATTCATTTCTACATAGTGGCTTGGATCGGAGTTAAGTTGTTTCTTTGGCACTTGAACGTTTGATGTATCGTCTGGTGGCAGTGGCGGCGGTGGTGACTGCACGTGATTTGCTTGGCTTCGTTGCGCTGGCACTGGTGGTGGTGTTGAAATTGCAGCCGCTCCTCCCTCTCCTCCTCCTAGGGCATTACCATCAGCACTTATATTCGCACTGCCGGCACTTTCATTCAGATTTAGAGTCCGAATGTTTCTCGTTAATTGATTGACACCCTCATTGGTCACTACAGCAGCAGCCGAGGATGTCGATACATCATTGACGCTTCGCTGATAGCTTAGGATCAAATCTCTCTCCTCCTGATCAGTGATCCACTCAAAAATAGTGGCTCCCTTGTTGTTTGGCTCGATTTGGCATCCTCTTCGAGCTAAGTAACATAATATGGTGTACATCAATCGGAACTCTGTTAAATGCTGCAAACCATTAAATATTTCTAGGATCTCGGGGGCCTCGGTTGGCGCTGCCGCTTGTTGTAGATTCGTCTTCTTGATCACGCACAAGTGCATTGCATTGTCGCCGTCTTCGTCCTTAGCTAATATATCACAACCTAAATTGACTAGTTTTTCGAGAGCGGCTGCATGACCTTGAGACACGGCCAGCAGGAATGGAGTTTGGCGTCTATTATTGCGTATGTCGATCTCAGCTTGACCCTCGAGCACTAGCGCCTCCACAACATTCGCATGACCGTTGAGAGCGGCCAAGTGCAGCGCAGCGAAACCATCGTCCTTCTTCACGTTTACCAGCTGCCGGGACAGATGCAAAATGCGTTTGGCCGCTATGACATTACCCTTCAGTGAGGCATGGTGCAATACATTAAAACCGCGATTGTTCTTCACAGTAAAGTCTAAATTCGGAGCACTGCATAGCAGTTCGACTACTTCAGTATTCTCTTTGGCAATGGCGTCGTGTAGGGCTGTGTCTCCATACGAGTCTTGGATGTTCACATCGGCCCCGAATTCCAAAAGTTGACGAACACAGTGTGGTGTCTTCTTGTGAGCGCATATATGTAGCGCGGAACAGTGACTGGAATTTAAAAAATTAATATCGGCTCCGTTCTGCAGGAGAATTCGCATTGTTTCCGGTTGATTGCCAAACGCAGCGTAATGGAGCGTGGAATCGCCCTCTTTATCGACTATATTGACGTTGGCTCCTTTACTTATCAAATAGTTGACTAAGTGAACGTAACCCTGATGAGCAGCAACCTGGATGCATGCTTTACCGCCGCTCATCACATCGACTTGTTGAGGATTTTGCTCTAGATATTGTTTCACGAACTCAAGATGACCTTGCGCAGCTTCACGGACTAACTTATCAGCCAGTGAGGTTCCCGACAGACCAGAGAGTGGTGTCATTACATGGTCTGTCCGCCGATGGCTTAAATCCATCATGCTGTTGGAACGCTCAGCTGCCGTTGCCAATGGAGAACGCTCGAGCTTAACGCACTTGGGATTTAGAGTCCACTCGATGCCGTCGTCAAGTTGCTGAATTCGCAAATCACCATCTGAGTAAACTTTTATCACTTTACAATGCTTGCCAAGAGCCTTTCAAAGAAAAGAAAAAACATTTAGTTTGGAGTTCATTTTTACGCATGAATAGTAAACTTACATATTTCATTAACTCTATCCATTCGCCGTGTCCTTTTTGTAACTGTTGCACTTTGTTTGCATCATTGATTATTGTAACTAGATCACCAACACGAAATGAACACACTTTCACCAAAGCGGCTGGATGAAATGTCCACCGATTCGGGCAGTTGTCATATTGAACACTATCATGGAACCAAGTCAAATATTAATGAATGAGACACAATGAAATGACCCTGCTAAGCTTACCGTATATCTCCTTTATCAGTTATTCGATGAACTGTTCCTAATTTAGATAAATGATCTACCATTCGAGGATTCCAGCCGCCGTGGCCCTGCTGTAGTTTCATAAGTGCATCGACTTCTAAGCATACTTTAACACGATCACCGACCGAAAAGACCGGCTTTACTGTTGGAACAACGGGCTGTTGCTCCTCTGGTTGACCTGGAAATTTTAAATACTTTTTTATTCAATCGATCAACTTGAATCTTGTGTGAGAGAATTATTTAACATTCGAAAGAAAAAATTACTACGGAATTGATAACGCACTATAATATTCTATAATACCGTGCGGTTGAATAACATGTGTGCTAGAAGTATCCAATTGAAAAGCTAAGCCCCCTTAGTTAATGATTATTCAAATTGTAGTGAAGTGGGGCGCACATCAGTATACGTTTACAGAAAAGATAGACAAGTTCAAAAGAATAAAACTATTCTGTACAAAGTGGATTAAGTGGTGCAATGGCATTCCACTGTCGGATGTCGACTGCAGAGCCACTAGAAGAGCAAGGTTGCATTATGCATCATCCGAAGTTTTCAGACTGATCAGAATGTTATAGAAAAAAAAACTTACCTAACACAGGCATATGGTCCTTGTAAAAATGCCCTCCAGATGTTGCAACAATATATTTTAAATCAACGTTGCCTTTATGGCCAAGCCGATAGACGTTTGTTGAACCAGTAACCCACGATACGTTTGCTACACTACGACAAGACTCATTGTCCCATCCACGAATTTCCATAACACGCCCAGTTTTACCTGTTAAGAGAACAAAAACAGTTAACGATTTATATAAATTAAATAAACTTATTTTAAGAATATTTGGTTTTAATTAAATTTCTTAAAAACAAATGCATCTATAAAGATATTTTATAGATCGGAGCTGTCATCTATAGATGGGCCTACAGGGAGTATATGTTCCAAATTTCAACATTAAAGCCCTCTAGGCCGGTGCCGGACAGACAAGCAAACGAACAGTCGAGTAAATGGATATTACTTAATAGTCATATCTTTTCTTGCTGATCATAAATATATATACAGTTGTGGTCAGAGAATTAGCACAGAGTGCTTTAATTTTAGTAAATGTCCGTCGTTTGGGTACTATATTTGAAAATGTGTCATATTTTCCAAAGTGTGGTGCATTACCCTATTATATAGGAAAAGTACCTTTACAAGTTCATGTGATTAACGGAGAGTGGACATAGAATTAGAACAAGGATATTTTTCATACAAATTTCGATTGCAACTTGATTTAAAATTAGTTAAATTCCAAAGTAAGTTTATTCAAACATTTTTAGGACAACATTTAAGTATAAAAAATTGTTACTAGATGGGCCGACAGCAATCCTGCATACCTGAATTGAGAAAAATGATTATTAATATGAAAAACCAGAACAACAGTGTAAGTGAAATTGCAAATAACGTGGGACGTTCTATTCCTCTATCATTCTAGAGGAATGTCTTAAGGAGCGACGAATCGAAATTTAATCCCTTCGGATCTGATGGAAAGCGTCATGTGAGGCCTCTGTCGAAGGAAAAGGTTAATCCACGTTACACAATAAAAATGGTTAAACATGGTGGGTGCATTATGGTGTGGACTGCGTTCTCATGGCATGGTGTGGGTCCCAATGTTAAAATAGACGCCAGAATGGATCAGCACTAATATAAACGAATATTGGAAGAACATATGGAACCGTTTGCTGATAAAAATTTGCCACTGGCGTGGACATTTATTCACGATAATGATCCCAAGCGCACTTCTAGGCTTGTAAAGAGCTGGATTACTAACAAAAAATTAATGTTTTACCTTGGCCTGCACAAAGTCCTGACCTAAATCCAATTGAGAATCTTTGGGACGACGTGGAATTCTTTATTGGATTGAAGAAGCCCAAGAATTTGGAGGAGCTTTGGCAGTTTACTAAGGAAGGATGGAATTTGATTCCAACCCACAGATGTCAAAGATTGGTAGAAAGAAGCATTCCATGTTGACTGCTGGCCATACGCCAAAAGGGATACCCAACTAAATATTAAAAATGATGGAATCTTATTCTTAAAAAAAAATATTTGTTTTGTCGGTGTGTTATTCTGTGGGACTATAATAAGACCTGAAAATAAAATCTTTTGTTGAAATTACTTATTATTTGATGTAAAGTGATCGAACAAATTTTTTTCATTTCTTACAATATAAAAGAAATAAATATTTTTTAGCCATACATACAAAAGGTCACTTGAAATATTCATCGATGTCATTCATTCATCGATGCCGGGATATTCAGCTAGTCTTTAGTAAAGAGAACCGTAATTCCTTTGAAGACCCAAACAAATTTTAAAGCTTTAATTAAAACACATTGTCTGAGTAGTATGTCCTACAATAATTCGTAAATAAATAAATAGGCATAAGACACAAGAACCATTTTTTACAAACAATTTTGTTACCCATAATCCATATACATAATATAGAATTGGAAAAGTTCAATAGATTTATTTTAAGTTGTGTTCATGTAGACTTTATAAGTTGCTTGCCAATATAGGTGTGTTGCATGTTTATAGTTCGGAATGCGAGCAACTGAACTTATTCAACTCACTCAATTAGCTTTTAATAGGTTTCAGGAGCATTTCAATAGATAGAAATAGATAAAATTGTCTTGGCATAAGATGTCAACGAGATGATCATTTCTGTTTGATGTAAACACTATCAATGCTGTGCGCATTGCATAAATTTGTAGATATTCAACGCAAGAGCACTCAATTAAGTATAAAAAATTCCTTAGAAACGGCACGTGTTTTAAAAAGCTTTAAAGACTTTTTATTTAAAAGGAATTTTCAAATGTGTATTGCGTACCAACTGTTTCCATGCTAAGTACATTAGGCGCCATATTGCGCGAAATACTCATTACCTCATCGAGTTTAATAAGAAATTTAAAAATACATGTAAATTGAATACAAAAAAAAAATAGAACATACCCTCACCGCCGTCTTGTTGTCCCCACTCCCAGTCTGGACCGCGCACTACTTTGGCTCCAACAAATATTCCTTTAAGTTGAATTTTCGTAGATCCTTTTCGGGGTGGTACCCTTACACTATAAAACATAAAAAAAAACACAAAACACAAAAACGAAACAAAACAAAAATTCCATATTAATTAAGTGAATTTCCGCGTAATCATTTTTCACAAATTATTACCCAAGTGATGTGGGCGTCGTATAACGTATGAACGGATGCTCTATATCATGCAGGTCAGCCCCATAGCAGTAGGCACACAAATGATAATTAGAACACAGTGCGCACTTAAAGACAATTCCGGCTATGCCACCCTTTGAACAGCCATCACATACAACATTAGAATGGCGAACACCTACGAAATAATTGAGAAAAATTAAATTAATCGAAATCGGCGGTACACATATACACAAAAGCTACATAATACAGTGAATTCCGCGCAGTGGCGGCCGCTACGAATAAAGCAATATTGTACTTTCACTCACCAACTTGTGCGTTGTCTATGACTATCAAATCGTACTGATTCTGATATCCAACTCTGTAGTTTGTTCTATGACCGGAATCCCAATTCACCACGACCGTCTTCTCGGGGGAATGTGCCGATCCGAAACGTCCTATCTCACAGACTGTACCGACATGACCTTCTCCGTCGTCTACAAATACAAAATAAAATGTACCATACCGCACTTTATACACAAGAATATAACAACAACAAAAACAAGAACATGAACAAAAATACAAGTACATTAAGAAACTCGGATAATTATATATGAGAGGAGAGCTAGAGAGCCAAAGACAGAGCAGCAGCGACGGGTGCCTTCTTGTGAAGGATGCAGTGCGGCAGGCTCGTTTCTACTAAATCTGTTGCGGCTGCTCCTACTGTCGAGCGATGTGTCTTGGTTTTCGTTTTGGGGTGCGCTGTGCGCATCAATTTTCGGTTCGTCGGGCGCTTTAGTGATTTGTTTTATTATTATTTTTTTTAATGTGGGGCATGTTGGCTTCCTCCTCTGTCTCCCTAGCGATGTCACCCATTTGTTTTGTTTTTGTCAATCTAATTTTAAATTTACTCTTGCGTACGACGTCGTCGTCGTTGTCGTCCGGGTAGACAGAAGGAAATATTTCTTTCGACCGACATATGTTCGGTGCAATCCTCTGCTCAGTGTGCTGGGTTTCCCTACTTGGCGTCCATCATCAGCACACAGCAGCAGCGCACCGCAATGGCAATGGCATGCAAACGGTGAGGTGTGAACACTTGAGAGGGGGAGGACGGATGAATATTAGAATATTGCCCTTTTCCTTTAGATATAAATCTGTCGGCAGCACGCGACAAGTATACTCATCTTTTCAGTTTCGGAATTTAAACAAGAGAAAATGTGGTCGTTCGTCGTCTGTGTTGTGCTGTGTGTGTGCTGTTGGCATGTGTTACAGTGGCAGCTGAAATTGTGTGTCCTGAGGTGAATAATCAAATTTCAAAATGACGCTTGGGCTTGGTAAGCTATTTTAAGATAACGTTTTACCATTCATCTGTCAGCTATTAAATTATTGCTTGGTAGATATTTAAGGTACATTTACCCTAAAGTATATGTGGGAAATAAATAAAATTCTTTTGGAATAGGGTGTACATACTCAGATAATTAAACACGAGCAGCATGAATATAGCACAGTGAAGATTAAGTTTCAGTTAGAAAATTAAATTTTGTTAAAGGTTAGAGAAAGCAAAAACCTTTCGTGACCCGATGAGATGAACGAAAACTTTGAAGTGCCAATCGGGATAATACGTTCATCTCGCAATCACCAAACAAAATTCGCCAAAAAAATCTACTCAACAGACAAAAGCAACATAGGTACGTGAACAAAGAAGGAAATGTCTTTACTGGCAGAGCGCCAAATTGGATAATTCACCTAAATATTTACCGCAATTGATTTCAACTATTGGTGGAAAGATGCTTCACAATATTTCGTGTATGATGATCAATAACAAATCTGTTTGAAAAGGCTCAACGACAAAATGTTCAACGTTTCTGAATGAGGACCACAGATGAAGTATGTCTTAGATATTCTATGCGTGAAGCTTAACCACATGCTGTCCTTTTTTCCTTTTTTCACTTTAAAAAAGTTGACATTTTTCTATATAGTTTATTGTAGCAAATTAAATTGCAAAGCTAAGCATTGTTCATTTTCATTAATGGCATCATAATTTGCATCAGGCACAATCAAACGAAGCACAAATTTGTTATAAATGAATTTCTGAAAATTTTCATATATAAAAACTTAAAAATGTATACCTAGTAGTTTTTTTTAGCAGGTCAATGTCGCAATGTCCAGAACCAGTCAATGCACTCAGGACCAAATACCGTACAAATAAATTCTCTCAAAACGACGAAGAATATCGGCTTTAGAAGAAAGGGTCTTTATTTCGGATCCATAGAGCAGGAATGGTATTATTAGTTTCCTTATGTATTCGGGAGACTACATAGAAGGCAACTATACATAGAAGGCAACTCAGCACAAAAATGAAGCGATTGGGTGTTATTCGTTTGATGTCTAAGGAGATGTTGTATTAGCAGAGAAGAGGTAGAAAACGTTCCTTACTGTTCTGTCATATGCGGCTTTAAAATCGATAAAAAATGGTGGGTATCAATCTGAAGTATTTGGGTTTTCTTCAGGATCTGCTCGCACAATACGGCTGAAAATGTCTAATATACGATGTTTAGGCTGATACCTAATAAATGCCGCAGTTTAGATGGACACCTTTCCTATGAAAGACCAGCGATGCTAAAGTTCATATGGGTTCATCATTCAATGGGATGTGAGTTGGTGCACGCTCTTTTTCGAGTCATCTCCTGTTGTTACCCTGTTGGTCGTTAGTTTGTCATCACTTAATTTTGGTCGCTTGAACGGAATTCAACAAAATGAACGCCAACATTGTACATGTTTTTTTAAGAAAACCATAATAATTTGTCAAAAAAAGGCTTTTTGTAAATCCATACCTGGTAAAATTTCGAGATCTGAGGGCTATTTCCAGGTGGCCCAGAGCCAAGGGCCAAAACGGAAAACGGAACGACAAATGGCCCTATCGGGCACTTTTTGGCAACGCTGACTAACAGATGTATTGTCACGACTCAAAATAAGTCATTCCGCAGAAAATATATTTTAAGATTGTATTTCATATATGTATATAGTTCTTTTGCAAGTAAACCACTTTTATGTTTTTATCCTTTAACATTATCAAACATTTTAAGATATTTTCAGTATTACTTTTTACGTTTTTGGTATTAAGATCGATTGAAAATTGCTCATATATAAAAATAATAATATGAATAAAATGAGTTTTAATTCCGTCAATACATCAAATTTGAGTTATGATGGTGTTCTATTTAATAAGTGATATGTGATCGCGTAAGCAGATCATAAACGTAAAGCAGTTATTGTGATCAACAATCGTTAAAAATGCTCCTGGTCCTGGCTTATATATCGGTCGAAAACATTTTTGAATTTGGAGAAAGCCGACGTTTAAAATTTTACGCAGTAGTCGAAGTTCCGGTATCATTGCATCAGATGACAGGTCATCGAAACTTCAGTACGAGTTGTACGAAAAACAACTTCTTTTTAAATGGCCTTTAGGGTTGCTTAATATTATTAATTGTATCAATATTGAAGTAGCAATGACGCTTCTCTTAATAGATGATATGTGACGCTTTTTAGTATTAGTTGAGATAAGCCAGTCAATTTCCTTCTTGTAAATAGAACATGCTGGTTTTTCAAAGGAATTACATAAAGCCTATTTCTTGTTCACTAATCCTCAATCATGTCCAAAGTCGCCCATTCGTTTCGACAAAATTTCCCTAGGCCTCCTGCGATAAAAAGAACAGCGACATTATTAGCAAAAGCGTGCCCTTGGCGACTAGAACAATTGGGCGTGGTCATCAGAGAGTAGACTACTATGCACCATAACTGTGGAGAAAGAATACTTACTTACTTAAAGGGCATCTGACCCGTAAAGATTCACTGCCTAAGACAGAATGCTGCCTGTTTACCCCTGTCATTACATAACTTGATTTGGTATATACAAATGGAAAAAAAAACAATTTTAATTTTTGTTTACTTAGTGCTCCAGTTATATTTGGTACCGTTTAAGGGGTTAGGGGCAGTCAGAATTTTCAAAATATCAATTGCATTTTCTCTAAGTATAATATATTAAAAATATTCTCTGAAAATTTCAAGAGAATTCGACGATAACGTTCCGAGTTCTTCAACAAAAACAGGGTCGGTGACCACTGCATTCAAAAACCGTTCGGTGGATGTGAATGAAATTTTAAAACTTTTTTAAAACATATTAAATCGATTTTACTGTTACTTTTTTTCCGAAAATCTGAAAGTAAGTTGTGCGAGGCCGCCAATCTTTTTATTTGCAAAAAATAAAATAAAAAAAAAACTTCAATCAGGCACTAGATTAACTAGTAAAATACTAATAGCATACTTATAATAACATACTTTCATTTGAACGAATTTCGGTAAAATTATGATGGTCAACCCAACAATACACATAGCGATAACTTTTTATATAATTAATGTTTTATTTCCAAATTGGGTTGAAATCAAATTGAAACATGACATAATGTTGTAGTATTATTAATTTTATAAAAATTATTAAAAATGCTTGTGTCTTCGTGCCACTGACTGTCTGCCCCTAACCCCTTAAAAAAGTATCCGGAAATTTTTTGTCCCCGTCCGGTAGTTAGGGAGTCAGCTTTTAAGAGAATTATTTATACGAAAAAACACAAATTTTTGGCTGTTGATTGAAATCTGTCTGGTTATGAGGTGTGTCCGTAAGGAGAGAGTACACTTTGATACTTTTTGTAAATTGTTGCAACATTGAGTATCTGTGGAGCACAATCACTCGAACGACACAAACTCTGAAAACCTGTAAGTGTTATTGGGGAGGATTTCAGCCGAACACCGACTCCAACCCAACCAAACAAAATTAAATGAATACAAGCAATCATAAAGTATTGCAATATTTTTAATTCTTTACAAGTCTTTTGACTGCTCCAAGTTTTTGTTTTATCAAAGACTTCAAAATATAATGGGATTAGGTAAAGAGTTTTTATTGCATACGCAATAATCGATGAAATGAGTTAGTTTCATAGTTATGTCTATTTTTTCAAAGCCAAATGTTAACCCCATTGTAAGAAACCTTTTTATCATTTTGTGGGTTCATTGGCTTAGTTATTTGATAATAGAACCACTCAGTGAGGTATCCATATTACCCGCCCACCTCTTCGAAAGACTTACAAACACCCAAGAGTAAAAGACTGTCACGAAAAGCTTCTTAAAGTTATCGTTCGGAAAGGGCATAAAATTGTAGGTCATTTTCATCTGTGCCAAAAATTAAGGGGCACGGTAGTGCCCAGCCAAGTTCTTTATATCTTCCCGCACCCAATGGTTTTATGTCCTGCATAAGGTCCTTGAACACCTACTATTTAATTATTTTTTTTTTTAATTTTTTAACATCACAAACTTTTTTTAACCCAGTGCACTCGATGAAGAAATGATTTTATACGCACATCAACAGTGACATGATCTATTATTATGTCCCCTACTATACCGTGCATTGTGTTATGTATCTCATTAAATCCAACCATATGTCGCGTGTCATTTTAGCAGGATGCAGTCAAAATGAGAAAAGGAAGGAAGTAACTTTTTCCGAATTTTGTTTTTAAGTATTTTTGTTCTCATCCGCCGCCGCCGCCGCCGACTCCTACGTAAATTTGACGTGTGGAAAGAATAAAAATAAAACGAAATTTTTTTCAAACACCATTAAATCAGGGACGAAAAATAAAACTCTAAAAATAACACATATTTCCCATTCACAATGAGACGGAGGCCTGATTCGTTGTCGCTTTCAACAACACCCTAAAATTTTAACACAAATCCGAAACAGAAATTGATTATATTTTTAGATTTTTCGAAATTCCTGATGTGTTCATCTTCTTCGACAGCGGTACATGCAAAACGTACTTGTACTCGTGCTAGAACAGTATATACAAACCGCACTTAATTATAAACAATGAACGTGAAACGGAGTGTTAGCAGATTGCATAAGTGTTAATAACCTGCAAAATTATGTCCAAAAAAATATGAACCTTATGAAATTGTTTTTATGATTTTACCTTGATTTTGCCATATCCAATTCGGACCTCGAACCACTCTGATTCCGGGTGGAATAGATGCCATTTCTTTTTGGACGTGTTTTTCTTTCTTTGTTATCCGTTAGCCAGTCTCTTTCTTTACAGTAACAAATTTTTCTTTTCAGCTTCAGTTCTGTGTTTTATTCGTACAAGTAATGATGTTTTCGCATTTTCTGTTTTCTATTTTGTTTTTCTTTTTGTTCTAATTTTTTTTTTGTTTATACACAGGTCAATGAATGTGGTTGTGGTGTGGTGAATTTTGGCGAAAATGATCAACTTGTTGTTTGCTGTTTGTTGCCATTCTGAAAAAAACAAACAAAAAAATAGTAAAAAATAAAATAATTAACTTTTCTATATTTAAGAAACGCACCAGCAAACGGGAAGAAAAACATAGATAATTCGTTTTGTAATCGGCCGTGACGACGATGACGAGGCGTTATCATCGCTCTCATTGTCGTATATACATATTATGCGGTACGGGTGAATATTTTAATAAGAAATATATTTCAATTGAATAATGATAATACGCATTGCGATCGTGAATTGCGATCGCTGTAAACACATCAAAAGAATAAAGAAAAACGTAATACTAAGGAAGAATCTAGGGTACATTGTAAGGCGACAGGAAGTGATCTGATTTTGAATTTTAATTGCATTTCATTTGTGAGATGGGATGTTGAAATCAATTTTTTTTAATCACTGTCTGGGTGGTAGTGATTATAGGAAAATTTAATACTTATTGTTTTCACTGGGAAACAGTTATTCATGCTGTAGTTATGAGCCAAAGTTGTCCATTGGGTTGCATGACTACATTAAAAAATTTATTTATTTAAAAAAGTTTCCCCATGACTGACAGCGCCAAAAAAGTGTAAAAAATTTCGTATGTTTCAGCTTTTTTAAATCATCGCTTTAGGAACAATTTAATGGTTATGGGCGTGTTGTTAACGACCGTGCAAAACGAACAAAGGATAATGGATTTCGAATCTGCACGTGGAATGTTCGGATCTTGAACAGGTCGCGTGCAGGCGAATAAATATAAGCTGCTGGTTAATCAAGGTTGGTAACGATCTAACCAAGACTTTTGATGTCAACAAGGATTTAGGCAAGGCGGCGCTTTTTCATATCATTTCCTTAACCTTATACTTGAAAGAATTGCGCAAAACTCACAAGCCAACGACACTTATAATAATTTTTTTAATTACTTGCATGGTGCGTTTGCGACATACGATTTTCAGTTCAATATCCCTTTAGAAATCAAACGAAGAATCACGCTTACCAATTGGTTTTTCTTTGGTCTGATAAGGCAACTATGCATTATTGCCAAACGACTAAAAAAACTCTATATGTAAAATTAAAAAGCCCAGTTTTGATTATAGTAAGATTTAATATGTTTTATTTGTCTCCTGGAAAATGTGCAAATTTATTTCCGAATGGTTGGTTCAGCCGTCACGGCGTACAGAGCCCACCGAAAAAGCTGTTGCCCAGGATGTTGCGAAGGATCCTTATAAGTCGATTTGCAATCGACCTCTTTATTAAACGCCTTGATTTACGAGCTTTCAAAACTCAGCTCGAACAGGAATTGAAGCGGCTTATTAATTGAGTGCTCTTGATCTTCGTTTTTTCCACAAAATTTTGATCTGCGATAAGGCTTATGAATACGCCAGCAAGCAAAATGGCTGTATTTCGAGTCAAGAAAATAGATTTACGAAATAATAACCCTCCCCTTTATAGTCTTCTTTTCGCGTTCGCCATAAATGGAATTAATGTGAATGAGCTGCATGGGTTCAACACGAGGTTGCAACATGCCGCAAAGCGAGTTTCATGATAAATTTATTAAGATCCAAAAAAAAACATTGCATGAGCGCACAATTTTACGTAATGAACCTGTGAATTTTCTTCAAAAATAGTATGATTTACAACCTTTAGATTATTGCCGGTAAACCGAAGACGTTGGCCGAATTGAAATACGACCTGATATGCTCGAAGAATTGTTCACAGTAAATATGATTTGTTAACATCACATTTAGACAGTAATGCCATATAATAATCTCGCTCATAAAGCTAATTATACCCTATCCTAAGGGTATATTAATTTTGACACATAGTTTGTAACACCCCTTAATATTCGTCGCAGACCCCTAAAAGTATATATATTTATGATCAGGACCAAAATCTAAGACTATTTAGCAATGTCCGTCCGTCCGTATCAACTTTTGAGGCCTAGAAGCTGAAATTTGGAATATATACTCCCTAGGGTTCCGAAATGGTAAAGTGTTAAAATTTTCAAAATACGCCCACTGCCACGTCCACAATTTAAAAAAAAACGTTTTAAGGCTTAAGGTGAGAGATAAAGTTGTACAACCTTCACAAGATATGTAGGTACTGCCCACCTTTATAAATTTGTCATAAAAAGTTTTTTGCCACGCCTACTTTTTGTGGGTGTTTTTCACTAAAATGCTGTTTTCTTCGAAAATTTTCATAGAAATCGAAAAAAAATGTTTAACAATATATTTAGCCAATATTTTTTCCAATATATCGCCCATACAAAGTTTTTGGCCACACCCACTTTTTGGGGGCGTTTTTTTTTTTTCTATAAATTTCATAGAATGAATTAAAATGCTATCCATCATCTTCCTAATGCTGTTTTTCTTTGGGGTACATAGGGATAAGGATAGGGTATCATACTGTTCGCCCCAAGCGGACTATAGCCTTTCCTTATGTTTTTATTGTTAAAATTTGTATACCTTTTTAAACAAACCCTCCTTACAAATACATGAATCGCCCCCATGTTAGATTCATATCATGGGATCTTACTTTTCAATCAAACGAATTACTATCGCAATGCGTCGTATGAAAACTGACGGAATGATTAATATATGTAGTGTTTTTTCTGTTCTTCGCAACTCTCTCACAATATCGAGTAATTCTTAAGCTTAAGATAAGATTCGTGAAAACAAACCTATGACTGTACAATGGGGGATTTTTATTCGTTCACAAATGAGGTTCACTTCTAATATTTTTGCACTCAAATATTTTAATTGACTATAGATTTAAAAATAAAACAAAACAAATTTCTCATGCCTACTTCCGTTTTTGGTTATTTTATTTGTTCTCTTTGCTGTTTGTGGTTAATTCCAGGAGAGATAATAAAAATGCGATATTTTTGTTGTAAAATATACTTTTTAATTCCCTTACAATAGAATGAGAAAAAACTAGAAACTAAGCGTGCACATATTGTTTGTAGCAAAGTGGAAAAAACATTTTCTAGAACATGAAAGGGTGAGGTGTACACTGTCAACGTCCACCTCACCCAACGCCCATGTGCAACCAAACACAAATTACACCCGGGGGAACGATCTCTGTCGTATTTCTATGAATACATACGTTATGACTTTGGCTACTGGAAACTCTTGGAAACAGTAAAAGTCTCCATCCAAAGCAACAGTGCGTTAAAATTGAAATGTGTGAAGGAAAATACGAAACTCAAAAGCTGGCAGCATAGTCAAAGGAGAACCTCTTAAAAGCCAATTACACCAGTTTTTCGCCTTTACTTTGCATGCTGTTGATACCTGTAGAATAGTAGCCACTACCAAGCCTACTACAGATGTCGTGTGCCAGAGCAAGTATATTGTTGTTTCTATAATTAGAGTGGAAACTATTCACTTAGGCATTTTGTTTTTAACTTTCACCAGAAAATGTTTTATATTTTTATTACATTTTCATAACTTTTTAGTTCTGGGTCTTTCCTACGACTTGTCGTTATAAGCTATGTAATCAAAAAATATAAACATATTAGGTAAAGGTACATGCAAAATAATAAACTTAAATAATTTCTCGTTATAAATGCAAAACCTTAAGTTAAAATATCATGTAAACCACGATCAATAAAAGCAACTGCGGATGATATTTACGGCCCTTAAACTGCTGTGCAAATTAATATAGAGACGACTGCTGCAAAGTCACACAACCCTTGTCGGCTGTTGTTCTAAAAGATTCACACCAAAAACTCAGCTGAACATTTGCACTGGTACTTGATGTGTGTCGGTCAACATTTTGGTGATGCGTTTGTAAGAGAACATAAACATCTTATTATCAACTCCTACTACTCACTTCCGCGTTGGTGATTGCAAAAAGAGTGTCCACTCACTAAGGCACTACCGCCTCTTTCCAGTTAGGTAGAACTAGTGCGATCCCTATAAGAGCTACTTTTAGATAATCAAATCCCAGTATGATTGGGAACAACAACTTCGTCTAAACCACTGGGAAAGTGTCCCGGGTTTAAGACAATCCAAAAGTTTAATTAAGCCCTACTCCTACAAGGAGATTGTACTATTAAGTAAGGAAAATTAACTTGTGCCCAGAGACTGATTGTCGATTCTGTCTAGAGGACGATGAGACTTCCGAACATATCCTCTGTGAGTGTCCGGCCCTTCATTGGTTAAGACGACGGATCCTCCAGAAAGACTTCCGTAAATCAGCAGAATTCAGAAACTCTGCAAGTGAGGTTGTTGTGGCATTCACTAATGAAGTCACTCGTCTCTGAGGCTAACATCCCCTTTTCTAGAGGACGATGAGACTTCCGAACATATCCTCTGTAAGTGTCCGGCCCTTCATTGGTTAAGACGACGGATCCTTCAGAAAGACTTCCGTAAATCAGCAGAATTCAGAAACTCTGCAAGTGAGAATTTTGTGGCATTCACTAATGAAGTCACTCGTCTCTGAGGCTAACATCCCCTTGTGATACGATAAGTTTGAATAAGTGCTAAGGTTTCAAGGCTTAGGATCCACAGAGCAAACTGGCGCCCTTTTGACAGTCGAACCGCCAACAAGAACGACCATGTGCTAATCGATGCGAGGCACGCAAGTAACTTTCCGAGAGGCAAACGTCGACTCTGAATATTTTTTTTGTATGCAGTTAAATTTAGGGCTCAACTATTCAAAAAGAAGAAAATGCGATCTGGCCAGAAGAAAAAATTTGAAGTTTGTCACCTCAGCATATCTGATGAAGTAGCCAGTGAATGCCAGAGTAATTGCTTTTTGCATTCACCTGCCAACATCCATCCAGTGTTTCCGATATAGCGACACCATCAAAAATATAGCGAAAGACACTCAAAGTTACTATCCACCCCCTAGCGAAAAACACCGTGGTATGAGGAAGAAGAAGATGCAAAAGGTGACAAAAGAACACTGCAGCGAAGAAAAGGGAAGAAAGGTAAGAATACTGGGATCCAACTGAAGGAGAACGTAGTCTCCCGAAGAGAGAACAGACTTTTCGGAACAGCGAAGGAAAGCTAGTCACTAAAGCGCAGGAAATCGTAAATGTTTAAAATAAGCATTCTCAACAGCTGCTAAACTTGCATCGTGTAGAGAGAGTGATAGGGCAAGGAGAGAACCCACGTCGTCAATGAAGAATTGATTTCCCAACCCAGTATAGAAAAAGTTAGTTTAGCCATAAAAAGCTTAAGAACAACACGGTCGGCGGCCCTGACGATCTATTTTTAGGGCTTTTCAGAAACGGAGATGCCGACAAAAAAGGCAATCCCTTCTAAATGTCGCATATAAAATCGTATCCAACGTACTGTGTGAACGTCTTAAGCCATTCTGCAACAGACTTATCGGCATGTAGCCCGTTCATAGAGTCGCATTTAGTTGCTTGTCGCTAGAGAATATGCGGTGTAATGTGCCGCAATTCGGCTCATCTAAACTTTTTCAAACATGCACCGAATTTAAGTAAAATAATGCTATCATGTGTTTTCTTTAATCTTATTCCGGAGCAGATAACGCAAAGAACAGGCTTACGCAGGAATCCGTATAACTAATGCGATACATTGGCTTGGCCACTTTGAGTATATGGACAATAGCTCCAGACAAGAGCATCTTCGTATTCCAGCCCCAAAGTTAGTGATTACAAGGAAGACCGAAACCCCGTGGAGAACTGAAAGCAGCATGCACGGGATGATGGATGGCTGCTGTGGCTCAGGTAGAAACTCTTCACGGGTCGAGAACCCGTTAAGAAGTTTACAATATTTTTTGCGTACAAATAACTTTTTCAAACTGCGTTTGATAATACAAAAACGGCAATGCCCCAGTTCCTTTTCCCCATTACATTATCACACAAGTTTTAGAATCCAATTTCGCATATCGGAACACAGCTTTTAATCGTTTTGCTGAAAAAAAACCCCGGGACGAATTTCAAAAATGAAAAAAACCCTGTAGGTGAGAACACTAAAAGGTTTTTTCAGATCAAAAATTGAAAATGTGCCGGTTAGACGGAATTTAGGTCATCATCTGTCTTAAATAGTCAGCTGGAAACATTTAGACGAATTGTCTTAGTTCATAGCAACCGGAATCAGTTTGCAATAAATTGCAAATAATTGAAGAAAAAAAAAACATCATAAGGAAATGCTTTGATCGAAAACGTATGATATAATTTTTTTTTTTAAATTGGAGACAAGCAACATCTAAATCACGCGAATAGATTGTCAATTTTGTCACAAAGTAGGTATGAAAAATAACCATTATTTTGTTTATGTTTTTTTTGTTTAACGTAACCTCCAAAATGAGGGCAATTGACCAATTTAACACTTTTTACAAAACAAAGGGAACAATAAATGTTTTGGTTCAGCTGCAAAATAGGTATAACAAATGAGAAACCAATCTTTGCCGGCGTAAGCAAAAACACTCTCTGCAGAAGCACCAATAGAAAGACAGCTAACAAACAATAACAATAACACGAACACCAACACAATAAATACTGTCATTTGTTTGTGATTCACTCAACTCACAGACTCCAACTACTAAAGCAATTCATTTAAATCGTCCATAACTCACAAAAACTATTAATAACTGAAAACAAATATTTCTACTACTTTTTCGTTAATTACACTCATATTTGATGCCATGATTCGTTGACAAATCCTAGTCTCATATTTATCCGCATTTAATTATTTTTAGTTAGAAAACTGTTGCGTCACTGACGATTTCCGTGAAATCGAACAAGCTCATTGCAGTGACGAAGTAGTTTTCATAAAAAATCTAATTAGAGACACATTTCATAGGAATTGTATGCTCAAAGCAAACACTCGGTCCCTTGACAGGATATTTGATCCTTTACACAGGGAACAGAGAACAGAAAACAGGAAAGCCAGCAAATTCGATTCAATTGCATAATGAGGCTTAGTGGGTAATTTTCACTTAAATTGAATCCGAATTAAAATTTTCGGTGTAATGACATAGATAACAATGTAAACAACACCACGCTCAAGTAGCGTTCGGCTATTGACACTTTGAAAGGGCTATCAACTTTCGCATTGTAACTATACGAGGATTTGGGCAAATCCATCACAAAGCTCGAGTGTGGTGGTGGCGGTTGGTAGCATACGGCGTAGCGCCAACACAATTAATCATTATATCGGTTAGTTTGGTATAGGTGGTGGTGTATGGTGTATGGCGTATGGCATATGGAGACGATCTGGATGGTACGGTATGTGCTTTGCCAAATATAAAAAAAGGTTTCCCTTGGTGGCACCAAAACTTTCAAGAAGTCGTGAATCATCGTCGTAAATGGGAGGGAACGTAATGTGCTTCCGATTTAGTCGTAAAAATGCCGACGTAACGGTTCGAGTATGAAGAAGTTATTTACTTATTCCTGCTGCATCATTCGCTTGGGGGAAATCAAACAGCCGAACCGACATACAGTCAGGCGCTGTTATTTACTTTCCTTATACATATGACACAGTTTTTTTTTTTATTTTATTTTTGTGGATGGCATATATGAAAGTGAATGATGGCTTAGGGAGCACGTGGTGAAAAATCAAAGTTATGTTTGCTTTGAGATTCGCCTGCTACTTTGTGAGGTGTATGAGTATGGGGCTGACCAACCAACCACCTTGTATGGGGAACGTATGCATTTGGAACCTTGAAAATTGTTTTCTTTTGATTAGCGGCGCAAAGATATTTATGATTGCCTAGTTGAATGTTTTATGTGCATAGACAGGAAGAGTGCACTTACAGCAAGAACTAAGGAGGGGAATTTAGTGGTAGCCTTAAAAGTCCATTGGAGAAAGCCATTTTAAAGTGTTGAATTACCCCAATTTAGGAGCTACTTAGGAATCGTTTAATGGCAGCTCTGTTTCAACTGTATACTTGGTCTTTAAAGCGATTAACGTGACTTGGATTTATAGGCAGTTGAGTAAGATTTGTTATTTTGTAGAATTTTATACAGATTCCCAATTTTATTGTTTCTAAAAAAATGGAAATCCAAGAATACCTGAAGCACTCAGACTAGGTAAAGGTCCGTTGTGCTTCGACGCATAATTTTTTTTTTTGATATTGGTATACGTCCTGAGTCACAAGACGACACACAAACCATGCGCTATATAAATTAACATCCACTAAATTGGCTCATAGAAATAAAAACAAATTGACAATTCTTTAGCTAAGGCAAAATGGGACCAAAAAATAAACGGATTGCAAGAAGTCTAAGAGTTGTAGTAACAGTTACAACATAAATACATAGTATACAGCAAGTCCGAGGTGAAATTCATCTCAATTCATCAGAATGATTAAGCGCTGAAGTTTTGTTGTAGACGTAAACAAACAAATGTGATGATGAAGTAGATTACGCTTCTTGGCGACCTGAACGAATTTAGATTATTTATAATAACAAAGTGAATGGGCGTGTAGTGAAAAAACAAATGACGGTATGATTCATTCAACACCTGATGTCTAGGTTCGTTGAAAAAAAAAAAACTAACTGACGAAAACTAACTTCGACTACACTTAAAAAAAAAAATAAGGCTCGTATTGGGTGGTCAAAAAGATGGTGATAAGTTTATATAAAAGAAAACAAGCCTCTCTCCCTGACTGGTGCTTGGTGCCTAGTACCTCGACCGGAGGTTCAGTAACCGAACTGCTTGGATGGTCGTTTATGCCAGCAGACAAGGGTAGAGGGAAAAGTGATCTCTTATTAAGGCATTTTCACATGACTCAACGCCTTTTATCGCTGATGATAGGCCGTGAAAAACAACTCTAATTCCTTCCCCTCTGGTAAACGCGTAGTAGTTTTATTCAAAGGAAGCGTCTTTTTGATGTTTTGTTGGTGACAGACTTTGGCAGGAGGTTTTAAACTTTTGAAACAGGAACGGGCGCCTTATAACAAAACAAAAACAACAACGGGCTAAAATCGGCAACAGTAGGGTATTATTCCCTTATGCTCTGATAGATAAAAGGGGGAGAGTACGATAACTTTGGCTCCAAAATTTGAAAACTGGTTTTGGTAGAGGAGTTAAATACATTTGTATAGGGGGGGTCTATCTTGCCCCTTTTAGGCGGGAGGGGCAATACAAAAAATAGCATAAAAAACAAACATAATAAAAAAGTGGTTTTTCCAAATTTGAATTTTCGCAAAAACTAGAAGACCTAGAGCTATATGGTTTTCTGTGTTTGATTAGGAAGTAACTACAAGCAGCGAACTAATTGCTTGGTATTCCAATTCTGGAAAACCCAGCCTTCAATATTTTTTTTTATTTTTTTTTCAAAATTTCGAGTTTGATGGTCATTTTTTCAAAAACTATTCATGGAATTAACTGAATTTAAAAACAATTATGAAAGAACGAATTTCTGCTTTCAAAACTATTGCACTTTTTTGCAAGTGTTGCCATTGTGTTTTAATACACTGTTTTCCATTTTAAGTCATTTTGTTCATTGCCTCTCCGGCCTAAACGGGGCAAGATAGACCACCCCTTCCCTTCAAAAAATTCTTGTATTTAACCCCTACACCAAAACCAGTTTCCACTTTTCGGCGACAAAGTTATCGTAATCGTGCCGATAAGAAGGAAGGTTTTGACAAAACATATTCCTACTACCAATCAAATACTGTTATTGTTCAAAATAATCTTACTGCCCGACAGCTCTGGCTGTCGTAGTGGAGAAAATCGAGTCAACTGTGAGGCAAAGCATCGGTCGAAGTAATAAAAAATCACGCCCTAAGTGCTTCTGTTCAAAATGAGCTAAATCGATCGATTCCACGTCGTTCACAGGAATTGAAGTTAAAAACTTTCCCGGCGAAATGCGTGGAAGAGTGGTATAAACATGGTTCAAATGATCGCTGCAAACGTGCTCAGTTATTTCATACATAAACTTAACGTGCCCAAAAAATAAATGATAATGGGCTAATGGGGCGGTGTCTAGGATCTTTTTTAATTCTGTCCCCCACAATTATTATGTTGGTCATAACTTAACAGCTTTTTATCCCTAGTTATCAGAAATTTAAAAAGTTTGTCTATGTATTTCTCCGTATAGCTAAAGCAACTTCGTTGCTGATCTCTGTCGTCTAGGAAAATCTAACAAATCTGCGGAAACATATGCAGACTGCAAGTTTTTAAAGCCCGATCTCTGAATGTAACTGCTTATCCTTATCTAGGTTTCGATACTGTCCATAAATTATCTGTTGATCAGTTTAAGCATAGAGAGCAGATATATAGTACCTACATTGATCAACGTTGAAACATCCTAGCCAAGGAATAGCTCATTCGATTTGATGACGTATTTCATATAAAACATAAAACATGTATACCAACGTCACCATTCGTCCTGTTCCTGATTTCACTCAAACATTTATCTCGCTTTGTATTCCGCTTACAAAATTTTCTTGTTGACATTCGTAAAGCTTGGAGAGGAGTTTGTGTAGTGATTCATCTTGTATATATATCTCCAGTAGGTGTTCATTGAGTCAAAAGTGCAACTGCTTAGCTCTCTGACATTGTTAAATCGAATGCTCTGATATTTCGCCAGACCTTTGGGCGGTTAGCAGTTAGTATGGTTCCTTCAACCATACGTAATCCACTTGCTGTATACTATAGTAGTAAGCGATAGAGAAGAAATTCTCTCTGCAACAGACGGAAAGAGCTTAACTTGTTAAATATCTCAGCAGTAAGACTAAGAGACTCCCGACAATAGCTTTCGAACCCAGCACAATAAAATTGCAAAGCAGTGAAAGATTACTGAGTCACTACGGCACCAGACAGTTCAACAACAGTCTTTGCTGCTTACCGGGTTATAGCCATATCTCAGAGAACTGTGAAGCTAATGAATTAGCTAAAAGCGGCTTTCGAGTGCAAATAGAAGAACCATTGAAGTCATTCGTGATGCGGTAATAAAAACCAAATTACGACAGATCTCGAAAGCATAGGAGATGGACCCTCTCTACCTTAACTAATACGATCGATTACCGTGTGACAGCCAGGCATGCTAAAATACCATATAATGATGTTTGCCGAGGCTGCAGAGCATGACCAGTTTCATGATTAAAAATTCGCCCCCCAGACCGGTCCCTAAACGGCATCTCAATGAATCAATCTTGGTCTTATTGTTAGTGAAAGACCCCGATGCCATTCCAAACCTATTAACCATCAAATGCAATCCAGTAAACTAGAAAATAGAACACTGTCGGGCTTTTTCAACTAAACTTTAATGTTGCCACACTTGTTTTTTTATTATCACCAGCTTTAGAGAATACATTTGGAGTCCCCAACGAATAAACGTAAGTACATTTAACGTATTTCGCATTTAAGAAAAAACAAAAACAACAAAATTTTTTCATTTTAGAGAAAAGATTTCCGACCAAAGTTCCAAGAGTCGAAAGGAAAAGAAAAACAATTTGAAGAGCTTCATTGATCTAGGCCTCCACAACTTCCGTAAACTGCTGTTTGTGGCGTACCTACTCCAACTGCATACTTCAAGTGATACGCTGTCATCCATAGACAGACCATTAACCCATTCCGATTTCATGTTTGCTTGGTTTTCCACTTGACGTATTTCGTGTGGGTGGACTTGGACAAGGTACCACTACAGAATAAGGCAAAGGCACCTTCCACAAATCTCTCCAAATTCACTGGTCATACGAATACATTTCCACAAAATTTATGAATTATGATGCACTTGCTGTCGCTGCACAAACAATTACCCAACTCTGTCGTTTATCGCTATGGAAACGATGAAAACAAAAAAAATACAAAAAAAAATACGATATGACCATACGTAGTTCCGTGATGCTTAAGCAGCATTTAATGGTGGTGTCACAATTTCACAGAGCGAGCGGAAGCGCACTACAAAAAATAGAATGTTGCAACCCCAAATTATTCATCTGGGGGTTTCCTCGAGATTTCCTCCTCCAGAATTTCGTTTGCGATAAGAGCAGGCTGCTCAATAAAAATCCATCCATCCAAAGCACAAAATCATATTGTGAAAATGTTCATTTTGACTATAGGCAGAAAGTGCACACACACTGCCAAACTGAACTCACCTAGCGAAACATTTTTCTTTCTTCTTCTTCTTTTTCACAACTTCCTGACCAGGTGAGGGAGGAACGGGCAGCAGTCAGCAGCAGCAACGGCGTTTCACTCAAAAATTAATAAAGAAATAAACGAAAAAAAAAAGAAACAAAAATTTGCGAATAAGAAGAGACTTCGGTTTGGTTGGTCTACGTTCGCTTTTCCTGTCCGCGGCGGCTTATGTATTTATGCACAAATAAAATAAAAAAAAATGAATCACCACTCTGCGAATAAATTATACCAGGGAGACGACAAGACAACGACTACGGCAAATAGGCAACGGAAGAAGAAAAATGAATAAAAAAAACTTTTTGACACTTTTAAGAGAACTTTTTGCACAGCTGAATTTTCCAATTTTTCTTGCAATTTTTCTGTTTTCACATTCACTAGGGCAGCTGCGAACTATTTTCGGGTGCGATTTCTTTGCGCAATCACCTTTTTTACACAGGAAACCGTGGTAATTCGATTAATTTATTGAAAAAAAATAATTTGGTCGATTATCCGAAGGTAAAAATGAAGTTTTATTGACAACCCGCCCGACGTTGTTCACTGGCAAAAATGTTTTTTTTTTCATAGATTATGGCGGTGGCTGCTGCCATCTGTTTCGGTCGACCGGCTGCAAAGCTAACTAGAATACTGGGAAACGTAGTGACATCTAGCATTTAATAGGCATTCTTTAGTGCGTTAATGTAAGGTTGTGTGATGAGATTCATTCATCAATTTTATTTTTTTTTAAAAAGTTCCCATTCAAATTTTTTAAGTTCAATACGACTTAATAAGACGAACTAATAGCAAGGAACTTAAATGTCATTACTTAGTTAGTCAGTGTGTATGATGTATCAAGAGTTTGCGAAGTTTTTGAAATGAAATTAAGAACTATTTCTGTGCATACTTAGCACAAAACTACACATGTTTGTTTTGCTTTTTTGATGGATTACATGTTGTTAATAGAGAAAACCTTTTATCGATTGTCAATATCAAAACCAAATTAATCAAAATTAAATTAATTAAATATTGGGAGTAGTTATGGTTGTGCTAAAGTCATGCTTAAGATTTCGGGAGTTTCAGTTATTTGGCAATTTGTTTGTACTTGCATTGTTTAATCATTGATTTGAGAAATGCTTTATAAACAAAGAAAATTTTACTAATTGTAATAGAATAGTAATAGTATTGCGTATAGTTTATTACTGAACGTCAGAACATTCCATGAAAATCTTTTATTTTTTTTCCATTTTCACATTTTAATCACCTCGTTCGGCAAGTTCGCAAAAGCTTTTAAAATATAAATAAAGAAATTATCAGCTGGGTTGTAAGCAATCTGCTACAATCTGCAGGAATCGGCCGTCCTAAGAAGACTTGGTAATGCTGTTGTTTATTTGGCGTGTAGATTTAATTCTAATACAGCATCAGCTATACCCAACCGCAGGCATCATATCATATGTCTATAAGATCCTAAGTGAGTTGAAGTAGGGTTTCCAATCAAGAATGCAAAAAGTTTAACTCGAATTTCCTATTGAAAGAACAGCTCAATAATGACAGATGTTACATGCATTATGAGCAACTTAGCAATAGACATATTCTTTTATGTCTCCATCCATACGTTTATAACATAAGTTTACCATTGCTTTCGACAATCATAGTTCAACCTACATCGCCATAATTACTATTACCTTAGAGACATCGCAGGCCAGCATTTCAAGGGTAAACCCTCAAATGGTCGGAATCCGTCTTTCTAAACAATATGTTTGTTATATAATGGAGCTCAGCTGGGACCTACGAAATTAGTCATTATAAAATGTTAAATTGTTTTAACCGGATTTGACTGTATTGCAATTTTCGTTTCTCTTCTTCGCCATGGATATTTTTGTAAAAAAACGAAACATTTTTAAATCTATTTTACACAAATTTCAGCTCCTAGGCATACAATTTCCGGGTTCATAATTTGGACATGACGGAGGCGAAATTTGTAATTTCAGTAGAGCTGTGAACGGTTCAAACAAAGTGATAAACTCGAGTATCTAAAGCCAAGTGATACTGATTATTTTAAGCATAATTTATTATGAGAAAAAAAATATACCATCTATAAATACTAGTAAAATAGGTAGGTACTATTGTCCTTATAAAATTTAAGATTACAAAAAAAAAAATAAAAAATGGAAAATAATAGGAAATACATAATTTAAACAACTTCTTTAACATTGAGTTAACACCTTATTCCATTTTCTCCAGAAAATTATTTTCTAACTGAAGCTGCGGATGTTTTCCAGACTGCGGAGCATTAAGACACTTTTGCGCCCATTGATACTTTTCGTCGCGTTCTTCAATTTTGCTAAACGGCGTCCAGGAAGAGTCAAACTCCAATCGATAGCTGCCAATGTATTTCTGATCACATGAGCCATTCCATTCCTAAAGAAAACACGTTAAGACGCAAAGTTATCAAATAATGTGTACAAACTCATACCTCGGGAGATAACATGCTAAAATAGTTCTGACCTGATGACCTTTGATATAGATGATAGACATTTCCAGGTTTTTTCTCAAAGTTACATGCCGCGCCGTGAAGCATACGACTTTCTTCAGTCTCTTTCAAAATAGCGTTTGCTTGTGCTTGAAGCATTTTTATCTAAAAATTAATGTTGTCGATTTTGGTTGGGAGTGGATTTGCATTTTCCTACCTGGTCAAGAATAAGAGTCAATTTTCCGCAAGCATTTGATTGCAAATGTTGATCAGCCTGTTGAATTTGTGTCGCTAGAGAAATGATATCATTTTCATGGTGAATTGATACACGACTAGGATCCAAAATACCAACTCCGTTTGGCATAGGATTCCTTTCGACAAGCTGAGCTATAAATAGAAAATAAAAACAATTGTAATTAGTGACAAGATACGCATCTTATCAAAGTGTTAGTACCTTTTTTAACAGCAATTTGATAAGTTAGACGCTCCATATCTGCACTTCTTTTCATAATAACCGACAGAGAAACATAAATCAGAGAAAATAAACAAATTGATTTTTGGACAAATATATTTTCGCACCTACCTGCTTAGTGCTTATATGTCAGAAATGACAGCGGTACGTTACACATATGACGTTAGGGCTGGGGCAAAAGATCTGTTCGAAATAAGTTACTGTAGGCCCAGGCTAAGGTTATTAGTGCTGGTAAATAGTTACTTTCGCATTGAATTTCGTGTATTTTGAAAACGTTCTGCAATAAATTTCTAATTTAAAAAAATCCACTTCTTTCACTTTTTTTATATTTACAATTACTAATTTCCAAAGACATCCCGCAAAAAAAATTACCACGATTCATTCAGAATTTTAACCATTGATAATTTACTTTCATATGCAAAATACAATACATATATGCAGAAGACACATTTTATATATAAAAAAATAAATATTAGGTGTAAACAGCCTAATTTTTTGAGACAAACTTGGAACACTCTTGGATTATTGTCAGACGTTCGCAAGAGGTGGGGCAGCGAATAAAAACTTTAAGGTGGTACAGATCGGGATTTGAGTCTCGCTTAGTGATCCAACGCACTTATCCACTAAACCACTGCATCCACAGATACATCTTAGGTCATAAGTAATAGCCACCAGGGCCCCTTTTCTGGTTCTGATAAATACTAATTTGCGATTCTGTTTCAGCGTATACGTGAAATCTGCTGTCAAAAATTTATCAGAAGAAAAGTTATTTATTATGACTAAATTTTGCGGTGATAAAACGAGAATATCTTCTCAAAATGTTTATATGTAATTTGAAAAATAAAAAATAAAAAATCAAAGCAATAAAATAAATAGACCAGAAAAGAAGAACATAAAACATTTTTTTGGAATACGACTAACGCACTGCAACTCAAGTATAAAAGAATTATATCTATTAATTACTAAAATAAAAGGTGATCATTTTGCCAATTTTTAAAACAATTCTAGTGTTTTCTGAGCGTTGTGAGATTTTTGGGAGCTTCCTTCTAAGATTTGTTCCAGAATTTGGAAAATATTTTCGGATCAATACTAACCTTAACAGAAAACAAACTCAAAAGGCTTTTGACTTTTGAGCCATTACAATGGTAAAATCGAGGTGTTATGTAGCTATTTTTGTTTTTTTTTTTATAAATAATTTACTTAGGAGTAGCCAAAGGCAAAAAATTGTCGTCAAATTTAAGACAAAGTGAAAATTTCATTTCAGCTTTCAAGCTACCATATGCAGCACATTAAACAATAAAAACTTCTGTGCGCGACAGCGATATCCAAAATGTTAATAGAATTGATGCTTAAACGCTTCACTAATCAACTTTAAAATCCCAATATTAACGAGTTTAATTTAAAAAAAATTGCTTACAGCTGCTAGTTGTCACGAGTTTAACTATTCATATAAATGGTTTATGAATTATATATTGTTTTTTGGACTAAAATGAATGCTATATCATCGTCGTGGCTTGGAAAATGTAATAAGGACATATATACATTTATGTTTTCTTCCTCCATATATATGTACACACAACCCAATTTACAGCCAATCTACTTGTTTGATCGATATTTAAAATTCCTTAACAACTATACACGCTGTAAAACCTTATGGTATAACATTCAGACGTTTTGAGTAAGCATTTGCATTAAATACACCATTCAAAATAACTTAATTTATTTCCATTTATTTCTATCCGAACAATTTATGTGCAATAACAATTGGTTGACAATAATTTTTAATAATCGATCAACATACAACACCATATATTGTGCTATCCACTTAAAAAAACTGCTGTCAGCTAAAAGCTGACTCAATGACATTTCTCTTGTTATTCATTTTTTTTCCGTCTGGTGAAAGTATTTGTTTCTTTTTTGTACTTTTGTTATTGAGAATTGAGCTAGTAAAATCGTTTAAATTAATAAAATTCCTAAAAATTTCATAAAATGGAAGGTGGTAGAATTGAAATGTGTAAAAGTCTGATAGAATGGTTCAAAACTTTGAATCTCAAATCGCCACACAGCAATGCGGAAGAGCTTAGTGATGCTGTTGCCCTGGCCCAGGCGTTGAATCAGTTTTCTTCGGACTCTTTTACTGGTAAATTTGTAATCTTTTACTGTTATAACAGCATTAAATTAAAAAATTAAATATTTACTTATTTTTTCAGACCTTTGGCTATCAAAAATAAAGACAGATGTAGGCTCAAATTGGCGTCTGAAAATGAGCAACATGCGAAAAGTCATCGAGGGCGTGTACGATTACTATACTGATGTTCTCAATTACACATTATCTGATTACCCTCGGCCAGATGCTCAAAAAATCGCAGAGAAATGCGATATGCTTGAATTGGAGCGGTTGCTGCAACTGATACTGGGATGTGCGGTCAATTGTGTTGACAAGCAAAATTACATCACTCAGATTATGGAATTGGAAGAATCATTGCAACAGAATATCATGCGAGCACTACAAGATCTGGAGTCGACATTACAAGGATCATCGCCATCTAGAAATTCCATAAGCATGATGAACTTTGACTTTAAAATCTTGCAAGAGGAGCGAGATGCTCTGGCGCAGAAGTGCTTTGAGAATGAAAAAAGAGTAAGTGCTAAACGGTATACTTAAGGAGATGTTTATATATAATTTTTGTCTTCAGATTGTTCTTCTGGTTGAGGAGAAAGCTAATCTTCAACAAGAACTCGCAAAACTTCAAATTGAAATGGAAAAGCTCGAGAACTTATCAACAATCGGCGAGGATGGTACTTCTCTTGGGCCAATGCAACCGGGTTCAGCACGCTACAATGAACTTCGAAGGCAAATGGACCTTCTAAAGGAAGAACTACTGCAATCTGAAACCGCTCGGGAAGATTTGAAAATCAAAGCTCAGCAACAAGAAAAAGAATTAACTGCGTTGCAGCAAAAAATCGACGAACTAACGGTAGCTAATTGAATTATTTATTTTGCTGTGGTTGCTTCAATGTTAAAAAAAAAATATTATTCAATCAACATTCATCGATTCATTGTTTATTTTTGTTATAGCAACACACCGCAGAACTGTCTCAGCTGAAAGATGAAGTTGATATTCTTCGCGAATCAAACGATAAATTGAAAGTTTGCGAAGCACAGCTTATAACGTACAAAAAGAAACTCGAAGACCACAACGACTTGAAGAAGCAAATAAAAATGCTAGAGGATCGCAGTGCCGAGTATCTACAGCAGAATGCAGCATTCGAAGAGGACGCCAAGAAGTTTGCCACCGTTAAAGGTCAAGTGGAGCTGTACAAAAAGGAGGTAAGTCAACTACAAGATGTTAATGTTTATGATGAGGTGATGATTTTATTTTTTAGATCCAAGAGTTACATAAAAAGCTTGATTTTGAACTAAGTAAGAACGTCAAACTAGAATTTGATAATAAAAACCTCGAAAGCAACTTGAACGCATTGCAGAGGGCCAAGGAAAGTTTGCTAAAAGAAAGGGATAACTTGCGCGAGGCGGTCGATGAACTGAAGTGCGGTGAATTGTCAACAAGAAAAGGTATGTCGTTTCAAATTTAAATAATTATGTGTCTTAGGTTAAGTTGTGTATTTTCAGATAGCGGCAATACAATGTCAAAAGAACTGCAATCTCCGGCCTTAATTGAAAAGATCGAGCGACTAGAAGCTGAAAATAAAGCTCTACGTGAAGGTCAAGGCGGCCAGACAGCCTTAGCGGTAAGAAAATTTAATTTTCGTGAAACTCTCAACATTTAGTTTTAATTTTTTTTAGCAACTGCTGGATGATGCGAATAAGCGCAATGAAAACTTAAGGGAACAACTCAAATCAGCAAATGAACAAATTTTGTCCTTGAAATTAGCTTCAACCAATATTGATCCCAAGTTAAAAGGGTAAGCTTTGTAAAAACCTTCAGTGATTTCATGTAACTATTCTCCTTTTAGTGGTGAGGTGGACAAACATCTTAAACAGCTGATCGAGTTGAACGAACAAAAGAGTGAGTTATTTTTCTAAAACCATTATCTTTCTTCAGTTACATTGATTTAATTGAAATTTAGCATCACAACTAGAAGAATCGTTGCAACAAAGCACCAATTTACAATCGAAAGTCACTCAACTGGAGAGCACTGTAACCGCAAGAGAGCAAGAACTACTCGCATTCGATGCTAAGTACAGGAAGTGTGTAGAAAAGGCGAAGGAAGTTATTAAAAACCTCGATCCTCGAGTAGCTAGTGGTAACTTTTGAATTGAATATTTTCAAGTGACGTAAAGAGATAATTTCGGATTCTTTTAGTGATTGAAACAATCGGTCTTGAAAAGAGTCAAGACACTGAACCGGAAAGCAAAGCTGGTATGAGCCTTATGGAGGAACAACTTATGACAACAGCCTTCTACAGGTATGTGTATTATTGCAACAAACAAAGCTTTGTTATTAACCTGGTTATATTTCGAATTTTCAAGACTTGGCATTAATGCCCAACGGGATGCAGTCGACACAAAATTGGCCATGCTGATGGGTCAAGGACAAACGTTCCTAGCCAGACAAAGACAGTCAGCGCCTCGGAAATCTCTAACTAGTTCTTTCAAGTCTAAATAACATATTCTATACCCGGTGGTGTGCATCTTCTTTTACGTTTAGCAACTAGGTGTTTATCTTTGTATTTTGTTTCTATTTATTTATCCATCACATTATGTTTCTTGAGATGTTTTTTTTTGTTCTTCTATTTTGAAAGAATATATGAATATATTATATTTACACATTTTAATTTGGTGTTTAACTTATTCTTATTACTCCTTGCACTGTGAATATGTAAGTCCAGTACTTGCATTTTGCCCAAGGTGGCGAAAAGCTTTAACATTCAAAGAATAAATGTCTTTGGGCCTCTTGAGCACCGTGATAACCGTATTAGTTCACTGAGCCCTTGTTAGTTCAGTATACATTTTGTTATTTTGCCATACATCAAATATGGGGTTACTGCACATTTAGCGACTGTTTTAACAAACTTAGGCATCTAAGTAACACTCCTTACGTTTGCTTTACTTAGAGAACGGCGTTCACTTTGGTCCCCTATGGAAATAAGTACAAACGTAAGAATAAATAGCAAAGTTAATACTTTTTCGAAAAATACGCACCCACAAATTCTTTCCAATTTAATTTTTTGCAAGATGAGCAAAGCATTAACAGTATTAACGGACCTCTCAAAAATGTACCGTGTCGTTCTATTGCCATTAGACACCATAATAGTTGTGCACACAGGATTCGTGGACGCCCTGCTGCGTAAGTTGTAAAGGTGTTCTCTCTAGCCCGAGTTCATTGGAAAGATCTTCAATCAACGAACACGAAGAACTGTCATCCAGTAAGGCATAAGTATTCAGAAATAACATTCTATATGAAGTTCGTAAGTAAATGAGAGGATTGAACTGCAAATGTGTTTAGCTTGACACACAGCTAAACGGATGGGAATAACGACTATCGAATATGGTCAACACTCTATTTTTTTAAAGATTAAAGACACGTAAAACAAAAGACCTTTGCCATTACCAACGTAAGCTTTTGCTCCGGAATCAATGCAAAAAACTCATTTAGAATAAAATAATATAACTGCAAAAACCACTTTATACATTTTGTAGACCTTTTTTTGTAGAATTAATAGAATTAATATAGCGCAAGAAATGTTATAAGAAAAATGCATTTGAATGGAAAACTTAAAATCGTAATTTTGTAATTTTTACTTATGTCGTCGTATTTAAATTGATATAACATGATCTGTGGTTATGGTAGAATATGTATCTACTGAGGTAATTTGTTGTAACTGGAAAGCCCTGACGTACAGGTATTCTTATATTTAGGAATATTACGCACTGAAAGAAATGTTGCCACCTCACAACTAAAAATCGTTGGCGTATGTGGAACATATTTATTTAATTTTATTGATAATGATTTTTTTAGGCAAAAAATCAAAGTTTTTTGCAAAAAAAAAATCTCATTTCCTGTAATATATTTTTTGATTTAACATTTTTTTTATAGGCATAGAGTAGTGAGACCAGGAATAAAACAACTCAAGGAAATGAGAATTTATTTTTACTATTTTCGTTTACATGAACTAAGCTACCACAGATATTGCACCAAAATTAAAATCAGTAGTTCACAAATAGAAACATTATGCGGTTCACGAGAAATCATTCAATGCCATACAGCTGTCTGATTATGCGCTGTTTTGTGTTGTGGCACTACGTTATCCGGTGATATTCATTCGAATGACATGTTGATGCCACATCGGGTTAAACCTTTTAGGTCAAAATGGCCTGGTGTGTAAATAAGAGTGTAGTGCCAAAGTTGCTAAAGAACTTGCCTGGGCACTACCGTGCCCTTTAATTAATGGATGTTATTTAAAAATCTGTAGAAAAACGAAGATTGTACATATCGAGGCCTAACCGCGAAAATAACGTAAGCCATATTTTTATTCGGAATAGACTTTTTGATGGAAATTGATTAAAAACTCGCACTGGTTGTATCGATAACCACCATATAGTTACTCAAGTAATTTTATCGCAAGCGATAGATATACTCCAACCGAATTTAAAGTTAATAAAAAATCCTTCTCCTGTAAATGTTTATCTTGGACGCTTACGTTACGTTATTTTCGTGGTAAGGGCTCTTCTTACATAAAAAAATTATGTACACCAGCCGAAGACATATTTCTTTTTCATTTCAAAGTGCTTCATTGAAACCGAACAAGAAAAAATAGCAAAAAATATAAATTAACGTTTAAGAAATATCTCTTTATTGATACACATTTTGTAGCATTATGCATTGTTTATATTACAATGTTTCTTAATCATTTTTTATTTTTATTTAAAATTCTCTTCACTTCATTATGCTATACTTCAAATAAATATCTAACAATTAATAATTTTTTTTTCACAGAATGAAATAGCTATCTAATAATTTACATTAGAAGCCTCTATTTTTTTGTTGTTTTCTTTTTATTTATTTTTGCTTATAGTAGGGAAAATAATGAATCTAATAACAATAACATAACCTTAAAACGAATAAAAAATTGTCATAAAAATAAAGATAAACTAATTTGTGATTCAATAACGCTAAATGCATGTAGACGGTGGATAAGGTTAATAATAATTAATTTTTGTTTGTCTGTGTTTGGTTTTCGGTTTCGAAATAAAACAGAACAACTATACATTAAGAGTTGGTAAGCATTCCTTTGGCACAGTTTCAGTAGTCTAAACTCTTGTTAACTCCAAAGCTCTGAGATATACAATGTATACTTTGGTTTGCTTTTGTTTCGATGTAAACTCCCTGTCAATGCACGGAGTAGCAAAAGACAACTGAATAATTTACATTCTCATTATAGGCGTGGTAGTGTTTATATAAATGTCTCTCTACCAAGGGCGCCACATACTTTCATCCATTTGTCGAGATTCGGCGGCGTAAGGACCAACGCCACCCTCTTGTCGGTTCAAATAGTTTTGATTGTTTTGATTCTGATCTGAGTTCTCCATATTCATGTCGTTGTTACCATCGTCAACGTTCATTGATTTTGTGGAGTGCATTGGAGGCGGGGTTGTGGGGGCTTTTTCAATGTCAATATCGATTTCCGATGAAGTTGATTGTCCGACGAGTGCCTGTAAGGACTGTTGCTGGTGCTGCTGTTGTTGTTGTTGTTGTTGTTGTTGATGATGTTCGAGCTGATGTTCAGTAATTATAGGGCTATGTCCACGTGAATTGGGGGCAATTAGTGAAGTTTGAATCGATGACGCCTGAACCATTGTTGGGTTTGGGTTTGGGTTTACATTAGTGTCATCCGTTGGCAATTCCATTGAACATTTATCATAGTTATCCAACTTATCACTGACAATGGACGCCGATTGATTTCTATTTAATTCAATGAGTCGCTCGAAGTCAGTTCGAGTCGCGATGGGATCAACAATTTGCTGCGTGCTAAGACCTAAGGCGGCTGCTAATTGCATGTAGTGCGGGGGTAAGACCAGCACATTATTGGGATCGCCTACTTTGAGGTTTTTGTATGCATCCAGGGTACAAGGCTGGAAAATAAATAAATGGAATTTGTTATTATTATCTATTAATGAGTCGACCTAGTTTGGAGATGGTTCAAGGCAAAATGTTAGAATTTAATTGAAAAAATGTGAGACCTGACGCATATACCAATTTCTAGGTAATGTTTTAATAGCATAATTAGTCTCATAACTTGATGTCAAACGTATCAAATACTCCAAAATCGGTTCGAAATGGATATGAATTATCACAAAACTCAGTTGTGACAGCTTTCTATGTTAAAATAGCTTTTGTTTTAGTGAGTCTTGTGGCAATTTTAAACTTGTTTAGGGGGTTGCAGTGCCTAAGTTGCATGTCCAAAATGTTTGGAATTATGTTTAGTAATGACTTCGGTATCAGCAAACGGACCTAAATCTGAATATACTCAAAATTAAACAATGTAGAAAAAAAATTAAAGATAATATTGTAAACGGTTGCAGTATGTCGAACAATAACAATGGGTTATCACTGGGTCGCAAATTTTCATGGGTATCGACCATAAGTTCGTTTATCTTTTCCAGGACTTTTTTTCGGTGTAAAGAGTAGGTACGCAGCCGGTAGCCAAACTGGTACGTCCCAAATAGTGTATTGCAGAATGTTTTGAGAAGATCACACAGTAAATAATATGTATCCATGCATAGAAAAATGAACTTTGAATGTCTGAAAGTCTTTTTACTGCTTTTGAAAACTTTTTGATTAAAAAAGTTATTTATTTAAGGAAAGTTCTTTGAATGGGTTAAACATTTTGACTGATTTTAAGTCAATAGACATAAACGACGATGCGAATAAATGCCATTTTATTAAAAAAAATATGATTCGGATTAATTAAAAATTCAATACCTTTTACGATTTTCAAAAAAAATACAAAAAAACCGTATAAAAATGGTGTACTTACTTTATTTCGTATATCTCCAGCATTGAGAGTAGAATTTACATCGATCATCCCTGAAGATGTTGCCATGGGTACCCGCAGATTATCTACACTGCTATCTGTTACATCCATGTCCTGACCACGATTGTTATTTTCGTCCTAAAAATGTATATGTTAAAGTTCATTGTTGCAATGCCAACAAAGAGAAAATGTATTTACCTGAGTGCTAGCATGTTCCGAAGACGTCGATGATATCGTATGAGCTGTAACATTTACCCTGGTTGCCTTACTAAAATCCAGTGGATTCGAGTCCTGACTACTGTAATCTAACGAGTTATCATCTTGCCTAAAAATGTAATATTCATATAAGGTCGCCCTATTTTTAGATACCTAAACATGATAACTTACGGTTTCTTTGCGCAATTGATCTCGAAACAACTACTAGACGGACTATCAGCATAGGCCGTTGTATGTGGACATATTTCAACATCGATCTCAGCAATACACTGATCTAAATGTCGCAAGAGTCGAGCTTTTGAGCCTGGATCGGCTAAAGATGGAAGATTCGGCAGAGGCGGGGGTTCTGGAGTAGCAAGGTATCTGGCAACTTCGCGCGCACAATCCGTATATCCGGCTCGGTATTTATTGATTGCTAAGGTAATTGGATAAAATTGATAGATATTGACCGGTAGGAGAGGGTAAATTTAATAATACTTACTGGGGTCATCTAGATTTCTATGTCGCTGAAAATGCCTGACTGTCAACTCCAAAATGTCAGCTTTTTCCAACTTTGTGTGTTTAGTTTGGCCATCGGTTCCTTTGGCGTTTGCTTTTGTTGATTCCAAAATTAAGGCTTTAAGGATAGCCAAACTCTGATTAATGCGTGCTCTTCGGCGCTTCTCCATGAGAGGTTTATTGGTGCGTTTTGTAACTTCCTGACTGGAGCTTACATTTTGTGTAGAGGTAACTAATCCGATTGTTTTTGAATTAAGCAGTGCACCAGGTTGTGATATTCCTAAGCCTACAAATAAAAAAGAGACTTGTTGTTGACATAAACTTTTTAGAATTTGTGCACTTATTGAGGTGTTATTTTCGTTTCTTTATCTCTCGTTCCAGAATCAATATAAATAAATTGATGTGATTTTGTATTCACAGTAATAGCTGAAATGTATTTTACCGAAACTTGTAAATCAGTATCGTATTTGTTTGATTTCCGGGTGAAATTTAAACTTAGCTACTACTAAGAAGTAGAAGAAAATACAGCTGTTGTTCAACAATAACATTGGGATAGGTCTATTACTGAATTGTTTTGAATTTAAGAAACACATTGAAGACATTGGATTGTGTTCACACTCAAAAGTATATACATTAAAAGCATATACATTTAAATGTGCAATATGCTTCTGCGATATACCTGTCTAAGATATATTCGATTTAAATTTTCACCATTTTGTGTTCCTAGTTCCTTTTTGATACATCTTTTTCTTGATTTTGAAGGTTTCGACGGGGTCGCCTACAAGTTCTATGAAGCTGCTGTATCGGTTGCATGCCAAAACTCCCAAAACCAAATAGCAAAAAAAATTCGAAAATGTGACACCCATCTTGATTTGAGCGATTTGGTGCTGGGTGAAAACAAAAATTTTTTTTTTCACCTTTGGATATCATATCAAAACGCCTGTCGTCTTTTTATTTTCCTCGGTACTGCTTAATCGTGTACTTATTAGGTGCGATACAACTATATTCGGAAAAGAAGGTCAACGGCAACTTTTTTTGTTAGATTAACCTTTAGGTAGGCAATTAACTAATAAACTCATGCGTTATTCCATATTCAGCCTTTTGGTGTGAAAATATCAAGTAATTTGTTTACTATCTAGATATGCACTATCGACGCCTTTATGTCTTCAGTCCTAGAGTTAAAACAGTTGGTGCGTTCTATCCTTGAGAGAAAATAATGAAACAAAAAAAAAGGATTCCCGTTTTTTTTTACTATCTACATTTTTAATGCCTTTATATTGGGCTGCACATAAATGCCACAAATCTTAATTTTTAATAAAAGTTTTGCTGTAAACGGCATTTGAGGTAAATCCATTCTGAGGCTTGTACCGAATCCAAGGCTATTTCGATTTCATGGATATAGGTGATTTCAAATAATTTGAGTATTTGTACTGAAAACTATGAATATAAGTTCATTTAATTCAAACAAAATTATAAAATCTAATAATTGTGAATCCAATAAGTTCTAAAAAAAACCTAACTTCTATCAAGGTTTTAGACTTAAACCTTGGGCAAATAATACTTTCACTACTATATCTTCGAAGAAACGGTTTTAATTCACACTTATTTATTTTATTTATGATAAAAATAAACAATAGTAATATAGCCCATACAGGTCATAAGGTCTAGATTTTGCAACCAATGTATGTTTCTTAGACGCCAAGCTCCGTTATCCAACTAAGACAAAAGTACGATTGGATAAGCTCCGACATTGCGGTAAGAGCAAAATGGTATTTGGTGCTACTTTTGTCGAATAGTTATAGTTCCCAAATGCAGGCACTTCTTTTTTGAAAGTTGTAGGCACTTGGTCATCATATTTACCTATTGCGATCTTTAATAACAATTAAGCATCTTAGTGCATACCTGGTTGTATTTTATTTATGGTGATTTGAAAGTTACAAGGAAGTAAAAGTCAGCTCGTTTTCTTTACTTACAGCAAAACATTATTCAGATACCTTGTGCCGAGTCCCAATAAATATTGCAACAATCCGAGAAGTCACATTGTTTGTTTTGCTCAAGATTCAAACTTTAATTTGACTGAATTATTGAGTAAAAAGGGAATATAGGAATCCAGAAGTAAGCACAGATCGATACTTGAAAAGTTAGGCCTTTTTTTTAAACACAACAATATACATCCATGGTTTGAACAAGCCAGTTATGTTTGACTTCGGAAAAATTAATTACTTAACACCAGTATCTGGCGCCATCAATATACTTCGTCAACTCGTTGCCACTAATGTCCTTCCGGACGAACTTGTATCAAACAACGGGACAGCAGTCTTATCTGACGAATTAAAGGAATGCAGAATGCAGGACGAAGGTTTGGAATGCAGCGGTGCAGATAACCGCTTGTACAAATCAGTGTTTCAAAAAAGTCGACCCGAACGCAAGTTCTGCATTGTCAGTACATACATTTACCCTTTATTATATATTAACATATAATGGTTTATTAAATACATTGTGGCGGGTTTTTAAAACAATTTATTCGTTTATGTTTTATTAATCGGTTTTTTTTTTTTCGAAAATAAAAAATTAATTAACAATCAAAATCACCACAAAGATGTTTAAAATATACTCTTTCCATTTAAAAGAAGGTAACTATCCTGGAATAATTTTTTTTAAAATACAAGAACTGCCCTTCTCCATCAACGGAAGCCATGATTTTATAATGGAATTTATCGTCGCGACGTTCATCTACAGGTTGTTGCAACTGAAAAACATAGAGCATCCAGAGTTATATACATGTGCTGTATTTCCTTTAAAATTTAGATCACAAGAAGTGCGGTTCCAATGTGATTTAGAACGAGTTATATAAATACTGACAGCTTATTATTTATTAATTTTTTGTAATGTAAATGGATAAGAGGCAAAAATTGGGAAATCAGGAGTTTTTGTTGTTAATTTTACGAACTAAGTGTTATTCAAAATAAATAAATTTTGATTAAGCAATTTGGAGAAGATTGATCCAAAATGCGGAACTAGAATGGTTTGAAAGCAGCATTTTCCTTGCATTAGGAACCAGTAGTTCAATGATAACAATAATGATGAGAAACGTTTTTGCTGCGAGCCTGTTATACAGGAATTTGTGAATAATAAAATGGTGTCAAACATTTTAATAAATCAGCTTTTATATTGTCCAAAACTAGCTCCGCAATTGGTATATTATTTTGAAAGTTAAGATTCCAAATTTATCATTGCTCGAAGATTTTTTTTTCTTTTGACACCTTACTTATCTTCGTGCTTACAAAATGAAAGTAAAGTTGTATGTAAAATAGAACCATAAGTTGTGGTTTAATAATAATTAAGCAATAACCGATTTAGTGAGCAAGGACAAAATTGTGTTAAGCATGCTTATATCTACCACCACTAATTTGTTCATAATTTTAGCATAAAGGAAGGTCTTTACTAAAACAATGTGTATTAACTGTAGTACATAACTTAAACTTTAAACTGCCCTCCTAAAAAGTAAGAAAAATCGACATAAACGGCTATGGTTTGTAAACTAATGTAGGTGTTGCTTGATGTGACAACCTCAAAAATTGGCCGTCTTAGCGGTGCCCAAAGATGTTAACTTAGAAGACTTAGAACAGACAGTAGAGACTGATGTAGTTAGAGAAAGATAAAGTCACCAAAATAAAAGTATAAGTTAAATAGTTATTTATTTTTAAATAAAAATGCATATATGTAAATATAACTAACTAACTAATACTGTCACATTTATGTCACATGTGGGTGCAGTGGGTTAGTGGTTAAATACCACTAACGAGGTACCCCCGGTTACAAATCCGACTACTACCACGTAATAACTATAATAACGTATAAAAACTGCCCCACCTCTTGCAAAGGTCTGATAAACATTCAAGAGTAAAAAATGTCTTGAGAAGCTTCTCAAAAACAAATTGCCGTTCGAAATTGGCATTAGACTGTAGTTCCCTTCAGTGTCAAATATATATATTTTCGCACCACAAAGGTTGGAGAAGCTAGGCTCTATGTCCTGTATGGGCTTTTGACGCCTAATATTCTTGTATTCAATTTTTGTTCTTTAAAATTTAAGTTTAAATATATATAATTCATCGAAAGCTATTTAAACACAGCCAATCGAAATACAATTCAAAGATTATGATGGTCATTTACTCTTACAACTTGTCTTGACAATATTAGGGCCGCTATAGAATACAGCACCGCTTTCTTAGGAAACTAATGTGAGTTACCTACGGTTTCTGCTTTTAAAAATATGCTTACAATTGGTCAGACTATCTTATAACAAAAAAACTTTGTTTAGATGAGATAATGTAAATAATACTACCAAGTATTTACGAATATTTGAGGCTGATCCTTCTAGATTGTCATTTTAGACTCAAGCCCTACACTACTTCAAATATCAAATATGATTATTAAAATAAATGTTCTCAGTTAACGTTGTTTAAAGGCAGTTACATTTAATCAAATGTTTGAGGCTTAAGATTTTAAGGTTTAAAAATGTTGTTGGCATAAGGAAGGTACATAATGCATGAATGTAGTAACATACATTATTTACCTAACTGTCAGACTATTGACTTGTTACATATGTATAACACTCTTTATGAAAAAAATAGGTAAAATTCCAAGAGTATGCTGATTATTTATGACTTCTAACTCAGTAAATTTTGTTAAAGTAAGATGCGCTTTCCCTATGGCTAATGTTATTTATTTATTAATATTTATAAATTTGTTGTTCATCTCCATTTATGAGTAGGCAAATCATATATACGCCTATACAAATTAAAATGTTATTTATTTTGCCCTTTTGTAAATTTTTTGTTTGCAAAATCTGTATCTAATGTATCTTAAGGCAATTCCTCTCCATTTGCCTATTTTTAAGTCTCATCACCTTGTTGTTCTAGCCATAGAAGCTAGCTTCCACAATCTTCATTACCCTTTAAATTCTGAAAAATATTGAAGCAAATTTAAAACTTTATAGGAACCTGAGTGCACAACGCAAGAAATATGATTTCGTATAGCAAACATAAGTACGTAAGCAATGCGAATAAAACCATTTAAATGGACCTAAGAAAACATTAAAAAATACTTGTTCGCAGTATATCACTGACTTAAAAGCCAATCGCATACCTTCGTAGGTAAGTAAGATTTTAAATTTTACATAAGTAATATGCATCTGCCGACGCATTTCTAATTTACATTCCCCAGCATTTTCCCTACATTTATATCTTATTTATACATAATTCTGACTGAATGCAATTCTTCGTTATCAAACAAATTTTAAAAAGGATAGCTACTTGTTTAACGGTCAACGAACTAATCAAATAATTCTTCAAAATAACCCCAAATTTCAACTTAACTAATATTCTCAACACGCATGCTAATCCGTTGCTTAAAAAATAAGTCCTTATCTCACTGCATTCCGCCCTCTGCGGTAGTGAAAAACTCTAAACTGCAAGCAGCACGAGCACTGTTTGGTCAAATCCAGTGGGGACAACATACATACCTACCTCTCACAAAATGAAACCAGAGCAACAAAAAAAAAATGGTTTAATGTGTTGAACACTGATAAGGGTGCAAATTTTTCACTTTATAACCACAATATTACTCATTTGCTATGCGGGAGATCGGAAACAAAGTCAAATGCATTCCATGCTAGCGATACCCTTATCAGAGCACTGTCAATGTGGACAAATATTCAAATAATCGAGCGCCTAGTCCATAGGCATTTTTAGTCAATGAATAATCGTCAAACATTGTCATCGGAATGGGAAATTGTTTTGTTTTTATTTAATAAAAAAACAAAACAAAAAAAACAGCAAAAACTTGTTTACCAGTAGTAGTTTTATTTTTAGCGTAATCCTTTTCGCGTTTTGCAGTCATTTTTTTTCTAAATTTACACAAATTATGTTTCGATGAACATTTATTTTTTATTTTATTTTATTTTTTTCATTCGAGAACGAAACATCACTTTACAAACTTCACTGGCACAGTCATCAACGGTAACGTTCTAACATATCAAGTGTTTCACTTAAAAAACAAACAAAAATAATAAAATACACCACCTACTCGTACATATGTAGGTACTAGTATTAAACTCGTTCGCCACTACTGGCAATCACCGAGGAGCCAAGTCCGAAACACTTCCTTACCGCAAGAAGTCATCCTTTGAACTAAACCGAATCGAAATACCGAAATCACTGAAACATTATCCTGCTAAAAAGAGCCGACACCGATACCGACACTGACGAGGACAACGACGACGACGACGACGACAACAACCACGATTTCAACGACTCTAACGATAGGATGACTGTGAAAAGCTCCACACTGCCTGTGTGCCTTTAGCCGTGCTCCGGCATCTGATTCCTCTCTTTGCCGAACCTTTTCTATACCACCACACGACAGCCAGCCAACACACTTTGCTCCCACTCGACAGCATATATAAATGTATCTTTGTCTATCTATGTGCGAATGTATGTGTATCTATGAGGATCACCTCCAAAAGGGATGAGGGATGAAGGATGGGAGAATAGCCGCCGCCGACGACGACCCTTATACAACAGAGGTTACCGTATCGTCGCAGCAGATACTTATCCCATCGCCCATTCCATCCCCCGTCTGTATTGGCGACTTTAACTTGAAAGTGCCGTTCTGGGATGAAAACAACCATCACACGCTGCTGCTAAGCTTTCCCCTATCCTCTGACGCCCCTGCCAACAGCGATGATGTCGACAGCGCGGCAACACACAATATCTAACGGTGCGGAGAGTAACTCACAAGCGCAAAAAAAAAAATAAAAAAGAAAATACAAAGGAAAAATAACAACAAAAAAATCGAAAACCCAGTGGAGAGAAAAAAATCACCCCAAAGCCACCCCCAAATAAAAGAAGAAAATAAAACCTCCACCATGCACAGAGTGAGTGAAAAAAAAAATTAGAGCGAAGGGAAAAATTTCCGAACTGAAAACCCGAAAGCACTGCAGGGAGCGAAGGGTAAAGAATGGGGTGTGAAAAAAGTGGTCTTGTCGTCGTCATCGCCATCGTCGTCGTCGTCGTTGTCCGACGTAGGTGTGAGAACCACCTACCCACCAACTACCACGTAAGTGTGGTGAGAGGAAGCACGCGCGCAGGATAACAAAACAAAGCAACAAAAGCTGTAAAGCACGACATCGCGGCACTTTGAACCATGAGTCTAGTGCCAAATGTTTATACTACCACTCTCCATGGAATAAAATTCCCCCAAGTCTATACACTATAGCTGGGCGCATAGATACGACCATAAACGAACGAGTGAGCAGATATTTCGAGTGTATGTGTATGGGTTTTGCTGGAGCACACGGCAGCACCAAATGAATCCAATCCACAGCACGTATAGTGGTGTATCTCTATAGGGAAGCAGAGGTAGCAGTAGCAGCCAGCAATGGAAGCACAAACAAACATACAGATGCTCTGTTCCAAAAGTCCTGCTTCTGCTTGCCTGCCGTATCGCAATGAATGGTGGTTTTCAACGTAATCAGGCAAAGGTTTTACTTGATAAATTTACATGGTTGTAAAGAACAAAAACTGTATTGGCTTGTGGATATTGGCATGGTGTAAAAAATTAAAACCTTTGCATATAATTGAGTTCTGAGCTCTCGCAGTAAAGAAATTTCATGAATCTAATATGTTTATACATATATTTATTTAAAGTTTCATATAAATCAAACATAAAAATAATTTTGCCTCTGAAACTTTGTACATAAACAGTCATATAATAATTTTTTGTTTTGCAAGAAACGTACAAATTTTGACATAATACGACTGATTTTTTTTATCTAGATCATGAAAATACCCCTAAAATTAGGAAAGGGCACATGCAGTTCGCCGAATTTGGAGGAAAATGCCGTATTTTATTATTTCCATTGTTGATAATTTATTTAAAGTTTTAAGTTAAGCCGAAGCAGAAACATATGCACCTTCTTAAAAAAATTGCTGAAAGCCCCAATAATAGTTTTTTCACCATTTTACTATCCTACCATTATCGTAATAATTGTATCTTGTTTTTATCATCAAGTCCGTGATGGAGGGCCGCCGGACTTTATTTCGTTTTTAAAATTCTTAATGACTTCGCGATGGTTATGGAATATGCTGCATGCTGCCCAATTTCGGCGCCTTCTTTAATTTTAATTTTGGGGCCTTATTTCCTAGAGCCCTGTTTTTTTTTTAGATCTTTTTTTCAAAACTCACACTTAACAAATTTTAACAAGTGTAGTGTCAAGAGAAATTGACTTCTTCTAAAAAATTTCGAATCGTATTAGGTGCGCAAAGGTGTCTTGATGTATAAAAAAATAAGTTTCGTAAAAAATTCAGTTACAGATGAGGAATTAACCAGATAGTCAACTCTGCATACTCCTATCCCATTGGAACCGCAAAATCTTCTCTTAAATTTCCTATCTGTGCTGTGATGAATACGTGTTAAAGAGAAACACGAAGTAGGGAGGCGTTGGTGTGTCATAAATATGACATTAGCGCGGTTCGTTTTACAACATTTTCAAATGGCACCAAAAAGCAGCTGGTCACGGCTGATGCGTTTGGAAGTGCTTCGAAGTGTAGAGCTTACATAATTCAACTTTTATAGCTATTTTAATGCAAATGTTTATGATGAAACAAAAAATTAGTAACACAGTAAATACGAAGTTGTTACAATTCGAATATTTTTTACGGTATTAGGAAGTAGATCTATATTTTTTAACGGCCTTAAAATAAATATATTTGTGTTGTTTTATTTTTTCTATTTTAGTTTGTTTTTTCGGTGGATGGAAGAAAATATTTAATAAAATGATAGAAATGAAAAGTATATTCATTATTGCATAAATATTACTAAATTTGTAATGTTTGGGTGTAAAATGTTCATAGTAAATAATTCTTCGATTGTTTTATTATGTTTTTATTTAGCATATAAGAGTTTAATGGATATACATCGTCAGTTTCTGTACATCGATAAAAAAGAAAGTGGAAAACAAGTATTTTTATTCGTTTTTGAAGTATTTTATTTTACAAACTTTGTACGTTTAGCAATTGAATTTATTGAGCTGTTTGTTTGTTTTATCTAAGTTAATATGCTTTATCTTTCAATTTATAGTAAGTGATTTATAGTTATATATTGAATTGATAAGCCACTCTTTCCAACAGACGACTTTATTTGGCAAGTTGTAATTTTTTTTTTTTTTTTTTAATTTTTCTTATGAAAATTGTGATTGCAAATGTTGTTAAAAAATGCTTTTCATACACCAAAAATAATATTTGTTAGAATTTGTTCCATTTGCGTCTTAAACCAGTACCTAATTTTGTAAAAGTTTAATAAAACCAACCATTACCTACGAAATCTGTGTTTGTATTGGTATGCTTAAATTGATGGTCAACCGAAAATGTATGATCAACTTACTTATTATATGATAGTCACGTTAATAGATATAATTGTATTCTATTATTTTTCATTAAAAATTAGAATATATTTGGTTAAAACCTTAATATTGTAATATGTACGTAAGTATGTTTTTATAAACCCATATTTACCCCATAATGTGCAAGGTTCCCATTTTAGTTGCGCGTAAAAGCCCATATACCCATATGCGTGCAAATTATGAGGGCAAAACAGCTGGGCTTACGCTTGGAGGTGAACTGAGAGATTCTCTCTCGAGTTGACTATCTGGTTAATTCCTCACCTGCGGTTACGGGGTTAATGAAGAAAGGGGCCGATATGTTATCAAATAACCAGTGTACTTATTCCTAGCTTTCAAATCTTTGACTGGATAGAAGAAAGGCTCTTCTGAATGAGTCATTTTAAGTTACAAGCCAATAAACTACTTAGCTTACTTTTATGTATGTGTGCAGCAAGCAGATTTGGTGATAGTTTGAATGCCATTGCATGTTAGTACATATTTAAATATAGTAAGCCAAACTTTTAAGTATATTATGCCACAATATTTGGTCATAGGATATATGAAACCACGATATTTGTTTTCTATTCAAAGACTCTTGATTTTTTTATGTTGTTACAAGCTTCTGTTATATTTCACTTACTATTCACTTTAGGATTTTTCTTTCCATTTGGATCAAATCCTTACTGGGATAACAAACCACATACAGCATAGCAAATTTAAGTCTTCTAACATATTTTACATAACAAAGTTCATCTAACATGTATAAATCTAAGCCCCAACAGTTGAATGTGGGCTGATGGCACTCGGATTCTCATTTGGCTCCTCTCTGAACTTTTCATTCCCATTCAGATACACATTCCAACATACAAAAGCCATCCAACATTGACTGTTCATGGCACCAGAGCGCGCGTAGATATGTCTCATACAATTATAAGGCACACGAGAGTTTGTGTGCTGTGTTGCTTGCACCCGAACGTCTAAAGCCGGATGGGGAGAGACTAACAACGAAACCAACTGACACGAACACGACAAATCGCACAGAGCAGGGGCAATACATTTCACTGCTTCGGGATTTGATTCCTCAGGTATGTAGCTATACAGATAGATTTAACTCCTCGCATCGAGCAAGGATTTTATCCTTCATTCACCCCAAGTGAGGTCCTTTTTACTATGCTATGCCATTCTATCCCCTTCCTCCCTCCCCATTCTCATTAAATGGCAAATTTTCTTACACTTCTTGACTTGCATTTAAATAAATGGCACCGAACGCAGCCAGGAAACGGAGCAGGTACTTGTGACCTGAAATCAGGTACCCACAAGGAATTCAACCGGGTGTTTTTTTTTGTTGTTTCTTTTTTACGACTCAATAAAATTCACCACATGCCTCGGCAGCTATCAACCCTCATCGTGATCCCCGGATAATCTGTAGAGGGTTACGGGTTATATTTGAAATGTTGCGTCGTCGTACGCATTAAATTCTGAATCCTCCATGAAGGTCCAGAAAGTAAAATTGACAGGGTTGTTTTTGTTCGTCGTAATGCTGCTACACTTGCTACGGCTGGCTACCACTTTTGAAACAAACTCCAGAGCTGCTGCTGGCTGGATGGTACGGCATGTACACTAGCTGCAAGCGAATTGGGTGAAAGCGGTCGTCAAGAGTATCGCCGTTCTCTTCCACTAGCACTTCGTTGTAAAGACTGCGGAAGAGCCATAGTTCTCCATAGTTTAGGGCAATAGTGAGTGGGTTTATCAACGTTAAGCCTGCGGAGTGCGAGGGGAAGAATGTGCTATATCTGCTGGACAAACAGAAGGCAAGAGCATAGTGGATTCAAGTAGGGCGTTATGACATCATAAAAGGACAGCAGAGCATTTGCTGCAGCATAGCTTAACCAGCACGACAATGGAACTTTGTAGTCATTATGATAACGATATTGGTTTCGTTCTGGCATCAACCTACCCAATGGTGCCACTGAGCATCCGCATTGTGTGCACATCCGTCCTACATCTAACATTCTAAACAAGTTACCGTCTGATCCTTAAGCTTAGATTGATTATGTGAAAACACCACCACCATCAGCATGACGACGAGCAACAGCAACACTGTGTGCGAGCGAGGGATAAGGGCTCGTTGAAATCAGATCGACCACCACACTCATCCACTCATCCCCAACACCCACCTCCATCCACCACGACTTCAACAATTCAGTGTGCGGCGGCAAATTGTGAAAGAGGATATTGCAGCTCGGAGGCAATAATGACTCCATGGGTCGATGGAGTGCGAACTGGGAGGGTTTCGACGAGCAGACATCCGACACTGGCGACACTCTGTTCACGGCACACGACAATGTCTCACTCACCCTGCCCCCTACCCTCTTCTGCACAAACAATGCCAGGCCTAACCATGCCATGCCGTGCTGTGAGACCGACATGCCGCGCCACCCCAATTCCGCCGATAATAAGCGGCGTGTCCCCATTGTGCCAACTCTGGCGAGAGTGCGCCTATAATTCATTCAACCTTTCGGGTGTGTGGGCGGGGGTGGTGCAAATAAGCTCGTTTCGGCGAGCAAAAATATAAAAACCTTCCACAATTTGAGTCATCAGTAATTGGGTGAGGGTTGGGCCAGCTAATGGTGCGACTCCCACCTAAGGTGAGTCTACACTTGGCTTTGTGCTTAACCACCACCACATCATACAGCTTCGTGCCGTGTCCCTTTGGGTAATTTTTATTCTTTTTCCCAACGTTGTGGTGGCTATTGAAGAAAGTAACACCGTCCAGCATGTAGATGTGTATAGATAAAGCCGCCTATAAAAGTCAGTGCCACAACGACGAGAAGTACGACGACGTCGGACCCAAACCTGCTCCAGCCAATTTACTATGTAATTCTTTATCCATTACTATCACTTCATGACGGCACGGCGGCAATGCCCATCCCTTGGCATTTGCCACAATTACTCTCGTGCGCTCACCCTCGCCCTTGAGATTCACCCTCTTTAAGGGTGGCGGTGATGGTGATGGTGGTGTAATACAACAACCAGACGTATAGCTATAGCTATAAGGGATATAAAATGCTCCGCAATTACCACTAAGGCCACATCTAACGAAGCCGATGATTTCTATAAAAAGTTTTTTTCTTTATTTTATTTTTTTTTTCTTCGTTAGCCTCCACCCTTGGAGTGTTTTTTTCGGGCTAGCAAGTTTCCAGAGAATTTTTTTTCCTTTATTTTGCGTGATTTTATTTTTTTATATTTTTTGCTACTTCATCCCCTTGGTTTCGTATTTTACACTTTACAGATACGGACAAGGACCGTCGTCCATCGTTTATGAGAGTAGGTTTTCATGGCACCGCCATTACAGTGGGGCTGAAATGTAAAACTCTAAACTTTCGGACCAGTAGGGCTAGAAATTTAGAAGAGTGGATAGGAATGATCCTTACAGCTCCTATCGTAACCTCGTGGAAAATGGAAAAAGCTGGAAAATTTTCTTCTTAAAAATTCTTCTCACGATAAATTGTTGAGTTTGGTGAATTGGTTCACAGCAACGAAATTTGACTCGAACCAAGTTTACTTCCACCATGATTCCACCAAGTGTGTTTCAAACAGTTCTCACTATCGATGGCACGGTGCAAACCATATACCACATAGCGTAGAAATTATTTTTACTATCCAACTTAATATTAACGGCTTACTTTATTATACTCGAATTGAAATGACAAATCTCTTGTTTTGTATAGAAAATGTAAATATTGCGTGGGAAACTATATTTTAAGTCAATAGGTCAGTTGAGACCAACGAACTTGGTCCTAATAAATGGCTACATGAATATAATCAAGGATAAAAAAGGCCCCAAAAATTTATATAACACGATAATTTCTGTAATTTGGGCCATTTTTCATATATTTGGGACCATATTTCATTTTGTTTCGGGTGTATTTTTAATTTTTTAGTTTGGGGTCAAATTTCAGTATGAAAAATTACCCACGAAAAATGGATCCAAACCAAAAATGAAAAAGGCCCCAAAAATGTATACGGAATACAACAACACGAAAATTTCTGTAATTTTGGGACATTTTTCATATTTTTGGGGCCATATTTCATTTTGTTTGGGGGTATTTTTAATTTTTTAGTTTGAGGTCAAATTTCATTTTGAAAAATTACCCAAAGTTTTCAAAAATAAATGAAAAATGGTCCCAAACAAAAGATTAAAACGGCCTCAAAATCGGGGCAACGAAGTTGCGTGAGCGGTACCTGCCGCCTGCTGAAAGAGGGTTGAAATTCTTTACTAGTACTTACCAGGTACTATTTATGGTAATGATTTGACCAAATGAAAACCAACAGAAGTAGACCCAACAGTTACCCCATGATCGTCACAGTACATTTTCAGCGCATTAATTGAAGCGTTTTCGAAAATTTTTTTTTAAGCCAGTTCTCTTTAAGACTTAAAATTTTACTTTTACTATGGCGAAAGTTAAAACAAAAACACACAGTGATTGCAAATTCTGGGGTCCTGTCTTTAACATTCCCTTTTCGAAAAAATAGTATATTTGTATATTGTATAATAGTATATTGTACATTTATTTCGTACAAAAACTACAAAAGAAGTGCTCGGAAATTTATCATTTTATTTAACTATTCAAGCTTGATACACAGAAACTATACTCCGTCCAACAATGGCAGTACACCTAATATTTTTATACCATGTTTACCCGCCAGTGAATGTCCAACTGCATCTGACGTAGATCCAACATGTTTTATTCAGCGCACATCTAAGTGTGCACTGATTGGCTATGTCCTGGTGGGTTTCCCATGACGAACTTTTGGTTTTAAACATTTTAAAACAATTCTGAATGATAAGTTTTATCGTGGAGATCTTGTTTTGCATATCTCCTAATGTGTAAAAAAACAATAATATTGAGTTACAAAATAATAAGCTGTTTTCTTTGAGGAAAAACTTATTTTCATAGCGCGCGGTCAGTTTTTTGATGTTATGTGTATTTTTCTAAACTTCTTTTATGTTTTGTGCAATTTATATTCTTAGGAAAATTCATAAAAATTTAATTTTTGTATTTCTGTTTGTATTTTATTTAAAAGGGATTACGCTTACTGGGGATACCATTCAAAAACTCGCCTTTTATGTTACCTCTTGGTGGTTTTCAAAAAGATAAGTTTGTTTCGTTTTTTTATAAATAAAAAAAATTTAATGAAAATTTCCATCTAAAAAAGGACGGTAACCCTACATCCGATACTTTCAGATTTTTGCTAATTTAAATAGCTTACTACGGAAACCTTGTAAAAGATTTTCTTAGAGTAGCACCTTACGGAAAACAAAAGAGTGCAAATAAGAGACAAACATTCCTTTCTTCCCTGTACTGCCAATTTATATTGAACAGAGTAGAGTGTCTGTCGGTGTACTTTGAAAAAAAAAAAATATATATATATATCAGGCGTAAACGGCCCAAAAAATCATCATGACATCGTCGACTTTGGTACTGTGCAACGGTATTTGCTTAAAACATCAAACGTATCTCAACCTTCTTGCTCGACTGTGAAATATCTTATCTACATATATATCGTATCTGCTACTAACGTGGGCGATGGCGATGGTTCCCTGAACGAAATCAAAGCACTCAGCTGTATATTTTTTCCTCTACACAGCTGTATGCACGTGTATCTGTATCTACAGTCAACTAGATAGCTATTCACTGAGGCATATCTCCATTGTGGAAAATAAGTGTGTTGCTGGCGTACAAATGTGTATTGTGCAAAAAAGGACGAAATACAAAACAAAAAAAAATGAGAAAACTCCAAAGCGGCATTATACACCGCCGCCACACAGCATAGCAGAGCACAGAACAGTAGAGCAGAACATGGCACTCCAGAACTCAGAGCACAGTATACGAACAACAGAAGCAAGCAGGCAGCAAGCACACGGGCGCACATGGACACTGCCATAACGCCGCACACCACATTTTAACACCCTTCAACAATAAACAGCATGTCACTTAGTCCCAACTTCAGGATATCCCCTCAAAACACCCCTCTTCCGTTCAGCTGTGCCATGGAAATGAAGATACACACGAACCCCGGTGGCACCATGATGGCATGGCATGGCATCGCATGCTTGCTATCAACCTACATCCATCCATACCCAGAGCGACATACATACAGACGTACACTTTGGGAGCCGTATGCCATCAACAGCCACCAGCCAACAGCACGAACGACATCAGCAGAAAACTTTACGTTTGGACGCACATAAATATCCTTGCCAAACATCCTTCTCCATAGCGCTGCCTATATGGGTATATGCGAGCGATTTGGGACTACAGCTACTGCTGCGTGTGCTTTAGGTTAAAATCCTCGTGCCGGATTATATCCCTCCGGTGTTGTGTGCTTGTGCTGTGCTGTGCTCTGGCTGGCTTGATGGTTGTGTGCAGATCTGTGGGAATGTGGGGCGGAGGGTGCCGAGGACAACGACAACGACTACGATGTCGACGATGATGATGATGATGATGGGGTGTGGGTGGCTTGTCGGTTGGTTGAATGACGGTTAAGGATTTGAGGGAGGCTAGGACTTGACAGAGTGTGAGGTTCGAGTGTTTGTTCGTTTCGACCTTTTTTTTTTGTCTTGTTTTGGTATTCCTTGTCTTTTTTTCTTTTTTTTTTGGAGCACTGCCGATAGCATAACGTGGTATAATTCAGTGGGTAAGCAGCAGCAAGCAAGCCAAACCAGGAGTGCTGAGTGGGTATAAAAAAAAGTACCTGACTGCTGGTGCTACTTCTACTGCCACTGCCATTTCCACTACTAACACAAGGACTTTACCCGTCCGTACTACTGATGTTTCTAATTCTGTAGCTGTGCACTGCTGGTATCCATTTGAACAGTGCTGTCTGCTTGTAACTGGCAGATATGTGTGTATGTGCAGATATAATAAGACGGTAGTTAGATAGTGAAATCCAGGAGGAAGTCGTTGGGGGCAAACAAGAAAAAAAATAAGTTAACCCGAAAAAGGGATATTATAGATATACGATTTTGAAGATGGCAATAGAGAGCAAACCCAAAACATGACATCGTAAAAAGCTATAATTCGCCACAGGATGTCTGTTTAACTTGAGCCTTCACTTCTACTATTTCCAGAATGTATATCCACCCCAACCTGAGTTTATATATACATAGAGGTAGGGGGGTATGGATGATGTGTGGCATTGTAACTGCTGTATTGGACGAATTCGGAATCTTGATCGAAATGCGGTTTATTATGGGTTGTCGCACATATTTACCAACATATAACGGTAAGACTATAGATTTGATTTCTGCCTCGATATGTGGAAATCTTAAAATTTGATCATATATCTATAGCATCTTATCTTAAAGGACTTCAAAAAGTCAATGTTTTTTACATTCAAAAGAAATTTTGTCTATTCATAAAAGAATGCCTGAAAGTCGTGAACTGGATTAATATATTTAATTGTCAGCTTGACCTTTAGGATGAAAACTTTTTATTAAGAAGGTTCTTAATGTATTTCATAGGTACTCTTATATTTTGTATATAAAACGTACTAAAATACAATTTATTGCTATTGAAAGTAAGTATGTCCAATAATTTTAACTTATCTGGAAATTTGATTTGATATGTTTAATGGCGTCCTTTAAAATATGAAAGCTTTAATAAAGGTCATACAAATTTACTAAAATGTGTGACATTTTAAATGTTGTTGCCTCAAATAAATAAAAAATGTCAACAGTTCGGAAATAAGTTCTTAAAACTTTTCAAATGTATACTCAGTGGCTTTATTTATTATTGCGTTTTACACAAACAATAAAGTCAAATTGACTTGAAACTCTCTATTAGATTCGCATTTTTGTTAAGATTTTATGTTTTGATTTTGAGGTTCTTTGGCCATTTAGTTGTTGCTTATCATTACGGGGCAAGGTAGTGCCCAGCTAAGTTCTCTAGCAACTTTGGCACTGCACCCTTATTGACAGGAACCAACTCTGACCATGGGGGTCAACCTTTTACTTCTCTTACAAGAAAGCTAGATTCATATAATTTTCAAGTTTTGTTGGGACAAACAGCAGCTGGCTTTATACGAATTCTAATTGTCTAGCATGAGGCTCCTCGGTAACAGGGCCCCAAAGTTAGCAAAAATAGTAACTGACTTTCTGACAGATCATCAAAAGTTAGGAGAAATTCCAATCATCACAGAACATGAAAAAATTTGCGGAATAAATCTAACTTTTCTTAACTCAACTACCAAAAGACCTTAAATTATGTTTATTTTTACATGAGGATTGTTTTTTAAAACCAAAAACGGAATATAAGAATGGCGTGGTAGCCACCCCTTTGCTGTAACTCAGCATCCAAGAGATATAGAATTATGAAATTATACGTGGAGGTGGAATTTACAGAACAAACACCGAAACAATTAACCCTCTACCTCATACATACTAAAAAAACTTATGCGTCTCTATTTGAGTTCAAACAAGCCGTAGCCGTAGGTAAGGATTTAGTAGCAAGAATATGAGGATGTCCTACAAATATGCCAACAACTGATGAATGATCAGGAAAATCGAACTCCTCCAAATTCTGGAACACCAACTCAGTCAAAAAAGCCATAATTCATGCAATAGAGGGTTACAAAAAGTTTTTATTCCCAAAAAGAGGCATGGCAAGCGCCTCTATATCTAATTCAGGGTACAATTACGAAATTTTGCATGGCAAAGCCGTATGGCCGTTTGGTTTTTTTAAAAACAAAGAATACTGGAGTGGAATAAGCTAAATGTTATAGTTGATTGTCGTTTTTGATAATCAACTTTTCTTTGCTCCGCGATTTTCTTAAAGCGATCGAAAAAAGGTGGTTGACGATTGGCAACTCTTGTTATTTTGAAGTGTCATTTCTATCAAATTAACAGATGTTAGATTAAATTCTAAATTTTTACTCTCTATTCTTAAGTTTTAGAAAAATTTCAGTTATTGATTTATTTCATTTCTGCTTCAACTGCAAACTGAAGAAGTAAAGATCACACTTTGCGGCTAGCACAAGTAATTGGAATAACACACCTTGAACATTAACATATATTAACATTTTAATATTAATAAGTTTAAATACCAGGACAAAAAAAATTATACCAAATGTATGAAAGCGACACCTAAATAGCTTTCACGCGAAATCGGTATCAAAAAACCGACTGTCAATTTGATTGCCACGGATGATCATAAAATCTGGATGATCATAAAATCTTTAGTTAGTACTAAATGATTTTATAAAAAAAGCATATCGTCGGCTAAGTTTAAATTAGGACTCTTTGATTCAGCAATATCACTTTTATATTATAATAAATTATAATTTTACGTAGATATTTTAAGTTAAATCTGCTTCTATACTCATATTATTATTGAAGTATAAAGTGTTTTGTATAAATTCATGAAATTAATTTTAGGCTCTGGCCTAGCCGCCTTCGATCGGACTCTAATTATTATGTGCATTGGATAGTTCACTGTAAGTAACTTAAGTACTATCTGTTTCCAAATATTAAGTACCTAACCCACCCAAATCGATATATTAAAATACTAACCATTTATTTTGTCAACATTTTAAATACAAAACAATTAAAATATACAAAAATATGACAACAATTAAGCCCAAATTGCTTAACAAAGATGTTTTTTTTGTATAAAATAATTGGGGTCTTATCCATAAATCTGCAGCGCCATTTAATTTCTCAAAATCCAGTTCACCCTATTAAGTCAAAGACCAAAGTTTAGATAGTTTAAACCATAAACGAGCAGCGTCTGTTTTATGGGTGGCAATGTTGAGCATCGTTGCTGGTGCCGCCAGCCGCCCTAATTGCTATAATCAACAGAAAGAAGTACATTTGGAAGCATTAAATTTCCAAAAGGCAGGACTCTGCTAATCAAAGAGACAACCATCGAATCGAAGGGTGGCCCCTGCGGTTTTTCCAAGTAATAAAAATATCTGTACGTACTTCTGCTTAAAAGAGAGAATGGTAGTGGTTGCTTTGTTTCATGGGGAGTTTACCTCGATGATGGTGGTGGGCTGTTTGCAATTCCCAATGGAGTGTATATCCTTCTTAGGCCAACCGGAATTATGTGATAATGTACTTAATGTAGTGTAAAGGAAGTCTAACGAAATTTGAATCGACGACAGCGTGAATGGAGACGACGACAACAAGGACTAAATACACAGAATACAGATGAATAAGGTTGCGTTGGTGTGGATTTAATGTGAAGACACTTATCAGTTGAGTAATTGGTGGCAAGAGCTCGATTGTATTATAACGATGTGACTGATACAGTTTGGCAGTAAAATTTATTGCACGAATTAAATGGTCAGGTTCACCGATGGGTGATAATATTACCAGGTGCAAACTGACAGATTAGCTAAAACTGAGACGCAAAAGAAACTCTTAGTTACAGACAAGGAATGTTAACTATGATGATGACAAGAGTAAAATTAAACGTGTATCCTAGCTTGAGTTAATTTTATACTAGCATTCCGATATTTTTTAATCTTAGGTTAATATATATCATTTGTTACATTAAATGCGGTCTTTAAGATATGCCAATGACTCGAGATCACGATATTTTACTCGGGTTGTTTTCTAGGCTTCACTGAGCTTTTTTGCCTGCCGATACGTCCCTGTCGCACGATATTTTTACAAATGACAATTGTTTCTTTTCACAAACATCGCCAAAATTAGTATATATCTAAAGAGTTATAAAATCAACGCCAATAGAAAGGGTTGCATTATACATTTAAGATCTAATACAAGATAAGAAGATAATATTGATGCGTGAAGAAGTCAACGAATATTCCTGGCCTAAATTGAACATAACTTCAAGGCAATAACTCAAAATTTTCGAGAAACGTAAACTTGTGGACGGATGTTTGCTTGTTTGTTGAAAGCATATATTTGATTTTGTCCTTACTAAAAGTCTCTATCTTGGCATGTTGAGAGCGGCCTATCATGTCGTACTAAATGCAATGAACTTGAAGATTTTAATTTTGAAGCGGCAGGAACAAAGGTTTGAGAAAAAGAGAGTATTTTCTTTATACTAAACTAATATTGCTTTATGAAATATATCTAAACTGTCATTTCAATCCAAATACCATGAGCTCTTCAGGGCGTGAACTCAAACCGTGAATAGTATTATTTATATAATATTATTTATTACCTAGCGAAACGGTTCGACGGATTTACTTCAAAATAAAAATGGTTTGTTAAACAAATAGTTTCTTAAAAACGGGTCTAAGGGTATCGAATAAAAGAACTTTATAAAAACGACCACTTCTCCAAAACGGAAATAGGGAAAAGAAATTACAAGAAAAGTCTTAGGCGCCGATTTTGAGAAAGTTGATTCTTTCCAAAAATTATTTCATAGTCGTTTTTCACTTTTCGATTCTATTCATTTATGAAACACACGTAAGCACCTAATAGTTATTTAAGAATTTGAATTATTTGCTATAGTTTTAGAATTTTCTCTCATTATTTTCACTTCACAGATGGGAATTTCATTATCTATTTCAAGACCTTTTAGAAGACGAGCAAACATTTTTCAAGTACTTCCGAATGTAATGTCAATATTTTACTTTTTATTTGATTTCAATTCGTACAGGGGCCAGTTCTGCTTCTGTGAAAAGTGAATCGAATAAATCGTTTTCATATTCATTTTCACATATTAATTTCATTTTAATTTTTTCACTCTACGATAAAATGTTATTCTCGTTCAATAAGTAAAAACATCGTGGTGAATTTAATATTGCACATTGTGGGGAGTAAATTTCCGATCTATGTTTGCTTTTTATTACGACTACAGAGAAGACCAAAAAAGTTGGTCCGCCAATGCCGTCGGTCGGTCTGTCGGTCTGTCAGTCTGTCCGGGCGGCGTATGGCGAAACAGTTCAACAGATTTGCTTTAAAGTTCGTTTATAACGTTTTTGGGGTTACATCTCGTGGCGTTTTTTTATTTTTTGCTTTATCGTTTAAACGAACGGTACCTGCCAAACAATTTTTTTGGTGAAAATGACGTATCACTATTTTTCTCATAAAGGGTTCCAAGCAAAAGGCTTCTTTTTTGCACTAAGGATACTTGTTATGAGGGCAAAAATACAGCATACTCTGTTTATGGAAAAAAAATCGAATAATGGTAATTTATAAAACCGCCAATATCTCAAAAACTAATAAAGGAATTCCGAACAATTTCAATTTTAAAATATATTTTTTTAATTTTTTTCCATGTAAAGATTATCTTAAATATAAATTAAATTCGTTTTCTCAAAAACGACTTTAACGATTTTGATAAATTTTTGTATTTTAAACAATTATCTAAAAAGTGTCCAATGAGCGAAATTACATCAAAATCGTAAGTGCCGTTTTTGAGGAAATCAAATTTTTTAAAAAAATTATTGAAATAAATATCAAATGTTACCATTCTTTTTGAGGCGATTTAAAAATGAACATCATGTAGCCAGAAAGTTTCGTATGACGCAGTCGTGCCCTTTATATTTTGTTTTTCAGCTTCCATTAGTTTACGCGTTTTCACCTTGCACATTCATTTCCAAATGGTAGCGTCAAAACAAATTATTCATATGAACATTTTTGACGTTTGATGTTGACCTCATGTATCATGGGACTAGAATTGGCCTCCAGGAAATAACCATGCGTCGCGAGTCTTGCTAAACATTCCAATGAATAGGGGAGGGGCTGCGGAAAAATTCTTCATGTGTACACTCCAAGCAATCTAAGCAATTCCAATCCGATCCGTTACCTTTCCAGCTGTATATTCCTGTATATCCAGGGTAGTGTGCTGACTCTAACTTATTAACATATATGCATATAAAAATGTCCGTTCTCTTTTATACACTTCCGATCCATTCCGTGCCGCGATAATTGGCAGCGTTTGATTTAATAACGAATTTAATAGAGCGACAGTGACCTATGACAGAGTCGTGTAATTTACTTACGTTAAGTAAAAAATAAATCGAAATTAAGTATTAAAAATATGAGGGTTTTCATATTTATTTGTTGACAATAGACAAAATTGACAAAATTTTATTAAATCTTTTACTAAAGTAGAAAATATCAAATTTTCATCAGCGTTTCCACGACCTTGACGAGAAGGGACGTAAGAGGGGGAGGAAGATTCGCCTTTTTGGGACTGGCTGAACAAATGCTGTTTTCCATCTTCTCAGAAATGACCCTGAAGAAGAGGACAGATAGAATAGCTTACGGAATGGAAGAACACCTCTTCAGAACGATAGGGCTAATGCCATTTGGACCAGCGGATTTGTGTCAGAGTGTCACTCGAAAGAATGACAATTATTCCTTATTATAAAAATTCGACAGTAGTAGGATTGCGGACACTTTTACTAGAAAAAAATAAGTTGTGCTGTACTCCAAGAATATCAGTCGATAGTTTTCCGACAGTTTTCCGTAATCACCATGATTACATATTTGGTTGAAGAAAATTACCAGAAGAATACTTAAACCAAATATGTGGTATTATAATTGAAAAGTTGGTTTTTTTTAAAGGATGAGAAATTTCGAATGATCATCAAATATCTGATTGTAAACCGACTGCAAACTTTTTATAGATTCTCCGCAAGCGAAAGCAATCAAAACTGGACATAAAAGATATCATAGTCATCTTTGCCAAAAACTCAGTCCAAATGACTACAGTCTGCAGCAGTCGTCTACTACCCATTTAGGGTGACTTTATTTTGGAATGTGAGTGGAATAACTTAACAGAAAAGCCATGGCGCACATCTTAAAGAGATTAACTGGGGTGGTGGTTGTAGTAGAATTTTTCCGTCTTGTGTATACCTCAAAATCGACCTCAATAACGATGTGCCTGCAGCGCTTTTGTCAAAGTAATGTGACTCACTATTACAGCTATACGACGTCAGACGGCACTCCCCGGTTAATTAGCTTTGCCATGCGACCCGCCAATCAGTTTCTCCACTTTGTTTCGTTACAACAATGGCCAGAGGTTGGAAAACTTTAATTTCTAAAGCAGCTCTCATTCTTCCTCTGGTTTTTATACGGATCCTGATCCTTTTGCCCCATCCAATCAATTACGTTTTTATAAATCCATCCCAAGTCACAAAAATTGCAGAAACGAAAACATGCACTACATCGTACAGCGTTCATCCTTAGCCCGGCCTTTTGTTCTGTCAACCTCTCTGCCGCAACCTTTACACACCACCGTACTTTCTTCTACCTTCCATAGTTAGTGTGCTTGTGCTGCCTTGCCATGGCAATCACTTTATCCTTGTGCTTATACAAAAAGTATTGAAAGTTGCCTGTGACCGACCAAATATCCTGCATTATTATCATCACTGGCGTACTTCCTCCCCCGGGACCCGTCCGTTTCGTCCGTCCATCCATTGACAATACCTTCCTTTATGTGTCGCCCATGGCTTACGTGGCGACGACGGAGATGACGAACGAACAGGAGACATCTTTCTGCCAGATATCCTTGAAGTTGTCACCCCCACTCCCTGAAGCCATTCGGAAAAGGACAAACAAGAGACTGCCATACTAATATACGATGACGACGATGAGGACGACTGTGCTATGCGCTATGGCCATGGCTGTGTATGTAGCTGTATATGCGGATAATTTGTACATATCTCAGGGAAATAAAGATATTATACCGAGGTGTTACCGGTACACATATACACATCAGCACGTACATACAGCACGCCATCACTCCTTGATGGAGCAACATCTTAAACGAATGGCAGAGCCGGAGAAGCGAAATCCTGTGGGTGATGTGGCTTTGATTGTTCACACTCTTAATGGTGGTCTGGGATTGTAACAGAGTACACTTCAGGGTATAATAGGCAGAAGTGATCAGGACCATCGAGGCAGCCGGAGCTGCCATCAGTTTTACAGAGACGAGATGTACATAGAAACATACTCTCGACGGAGTGGGTGGAGAAGCTGAAACCAGCGTGAAAATCGAAAGGCCAAAGGCATAATCATCAGTCGCATGGCCTGCCACACACCGACTGTTTGGAACGGCGACGACGACGACGACAACGAGTAACTACTGTTGTATGTGTGCTTGTATATGGTATGCTATCGTAAAAGGCTCAACAAGGCACCGGAGCAGAGCACTAGGACTTTGATATTGCCACACAGAGAATCGAGAGTTGAGTTGAGTTGCGAACCAACGAACGAACGAACGTCGATGCCAGTCAGGCAGCGAGGAGTAGTCAAGTGGATGGGAATGGGGTAAACTCTAAGGCAAGGAAATGCCGTATTATTTATACCATGGCTTGGTATCCGCATGTAAGCTCAATGGTATGAGGGCTCCGTTTGTGTGTGTGTGTATTACAAACGATACAGCACTATTCCTGCTGGGTGAAACTGAAGTGGCACTACGGAATCCGAACAGAAAGTTATGGCTTTGCGCATACATATGTATACGAATGGAGTATACGGTCGAGAACCTACTTGTGCGGAATAGGGTATGGTTATGTCGGGAATCGTGGACACCGCAGCGGTAACGGCAACAGCAGCATTTTTGAATTAAGCTGAAAGGATAGTGGATTCAGAAGTTCCTTTTTCCTTTTTTTTAGCTTTGCCTTAACTTGGATCGGGTGCAAAACCTTCCATGGAGCGCCCATCGATGAGCAAAGATATTGTACTCTTGCGACAACACAGTCAGCGTAGGTGACAAGTTACACGGTTAAATTTATCTAGTTGGTATCTAGAAACTGTAAACCATTTCATAGGCATTTGTATATTTGACCCAAATAGATATGCATATTAGATTGTCATAAAGATTTTTTTTTAGTTGTGTGTTTTGGATTCAAATTACGGGCTGTAATATATTTACATCAATGTTTCGAGTGAAGCCGTAAAATTGTATTTTTAAGAAAAAAGAAATAATACAAATTCCGGAAATAGAACTTTTAATATTACTATTTTAAAATAGGAAGGGTAGTGAACTTGCAATAAGTGCACCGATATTTAAAAAGAATCCATTGGGCAAAAAATCTTTGCTCATTTCGAGATTTTGTTTCGACTGCACTTCGATTAGGCTAGAAAGAAGTGGCTGCTACATTATAGGAGTAATGCATCTGATGCCAGTGTCCCTGAGAACATTAGGATATCCGTGTAGAAAGAGGCTCTAAAATGGAGACGCAGATTAATAAAAGTTTTTGTTTTTGATTTACGGCCTTATTTTCTTTGTCAACAAAATTTTGGATGCTTTTGCTCACCTTTGATCAGGTGAAATTTCTCAAAAAAAAAAAAAAACATATACATATATTTATATTTAAATTAACACCCGTATTAATAAACACGAGTTAGTGGTTAGTTACACAGCTTAGCTGTGGGTTACACTTTGCAATAATATTGGTGGTAAAGAATAAATTCAGACCTTACGGACGTATCCGGAATTTATTGGAAATTTAACGAAACTTCTTGTGATAACCAAAATTCAACTAAAAAACAAAATAAAATAGGAAACTCAACGAAAAATTTCTCAAAAAAAAAAAAAAACATATACATATATTTATATTTAAATTAACACCCGTATTAATAAACACGAGTTAGTGGTTAGTTACCTTAGTTATGCGTAAAATGTTATTAATAAAACAAATTTGACACTTACAGACGTTTTTTAACTGTGAGTTAACTTAACTTACCGTCGAAGGAGGTTTAACGATGGTTTAGCAGGCAAATGAAAACATTTTTTTTTTAGTTTTAGTTTTTTTGTACGATTCTCCATTTGTATTGTCCACATTGCACTTTTAAATTTAAAAAAAAACATATATGTGTTTACATTAAATTTTAAAAATGCTCTACAGACAAATAAAATTTGATTGATTGTAATAAAAAAGTAATAGATTTGCGTAATGTTATTACTGAACGTCAGAATTTTTTATTAATAATACATTTTAACTCATGAGTTAAGTCTTATTCCATCGCTTAGTTAGCTTGTTAGTTAAAGGTGAGTTAAGGGATTTTTATTAATGGGGCCAAGAATTTAAATTAATTTTGAGACATTCCTCATTTAATCCAGCAGTCATTCTCTTTTTTTTAGTGTTTCTTAATACGGTTGTGATAAATAATTTCTTTAAGCAACCTTAATGAACTGAGAATAAAGTTGGATAAACGAAAGTCGATAAAACAAAGACAAGCAGGAAATAATCATTGCCATCCTCAGTGTCATATTACATAATGCTTTACATTTCATTTCATCCAGTTTGTTCAATATATTCGATACCAAAGACAATAATATTATAGATGCCTAGTATAACTTTTTTAAGGGGTAAACATGGCCTGAGTTGGTTCCTGTGAATAAAATGCAATTATTGGAACCTGCATTACCTTGACGCAAAAGATTTAAAAAAAATTGAGAGTTTCATAAGTCAAAAAAGGCACTAAATCTGCTTGATAAAATTAAAAAAATTAAAAATTTTAAATAAGATAATTAAGAGTGTCTTGTAATATACTATTGAGAGAATTTGTATGAAAAATCTAAAGAATTCATCGCGCTTTGTACGAATAATCTGTAACTTATAATTTTTTTTGTTAAGAATTAGATAAAATATAAATAAAAGTCCGGGACACATTTTTGACACCGTCAGTATTTTAGCCAAACTATTTGCCATTTCCTTGATCATATTAAGACCACTTTATACAATAGTTACAAAGTAATGATTCAAAATTAATTTAAATATTATTTTGGATTTGTTTTTTGTGTAAATACACGCCGCTATTATTAGCTGCCAAGCATTCCGTCAATTACATATCAAATGGTTGAATGAAACAACAACAACGAACAATGATAAGGCTGGAATTGCAGCTGTTTCACGGCTTGAAACGGCCGATCATCAGATTTCTTCGTGAGGTGCTGGTCATTTATTCGAAAAACACTTTCCCCATTAGGAATCAACCTTCACTTAGACCAGCGATCTCGTCAAGCAGGGGCACAACACCATCAAAGTCACAATTTCAGCTTGATCTGAGGAGGATTTTGTTGTTTATCGGTTTCATGTTATAATTTTTATTTGAGATATTTATTTTATTTTGAGATAATTATAATTTGAGAGCTTCTTCTTCTAAGACTGTCCCATTTTTAAGTCTTTGGATGACTTGATTGTATTTGGTAGCCACCAGCGGAAAGGACCACGTGGAGAAGCGTATCACCATTTATCCATGAGGATATAAGTGCGGCGAGGAGACTGATCTTCCTCTCCAACCCAGTTTACCTAACCGAAGTTTTGGACGAATTTAAAATTCAGATACCATTATAAAGTACTCCCGACGATGAATGCGGTTTAAAAGCTCAATTTCATAAATATGATCTTGTAGATAGTGCATTTATCTAGTCATCTTTCTTACCTCCATACCTTGCGTGCGTCTTACAAGCGCCACACAAAAAAATTGTCTGCGTATTTGAAGACCCCGCCTGACCCGCCTAAATACGACGGCCATGTTCATATATAGAATCTAACATCTTCTATACTGGGTGGCGTGGCGAGACTAGTTCTTTTGGACGCAGGTTATTTTCTCGCTTTATCACGCTCCATACGAAATGTACGCGTATTACTAAAGTATATATATTTATTTTTATGATTTGTCTTATATACATAACCTATCAGGAGGTCTTCATTTTTTAGATGTAACTAATATCTTTTTTTTCTAAAACAGTACTGAACTCATTTTAACTTCCCCCACTCTATGAACACATCCTGTGTACTTGATTCTCTCATGCAAACGAACATGCAAATCCGTTTCGGCAAGCAGAAAACCGTGAACTTCATATGTCCATACTCACTTGCCCTGGGTAAAGGAGAAAAGCTTAACATGGATGCGGCAGCGAATGGGTTCAGTTCACTTCGGAAAGTGGCAGTGCACATTTGGCTGATGGGCATTTGAAACTAAGTACTGTGTGGTTTATGAGAAGCGTAAATCATATAACGTATAACGATGATGTGTTGTGGGCAGGCAACCATGCAGTTCGAGGACCACCCGCTCTCTCTATGAAGTAAGCAGAAGGATTTGTGTCTTTGGCGCAAAATGCTTTTTAAGCTGAAGTAAAAAAAATAAAAATTGAAACCATGAACCCAAAAAGGTCTTAAAAGAGCCGTTGTTATGTAGTTGCTCCAAGTTAATTACAAAAAATGGGAATGAACGGTCGATAGTCTTATTTTAGTATTACGAGTGGTTTTTTTAATACCGCTAATGTTTTTAGTTGGCATATCAAATGTGTGATGGTTTGTTAATGGCAATTGGTATGCTTTGGCTAGCAGATGGAATGCTCAAGAGTTTACTGTATACATAGAAATAAATCGGTAATGGAATTTTTTTTAATCTGAGCTATGCGCCTAGCTACTAATGTGTGGGTGTATACAATCGAATTTAGTTTTGTTAGGACATCACTGCGTATACGCAATTAAATTACTTGTTGATTGAATGAAAAACTGGTTTTAAAAGACTGCTACTGCTTTACTTTCATTCTTTAAGTCGTTGGAAATTAAATGTATATGAGTGTGCTAAATGACTCAGGCTGTAAAATATTTTCATCCCTACGGCATTTGCAACAATTTCCATGGGCCAAATGAGCCACACCTATGGTCAGTGATTTCAATTTGTCTGAAAGCACCACGAATATGTTTACGATAATGTGTTTCTCTTATAATTCCTTGCAGTGTGATTCATTTTGTAGCAGTCCATCGTAAAGAACCGTTTTCCAAGACTTGACAATCTTTATGAGCCGTTATCAAATGTTTAACTAGAAAACGAATGGCCATAAGGACTGATGGACTGTTGGAGATTGTCGTATGTATGCATACATCTATCTATGTATATATTTATATATACGTATAGATATATTACAATTGAGCAAGCTTACATTTAATTAGGCGAGTTCGAGATAGCTCCTAAAATGAATCCAATGGAGCAGCAATACAAGGTGGAATTGATTGTTCTGTTTTTCCGAAAACTGATAAATGTTAGCTTGTTGGCTTGAGAGCCAGGAGGTGCAGGTTCAATCTCCAATGAGGAGCAACAATATAACGCAGTAATCGACGAAAGTTGTATTAACAAATGACAGCGAAAAGCACTGTTTAAAGATATTTTTCCAAAGGAAAGAGAACGAGTGTTAATGTATCCATTATGAATATTCGTATTTAAAAAAAATTATATCCGTAAACAGCTTAAACAGAGCCGCGTTCTTTGTGGTTGGAAGCATAAATGCGGAATTTGAACTTCAGACTTGAGAAGAGTATTCCTTATAACATTCAGCTTACTTATTTAGTTTTAAACGAAAAACTTACAATTTCGCACAAACGAATTTCGTGCTTTTTGAAAATTTTTAATTTGATATGCACAATCTGATCGACGCCGACTTATTTACGTAAGTAAAATTTGCATTTAGGCTTATGAACGAAAATGCATATCTTTGTTAAAGTTTCCTTGTGCGTTGACCATTTCTTTTGGCAATTACAAAACTCTCTTTTTATTTCCGAAATATCATTAGAATGCCGATTCCAAACGGCATGTTTATTTTTGAGAAGCATTTTGTGACAGTTCTTACTCTTCGATATTTGTCAGACTTTGCGGAGTAAACACAGGGAAAACAAACACAGACCAACATTTTTAACTTTACATCTAGGGGGCCCCTAGAACGTAAAATTATAATTTCTTGCATTGGTGTTTTTTTTTAAGAGCGAGTACGAAAAAAAATTAAATATTGCTTATTTTAAATTCAGGGTGCGGGTTACGGTACCTTTTCTAGAACTCAGCCCCCAAAAGACCTGCATTTTGCAAATTTTGCAAGTTGTATATTCTAAAAAAGGGGCGTGGCATCCTTTCGTATATTTTACTCAGCTAACAATATTATGAAATTTTACATTGCCGATAGTTGTCTTCAAGACAAACAATAAATTACATAAAACAAATCTTATTTTCCTCGAAAAAGGGACATGGAAACTCGTGCACATGTATTCCCAAAATATTTGTTTTTTACCATTTTGGATGATTTTCTTACATAAAAAAATCAGTCCAAAAAGTATTGATGTCACAAAAATAAACAAAAATGTTAAAGAAGAGACAAGTTCTCATATAAAAAATAGCTTTTGCCCAACAAGTCAGTGACAAAAATTACTGAAATCTAAAAATTACCAACAAGTTTATATTTTTCGTAGAATTATTAAACATTTTATTTGTAGCAAAATTGAAACAACATTGACTTTTAAAGAAACTTATGTAATGTAAAAAGATGTTAGACAGCAGGAGTGAAATTATCTAGGGGTTTTATAGAGTTTACTGAGTTGTTCGGAAGAGGGACTCCATTACATCTTGGGGTCTTGTTCCAGTTTTTTTTTTATCTTTTTGGTTAACTCTAACATTTTTCCTCGAATAGCACCTATCTATTTCTTCAAGTCGCGAACTTTTTTTGTTGTTTTTTATCGCCGGAAGTTCTCGCAAGATGCCAATTATATATCACGCTATTATTTTCTTGACTTAATAGAAACAAATTTGAGACATCAAATAAACATAATCCAGAAGACAAATAGAGTATCCTTCTGCTGGATACTAGGCCATGTGGGCTATTTGAAATGAAACGGCGGACTCTCTAGGGCTTGCGAAACCCTTCATAAAGCCTGAACCGTTCTTCGGGATATGTGAGTAAGCCCTACGCGAAGAATTCAGAAAAATGGAAAGAGAGAACTTTCAGGATCTCCAAGGTCTGAGACAACCCAAACTATTTTAAGAAGACTATAATCTTAAAAGATGTAAGACATGCATCAGTCTTATAGCAGTCTTAAAATTAAATAACCTACGAATCCTAACTGGTTTTCTAACGGGGTATTGTAAACTCAGCGAACACCTAATAAAGTTAGGTATATCAGATGAAAGTCTCTGTATATTCTGCAATGAGTTTTCCGAATACTGGAGTCCTGCGGAAAAGAGGTTTAAATATTTCCGAAAACACCAAATTCAAGGATTAACGAATCATGGATCCACTACTCATTCTTAGATTTATAAATAAAACTGAACTTGATGATTTACTTTAAGTGAGATTTCCTGGCCAAGGCTAAAGTCTCAAACACATTAAAGAGGGATCAAACCCTTCCAAGGTATAAGTAGGGGGCACAATAGACCAGAAGGTCGAAGTGTCGCAGTGTACTATATCCTTTATATTTGCATTATTATAGTAAACATAATTCAAAAGCAGAACCAAGGTTTTTCATTCACATAATTATAAAATTACAACCAAAGAACATCGAGTGATAACTTTTGCGACACTGCAAAATTATGCATTATATTATTTCTAACTCACTTGCAAAAGTAAGGATGCCACCGAAAGATCTATACAATTCTGAAACTTTAGATAGACAAACAGGAAATTGTAAACACAGGAAATAAATAAAACAAATCGTATTGTCTGAAAAATGGGAATGAAAATTGCATGTGCATTTTATATGGGACTCAAAACACCTGCGATTTGAAAATATTACTTAGCCTAGAATATAGAGAAATAAAATAATGCAAAATATCCTTCCAAAAAGTATTAAAATCACACTGAAAAAACAAGTATTAGAAAAGCCTATTTCTATTTTTTAAAAATGGTCTTTGCCTAACTAGCTAATATGTTATAAAAAGGACTGAGATAAAATGCCAAACTCTTAGTTTCAGCATGTTAAACATTTTATTAGCAGCAAATTGAAATAACTCCGGGTAGTAAAGTAGTTAGTAGTTATTTAATTTGTTCCCAATTGTGGCTCATTTCACTTATACATATCATAAAACTCCCAACGTAACTTGTACTACTTAGGATGGTCTTAAAATCATTTGTTAAATAATTGATTTTGTTTATTCTTTTGTTGTTGATTGATTCTCATTACAATTTAAAGAAGCAATAAGCTTTTAGAAACAAATAAAGTTGGAATAAGTAAATCATACTCTAAAACAGCGTCAGTTAATTTCGTTGCATATATTTAATAGCTATAGTACAAATCTAACTAGTACAAATCGCTTCGCCGAATACAATGTAACTTTACTCTACGCTAAATAATTGAGTATGAGCATCTATTAATCCGATGAAATTATTGTACATTCTGGTGTTGTCTAATTGCTCAATTCATTTACTATACAGTTCAATATGTAGATATACATAATTTGAATATAATTAAACGCAATCTGAGTAAAATCAGACATCAAATTGTCCTCTACCCTTCCCTTTCCCTTTTCAGATTAATGGTAGGCAAGACTTGTTAGCAAATTCTAACACGTTAAATCCTCCGGACGTATAAAATTGCCGTTATCACCTATATTGCTTCCTCCAACTCCAGGCTGAAGTCAGGTCTCTATCAAAAAGGCATACAATTTTGTTGTCATTTAGGTATTTTCATGCGTTTCTGCCTAAAACCACACACACTCTTTAATATTGCTGCCATGTTCTGAGACAATACCACTGACTGACAACACCTCGTACTTCTCATTCTTTATCCTATTATTTAGTAAGAATCAAGCAAAAACAAAAATTGCAAAACAACAACAAGCAGAGAAACACCTCAACGACAAAAGAGACGACTCCTTGACAATTCAACCCTGCCACCATCATCTCGTCGTTGTCGTTGGAGTCGTCATTTGTTTGTCGTTTGAAGGTGTCGTCGTCGTATTTTTCCTCTTGCTTTCCCCCAAACAACGTATAATGATGACAAGCTCGATGTGTGTGCAAAACATTGCGGGTAAGGATATCACGCGCCCACCACTTTGAAGTTTCTTTTCCATAACGCCACCCTCGCAAATACACACAACCATACACACGCACACAAAGGAAGCGAGCGACGACATATACTTTACTAACAAATTCCCACCAAAGGACGCAGTTCCACCGAAAAGGAAGAGATTACATTATGCTAAAAGTCGCAGAGGTATTTTTCCGCACTATGAAATCTAAAAACAAACCGGGTGAAGGTGTTTTCAACCATCAACCGACTGCTTCCAGGCATGATTGAGCACCGGCAACGCCATAAACTCCCAGGGTCGGGCCGGGTCGCACCGTGTTGCCGCCGCACACTCACTCACACTGGGCCATTATAATTGTATGTGCATACATGTCAACACGGCATGGCATGTGGATGGATGAACGGATCAAAAAAACCAAAAGCAAAAAAAAAAAAAACTCAGTCTTTCACCCTCCTCGGCGCTCTGGTGCTTAGAGTAGGGTGGTAGGCTTCCCGCAAAACACTCAGCGAACACCACATGCCGCCAAACGACGATGACGACGCTATCAGACCAGGCCGCCCGCGCCCATACAAATCCAGAAATGGAAGGGAGAAGCAGTCGACATTAAATGATTCCCTCGTATATTATATATGGCTCCAAACATTCACCCACGGGTGCTCATTTGCACTCTTTTGGACTTGGGGTTGTTGTCAGAGTCGGATATAAGGGAAGAGTAGGAGGAGGGCAATTTTTTTTTTTTTTTCATTTGTTACTGCTGCTGCTGCTGCTGTTGATGCTGTCGCCGTCGTCGCCAGGCCAAGTGCCACACAGCTATGGACGAGGACGACAACAACGACTGGTGGCAGTGGTAATGTCGTTGGCAGATTATGTGGGGTTGTGAGGGTGGTTTTAGTGATGAAAATACGCCGTGGCATGACACAGCTCGTTTGGTGCCGTGTCGTAACGTCTGTGGCACTAGAGGCAAGTAGCTAACGAATGCGGCTTTGGCTGTATGAACACCACCGTATAGTTGTTGGTTGTTGGTTGTTTTGTTTTATGTTTTTTTTTCACGCTACTTTGATATCAGGAGTAAGCACTGCCAACACTTACAGCTAAATCCAGGACTTACGGTGGTTGCATGAGTTGGCAAGTGAGGAAGGACGAAAGCAATAGATGTGTACGAATGGAAAAAGAATCAAAGTTCCCTGAAACTAGAACTGAAAAGTTAAGAGAAATACTGAGTACCTTATGGCGTAGTACCTAGATTCTGCTGTTTCTGTGCCGTGTTATTATAAAACAGTGGCATTAAAAAGAAAAATTCCAACGAAATGCTATTAAGGTCATGTAGCTTTAAAGCGAAAAATACGTAGTTTTATCCTCCGAGATTTACCGTAAATATTACACATGTACAATTATGCAGGTTTTTATGTTTGTTTTCCTTTTATTTTTACAAAGTTTGTGTCGTACAAGGAACAAGATATGAACGGGTGAGTTATATCTGCGGCAAGGAAAAAGGATTGAAATGTACCTACCTATCGCTTTAATTCTCAACAATTCTTTAAAGTTCTCACCAAAAAAAGTAAGTAAATATTAAAATAATTTATGTTAAGTTTATACAGTTTATTGTTTTCGGGAAATGCAATATTTTTCCCACGGTTAGTTAATTAACAAATATACCAGCAATAATCGCTAAGAATTTCTTCCTTCCACAAAACATAAAAATTTGCTTATGGCTATGTGAATATTAGTATAGGTGCAATCTTTATATGATACAACGATATCCGATTGACTATTTTACATCATTTTTAAATACCAACAGTGTTTTGAACTAAGCTTTTTATGATGCGCGAATGTGTTTATGATCAAAATTTTAGCGAATTTCCTTTGTGCGTACAGGATAACTGCCCTTTGGTTATTGAGCAGAAGAAGACAACTGCATTTTGTTAATTGCGCATTGGATTACCTCTCATGAATTTAGGAAGAATTATGAGCAAATCCAAAACTCAAGGCAGAGGGTATCTTGTTCGGTCCAACCGCTTTTTGCTTTTTGGAGTACTTGATCACTTTTCTTACTTCTTCGAATGTAATGATGTAACCGATTCTTCATAGTTAGGAATTTCGTCTGAAAAGTATAGCCGGGCAAACTAAAAAAACAAAAAAAAGTCCTTCACAATACTGCCACCTACATATGTAGTATTTTGTCGTCATTCACTAGGATTTGCTTGGATTTAAGGCGCACTTCTTCTTGAATTGAGTTTTGTACCAACTGTATTCCCACTCAAAGCTAGCTTTATTCGAGGTTGACTTAAACATGCTTTGAATTCCATCTTCGTTTCCTATATTACTATTTTAACCTCCTCATTGTTTAGTATGGATTAGTAGTGTTTATTAGTGCTAACCCACAAATTTGCATACGTATTTGCGGTAAAGTTTGAAGATATTTGCGTTCCCACTTTTCTAACTTTCTCGTATAATAAATAGAAAGTTATTGCGATCATGCGGAAATATCGAACTCAAACTGAGTATGAGGTATGATATAGGGAAGTCCAGAAAAGTGGGTCCGCTAATGCCGTCCGTCGGTCTGTCTGTCTGTATGTCTGTCAGTCCGGGCGCCGTTTGTCGAAACGGTTCGACAGATTTGCTTCAAAGTTCGTATACAAGGTTTTTGGGGTTACATCTCGAGGCATCTTTTTATTTTTTGCTTTATCTTTTGAAATAACGGTACCTGCCATACATTTTTGTGAAAATCACTTAGCACTATTTTTCTCGAAAGTGATTCGAAGGATTTCGGTATTTTGTACTAAGGATATTTGGGATGCGGTCAAAAATTCTGCATGCTCAGTTTTTCGAAAAAAAAACTTTTAACGGTAATTTATAAAACTGGCAATATCTCGAAAACTAATAAAGGGAACTTAAATTTACAGTTTTTTTGTACTATAAAGACGAACAAATTTGCAAACTTCGATTTCTGAAATAATTTTTGTTAAATTTTTTTTTCATATATCGATTTTCTTAAAATTAAATTAAATTAGATTTTCTCAAAAACGGCTCTAACGATTTTGAACATTTTTTGTATTTCAAACAATTATGTTAAAAGTGTCCAATGTGCGAAATTACATCAAAATCGTATGTGCCATTTTTGAGAAAATCTAATTTTTCAAAATCTAAAAGTAATTTAAATAAATTTGTTACTATTCATTTTCGATTTCATTTAGCTGTTGGGAAAATAATTAATTGAAAAGAGAAAATATGACTAAAAATAATTAAGACAAAGCGAAAGCTCTAATAAAACGTAAATTCGCTGTTTTCGGCGATAATATGCCAAATTTGTTTATGGATATAAGACCAACTGTGGGCTAGTGCTAATTCAAAATGTCATATTTTTCGAAGCAATATATTTTTTCATTTTCTATAAAATTTGAAAACAAAAAAAAAATCCCACAAAAGTTTATGTGGTCAAAAATGTCGTATGTTGTATCTTACTATGCTTTTTTTATATTCTATTGAAATTCCAAAAAAAACACAATTTGGTAAAAAAAAAATGCCCGTAAAAAGTAGGCGTGGTAAGAAACTGTGTACGGCAAACTTCTGAGAGATGTCAGTGTCTTAATATTTTTTTAAGGTTCTAACTCTTTATCTCTTCAACTTTACATTTAAAATGTTTTTTTTTTACTTTGAGGGCGTGGCAGTAAAATTAAATAAATGTTAGGCGTAAAGGGCTCATATAGGACCTAAGTCCTAGATTCACATTCATTGTGTCTGCGAAGATATATTGAATGGAGGAAACTGCAGTTTTAGGTTGATTCCGAACGGCAATTTTATTTTTAAGAAGCTTCTCTTGACATTTCTTACACTTGGATGTTTCTCAGACTTTCGCGGAGATGAGGCAGCGATATTTGAACAAACGACAGCTCGCACCAAACCACTAAGCAACTGTTACCACAGTGGCCCGTGGGTGTATTTAAAAAAAAATAACCTAACCATTTCAGCTCAAATTTCAGCTTCCTAGAGTAAATGTAAAGACCTTAAAATTGAATATGAATGGGGGGACGGGTATTGCTTAGTCGTCATAAATGTTGATGCTGATTATAAACGAATAAAGGGTTTTCCAATTGCGGCTTGACAGCTTGGAAATTTTACTGTGAACGCACCACTAAACGAATGACCAAACTGTCAATGTTACAAATAAGTATTTAACAATATACGAAGTTCATTGGGCCTAAGTCGTGAATTTACTTAAACTTATTTTTTGTACTTTAAGTACTTTCAGTTTTGAGGCAGTGACTTTTGTCGAGTAATCCCCAACGGGTGGTTGCAGCTGACTTTGGAATTATCTTTACTTAACATATATTGTTGCGCTGCATCAAATCGCCAAAAATGCAAATAGATATAGAATCTATCAATTTCAACACAGCACTAAACTATAATAAAAAATTAGATCAAAATCGAATTTGTTGATAACATCACATCATACTAAATGTGGCACTCTTAAAGTTATAATTTATTTGTATTTGTTTGAGGCTTGCAGACCAATATTTTCCATGTCTTTACCAAAGGCTTTTATAATCTAAATGTTATATTATTTATCACTTAATATGTAATAACGGACATACTAAACAACTTGAAATGAACATGTTACTTACAACTAACTACATGTTCCTTTTGCTAAATCTCCAAACTTATCTATCTATGTATTTTTAAGAACTATCCACCCACTTTATCCACTTTACTTAAAATGAACAGGCTAATGGAGAGCACATATAAATCCTTCACTCAATCATTTCAATTTTCTGAATTTTGTCAGTATCATAATCTTAAATCTATAAACTTCAATGTGCTTTCAGGACTTGCATCGCATAACTTTCTAATTCATTCCGTCAGACATCCAACTATCCCTTATCCCAATTCAAACTTCTTCTACATACTGTGTTGGTCTGTTGATAGGATGCTAGCATTCAAATCGTAACGAGGCTGACGATGTCGACGCCACCGTCGTTGTCGTCGTCGTCATCACAGAACAACAATGACTACCGACAACGATGAAGGCTATACCAATACGATACCAAACTCGCAGTCTCGCTGATGCTGACTTCGTTCGACTCCAACCATGATGATGATTATGTGTACACGCTTTCCATAACTACCCACACCCGCATAGAAGACCCGAATCGTTTTCATCTCTCATCCTTTTCAGTCTTAATAATTTGTCAGCGACGGATTGTGCAGACTGTGAAGTGAACTGTGCACGAGATTTGTTTAATGGTTGCCCTCGCTTCTGGCACAGAATTTTCCACCCCGACCAATCCTCCTTTAACCACCCTTAGCAAATCCTGCAGAACCGAAACACGCTTTAAGTGCCGAGAATACTGCTGCGTGTTCGTGTGATTTTTCTCTCTGTGTGTCGTTTGCCAGCAACACTGGATAGGAATAGGAGTTGGTTATCGAGGCTGGTTTGGCGCCCAAACCGCTCAATCCACCCTAACCTCAAACCCCAGTGCTGTTAACTAAGTTGCTCAACTTTTGCTTGCTTCTGAACTTTTACTTCTTCATGCCCGATGATTGTTCGTCAGGGCTTTGGGTTCAGCGACAGAAAAAAATGTTAAAAAAAAAATTGTAACAGAATTTATAAAAGATAGAGAGAAATATTTTTTTTTGTCATACATATAGACGAAGCTCGGGTAAATATGTAACTATACAGAAAGGAAAGGTATTCCGGATGGGTAATTATAAATCCACATTTTCAAAATTTTATTTCAGAATATGTGCTTTGTACGGATCGATAACGGATGGCATGGGTGCATGGCAACAGATTTTTAAACTTTACCTGTCTTAAGATACGATCAGACGGTCATCCAAACTAGTTATCCGAATGACATCCTGACGTCACTAAGACGTAGAATTTATCCTTAAGTAGTAATCCCGTCTGAAATAAACAAGTTTTCTGACGTCAGCATGTCCTCCGGATAACAAGGTTGGATTACCGTCTGATCGCACCTTTACGAAAATTTCATAATTCATTTTATTTTGGTATTTAAAATCGTGCTTAGAGGAGAGGTTGAGATAATTAGAATTTTTCTTTTTTAAAGTGCGTGAGCGTACACTTAAAACAGTTTTCTTCCATTCCACATGCTGTGACTATATTGCACTCTGATATCAATAGCGCGAATTTTCTGTTACTAATGTGTTCTCTAAATATAAAAAAAAATCAAAAACACTTTGACAATTTTTTGTAATATTTTGCGAAATGCTTAAGGGGTTAGGGACACTTAACCACTTAGCAATTACCTCACTTTAACTATAACATTAGCAAGCATAAACGAGTTAATAAGCATACACAGTCTGAAATCTGAGGTTTTCAGTGTGATATTTTCCTATAAATTGTTTGACGCGGTCGAGAACAGGGTTAGACGAAGCAAAATCTGGGATGGCTTAATTTTAAAGCTCACTTTCGATGTTAATTTTGGAAGAATCATTCAAAGTTCCTTTCATTTTTATTTTATCCAAAGTGTACAGTGAATGTGAAACATATTGACACCCTATCAACTTCTGATAAAGGTGTCGTTCATCGATTTGATGATTCATCCAAAATGTAGGCACAGTGAAAAATGCAATGAAAAGCTGCTTTCATTTCAGTACCGTTCACAATTTCTTATTTATTGGATAGTGACAGTGTGTATGAAACCAGAAAACTGGATTAAACTATGTAAACAATGATGATTGTTCTAAATGTTATTACTCTTCGGGTTTTAACCAAAAATAAATTAATAATTTGTTGACGTATAGTGTGCTTCCTGCTCAACCCCAAAATTACACACTTTTTAGAACCTGCAAAAAAGAAAGAATTGAGAAAAGAATTAAAGCGATATCATGATTCGCTTTATTTATTCTTGTGAAAGTTTAACGGCGTATTTATCACAATGAAGAGTAAAAACCTCTTTTATATTGATAAAAACAACTGACTTGTTCTTTCAGAAGCAATTCTTCTAAATTTCGTCTCTCATCACGAAATGGAAAGCGGCAATTAGTCTCCAAACCCTCAATGTTTTGTTGAAAAAAGAGGATTTTCTTTTATTTTAATTTAATACCCACAATTGATTAGAGACCATTCCTAGTATGCAAAAGATTAGAAAAATGACAGCTAGGATAATTTGTTTTTGTATTCTGCGAAAATAATACTTCAAACGTTCGTCAAACGTTTTTTTGTTGAAGAAGAAGTCCGAATTTGCGAATGTGCTGGCTCAAAAGTGATCTAGCTGATCGATCTGAGCCGTGATATCAGCGCAGCTGAACTCAATTTGTTTTTATGGTAAGTGAACTTTTTGAGCGAAATATCTCAGCTCTGTTTGCAATACTTTCAACAAACTCCAATAAAATGCAAAATTTGATAACTTTTGTTGAAATGTGTTACGTTTACTGGCCTTAATCTGCTACATGATATGTCTCAACTCAACCCAAATCACTTACGTTAGCTTGAACTGTATGGCACAGCAAATATATATCTACAACTGCAGGATGCCTTACTATAACCATCAGAAAGCCGCAGATGATGCTGACATCCAGTCCAGATCCACATTGTGTTTCCGACGAACAAAATATAAAAAAAAAAACCGGAGTGAACTCCCAGCAAAACACAAGTGTATGTGTACATTCAACCGAACAGCGACAGATAGATAGATAGATGGGTGAAAGTATAGATAGTTTTGCTGGCAGCTTCGCGTTAGGATTTGGATTCATCCCCCAATTTTCGACAACCACCCGTTTTATCCATTTGAACTGCCGTCATCTCGGGTGCCTAATGGAAGCACCACCGAGTCATGGCACCACATATCTATCTATCTATCCATATCTCTGTATCTCAACGCTCTTGGATATAAAATCATGGCACTTGGGACTGAGTGCCGAATCAAGCTCCGTCGCCGCTGCTTCTTTCTCTCTCCACTTTGCAGCTCCCTATTGAACGGACTTAACCATACAGTATGGCACGGTATGGTGTGTAGGTTGTAGGATGTGAAAGCAGCAGCAGTTGCTGGCTTAAATACGTGCGGCACCAGCTCCCGTACAACACAGAGATATAGATGTTTCTATGGAGCACAATCATACGTCAATATTCCGCAGATACTATAAGCGTTCCGTTTCGTTGTTATTCAGAGGTGTGGAAGCATTTCACAAGCAAGTTATGCTCTGCGTTTTTGCCCAGCCCAAAAACCCACCCAGACAGTTGAGTCAAGAGTTGAGAGGGGTCGTAGTCGTAGTCGTATCCCGGCCATAGTAATTTTTCGTTTTTTCTGGTTCAATGTGTTTTCGTCGTCGTTTTCGTTGTCGTCGTGAGAAACGAAGAAGGCTCGTGCTTTGGATTTGATCCTGAAAGTTGAAAGAAAAGAAGCAACAGCAACAAAAAAGAACTTGAAAGGATTTCGAGGAAGGTTGAGAAAGGATTTATCTATCACCATAGCATATTTTGCCATGCTCCCTCAACTGCCGAACACAGTGTTTGCTGCTTGTGTGTTCTCTGCATCTGCACGGCAGGAGATTATTTTCACGTGCTTGGTCCTCCTGACGAGCTCCAGGGTAGGTTATAGGTGGTGCAGCAAGCGGTACCGGTATCAACCTTTTCATGTGCATAAATCAGACGGACACGGCACACAAAAAGCTTTGCGGTGAACTTACTTTGAAAACCTCTTTTTAATGGATGCTGGTGCTGGCTCTGGTCTCGGTGTGGAAGGATTTAAACCTTGTCATGCCTCTTCTGGTCTTGGTCGTCGTGGTGGAGGTAGTGGTGGTAGTAGTTATGCCGATGCTACTTCGGCACATCCTCAATTCATACCGACTTATAGTGCTGATGTGCGCGAGGGTAAAGATTTATGCCTCAAAGAGGAGGGTTTTTTTTGTGTAGCATATTAGGTTGGTTTGAGGAACGATGCGCTTGGATTGATCTTTTGCATAAGGGAGGTTGGGTGTGTATGAAGGCAGTTATCCTTGATGATTCTCTTTGCAGCCTGATTAAATAGCTGGAGTTTGTGTGTATTTTTTTTTCGTTCAGCTCAGTTCAGTTCAGTCATCCTGCGGTAGTTTGAGGTGGCTGTGCGAAGGATAGAAGACAAGACAGGCAGGCATCACTTGTTATCTATCCACTTGGGCATCAATTAGAAATCAAAATAGTTCATGGTCCTTCGTGGTTGTTGTTGATGCACCTGTACCAAGCGTTCAAGTAAAGTTGGGTGGGGGTGTAGTATAGCGACAAAGCTGATAGTGGAGTTTTGCAATGGAATAAAATGGAAATAATTCTCTTGAGATTATTTACGTATTTGCTGAACGAGAGGTTGTTTATATCTTTGAAGTTTGCATGGGACTTTTTGGACTTCTGGATCCCTCTTGGTCGTCGTGGAAGTTTGAATTCAAAATGATTTTACTGAGTAAATGGAGGGACGAAAGGGATGGTTTCAAAACGTTATGGGTTAATCGGGCCGGGATAATTAACGGAATTAATGTAATAAAGGTGATGGTTATTAAATGAGCATTTCAAGCGAGCAACTCGAGAAAGAAAAGGGAAAAGAGTTTGATTTTGAAAATTAAACGGATGACTTTGCACCATTATTGCCAATCACTTTACGGAGATCGAAATTTCCATAAGTTATCTCGGCAAATCTCGTGGTCGACTTAATACAGTTAATATGCATCGCAGGCGGCTGAATATATAGTTGAAGAAATTGATCTCATTGAGTCCTTACTGAGTTTGAACACTACAAACTTATTTGTCTACGAATTACCGCAAACAAATTCAAACCAATGTTGAAACTTTACGGTCTTATTGTTTCAGAGAATTAATAATTTCTGAACGTTTATTTTTATGCTACCCACTTGGGAATAGTTTTGGGTGGTCCGGTACACATTCTAAGGTTTTATAAGAAAGCTGCATGATGCTTTCAGTGAATAATAGTTGTATCTTGTATCACGTAGAGAGCATAGAAGAACAAGAACCAGACTCTCCACAAACTGCTGGCTAAGCTATAAAAAAGCTTAAAAATAACTACGATAGTGTTTTTTTTGTGGACGCATGCATCATAACCCATCCCCGATCAGCCCGATCAGCGATCTATAAGAAATGCGATCTTACGTCATGCAAGACCGTAGACCAACTATTCACATCAAGGAAAATCCTTGTAATATCCTTGCTCTTCATGACAAAACTGAGTGTGTCTCGTGATCTCCTGTTACACCGGATTTTGGCAAGGTAATGCGATATCATGTGACTTTATTTGATGCCAGATTATGACTAATTGCGCAAACTTTATGTAAACTTTCCATTATGTAAACGTTTATTCATGTCGGCACCCCCTGCCATAACATATCAGAGGCAATAATCATTTGCAAACATCGTCCTGCTCTCAAAAATTGGTCCGACTCAAGCGACAAGTAATTCATTTACGCCATGTCCTATATCGAAATTTAACGCAATGATCGACCTCATTTAATAGTTTTTAAACCTATTTAACCTATAGGTGGTTAATTTTAACATAGCATACATTACCAAAGGCGAGTTGGTGTCTAATTTTGAATGTTATCAGAGGGTCGAGTCTTCTTTTTCCAGTCCTTCCCAATTTGATTCGCCAGTAATCCCTTTAAGTATTCTGTTCATTTGAAGTAATAGAGAATGTTATGAAAAGAAAATTTAAAACGATAAGCCGTTATGAACACTTAACCCAAAAAATTGTCTTAAGTATTTATTCTAATAACGCAGTACCTATCTCCTTTAATATTAATGAGCGTTGAAGGAATAAGGTGCAATTGTGCGCATTTCACCTTAGGGAGCATGCTAGTCAAACGAACTTCTTAAATTAAAAAGCTTGAATATTGCAAAGAATAAAAATATATCAATACTATAATGCGCTCTTGGAAATTAGAATCTGGGAAAGGGCAAAGGAAAGGAGGGGATGAATTCACTAGAAGAAATTAGCCGTTGGACGTCATTCAGCTCAGCTATAAGGCCCTTGATATGCCCGTTTGTTATCAACTACAAAATATATAAATTGTTTTAAATTGGTGATAGTCAAAATATGTATACATATTAAAGGATACAGTTGGAACAGACAAATTCGTTCAGATGACTCAACTCCTACATTTTCTCGATCTAAAGCATATTTATAATATTCTAGTTCGGATTTTATAATTTAATGCTTACAAATTATTTACAAAAAAGTCATATTATGAATTTACAAAGCATTGATGGTTTTAATTTTGTAAAATGGTAAATAGAAATTTTAGAGCTATACCGATACTTTCTATGAATGGACACTAAAATTATAAAAAAAACTGAGACGATAATAATTAAGCTTGAAACCAAAATCTACAATTACCAAATAAAAACAAACAATAAAAACCCGCATATGTGGGTAAGTTGTGTCAAGCCAAAATGTCTGTATAAAGTACGTTAAAATTCGGAGTTTAAAACTAAAGGACTGTATCGTAATTATACCACATACACCCTGCCGAAGGTATGAAGAGCTTTCGGATTTGGTTATGAAACAAGTTTTGTCTTATACCTATATACATAAATAATATATAAGATGATTTATGATCGTCCACCATTCCAATTTGTATTTCTACAGAGATAATTAAAAAAAATATATTTGTTCTAGTCAATACTCGGTGCCTGCTAATAGTGACAAACGTTCGCTATACATTTTTAGTTATTAAATGTCATATTATTTAACAGCTTATACTCTCTCTCTGCTCTGTGCCAAAACAAAAATTCAAGACAAAAATCATTTTTTTTTTTTTTTGTTTTATTGGCTTCAATTTAAAATCGAAACTTCAAATTTACGTCTAAAAATGAAACGGATACAAATTAAACACTAAAATATGGAAATTAACAAAATCAAAGCAACAACGGCCCTGCACAAATTATTCTAACATCTTCAGTTGTTTATATGTAAGAGAACAAAAATAACAGGAGTAAAAACTATTTTGACATTTTACATATGTCATCGCAATTCTAAAGCCAAATTTGCGAATTTTCCGAGTTTAGTGGTCGAGACAAACAATTTTTTTTATAGAAATGCAATTGGATAAATACACAGATTTGGTTAAACAGTTGGAAGATGAAGAGCTAGAGGTAAGAATAAATCCAAAATGTAAACAAACAAATTAATAAATCATCAAATCACATCACTTTGTTTGCAGGCCTCCTGCATAAGTGCTGATCACTACATTCAACTATTTGCAGGATATTTATATCAGAACGATTTGTAAGTGGAAATTAATGATTACACTTATTACTTGTATTTATTTTACATGATATTTTTTTGTAGATCAAATGCGAAATATCTGTGGAAACGAATACCGCAGAGTACCAAAGCCGGCAACAAAGAACTTGAGAAACTCTACACCTTATGCTTAGCCCTAAGGAATAACAATACTGCGGATTTCTTTCGATTAGTCTCTAACACTTGGTCACAAACAATAAAGAACCTAATGACAGACTTAGAAGGTAAGTTTCCAGGCAATTCTAGTGAGAAGTCCACAAAGTAACAAAAGTTTTTCCTTTTGGAGTAGAAAAGATTCGCCAGGATGTATTCACTTTGGTGGGGAACGCCTACACCTCAATATATGAAAGCAAGCTGATGGAGCTCACCGCATTATCTCAGGAGCAATTAAGGCAAGCGTGTGCAGCGATGGATTGGCAACTGGAACAAGATGCCCAGCATCAGTCTATAGTTATACCTAAACGAAAAATCAACGAACAACCGCTTAGCACACAGTCTGAGGAGCAGCTTTTCAAATTAACCGAATTTGTATCTTTTCTGGAGAATTAATTAAAATATTGTTTCTTTTGTTTAATATGAGTAAAAAAAAGAGATTCATTTCAATGTCAATGCTTTCGTTGGATAAATTGAAAATTAGTAGGAAATTTTTTGAAAAGCGTTAAGGATAGATTGTGCCATTCGTACGAAAAGTCTAATTTATACATTTTTTTTTATCCAAATGGGTATTTTAAAGTGCTTTGTGCGGTCGTAAGATGGAGCTAGTCGAGTAACAAAAATTTCGGATATTAGTGTACTGAAATTGGAAAAATTATTATTGTGGGGATATTGCACGCATGCAATATCTATGTGAAAACAAAATTCCCATTGTGGAGTTATGTATTATAATTTTAGTAGGTCGGTAAGCAAACATTTGTTACAATCTTTATTTTCATAAGTAAATATTTTATTCACAATTAAATTGTTGCTATATTTTAAAAACCAAAAATTACCTTTCCACCAAAAGATAGCAATGGCAATTTGATTAACAGGGGTTTTCTTCCAAATCGCATTTTGCTTACAAAATGGTCGGCAAAATTGGTTTATCGGTCTCAAATAAAATTTTTCAGCGGACTTAAATTTTGACATATTGAGGTGTATTGTCAGTTCATGTTTACCGATCAAACAGAGTTTATTTCCATATTAATTTGTAATCTTGTATTTACAATTTATAAATTTGAGTGATAAATATTACCATGTGAGGAAACTGTACAACAAATTAATTTTAATCTCAATTTAGTGAACGGTTAAAACGACAACAACATATACATTATTCTGCTTAAGGACATATATTACTGTAGCTGCCGTTTTATTTTGTAAGAACAGACAACTGATAAATACAAACAAGGGCATAGCGTAAAAGGATTTTTAGATGTGTGAGTTATTGAACGCCGCTAGTCATAGAGTTTTTTATTTTGCAATATCATAACAAACAAAACACACCTAAAAAATGTTTAACAAATTGGTGTTCACAAAAACATAATTTTTCGCAGTTTTGAAAGAAATTGCTCACGTTTGTCAGTAAATATATTTGAAAAGTATTATGCTCTCGCACTAAGCCAATTGTAACAAGACAAGGTTTGAGAAGAAGAGAATCTTCAATTGCCTTCAAATTAATTCAAATAATTGCCATAAAGATAATAAAAATACATTTGCGTAGTAGTCTGCATTAAGCCGATATTAGTGGCAGATTAAAGAGCTATAAATAATTGGCTTAGAACTTTGGTTTTGTATTTGCTTTTGCAAAGATGGTCAACCGTGTTTGACTGGTTTCAAGGAGTTTCCTACTTTAAAAATTTAAATTAACACAAGGTCCTAACCAATTTAAGTATATGTAGCCTTTAAATTTGAAGCCAAGGGGTTCCTTTCCTTTGCCAAAATGAAAAAAAAAACCTTATTCATCCCAGTTTTTCTTTATTTTGCAAAAGTATGAACTTCTGTGAAAGCTGATAAAGATGTCATCCTTTCGAAATAGGATTTTTTTTCATACGGTCCCCTATTTGAGTTGATGGATTAAAAAAGAGTAACTCCACCAAAGCGGTTAGTCAAAATAACGAACATAGTTCTAAAATTGTAACTGATATAAACATCATAGGCAGCATGGCGCGAATTGACGATTAACCTGCACCTGGGCTCTATTTGCATATAATAAAAACGATCCGCCCACATCGTTTCGACGTTATTCTGTCTATCATATCTGAAGAAATCGATAGTGACAAAAACGTTAAAACTATCTCGGCAGAACATAGAAATGCTGACGTTAAGTTTTCCATGTTTGCACTTTTTTTAGAACACTACATCTTTATTTTCTAAAAAAAAATTATAACGTCAGGCTGGCCATACGCTATACAGGAAAACAACCTCAAACAATAATAATTTATAATTTTTAGGATTCCATGATATCACAATAAAAATAAATTTCAAATGGATCTAATAGTCCCTATTACCAAAAAGATTATATATTTTCCTGTTCAATAATTTCCCTAGCCATCGAACACAGATCAAAATACTACTTACCCTTTCAAATAATTCCCCGTTTTTAAAATGTCTTCCTCCAATTTCAGGCCTGCCAACATTCCACATCCAAAATTGAAAAAAATTGAACTGCATCGGAAAGCGAAGAGTTGTGTCACTTTTTTTATTCACGCAAAATTAAACAGAATAATTTATTTGGATTATTATCTAACGAATTAATAAAAAAATCAACAAATTACATTCTCACATCACTGAAATTCTCTGATGCAGTTCAGTGTTGGCCGTTAAAAACTGTAAAACGTGAAATAATTGCCAAAGAATTGTCTCAAAGAAAAGTGTTCGGGCGGCGACTGGCTAAAAAAAAATCGAAACTGAAATTTTCGCAAATTTTCTAAAATGGCAGCAAGCGACAAGGCTTTGGATGATTCCCTATACCCTATTGCGGTCCTAATTGATGAATTAAAGAACGAAGATGTCCAGGTAAAGTTTATTGAAATTTTTCAGGATGTTCTCAGTGACTATGGGAATTTTTTGTTCCTCTAATGAGTAATGGCTGCCGCTTGGTACAAGTGAATTTTTTCTATATAATTTTTTTTCCTCATGGCTGGACCTGCGAATTAAATTCATTAAGAATAGAAAAACGTCATATGGCCTATTGTGTGAGGGCGAGCGGTGTAATTTATTGTAAATTTTGTTGTTTACAAATGGCTGCAGCTATTGAGAAATATTCGTTTTTCTTCTCTGATGCCATGACATGGATTAGGCTAGAAGTGAATTAGCACGTTGAACTTTTGTTTTGAAGATAAATAGAGAGAAGGTAAAAACAAAAAAAAAACTTATTAGGAACGAAAAAGTCAATAGTGTGCTCAAGACACATGAACATGAGTAATAGTTAAAAATATAATTTTTTATTCGTTTCATTTGATTGTGAAAATCAAATATCGATTGTTTTCAATAGTTTAATCGTGGTATACATAATTGTTGCCCGCGATACTGTATTTCATTGAGGTAATCTTGTAATGTTGAACTAAGATTTGAGTTGCATGAAAAAGGTCAAATTATAATTTTTATGATGCATTTCTTTGAATGGGAACTGTTTTTTTTTATTATGTAGGCGTTTCTATAGAAAGTTGTCTGGGATACTGCTAACAATTAGTTCAAACAAAAATCTTGTGGGGAAAATAAAACTTAAATTCAAAATACCAAGGAAACGACCTTGAACTTGTGGCCACAAGAGGAATATAAAAAAATATATGGGGGGACATTGAGCTTTTATTTAGTCGGAATTTTGTGAATGAAAGGTTTTCTGATAACGCGATGCACGCACTGCGTAGTTTTTTTTGTTACACTTACATCCAATGTATGCGTTGCTTAGGAATGTCAAGTATGTATGTGTTGCTTCTGATAAAGTACTAATTGTGATAAATAAATTTTGCAAAGCATGTTCGATACATTTATCAAATAGAAGTGGACAAAACTAATACACGTTCTGCAAAATTAATTGCGTAATTGTGGGGTCATTCAAATGATTATATCGATTACAAAACGTATCTACGTATGGATAAGATCAGTCCAAAGGCTTCGTTACTTCTTTCTTGCCTTACATAGGTAGCAATTTGTATACCACGCAATGTGAATGCTACACGTCAAGTGTAGCGGTTCCCAGCCACTCTTCGCCGATTTATAATTCCAACTAAAAATAAAAATGAATGGTTTTAACTAAAAGTAAAATCAATTTTTAGAAAACAGGTGAATTTTCTCCAGTACCCGTTCACAAAATTTCAGTGTTTTGTTGCACTGCCCCTTTGAGCAGTACCCGGTCAGCTTATATGTTTTCGAATTTATTTCTAAAAAAACCAAATTTCAGTTAGCTAAAGTTAGATGTCAGTGCTCTTTCGCCACACTTACGTTATTATATCGTTACCCTTATGACAGAAATATGAATGTGCAAAGTTGAAAATGTTGCAAATTGAATGTTAATTGCTCTCGTATAATGAGAAGGTTCGGTTTGTAAAACATTGTTCATTATGGTTTCCTACGTACATGGCATTCTGGATTTATAACATAGAACTACCAAGTTTTAATCAAGCCTGATTGTTTGGTTGGTTTTCTCCACTTCTAGATGGTCTCCGCAAGAAGGACAATATGCTATTCTCACCGAATTAAAATACGAGTTTTCCACAAAATAGTCAGTCAGTCAATAGTACAGTAGGCACACACGCTGCAAAGCTCGGCATTCCTTACAACACCCACTGCCGTAGTTGCGATGACGTTAATAAAAATGAAACCATCCGGTGGAATAACGTTCCTCAATTCCACCGGATGGATCTGAGTCCACTCACAGAATTTCCAAAGACATTATGAGTGGTGGTAAAAAAACGGTATTTGAGTTGCACTGGATTTTGCCTGGCATCGGCAACTTTTTGGGTTCAAAGGACTCCAGTATTAACTCTTCTTTCTTGCTTATCGTGCAACACTCGGCGTCGTATGGCAGAACTGGCAGGATAAACGTTCTGTAGAGCATGCACTTTGTTCTTCGAGTCAAGAGTGTTGCCCCTTTTATTTTGTCAAACCGAAGTAGCAGCGGTTTCCTAGGGTTATTCTTCGACGGATTTCCACTACGATGTAGTGGCAACATATTGTAAGTTCATAAGTCTGTCCCATCAAAAATGTTAAGTATAATATGGCGATAATTAGGGTTTCTAACGAAATAAAATTGGTATAATGGGTGGGTACACTTTCATCCCAATCCAAGTTATAGACATTAAAAGTGAAAATTTTCGATTTTGAGGTACATAATACACTCTAAGTGCTAAACCTTCAGAACAATTTGACCAGTTTGTAGACCTAATTTAAAAACGCAAGATATATTAACAACATGATCCGTCGGACCAGCAAAAAGTTTTAACGTCTTCAATAAAAAAGGAAGAACAACGTTTTTCAGCTTTTCATTAAAAATGCATTTTTGAACGTAGCAGTACCAACTGAGACAGTCATCCCGATATTTTTTCTTTAAAACTGCTCACCAACGAACTTTTAAAAACTTGCACTACGTGGCACCATTTCGTTACATCATTTTAAATAACGTTACCTACCATAAATTTTGTTGAAAATAATTACTTATTACTTATTATCAAATGAATTTGGTCTCCTTTTGTATTTTGGACACTCTAAAGTCAGGCCAAGAATACTGCATACTAGAGATGTCTATTTTGCGAATACCGGAAATTCTGGCTAAACGAAATGCCTATTGTGATGCCTTGCATAGCAAAGAAGAGCAAAAAGAACCTCAGGATCCCCTCACTGCATGTGAGGCAGAAAAACAAAATTACTTCCTCTTCCAGACCCGAAGTTCAAGGTGCATTTCTCGGCTTTGAAGAGTTGTTAAGAAGATCACGAATTTTTGAGCCGATTCTCCATTTAAAGGATCGGAATAATGATTCAGGCTTGGTGGTAGGTTAATGCCCCATAATAGCCTCTTTTGTCATTGCCAAGACTGTAATCATCGGTCGTGTATCAGCGAATACAGCTAGATTTTTTTTTAAAGTGACAATCGTTTACGAAAGGAAGCGTTTTCGTTAATTACCTTACAGTTCAGGATAAATTTTTTTTTGTATTTATCCTTAGTGAAATCTAAGTAAAAAGAAAAATAAAACTGTTCAACTTTAGGTTTGGATGTTTCTTTCCTGCTCTTTCTTGACTTTTTTACTTTTACAAGGACGTATTTCAAAAACTAATAAAGGAATTCCAAAAAAATGTCCATTACATTTTTGAAATAACTTTTGCACCATGAATGAATTGAATGTCTCAAAATCGCGGGCTAAGCTAAAATCTCCTTGGCTCCAATTGTAAAACTGAATTTTCGGTGAGATTGTGCAACGAGTTAATACATGCCTTAATACACTTAATACATTTTGCAAAACCATTGCACGTAAAGCAACGTGATCAACACACTCGGCACTGACAGCTGTAGCTTAAGATTTTTCCTTTTTTTTTTGGATAGTCGGAATTACATTTAATTTTTTTATTAAACCTCCGCCCACATGGCTGACACTGCGACCAAAAGGTCTATTATATCAAAAGGGTAAGTTAGCCTAAGAGACGAGTAACTTCCCTAGTGAATGCCACAACGTCCTTAGTTGCAGAGTTTCTGAATTCTGCTGATGTACGGAAGTCTTTATTGCGGATCGGTCGTCTTGTGGAATGAGGGGCTGGACACTCACAGATAATATGTTCGGAAGTTTCTTCGTCCTCTAGACAGAACCGACATTTAGTCTCTGGGCACAGGTTCATTTTGTTAAGATGATATCTCAAGCCGTAATAGCCTGTGAGAAAGTTCACCAGCTTCCTAATGTTCTCCTTATTTAATAGTAGAATTTCCTTGTAGAAGTAGGGCTTAATTAAACTTTAAGATTATCTTAAACCCCGGATACTCTCACAGTGGTTCAGACAAAGTTGTTGTTCCCAATCGTTAACTAGCCTTAACGCAGCAGCCCAATTGACTGCAGTAGGGTTCTTGTCCTAAGAATGCAGATTCTTGCCAGTTTCGTTTCGTTGCCTGCAATACCTTGGTGGCCAGGTACCCATCCAAGTTTGACCTTGTTATGCTTGGCTAGATTTTACAAGGCAACGTAGCAACACTTCACTGTCACAGAATTTACAGTGTTAGATGATAGTGCCTGTAGTACTGATTGACTGTCTGAATAGTTATTGTTCTGCACTTGCCTTGTAACCATTTTTCACCTCCAATGGTAGTTGGAGACAACTACCAACACGAACTGATCCAATGCCCTTACAACTGTTACGAAACTGTCTCCAGTTACGATTTTTTTTCTTAGAATATGCCAAATTATTATACATTTAGCCCGTAACACCCTGTATATAAAGAAAAAACTTTTCACTTTCGATATAAGAATAAATGTTTCATTCCAGTGCCTTAAGTTATATTCTATCTTCTGACAAAACTGTGTAGTTTCCTATTATAATCTCCGAAAAAAATGTTCAACGTACTTAAGGCTGGGTGCGGGTGACTCACTGAAAAAAAAAACCCGCTTTATTTGTTTGTTTTTTTAGGAATTCAAATAAACAACGCTGCAGTTGTTGGTACCGCGAAAACTTAAAGAAGTAGAAGAACGAAAGATTCGGAAATCCCTTCTTTGGCTTTGAAATGCTAATCGCTACATTTCGTATTGTGTGATCGTAAATATGCAAATGCATCATCACTTCTTTGTCTTAGTCCGTTGCTCTGACTTACACTTTCGATCTACGATATGTTACTAAAAGTTTTCAATTTTAATCGTAAATAATGCTCGCCTAGTGGATAAACGAAGAAAGCACATGCTGGTGATAGTATTAGTCGTCAAAAATTTGCTTTTATTTTTCGATGAAAAAGGGAAACCCCCTTAACAGACGATCACTGATAAAGAGGGTGTAAGCGGTCGTTCAGTACATATTGCATTCGCAATAAACGCATAAGGCATGCATAAGGCATTGTCTGGAGAAAAACATCTAACCCTCTTAAAAAATTGTAAAATGTTACAAAGCATGTCATGGGCGAACATAGCTGCAAAACTGTTTTATAGCGAAGTAAAGGTCATCTGCATATTAAATAGCATTTCTGAAAATTTTTTTTTGTTCATTTCAGCTCCGTCTCAACTCAATCAAGAAACTGTCAACGATTGCGCTAGCACTTGGCGAAGAACGCACCCGTTCCGAATTGATTCCATTTTTAACTGAAACCATTTACGACGAAGATGAAGTTCTACTGGCATTGGCTGACCAATTGGGAAATTTTACAAGTAACTTCGACTCGGAGAGAGCCTCCCATTGGAATATATATTTTAATGCTTTTGTTTCTTAGGTTTGGTGGGTGGTCCAGAACACGCGATGTATTTAATTCCGCCGCTCGAAAGTTTGGCCACTGTCGAGGAAACTGTTGTGCGCGATAAAGCAGTCGAATCACTGCGCACTGTAGCCGCCGAGCATAGTGCTGCTGACTTGGAAATCCATGTTGTTCCAACTTTACAACGATTGGTATCCGGTGATTGGTTCACTTCACGTACATCTGCATGTGGATTGTTCTCGGTATGCTATCAACGGGTATCGGCACCAGTTAAAGCTGAGTTGCGCATCAATTTCCGTAAATTGTGCCAGGATGAGACACCAATGGTCCGTCGCGCAGCCGCCAACAAATTGGGAGAGTTTGCAAAGGTTGTTGAGATTGAGTACTTGAAATCGGATCTGATTCCAAACTTTGTGCAATTGGCACAGGACGATCAGGTATGCATAGCTTACCGAGTTGTTGACACAAAGCGCTTAAATTTGATTTGCTTCTAGGATTCAGTTCGTCTTTTAGCAGTTGAGGCATGCGTCAGCATTGCACAGCTGTTGCCACAGGAGGATGTTGAACATGTAAGTTTTGCATAGAATTCTGTTCCTGTATTAATTGCTTTGATTTTAGTTGGTTTTGCCAACACTACGCCAGTGTGCCAGCGATTCTTCATGGCGCGTACGCTACATGGTTGCTGAGAAGTTTGTTGATTTGCAAAAGGCTGTTGGCCCCGAAATTACCCGTGTTGATTTGGTTCCGGCTTTCCAAGTATGCAATTGAATTTACGCCTAAAAAACTTTTTGTCTACATTAAGGATGTTCTCATTTCTTTTTTCGTAGTGCCTATTGAAAGACGCCGAAGCAGAAGTTCGTGCTGCTGTCGCTACAAAAGTCAAAGACTTCTGCTCCAACTTGGACAAGACTAATCAAGTTCAAATCATCATGTCATCTATTTTACCATACGTCAAAGAATTGGTCTCCGATCCGAATCCACATGTCAAGTCGGCTTTAGCTTCCGTCATCATGGGACTGAGTCCAATGTTGGGCGCATACAATACAGTTGAGCATTTGTTGCCATTATTCCTCGTGCAGTTGAAGGATGAATGCCCAGAAGTGCGTTTAAATATTATTTCCAATTTGGATTGTGTCAATGATGTTATTGGCATCCAGCAACTATCACAGGTACGCGATGGAAGCACATTTAAAAATCATTTTCTAATAAAATGTTCTTTCTTTTTTAGTCCCTTCTCCCAGCGATTGTTGAACTAGCTGAAGACTCAAAATGGCGCGTTCGCCTGGCAATTATCGAGTACATGCCAGCTTTAGCTGGACAACTTGGACAAGAATTCTTTGATCAGAAACTGCGTGGTCTCTGCATGGGTTGGTTAAATGATCACGTTTATGCTATCCGCGAAGCAGCCACCTTAAACATGAAGAAACTCGTAGAACAATTCGGAGCACAGTGGGCTGAGCAAGCCATCATCCCCATGATTCTGGTTATGTCAAGAAATAAGAACTATTTGCACAGTAAGTTTACTAAATATTAAGCCTGACTTTGCCTTCATAACAATCGATTTCATTTTACTTTTTAGGAATGACTTGCCTCTTCTGTCTGAATGTCCTCGCTGAAGTTTGCGGCACAGAAATCACCACCAAACTTCTACTGCCAACAGTTCTCATCTTGGCAACAGATCCCGTCGCCAATGTACGATTTAATGTTGCAAAGACTCTGCAAAAGATTTCCCCATACTTGGAAGCAAATGTCATTGACGCGCAAGTGAAACCCGCTTTGGACAAACTAAATGCAGACAGTGATGTTGACGTCAAGCATTTCGCTTCAGAAGCTATTGCTGGAATAGCTGCAGGTATGTTTCAACTTTATGCGTGTGTTCTTCCGCCCTCTATTTTTAAAGTTGTTTATTTATTTTTCTTTCCTTTCTATAAAAAAACGAAAACTCTTATTGAATTTTTACCTAAAACAAATAATCAAAATGCATCAAAAAGTGCTGGAACTTGACATATTTAGCGATCTGCATTTTAGTGCAACTCCTCCTATGCTTTTCGACGAAATACCAATGGAACAAGATCCATCCATTCCACAAGAAAAAATCGGCGCCGAATTGTTTTCATTTTCATGTTAGTTTTTTTTTATGTGCTATCTGCTCAATCAATTTAATTTAATTTGTTCGTTATTTTTTTGTTGTTGTATTTTTGTTTGACTTTGAATGTTGTTTTGGACAACAGTTCATCAATAACATATTTAATGTACGCGTTTCATTGGTATTGAATAACACTTTGTTCCATCGAGAAACATGATTCATGAACGTGGGGAAATATATGTCTGCTGCTAGGAAATAGATTTGGATGTTTCAAGTTGTGGAAATTTAAAAGCGTACAAGTGAGATATAACAAGAGCTAATGTGGCAGTTAATGTGCATAGTTCCATATGGAACGTACTGGTGGTATCCGCAAGTTTACGGGATTCAGAGATGCTTAAGAATTTACTCCGCAGCATTATGTCTTATTTTTGATCAAACAAATTGACAGCTATAAGCTGGGGTGTCAAATCCCCATATTTTCCGAGATGTCTACTCATATAACCTCAAAATGTGTAGAATACTACAAAGCGTGAATGCATAGCGTCAGTGATTTAATGGAGTGAAAAACGCTTTTCTATTATTTGGCGGATGTTGGTTTTTAATTGCTCCAACGTTTTGGGTTTGTTGTTGAAGTTCAGAAACGTGAAAAATTTGTGCAGTGATGCGGCATCAATACTTATTTGCGTTGCTAATGCGATGCACACCTGATGCTTCGTTGATCGAATATCTTGTTATCGTTTTACAACGCAGTGTTAAAATTAAACATTTTTTACATCAAGTTAATTTTTTATTTAAAGTTCTGGGCTTCTAGCATTTCTTGAAGAATCGTTTTTTAGACATATTTTAATTTATTTGCCTGCCGAATCAACAACGCGTCAAGCTATTTGGTGATGCTTTAGTTTGTTATGTTTGCGCATCAGTTTACCTAACTTTGCATTAATGAACCCTTGACGGTTGAATGTCAGTGCACTGAACAGTATGTAGTCTTTTTGGACCTACTCTAGTAAATGTTGTTTATGATCAGGAAAGAATGATCATGACTTTCCCACTTTTACTGCATTCCTATTGCGTAGCCGTTTCGGCAGGCCTCTCAGTCTTGTTATGCCTATGAAGAACCTTTGAACGATTAAAAAATCGCTTAGATTGTCTCTAAGCTGCAGCGATGCTGTCGTTTTCTCCAGTAGATAAGACCTATCGGTATTTATTGATTTTCTCATCCTTTAATTTAAATTTATTTTATTTTGTTTAGTATCAATGTGGTCTTTTTAATCGTACAAAAGTTGGACTGTTTAACTGATTCAACTCATGCGAGTCGCTGTAAGTTCCTTTTGTTCGTTTAGCTGGTTACCCCCTTTTATTTGAATTCAGTGCGTTGTCGCAAAGCTTGAACCTTAATTTTGCCCCCTCTAGTGCTTACTCTACATTAGTTCTCTTCAAATTAGTTACTCGTGGCGCAACATCAAATCTAGTTTCCTCTGCAAAACCCTCGAGGATCAGCGGAATCGGCGGATCATTCGTGAAGAGGAAATAATTGAACTTGCTCATTCCATCGACGAAACAATAATATGGAAAACGTTTTCAAGTGAAGACAAGTAAATCAATCAATTTATACACCCATCTGCTGCAATGCCTGTAAATCAAATTCCGCCCTTGCCTCAGACCACTTACCGAAAACTGTAATAGACAATCAATCCCGTCCGTCCTTAAATAGACATGCATGTTCTTGGTGTCACCCGCGAAGATTATGTGGCATATAATATCCAACAAACAAATTGAGCTGTGACTTAAAACTGAAAAGAGCTTATTTGAAGTACTGCGGCGTTCCAAAGAAGTCGACAAAATGAAATGGACGTCACACAAAAATCGAATGCCTTTCGGGACTAATTAATTATACAAATCTGGTTAAAATCAGTCTTTCTATCTCTCGGTTCACATCGGTTCTATGTGCTTATTTGTTAGTGCTCTTATCCGTACCCATCCTGCATTCCAACACTTCGAACTACAGACAATTTTCGACCAGTAGCTCAAGGTTGTCCCCACAAATCATCCTCTTTTACATATATTCAACAAATGATTGCTCGATATTTTTACATTCAATTTACCCTTACCCTGCTGCAAGCCACTTCTTTCTTCCACTCACTGTGTATCTTAATTATATGTAAATTTGACAAAATATAATATGATAAATTAATAAATAAAACTCTTCTTTTATTTTCAGCGTAATTTGTTTTTGTATTCTTTTCCTTTAATATTTTTTTTTAGTCCGCGAAAGCGAATTCAATTAGTTGAAGAAAAATAAAAATCATTCGACAGCGTCGCCAGTAAAGCGGTGTTGCCACAGCTAAGTATATTAATATTTTTATTGAAAATAAAGTTAAAACCTAAATCGTCGTAATAAAATAAAATGAAATGAAAAAGCATTATTATATACAAACATCTGGTTATTATAATAATTAAAAAAAAAAACAATTCGTGAATGAAAAAAACCAACACAAAATCATTAATAAATTATAAAAATATATTTAAAAATATGAATTACTTGTTTCAATTTTTTTGTAAAATTTCAGAAAGGGGCACATTTTTTTATATGTCACTTTACATTTGGGAATATATTTACATTCTAGCAGCTTTATACTATTCTTTAACCCATATGTAAGGTTTATGTTTAAATCGATTCTTGATCTGTAAAATAAATAGCGAGAATAGCAAGGAAGAACATTTTGTCATTCTCAACGTAAAGGAATCCATTTTATCGGCCAAAATTGTAAAATTATGACGTAGAATATTTGTGATTAATTTGCTAATCAAACATTGAAACCCGTTCTCTCAACCTTTGCTATTGCTTTGCTTAATCAAGAACTTTTAAATTTAGAGAACAAGATACAAAACACACAGCGGCACAATCCAAAGAATGAATCCAGAATGTATTGTGAGGATGAACTTAGAATAAAATTCAAGAGAAATAAAACAGCGAAATACAGTGACTAATAAGTGTATTTTATTTAATAATATTTTTTTTTAATTCATATGATTTATAAACTTACAATATTGAAAATAGTATCTATATTGTCAGCTGCTTCTCCCTTGGCAGGATCTATAGAAAAATTAAAACATATTTTGAAATCAACTTATGGCTCTTAGTTTCATAAAATGGTACGTACCTAAAAGTGGCGAGGCATCTGGGGAATAGGGCACAGTAACTTGGTGGCTGCATTAAAGCTACAATGAGTTGTAATAATTTATAATTGCTATTAAGTAATGAGATGGCAAAACATACTTGGCGAATTTGATCACTCTCATTATTTTCCAGTACATTTTTTCTGAAAATAAATAAAAAAATCCATTTATTCTGCAGTTTTTCAGAAAAAGCTGTATGTAATAAGTAGTACTTACCAGGAAATATTTACTATCCAATATTTTTTAAAACTTTGAGATTATTTATATTTAAATGTTTATTAGACAATGAACATCTAAGCAACTGCGCATTACAAATAGCACTGAAGTGAATCGCAATATCCGAAAGTCATAATAGAACGCAGGCACAAACCGGTTACGCCTAGTACGCGACAGATAATAATATGCGTCAGCAAAAATTCTACATGTCCAAAAAATTTCGTAGACATCAAAAACTCATTACAGGGAATTCTTTTGATTTAAGTTTAAGGGTAAGTCAGCGATTTCTTCTGAATGCATCGTTAATACATCACAGAAAATATTTTTCTAAAAAACCTATTGCTTCCAAATAACTTCTATGAGGATATCTTCCCAAATTTCCCGATGGAAATTTTGGTTGCGCCAAAAAATCCATTGTTGGAAAAAATGTCATGTAGGTATCATGATGTTAGATGTATGCCTCGCGCCGATGAGCACATGGGCGATTTGGTCAGCGGTTCGACCGTCTGGAAAGCGCCATGTTGTTGTGTGGATCCTGAGCCTTGGAAACCTGTGCTACTTATCACCGTATTACAAGCTTCAGCAAAGTCGATTAGTCGGTAGCCCCTATCTGTTGTCGTTTCATGGTGGCTGTGCTTGCCAACTAACCCTCTAAAGTTTTTTCCTCCTTGATAGGGTCCTGAGTCTTGGCGGTAGGGGCGTGTCTACATATTAGGCTAATATTTTGGAATGTAGCTCTGATGCGGATTACAGCCAGGCGATCACGTATCGGCTTGAAGTCATTCACTTTTGACTTGAGCCGATTTCCCACGACGAATCCACATCTTAAAACATGTAATCTTTTGTTTCAGCTGTAATAAATATCGCAAATTCCGGTTACATACTCGCATCTCCGTTAACTCCGGTTCTGAGGGCTAACTATGCACTTCGCCACAAAGCGCAATTTTTCCCGATTTCGCGTTTTGGTACTATTCAGTTCGCCGGCGAAAGCTATCGCTCTTCGCTCTAAAACATTCGCGCAACTATGCAAATCTTGGAGATGTGAGTGCCACCGTTGGACCATTAAGGGTTCATCGATCCACCACTAACTCTTTTTCAACACCCTAGCTTAGTGTTGGAGATCCCTATAGACCTGGGATGGCACTCTTATCCTCCCTCATTCGTCTGCTGCCACCAATGACCTTCCGCAGGGGTTGGTAACCCCATCTTGTTCATGCTTGTGTTCTCATATTAAAGCTTCACCAATCTTTTATATAATTTGACAGCTACCTCAACCCTCGACCGTGTACTGTAAAATTTTAAGTTATCGTGTACTTGAGCACACTGTGCCCTATAAAGTAAGTATGGAAGAAAATTAATTCTTTTTATATGTGATCAAAGAGAAACAATTTTTTTTTCGTTTACATCCAAATTATATATACCTACTTCAAAAAATAATACAAATTTTCGTGTAATTAGGCTAGTATACCCTAAAAAATCATATCTTCCTTGCATGTCATGGACCAATATGCATGTTAAAATTGGATTTGAAAATTCTTTTGGGCACTGGGCACCCAGTACACGGGTCGAGGGTTAAAGGGCGATGAGCAAAAAAAACTTGGCGGAAGTTTAGTCGTAATCTTGTAAACAAACAACATCCACTTTACTCGTGTACCTATATGTATTCGTGTAGCATTAACTTAAAGTTTATCCAACATTTACAAATCATGGGGAATGTGTAAAAAAGGGAAATTTTATGGAATCAAAAGCAACTGGTTAAAAAATAGTTAAACCTTTTTAGTATTAAATGTTAAGTTTTACAACTTCTCATTACCCGTTAAAAGGAATAAAAGAAAAGAGTTAGCATGACCTTTATTATGCCTGTTTTAAAGGCTTGCTACAAACCAAACGAAAAAGTTGAATGAAAATGAGAGTGAGTATTTACTCGTGTACGAATATTTCTATAAAACATCTGTTTCATTCTGCAAATCAGAACTAGGTTAATGCATTTAAAAAAAAAAAAAACTTTATTTCATTGCCAAAACTTTGTATAAAGCCATTGAAAATCTAGCAAAAGGTTTATTACTGATTTGTATTTCAATTCAAGATGATCTCTCATGGAATGATATTTGCACTCCTGTCAGGTAAGAGGATTAGTTTACCTTGGAATTGATAAATTTTAATACTCTGGATTGTTGTAGGTGTTTTATTTTACTCAAGTAATTTTGCATTTGCTGGAAATACAAAGCGAGGAGACTATGTTGCCGATAAGGTGAGAGATGATAGTGTACCTGTGGGCCTAGTTCCAGGA